>OX327005.1:36051978-37251978 GCA_946800695.1 Geum urbanum | reverse complement strand
CCTGGACGACGGAAACACTAAGTCTCCGTCGTCCAGGTGAGCACCTGGGCCACGGAGAACGACAGGGTTTAGGGGTTAGGGGTTAGGTTTAGGGTTCTGCACCTGGACGACGGAGAACATAATCTCCGTCGTCCAAGTGAATATTTTATTTTTTTAAAAAAATAAATTGAAATTAAATATTATTAATTTAATTTATTATTATTTTAATTTAAATAATGAAAAATGCTAATATTAAATAAATAAACTAAATTTTGAATATTAAAATTAATAACTTATATATATAATTATTAAATAATCAAAGTAAATTAATTTGTACATACGAAAAAACCCATAAATTAAAAATTAAAATATTGTTCGGAATGCGTAAAGAAACGAGATAATATACTACGTGCTAGCTAATACACTGGAGGAGCAGATGCGGGGCCGAGTCCTCCGCCTCCAGCCGGGTCGTTGTCGTCGGGGTGTGGGTTCGGAGGAGGTTGACATACTTCTCGATTTTGGTTCATGAGCGCGATGAGTTGGGCTATTTGTGCTTGTTGTTCGTCAAGTCTTTGCCGCATTGACTCATTCTGCTCTTGTGTCCGTCGATTCTCCTCTCGTGCCAGTCGAGCCTCTTGAATGGCTGCTTCGACGGCCGCAGCTTGACTCATTCTCCGCTGCCTCGAACCTCCCGTAGATGATGAGCCGGAGGTCGTCGACAAATCTCGTACCACCCTAGGCCCAAAGTGCCTAACCTCCTTGCCAGCTCTACGACCGTAGACCTCATCCGCGATTGCAATTTGGCTCTCTAAGGATAGAGGAGGCAGGTCTTCCGGCGGCACATCTGGGAACGCAAGCTGAGTGTTGGCCAACTCTTCATGCGCACGCTCTATCGCCCTTGCCTACAAAATTATAATTAATTTATTATAATTTTGTAATCATATTTAAATAATAATTACTATAATTAAAAGCACATATATATATATACATATCACTTATATCACTTACCCCGCATTGACTCGCTTCATTATCGAGCCCTGGCGTCACGTACGCGCTTACGCTTGCATCAATAAAAGGGTGTTTGGAACCCTTATCCTTGTACTCCTTGGCAATTTGAATGAACTGCTTGGCGCCGGTAGTATGGTGTTTCTCCTTCTTCCCCCGGTTGGCTTTGTTGACACCGGAGAATTTCTGTTACACAACATAATTAAATCATTAAAAAATGAATAACTACAATTTAAATAATTCAATTATTTTAATTGAAATAAAAAAATTAAATTAATACCTTAAATTGTTCATCGGCAAAGTGGTTACACAACCACTCCCACTCATCTTCTCTCTCCCCTTGCAGCTCTACCGGGGGAGGCACGGGACCGACATCTTTGAAGTACTTATGGAGCCTGTACTTCCAATCTTTGTAGATGGAGTTGGCGGTTTGATTGATATGCCTCAACATAGCCGGTGTCGGATCCACGTCAAATTGTTCCTATGAAAAATAAATAGAAAATTATAATCGTATATATTATGAAATTTTAGGCCGAGATTAACAATATTATATAATAACTAAATTGAACGTACTACGTACCGAAAGATCTTTGAAGACTTTCGCCTTCTCATGATCCGGCGCCTCCTTCCAAGTAGGGGCAGTGATACGAACCCGGTTACGGATGATTGACCCTATCCCATGCGCCGAGAGACTTGCTAGTTGAGCTGTGGGAGGGCCACCGGTGAATTCGTTGTACGGCAAGTCGATCTTTTTACCGGTCGCCTTACAAATACGCTCCGCTTTCCCCCCTTTAACGAGACCCCGAGTCCTTTTCGGTTCCGGGTCAGTGGGGGCCCTCCTTTGCCTACGGCGGGCGCTGTACATGATTGATTCGGCGGTGGAGGACGCCTGAGTACTTCCCGTTGAATGGGTACCGGGCGTCGGAGATTGGAAGGGGTCGACGTCATCACCGCTCGAGATGAATGGGGGAGCGGGAATTTCCCCAGAGGGCGCTACGGACGGACCAGATGATCCGTCCGGATTGAGAGCGTCGTTGCCCTCCGGTGGTAATTCCCAACCGACTTGGTCCGCCAAGCGGCGGAGCATGGCATCTTCTGCCTCTTGTAGGGCTTTCTTCTTGCCGGATGTCGTCTTTGGCGGAGCCATTTAAACCTAAGAGTACGGGGTTAAAATACCTACTTACCATAATAATTACAATGTCCAAAATTTACGCTAATTAATTAAGTACGTTTAAGATTTAAATAGAGTACACTAGCTTGGCATTTTCAGTCGTTCAATGGACGTGCGACCCGCGCGATAAAGTGT
Organism: Geum urbanum; assembly: GCA_946800695.1. Taxonomy (NCBI): domain Eukaryota; kingdom Viridiplantae; phylum Streptophyta; class Magnoliopsida; order Rosales; family Rosaceae; genus Geum; species Geum urbanum. The sequence goes on along the minus strand of OX327005.1, from coordinate 37,249,688 downwards.
AAATTTTCAATTAATCAGCCTTGGTTAAATCGAAAAACATGGCCAGTTAGGGATAGAGATAACGCGAGAGGCAGGACTAATTTCGACAAAAGTCTTTCTTAGTCCAAATCCTGTCACCAGTCATAACCCGTTTCTAGACACCATGTCCGACATTCGGCCAATTTTTCGAAAATTTACACTCCCTCAAGTCCTTTGCAAACTCCGCCCTCAACCTCGTGTCCATAACTTCACTTAGGTTATGGTGTGCGGTGATGAAATCCACACATCACGAGGGGTTAAGGAGATAAGCAAGGAAAAGAGGCGCCATCTATTCCAAAGAGTGCGACTTAATTACACCAAGCCTATGTACTAAATTTAAATCGAACACGTACTACTAATTTATTTACTAAAAAATACACGTAATTACATGCAATAATTTATTTTCCATTTAGCATGCAATAATTAACCATTTAATTAATTAATAACAATAATTATTTATTTAATTAATTAATAACAATAATTATTTATTTATTTATTTAATAACAACAAATTTACAATTATTCATTTAATTAGGAAACAATAACAATAATTATGATTTAATTAATAAATAACAACAATTAATCATTTAATAAATATTTAAAATTAATTACTAAATTAATTTCTACTAATTAATTATATTTAGAATTAAATTAATTAATAAAATGAAAATTATTTAAATAAGGGAAAAATAGAAATGTACCGAAGCGGAGTTTACGGGAATTTCGCCGGACTTGAGTCGTCGGAGAGGAGGAACCACGCCGGAAAAAATGTCGTCGGAGCGTCGCCGGAGGAGGATCGCCGGAGGAGAGGAGAGGAGAGGAGAGGAGAGGAGAGGGAGAGGAGGAATGATGAGAAAATGAGGGGGGGTGCAACTCTATTTATAGAGTTGCACTTAGACGACGGAGTACTATTCTCCGTCGTCTAAGTCCACTTGGACGACGGAGAATGTGTTTTCCGTCGTCTAGGTGGCGGTTTAAAACTTTTCAATCGGCGCGTAATTAATCGGCGGGACGTTTTGAACCGCCATGAATTTGGACTTAGACGACGGAGAATGGATTCTCCGTCGTCTAAGTGAAAATTCAAGCGGTGCCGAAAACGGAAGCGGTAAATTGAACCGCCATAATTTTGGACTTGGACGACGGAGATGGTCAGTTTCCGTTGTCCAAGTGAAAATTACATGAAAAAAATAAACAAAAATAAATTTGAACCGCCATGGTTTTTGAACCTGGACGACGGAAAATGACCATCTCCGTCGTCCAGGTTCAAATTACGTAAAAAAAACTTTTAAAAAAAATTCGCTAGGAATTTAGCGATCTGTCATTCGAGTGAAATAGTCGTACAATATCGATGAACGCATCGTGTATATAAACAGTTAAATTTGAACCGACGATTAATTTTACGTATTGAAACATGTTAAGTATCGACTAATCTTTACGACTTAAGTGTTCATGAGTAGACGCTCATTTGCAGCAGAGTATTAACGAAATTGAATTTGGACAAAACAACCGTTGGATATGTTCGTCGTAACATAATATATAATTGTCTTCAAAGGATCATAAAATAATAAGTTCGGGAAGGGTTTGATCGGCACAGTCAACCGCAAAACCGATAATTTCACAAACCGGAAACGTGGATACTAGGCATTTCGTAACTCCGATTTTCGAACCGTCGAAGCTCACACACCAAGAATTGTTTACTCTAAAGTCTTGATGAAAAGACTTTGCATTGGAAGAAGGTCTAGATGGTCGTTGTCTTAGAAAAAATTACGATATCTGCACCTGGACGACGGAAACACTCATTTCCGTCGTCCAAGTCAGAACCTGGACGACGGAAACCCTAATTTCCGTCGTCCAAGTCAGAACCTGGACGACGAAAACACTCATTTCCGTCGTCCAGGTGTATAGACCCTGAATTCAGGGGTTAGGGCCTTACTGTTTAGGGTTTAGGGTTTGTGAACTTGGACGACGGAAAATGACCATCTCCGTCGTCCAGGTGTAAAAACCCCGAATTCAGGGGTTAGGGCCTTAGGGTTTACGGTTTAGGTCGTCCCCGGTCATTTGTGTGTGCGTTCAATTATTCTGATTCAAAAATATAATTAAAAAATTGATCGATCGATCCGAACTGCTAGATTTAGGGTCCAAGATTTAGCTAGGGTTTTATATGAGATTGAGATTTGGCGCCAAAGGTGAATCTGCAATTAATTTCTCCGTTGTCCAGGATATATAATTCGGATTAATTTCTTACCGTAAACCAGCATCGATCATATGTATATATATATATATATATATTACAATAATTACAGTAATTAATTACCAATTAATCTCCCTCGTCGTATGACCGTACTCTTCGTCATAATCATCATCGTCCTAGTGTGTACCTGGACGACGGAGAATGACCATCTCCGTCGTCCTAGTGTGTACCTGGACGACGGAGAATGACCATCTCCGTCGTTCAGGTGTAAAAACCCCGAATTCAGGGGTTAGGGCCTTAGGGTTTACGGTTTAGATCGTCCCCCGGTCATTTGTGTGTGCGTTCAATTATTCTGATTCAAAAATATAATTAAAAAATTGATCGATCGATCCGATCTGCTAGGTTTTGGGTCCAAGATTTAGGGTTTTATATGGCGCCAAAGGTGAATATGGCGGGGGACCTAATATAAACGTGGACAGAATTCAGGTGTCCGTTAAATTATTTTGAATGACCATAAAAAAATTAAATAAATGATGGATCGATCCGATTTGCTAGATTTAGGGTCGAGGATTTAGCTAGGGTACGTTTTATATGAGATTGAGATTTGGCGCCAATATTTATTAATTTCTCCGTTGGCCAGGATATATATATAATTCAGATTAATTTCTTACCGTAATCCGGCATTGATCATATATATATATATTACAATAATTACAGTAATTAATTACCAATTAATCTCCCTCGTCGTATGACCGTACTCTTCGTCATAATCATCATCGTCCTCATCCCCGTTAGTCGACGGCTCATCCTCGTCATCGTACTCAACATCGTCCGACGAATAACCTGAGTCCTCGTCCGCGTCCTCTTCCTGCTCGTCTTCTTCATCTACCTCATGGATAATCTCATCTTCAGTTAGATCTGTACAACCATCAGGCATGGGTAACCGTTCACCATCTTGAACCAGGTCCATTATATCGGAGCGGACCATAGAAATATTAGGCTCTTGATAGGCAGGAATGTCTCTTTCTGGTTCAGCAGCATCTTCAGTCGTCGCCGGTGTCCCTTCAATTGTCTCTGTATTCCATATTCCTCGGTGAGAGATATGGTTCACTATTTTCCACCCTTCACCGGCTTTCGGATCGTCGAGATAGAACACCTGCCGAACTAAGGTGGCGAGAGCGAAAGGCTCATCCTCATACCAGTGCGAGTTTGTATCGACAGATAATAGTCCCAGGTCTTCCTTTGTACGCTTGAACCATCTGCACTTGAATAGGAAAACGTTGACATCATTCCCGTAACATAGCTGAACCACGTATACAATAGCCCCGTAATATAGATCATTGTCTTTCCCAACGGCTACCCCACTGTTTTGTGTTCTTCTTCCTTCGTCTCGGGCCAATGAATGAAACTTTACACCGTTCACAAAACATCCGGGATAAATATAGTGTTTAACCGGCTTCCCTGCTAGCAAGTGCTTTGGCCATGACCACCACCCTCCGTGGTTATCAGATTTTTGCAGATCAATCATCTGCGAAAAAGGCCAAATTAATATAATGGTTTACTTTCTACAAACATGAGCAATATGTATTTAAATAATTAATAGCGAGTCGTACGTACGTACCCATTGGAAGAAATAATCAGGAAACTTCTTCTTAACCATTTTCTCAATCCACGCCGAACTCTTGTTTTGATTTAACGCCTGAAGCCTCTCCCTGTATGACATCATGTACGGCTCAACTTCATCACAGTCTCGCAACACTACCCAATGTGCCTCAATAAGTTCTTCCCGTGTTAACGATTCCTTTAATACTCCTCTAAACGGTCGGACGACATTGGTGACGACAGAAAGATTGATGCGGGCACTGCGATCGGAGGCAGTGCTGGGAGGGGGTGGATCTTTGAGGTACCTGTTGCAGTAAGTAACACACTCATGCATTAGGTATGTCTCTGCTATGGAGCCATCCAGGGCCGACCTGTTTTTGACGAATGACTTATACTGTCCAAGCTGTCTACAAAATCAAACGTACACATTACATAAGTACATATAGCTAGCTGGCTAGTATATATATAATCTCCAGTGGAACAAATTAATTAATTAGTTGTACGTACCTTTCTTGAGGATACATCCAAGTGTACTGGACCGAACCAGAAATGAGCACCTGCTCGGGCAGGTGGATCATTAGGTGAATCATGATGTCAAAGAAAGCAGGGGGGAAAATCCTCTCTAGTTTGCAAATGATGTGCACAATTTGTTGTTGCAATTCCACCACATCTGACTTCTTTAATTCTCTGGCGCATAACCTCTGCCACCACCTGCACAATGCCACTATTGGTTCTACGACGTCCCGAGGCAAGTATGGTCGAATTACCACTGGAATCAGACATTGCAGCATAACGTGATAGTCATGTGTCTTTAGACCAACAAACTTGTGTTGCACCTCGTCCACTGCTTCAGTTATAGTAGCTGCATACGTAGCCGGATAACGAACGCCCTTAAACCAGTGAAATACAGAACGTCTAAGCGTCGGCTTCACTGTGTAAGGTGCATCTGGCATCTTGTTGTACACTCCTTTCCTATCCCTCCTCAACCACAAGGGACGACGTAGATTCATTGATTCCAAATCTTTGCGCGCTTTGGGAGTATCTTTAGTCTTGAACTTAATACCGAGAATTGTTCCCACCACGCTGTCGCACACATTCTTTTCTATGTGCATCGCGTCCAAGTTGTTCCTCAGCTTCAACTTCGACCAGTAAGGGAGTTCAAAGAATATACTCTTGTGATCCTAATAGCTCAGATCATGTGGAGGAATTGGATTGCATTTCTTTACATCCGCGTCATTGCTCAACACACCAAAGTCGAAATAGCTCAACCTCTCTAAAATCTCTTCGCCCGACCAACTACGGGGTTTAGGATTGTTCACTACCGTACCGTCGAAATGAGCTTCATCCTGTCGCCACGGGTGGTCGTGAGGAAGCCATCTACGGTGACCCAAGTAACACACCTTCCCCGCGTGCCAACTAGAGTTCACGTCGTCCAAATATATAGGACATCCATTATATCCTTTTGTCCTGCAGGCTGCCAACATCCCATAAGCTGGAAAATCGCTGATCGTCCACATTACCGCAGCCCTCATCGTGAACATCGTGTCAGTGAATTTGTCATAAGTTGGGACTCCATTTTCCCACAACAGTTTCAGCTCGTCGATCAAAGGTCTGAGGTAGACATCTAAGCACTTCGATGGAGACTTAGGACCTGAAATTAGTACGGTAAGGAAATTAAATTCCTTATTCATGCACATCCACGGAGGCAAGTTGTACGGCATCAGAATAACTGGCCAAGTGCTGACGGCGGAGCTATTACTTCCCCAAGGATTGAATCCGTCTGTAGATAGGCCGAGTCTAACATTTCTAACCTCTGAAGCAAAGTCTCCAAATTCTCTGTCGAAATGTTTGAAACCCTCCCCATCCGCGGCGTGTCGCAGGACATCGTCATCTATTCGCTTTTCTGCGTACCATCGCATCGCCTCTGCTGTGTGTAGCGACATGTACAGGCGCTGCAATCTGGGAATCAAGGGAAAATATCGAACAACTTTCACAGGAATTCTCTTTTTCGAACTCTTCCTATTCAACTGGAATCTGCACTGGCCACATACGGGACAATAGTCCAACTCTTTATACTCTTTGTAAAATAGCACACAATCATTCGGACATGCGTCAATTATCCTGTACTTTAGGCCGAGGCTGCTCAGGATATTTCTAACCTTATAATGAGATTTAGGAAGATTGTGATCATCAGGAAGCAACTTACATATTTGCTCCTGAATTTCGTCAAAAGCACTCATTGACATTTTGTGCTTCACTTTTATCTTCATTTGCTCCATCACATATTGCAACACATTCTCTCGACATCCAGGGAACACCGGGGTCTGCGCTTCAAGTAGCATCCGGTTGTACTTTTCCATCTCACTGGTGTCAGTGGCCAAGCTAGCTGCGGGGAATGTGTCATCATGCTCATTGGTGGTACTGTAACCTCCGTCTTGGTGTTGGTGTCTGCCATGACTACATCCCGGAAACGCATCATGGACCAAATCTGCAGTTGGGTTGCAAGCTGGGGGTCCGGCACCACTGCCGCTGGATGAGGCACCATGGTAACTGTACCCTGAGCTGAAGTCTGCTGCGCTGAACTCTACTGCTTCACCATGCTCGCTCCATGTAGTGTAACTCCACATCATACCATTTTCGTACAAGTGTTGCACCATAACATTAACCTCCGCATACTGACAATTAAGACATTTCTGACACGGACACCTGAAACGTTTCTTTCCCTGACCATGTTCTATCGCAAAATTCACAAATTCGCTAATTCCATCCATATACCGGACATCACATCTATTCTTCAACTTCATCCAACTCTTGTCCATACTGCTACAAAATATTATAATTAATTAATTATTACATATATATATATTAGTCCATTAATTTACTCTTAATTATACGTACTCGATCTACATCGATCAATCAATTACGTACGTACGTAATTTAATCGATCTGTACATATATATATATATAGCGCGCTAACATCCTTGCATGTATGTACGTACGTTTTCACTAATTAAATATATATTAATTAAGCAAATTTTAACTGCGTACGTACCTGTTGGCCTTCTCGTTATCTGTACGTTAATTAAGCTAGCTAGCTAGTCAGCGGAGATCCCGGCCCTAGCCTTAATTATCCGGCCATCCTGATTCTTCTCGGCTTTAATTAATTTCTAGCTAGCTAGCTCCCTTCTCTTTCTCCGATCCCTAGCTTCTATCTCTCCTTCAAATTAATGGATCGAATGAATTCAGTTTGAATTTGGCATCGATCGGGCTTATATATAATGCTTCACTTAGACGATGGAGGTGTCGGTACGTCGTCTAAGTGGAAGTACGTTACATACTCGGACGACGGTGTGTCGGTCCGTTGTCCAGGTTATCACCTGGACGACGGAGAATACCTTCTCCGTCATCCAGGTGATAACCTGGAGGACGGAAAAGGCTCCGAGGTCCAGGTATTCACCTGGACGACGGATAAGGTATTCTCCGTCGTCCAGGTGATAACTTGGAGGACGGAAAAGGCTCCAAGGTCCAGGTATTCACCTGGACGACGGAGAAGGTATTCTCCGTCGTCCAGGTGGTACTTGGACCACGGAGCCTTTTCCGTCGTCCAAGTGTCACTTGGACCACGGAACAATTACGTTTCCGTGGTCTAAGTGATGTTTTCTTGTAGTGATGGTTATATGCGAGAAATATAATTGTTGCCTATGGATATATATATATATATATGCAGGTATCCTTATGGCTATGCAGGAAATATAAGCAGGTGTGTTAACTTCCGGGACAATAAGATGTACGGATTAAAGAGTCATGACTGCCATGTACTGCTTCAACGCCTTTTCCCTATTTTCATTCAAGGGTACCTGCCCAAAGAGGTGGTGGAGCCGTTGGTGGCCTTATCAAGATTCTTTCAGAAGTTATGTGTGATGACCCGAACCAGAATCAGATGTGTGTTTGGCACGATTCTCGAGATTTGGTTATAGTTGCAGTTTTACGATATTGTGTGGTTTGTCGATTCGATTCGCGACTATGTTTTCAGTCGAGAATTTGAGTTGGGTGTCTTCACGGAAATTGTAGAGTACGTGATTTCGAGCTCGTGGGCGGTTCCGGAAGATTTTTCCGATAACCGAGGAATATTTTATGATTATTTGAAGTTTCGGGTTTCGACGAGTTTATCCGATTGTTTCGAGCTTATCCGAATCACATCGTATATTCATTCCGGACCGTTGATCGACCCGAGGGACGAGTATAAATATCGAAAATAGCCGAGAATTAGTCAAAAACTTCATTTTGGGCGTTGACCAACCTGGAATTTCGTTGACTTTCCATATTTGGAAAGTGAGCCATCGGACCGAAAAGGAAAGTTGCCATTTTGGGAAGTCACCGTCCGGCGACCTAATTCCGGCCACCTTGGGATTCGAGGAAGGTATGGTTAGAACCCTTAAGTGATTTCGAGTGCGTTGATGTATGTTTTGTTGAGTTTTGATCTCGTTTTGGATGGACCCGAATCGGGTCGAATTTGTCTCCGTCGCCGGAGTCGGTTGAGGTAGCTCCGGTGGGTGTTCGAGCTTGGGTTGTTGGGGGTTTCGTTCCCCATCCCTCAGTGATGCTCCCTGGGTGGTTAGATTTGAACGAGATGGAGTTTGGGATCAAACCCGATTGGGTTTTCCGGTGAAGATTTTGGCTCGGTTTTGCTTGATTTTGAGGTGGTTATGGTTTGAATTGGGCTTTATGATAGTAGAGAAAGATGTTCGCATGGTTGAGTTGATGTAATCTGGAGCTTCCCGCCGTGGGATTCCACTGTTGACGGTGCGGCGGCGGCGGCGGCGGCGGTCAACGGCGGGGAAAAAGTTGACTTTTTAGATTTCGACAATTTTAATGTCGTTTTTCTCGAAATCGCGCCCTGATCATTGTCCAGAGGTTTTCGGGTTGATTTGGTTAGCCGATTGTCAGTCGAGATTTCGAGTGGGGATTTCGGGATTACCGTTATACATTTTGTACTGCATTTCGTATTTCCGGGAACGGTTGGTTTCCGTGCATCAGTACAGTGTTGTGGACTACGATTTTAATCAGTTATGTTTTATGAATATGTTCAGGAGATCGAGATCGAGATCTGGATCGTGATCGTGCTTCAGGCGAGGGATCTTCCGCCGGACCACGAGTGTAGCGCGTGTGCGCGTTTCGAGAGTCTGTGAGTGGACAATTTCTTTTCACGGAAATCTTACGAGTCTTTTATGTGATTTATGATCTTGAGCATGCAGCATGATTATGGTTTTACGAGCATGAGATTTCATACGAGTTTATGATTATATAAGCATGTGTTTATGATTATACGAATATGTTTATACAGATATACGTTTATGAATATGCATACATTTTATATTGTTTCATGCATTTGCATCGAATTGTTTGTGATTTGGTTTTCACAGAGTACAGTCTTGGTTACGTTGTTGTACCGATACACATTGCCTCTCGGCTGATCCCCGATGGTAGGCCATCTAGGAGGGGCGTCGTTATCCCTACCTGACCGGTGATGGGCGTTTCCCCGGAACCGAGGCCATTTCTGGCTTAGAATCACGGGGACTAAGGACCTCGTGATTCGGACTGTACTAACACGGTGTGTGTCCATGAGTGACCCCGTGGGATTTATACTTGCATGCTCAGTACGCTGGAGGATTATGGTTTTACCTCGTGTACTTTATTATTTCTATTTACCTGGACTCGCATATGTTTTTATAACATACATAATAATTGGTGAAAGACATTTATTTTCGTCCACTCACTCTAACGTGTTTATTGTCTTTCCCCTGGGCTTTTCGGTTTCCGTGCCCAGTTTGCAGTTCAGGTTTGGTGTTTCACGTCGCGGTTTGGAGGCTAGTGATCAGAGTCACCTGTGTTTTCCAGTAGGTTCTTGTTTCGCCTACTGATGTACATATTGTATATGTTTTACTTTAGAGGTCGCTCTGATACATTCTGATACATGTTGTGCGGATTTTTACTGATATACATATATACATAGTACAGTTTATTTACTGTTGTTGATTATATTGATGTTGAGAAACCGGATGGGATTGGTGCCCACGGTTTGCTTTTTGTGGCATAGGACGAAGTGTTAATTTCTGGGTGCAGGTTATGGTAATTCAACGCTAGTAATGAAACTCTGCCCAAATTTCAAAAAAAAATTTTTGTTGGTTCATGTTTTCGAAAGGGTTTGATTCCGGTTTAGGTAACTGAATCGGGATTGGGTCCTTTCATTATGCACCAGGGAAGTTAAAAAATCAGACCTCAGGAAGATGCAAGATGACATCATTTTTATCATGTGCAAGCTTGAGAGGATATTTCCCCCAAATTTTTTCGACATAATGCCTCACCTGATGATCCATCTTCCCGAACAATTGTTGCTTACTGGTCCCGTACACTACACTTGGATGTATCCCATGGAAAGGTACAAATGATTCATACATTTGGTTTGCCTATGTTTTTATATGTAAATTCTTATTTTTTAAGTAAGTTAACATGCACTTGTTAACTTGTAGACAATTGGGAGCCTACAAGGACTATGTGAAGAATAAATATGCACCTGAAGGGTGTATCGCTGAAGCATATGTTGCGCACGAGTGTGTAACGTACACCAAAGTGTACTTGGGAGCGCTTGAGGACCCCCAACAACAGATGCCGATAGATGAACCCCAGTTCAACCTTTCTATCATCTCCAGTGACGTGGTAGTACAGGGAAGCTTGCCAAAGTCGTACAAGTTGGATGGAAATGAGGTAGCCATTGCCCACTGGTCGGTACTGATTAACTGTCAAGAAGTACAATATTGGAAAAATTATCATCTTCACTGCCCTGCTATTGCAGGAAATGTTGATTACCACAACAGGACGTTTGCAAACTACTTTGGTCAATGGGTAAGGGTATATGTGTATATGTCTATTTTTATATATATCCTTATATAGCATGTATGTATGTACGTGGTTTTGTGGTTTCAAGATGACATAATTTCTTGTGTACGTATTACTGGACGTTTTCAGATGAACCATGTAGCAGATGATGGTTGCCCAGAGTGGTCAAACGAATTGAGGGTCCTGACGATGAAACTGATAGCTTCAAAAGTTTACTCGATGTGTCAGGTCAATGGCGTTAAATTTATATGTGAAAATCGAGACGACCGACTGAAAACACAGAATTGTGGGGTGATGGTCCATGGTGGGCAGGATGGCGTTGACTATTACGGTGTCCTTCATTCAGTTGTTGAACTAATTTATGGGAACCGCATGAAATTGCACTTGTTCAAGTGTAGATGGTTTGATACTAGCCCGGAGAACACAAGGACCGATCAGTACGGAACATTTTCGGTGAATACTGCTACTAGCTGGTATGAAGATGACCCTTTCGTTCTTGCCTCATCAGTAAAACAAGTGTTTTACCTTGACGATCTTCTTAACAAAGTCCCGTGGAAGGTGGTTAACCATGTTGCTCATAGAAACATATACAGTGCTGCCACACTTGGTGAGACCGCAGATGATGAGGAAGTTACTGCATACCAAGAGCCGAACGCTTTTGACATTCCGGAATCATCTACGATTCGCCTTAATAATGTGAGATCTGGGAGTGTGGTTCGAATTACTGGAGCAGAACTTCTCGATGTTAATCCATATGAACTTGACGCTGATTCAGATGACGAGGAGCGGCACATATTGCCAGAGGTTACCTATGAAACCGAGTCAGACTCAAGTGATGAAGATGATTACGATTATCATCCTTAGTACGTTGGAAATTGTAGTCGGAAATTGTAGGCGGAAATTTTAGTCGGAAATTGTAGTCGGAAATTGTAGTCGGAAATCGTGTCGGAACGTAGTCGGAAAATGTACTCGGAAAATGTAGTCGGAAATTGTAGTCGGAAATTGTACGTAGTCGGAAATCGTGTTGGAAATCGTAGTCGGAAATTGTTTCGGAAATCGTTGTCGGAAATTGTAGTCGGAAATTGTAGTCGGAAATTGTACGTAGTCGGAAATTGTACGTAGTCAGAAATTGTAGTCGACCATCGTAGTCGGAAATCGTAGTCGGAAATTGTAGTCGGAAATTGTAGTTATATATGGTCGGAAATGTTGTCGGAAATTATTTAGTCGGAAATTGGTCGGAAATAGGTCGATCCGATAATCTTCAAGAAATAATGACATTACCAACGAGTTGATAAACAACTCGTTGGTAATGACATTACCCACGACGTACGTCGTTGGTAATGTCATTACCAACGAGTTACGACGTAACTCTCCGACAATGGTGGCGGTATTTCCAGGGCAGCTCGAGCTCTCCTCCCCTCTCTCCTCCCCATTTCTCTTCGCATCGATCTCTCTTCCCTCTTCCCTCTCTTACACCGAAATTCTCTCTTCACCTCCCTCTCCTCCCTCTCCTCAATCCTCTCTAATTAGCTTCCTCTCCTCCCCTCTCTCCTCCTCCCCTCCTCCTCTTCCTCCTCCCCTCACCTCCGTCGCCGGACAACAGTTGGGTCGAGCTCCACCATGGCAGGTAATAGCTCACTCTCTCTCCCTCTCTGTCTCCATCTCTCTCTCTCTCTCATTCCACATTTTATTTTTATGCATTTTGATTAATTAATTTTTGATAATTGTGGGATTTATGTATGCATGTGGAAAATATTTGTAAAATGTAATTAAGGTATGTTTGAAAATTGTGGGAAAATAATGTGGATAATTTTAGGGTGAAGGAGAAATATATGTGATGTATATATGTGAAAAATTAATTAATTTACATGGAATGTATATATATACGTATGTTTGAAAAATGTGGAAAATTAATTAGCTAGGGTGAATTGGATTAATATTTGATGTATATATATATGTGTGAATTAAGGTGAAATTAAGATGCATGATCGATGTATACAAAGTGTATATGTGATGTATATATATGTGAAAAGTTTAAAGCCGGAAATGATGTATGTATATATGTTAAGTTAGGTGATATAGTTGTTAATTTAGCGTATAATAGGTGAAAAATCGGCTTCGGAATTTTACGTGTTTGGATTAAGGTGTTATAGTTGTTAATTTAACGTATAAATTAAGGTGAAAAATCGGAATCGGAACAGTTTGGAACCACAACGGTTTGAAACCGGAACGGTTTGAAACCGGAAATGTTTATAACTGGAACCGTTTGTAACATAACGGTTCCAGTTTGAAACGGTTCCGGTTCCGATTAATTTGTTATAGAACCGAAACGGTTTGGAACCGGAACGGTTTGGAACCAGAACTGTTTGTAACCAGAACCGTTATGTTACAAACGGTTCCGGTTACAAACAGTTCCGGTTTCAAACGGTTCCGGTTCCAAACCATTCCAGTTCCGATTTGTTATAGAACCTTAGTACGTTGGAACCGGAACCATTTAGAACCGGAACTGTTTGTAACCGGAACCGTTATGTTACAAACGGTTCCGGTTACAAACAGTTCCAGTTTCAAACGGTTCCGGTTTCAAACGGTTCCGGTTCCGATTTGTTATATAACCGAAACGGTTTGGAACCGGAACCGTTTGGAACCAGAACTGTTTGTAACCGGAACCATTTGTAATATAATGGTTCCAGGTTCAAATGGTTCCGGTTCCAAACCGTTCCGGTTCCGATTTGTTATAGAACCGAATCCATGACTATTACGGTGTCCAGGAGGTTTTGCGGCTAATTGGCTTCGGAGAGGTTCCCGAAATAGTGGAGGGAACAGTAGTCAAGCTTCCTCCTCGCCCGCAGTTAGCAACACGCCCAGTGGGCCAATGATGATTGCTCGCACGAGAGCCTTGCTAGAGGCGCGAGCTGAGGAAGAAGCTGCACGATCAAGAGCCGTGCAACCGGAAGTCGAGGCTCGAGCCTCAGTCTCCAGACGCTCAATCAGCAGACGTCCCTCCGGTGGTAGATCCTCAGACGAGCGATAGTCAACGGGGGCATCAGAAACTCCCTCAATCTGAATGCCCCATATTCGCCCGGTGCCTACTCCCGTTTCACGGGAATCATCTGAGACACATGGTGGTGCTGGCGCCTCATCGTCTAGGCCTCGTCTATCTCCACCGTTCGGTCTCTTCCTACCCGACGAGATTCCTGTCATCCCTGAATTCGATGATAGGGGGATGCCTGTTTATGTTGAAGGACGGCCGGAGTTCCTAACCGTGGAGGAAGCGTATAACTTCCTCCCGTTCGACCCCGTGTATCTTTGGAGTGTGAGGTGCACCAACCAACAAACGGACGATGCAAGTAAATTTTATTTAACATCAGATTGATTACTTAATTATTACTTAAGACTTGCGATAGGTTCAATTAATGATATCAATTTGTTGACATTGTATTATTAGGCAATTTCGTTAATGGGACTGGAAAACGGAAAGGGGCTAGAGGCACCTGCACCGGGAAGAGACTTGAGCAGGCCACCGGCGGAAGGAAAACGCCCATAAGGGCCAATGAGGATGGCGAGGTGATCGAGGCATTCGACACCACGCGCAAATATGTCAGCATGGCCGGTGCGATCGTGCGGGACAAGGTCCCAATGCTTTGGCCAGATTGGGAATCTGTGCCTATCTACGTGAAGATGCAAGTGCATAATGCACTCAGTGTGAGTAAAATCGTATTTTCATTACGTAAATTTTACATTTATTAATTAAGTCCGAATAAATATATAATTTTACCTTTTATATATTCATATTGCAGGTGTAGTTTGACGTGGATGAAGTTCTTATTCACACGTGGGTAGAGCGTCAACTACATATGAGGTGATGTGCTTCGACTTATTTGAATATATATCGAGTTAGATTTTTCTTTATCAAGTGTTTTAATATCTCTAACTTTTTTTCCTTTTTTTAATATAGGTATAAAGAGTGGAAGAACGAGCTTTCTTCCCATTACACTGTATACAAGGAGCTAGGCCGAGGTTCTACCCCTAGTGAATTCCGGTTTATGGAGTACGAGTGGCTGTGGCTGATAGCCCACTTCGAGCACCCCAAAGCTCAGGTATGCATCATTAATATATCTTACAAGCCTAATGTATCGTATCAGATTGAAATAGTTAGTTACTAATTTTTTTTCCATATGTTTATCAAACAAAGCGATTTCGAAGACAAACCGGGCGAATAGATTGAAAAACACCAGGGCCCATCATGCAGGTTCACTCAACTATATGGGTTGGTCGACTAAGGCGTAGCAACAACAAGAAGTGAACCCCTTGGTGTATATTCATCAGAAGTTCTATCCGCAGTGCCTTGACGAAGCGGTAAAATTCTCAGATCGATCCGCTTGATCCCCCAATAGCGGCTCAGATCATGGCAAAAGCGTGCGGGACTGGAAAGAATACCTACTACTGTAGGGGAATGGGCTCGGCGGGCGAAGGAGTATTGAAAAATACTTCACAATACTCTACCGGGTCAAGAAGTTCAACTTCTAGTCGTAACCTCGCAGCGGAGCTTCAGAGGACGCATATGGAGTTTGAGGAGTAAAAGAGGCAGATGGCCGAGTACCAAAACATGGTCCAGCAGCAGACACAGATGTAGGCTCAGATGTACACATGGATGCGGACGATGTACGAGGCTCAGAATACCGGACAACCGTTCCCCACACCTCCCCCGGTCCCTCCCTTCCCTAGCTATCCACCACCACCACCGCACCAGTCAACGCCAGAGCAAGACCAAGGTAGCCACCGGAATTCAAATGAGTACATGGATTACTTCGACCCTGACCCGCAAGTTCCTGGACCCTGACCTGTAGTTGTAGTTAATTTTCGTATCGTCGTTGCTATTTGTACTGTACGTTGGACATTTATGTGTACTGTTGAACTTGTATGATTGTACGGTTTATGTCTTTCAATGCAGGTTCTGGAATTGGGCCCAATCCAGAACCGCGTTTTTTTTTCAAAATTTTTCCACACATTGCCGGCGACATGGACCTCAGTCGCCGGTAATGTCTCACATTCCGGCCACGGCGGCGCTGCCATTGCCGGCGACGCCGTCGCTGGTAATGTCCTAGACATTACCGGCGACTCAAGTCGCCGGTGATGTTTACGACATTACCGGCGATGGCGTTTCCCATCGCCGGCAATGTTAACATCGACGGGGAATTTCCGGCGACGTCATTGCCGGCGACATGTCGCCGGTAATGACAATTACGGCGAAAAAAAAAGACAAGGCCGGCGACGGCAGGTCGCCGGTAATGTCTCCATTTCTGGTAGTGCATGGTTGTCACTGTTGGTGTATATGATACAAGATCTACAAATAATTACCTATTTTGCAATATGGTATGAGTAGTACCACTATTTGCTAGACACTCGATCTCGCCTTCAACCACTTTAGTTAGTCTTTGCGACTTGCTCAACCACTTTAAGAGACTTCAAGATTTATCAAATGGTTGTGGCCCTTAAAGAGTGTTGATATGGCATAAGAATACCGATGTAAAACACATCAAAAATACCATTCATGGGTGTCATCTTCAACGGTTCGAGAAATAATCCCAAAATAAACCATGATTTTACGGTAACTATTATCGACGGGTCGAGGATGTTGTTCGACGGGTAAAAAATGAGAAATTTTGTCACATAAGTATACCTTCGACAGGTCGAAGAAACCTCTAACGGGTCAAAATAAATCTTAAAACCATATCGAATTTTTGATATCTTTTGCTCGACGGGTTGAAATTGTTATATTTTGGAGACAGGGACATGCTTTCGATGGGTTGAAACATGCCAGAAACCGTTCCAGAGTGATATTTTTAACAGATCCAAGAAGAACCTCGATGGGTCGAAAATCTCTAGAAACAAACTATCTTTGAAAGGACCCAACCTCGATTTTGTTGCCTAAACTGAAGTCAAACCCCTTCGAAAACATGACCTTAAATTTTATTTTCCAGAGTTTACTTTAAAACACGTGAACCAATATTAGAACCTGTAAAGAAACACACTTCGATTATTCCACAAAGGCAAAACCGTGGGACTCCGTTCCCCATCCGGATTTCTCAACATCATATATAATAAACCAAAAGGTTTACAAGAAATCCAGAAAATATTCAGGAGTAAACTCAACTGAAAACATAACATAAGTATTCAGAGCGATGCCTATATACATCATATACAACCAGTAGGTTGAACAAAGAACCTACTTGAACTGAAGTGTGATATGAACTCTACGCCTCCACCGTTGACGTGCAACCCCGAAATTCTCACTACAAACTGGGCAAAGGAAACCGAAAATTCCAGGGGAACACAAATAAAATCGTTAGAGTGAGTGGACGAAAATAATAATATGTATTTCCCAAATATATGCTCATAAAATCATAATGCGAGTCAATGCACATGAAAATCCCGACCATGTGCATTTTCCCAGATCCATAAATATGCACGTAAAATCCTGCGGAGTCATTCATGGACTCCTCCGTATAGTACAGTCTAATCACGGGATCCCAGACCCACACGTGATTAATATAAGTCTGAAAGACCTCGGGTCAGGATATCTGTCCCCGCCAGAACATCTCGGGGATCAGCCGAGAAGCTAAAGCATCGACGCATACCTATATATCCGAGACTGTGCTCTGTGTAAACCAACTCATAAATCCTTTCCATGCACATGCATAATCGTAAAATGCATAATTATAAAATGTATACTTATATGTGCATAACTATAACTGCATACATAAATGCATAATCATAAATATATATTCATAAAATGCATAAATCAAGACTCGCAATTCAACTGTGAAAATAAAATGTCCACTAACAGTACGAAGCTAACACTGAGGTTCGGCGGAAGATCTCTCGCCAAATACACGATCACGATCACCTGAATAATAGAGATACGTTCAATACATATTGAAACATAACATACGGAGCTAATACGTCAAGAACCCTGCGTTCTTGAAAGACGTATCGCTCGAAATATCGACGAGGATAGCAAAATTCTCATAATACACCCAAACAACCCTCGTCCCAAAATATAATACTTAAATTAGCTCAAAAACCTCACCATTGCGTTCAGCACGCGAAAAATAGCAAAACGATATAAAACTTCCCAAAAAATCCACCTCGCTGGAAATCCGCCGCCGCCGCCGGTCGCCGGAATTTCCACCAACCCAGAAAATGTCGACCAACATATTAGTTTGAACATCTCGACATTTCCAACAACTTTGTAGATCAAAACTAAGCCTAATTTTAATCGGAAATTGTCCAAAACTTACTGTGAAGTTAAAAAAAACCTCGTCGGAATTCAATTTCTCCGATCGGCCACCACTAGGCACGGCAATGGCTGAAACCACTTGGAATGGACTCACCTCTCAATGGGCTACAAAACCCCATCGCCGACGTCCGAGCCGCCTCCATCTACCGCTGATTACCACCGAAATTGCCCAAACTTTAGCAAGCCATAACTTCTTCATCTGACAACCAAATTGAGTGATCTACCTATCAAAAGAAAGAGGAGCTCAAGCCCAACAACTTTATGAAGGAACCACAGCCAAAAGATATCGGAATACATCGAAGCCGAGAAATTCACGACCCAAAACGGGTCAGTTTTTACCCGTGGGTCAACGCGGGACGGGTATTTCCAAAAATAGAAAGTTTCTCAATTTGTTTCGTATTTATTCCATATACATACCGTACACATACCATCCCCAAATCAACGGCTATAGTTCAATCTGATCTAAATCGGACGGTCACGATTAAATCCACATTCACCAACCGACTTCAAAACTCGATAAAACATTGCTCACTTGTCCGAAAAATTCCCCGAAAATTCCCACGAGTTCGAAATCAAATCCTCTACAATTCCCGCGAAGGAACTCAAATCAAATTCTAGCCTAATAATTTAGTCGTTAACAAACCCACGAGTACGATTAATTCACAATAATCACAGCTCGGACCAATATGTGCACATTCCACAGTTCGAGTCGTTACAAATCTACCCCCTTAACAAAAATTTCGTCCTCGAAATTTACATACCGGCTAGGAGAACGAAGCTATTGCTCATACAAACTGTTCTGGCTGCTACGTGACTACCTTTACTATATGATTACTGTACAAACACAAACGCCGACACTAACAGAAAATTTCTTTTCCAGAGAATCTACTCTCGACAATTAAGAACATCCAATGGTTCCACAACCTGAACTGAACTGCAATTGAAACTGTCTACAACGGAAATTCCTAAGGCACGCTAACATCAGGGAATTAGGAATATACGTCCATAACCACAATGCATAAAATACGTCATACCATATGTCAGCCTTGATAATACTTTTCAAACGATAAACCATAACGCTCTTATATTTACTAACGTGCATAACTTACCGTGCTAACCACTGTTTATAACTCATTTCCATGGCAATAGCTAGAAGGATACTCAATTACCACAATATACTCTGACTGAAATTCGTGCAAACTTTTCTGATAATCCAATAACTTTAATCTGTTAAGAAAAATCTGCATGTTATCTGTCATCTTTGGCAACACATAACCTCTTTCTGAACACCAAAAAGCCATTACTCCTCATCTGAAACGCTATCGGTACATTATTCTGAATCAAATTCTTCTTGTTCAGTAGATAGGCCTCTGAATCTTGAGCTTCACGAACTTGATCAAGTAACACCGGACGAACTTGAAAATTGGCTAACAATGCTCCATCATAATTCCACTCCAACTTTGCTCCCGTTGCTCGTAACTCTGTTAAAAGTGATACTCTAGCAACACGTACATGGAAGAGAGAAGCACCATGTTTCCGACTAAGAGCATCAACAACTACGTTAGCCTTTCCTGGATGATACTCAAACGTACAGTCATAATCATTTATCAGCTCCATCCATCTCCGCTGCCTCATGTTCAAATCTTGCTGCGTACACAAGTAGGAAAGACTTTTGTAATCGGTATAGATCTTGCACTGTGCCTCGTACAAGTAGTGTCTCCAACTCTTCAATGCTAACACAATGACAGCTAACTCTAGATCATAAGTAGGATAGTTAACTTCGTGTGGTTTCAACTATCTAGAACCATATGCCACCACATTTCCATGCTGCATCAAGACACAACCCAGACCTAACTTCAAAGCATCACTGTACACAACATACTCACCGCTATTATCTGGTAAAGTCAACACTGGTGCAGTAGTCAACCTCTCCTTCAAAGTCAAGTAGCTTTCCTCACAAGCATCAGACCATTCAAACTTGACTCATTTCTTCGTCAAACGGGTAAGCGGTGTCGTAGTCCGTGAAAAGTCCTGCACGAATTGGCGATAGTAGCCTGCTAAGCATAAGAAACTCCGTATCTCTGCCACGTTAGTAGGTCTGCTCCAATTCAACACGGTATCAATCTGATCTGGATCGACGCTGACTCCCTCAGCTGATATCACGTAACCCAAAAACTTCACACTGTCTAGCCAAAACTCACACTTGCTAAACTTTGCGTACAACTGAGCGTCTCGCAAAGTCTGCAAAACTACATACAAATGCTTCTTGTGTTGTCCCACACTCCTGGAATAAATCAGGATGTCGTCGATGAGCACAATGACGAACTTGTCCAGATAACGCCTGAAAATCCGATTCATCAGGTCCATGAAAGCAGCTGCCGCATTGGTCCACCCAAACGGCATAATAAGGAACTCATAGTGCCCTTAACATGACCGAAACGCCGTCTTATCCACATCGGACTTCCGAATCCGTAGCTAATGGCACCTAGACCTGAGATCAATCTTCGAGAAGACTGAAGCTCCTTTCAACTGATCGAACAAATCATCAATCCGTGGAAGCGGATACTTGTTCTTCACCATACCTAATTCAACTTCCAATAATCAATGCATAACCTCATCGAACCATCCTTCTTCCTTACAAACAATACTGGAGCACCCTAAGGTGAAACACTAGGTCGAATGAAGCCTTTCTCAATCAATTCCTGAAGTTGAATATGCAATTCCCTCAACTCTGCTGGTGTCATACGATAAGGTGTCTCCGAAATAGGTCCAGTACCTGGAAGTAACTCGATGGTGAAGTCAATCTCTCTGACTGGAGGAACACCGGGTAAGTCCTCGGGAAACACATCTGGATACTCACAAACTACCGCAATATCACCAATGTCCGGTACACGAAAACTCGTATCAATCACATGTGCTAGGTAAGCCACACAACTCTTCCTCAACATCTGCTCAGCCTTCATTGCTGAAATCAAACAAGGCAAAGAAGTATTCTTTTCACCACAAAATAAGATTTTTGGCATGCTTGGACTCCTGAAAACAACCTCCTTCTTGTGACAGTCAAGAACAGCCCAATGGTTCTCCAAGAAATCCATACTCAAAATCACATTAAAATCCACAATATCCAGTAGCATCAAATCCGCGGCTAACCCATAACCTCCAATAAAAATCTCATGATCTTTATATACCTACCCGACACACACTACCTCGTCAGATGGATACAACACTCGCCACAAACTAGGGAGTGGAGATGCAGGTACAATAGCCAATGATGCTAACCTATATGACATGATTGAATGCGTAGCTCCTGGATCTAATGTAAGAACTTGATGACCAAAAATATACAACATACCAATGATAACCTCTGGGGAAGTTCTGCCCTGACGTAGAGACATGGCGTGAACTCGAGCCTGTCCAGCTAGTCATCCACATTGGCTACGATTCTGCTGACCACCCTGTCTAGAAGACTGTGTTGCACGATCACCAAAAGCAGTACTTTGATCTTGACCAGCACTCTGATTCGCAACACCTCTAAAAGTGCCAAGCTGAGGACACTCCCTCACAAAGTGACCCTCCTGGCCACAATGGTAATAACTCAAAGTACCCCGGTAACATGAACCATGATATCGCTTATTACAAATATTACATAATGGAATATCCCTTGGTGCAGCTAATGTACTGAAGATAGGTCGAGGATAATTCGATCCACTGGAACTCCCACTCGACTGCTGCCTCTGCAGTCGACTCCTTCTCCATCTCTGACTCTGCCTAGTAGTGCTAGTAGGATATCTATAAGGTCCACTACCAGAAGATGATGCTGATCCAGAAATACCTGAACTCAACCTCTTCAAAGCACCCTGGCTAGGTCCACCCTCTTCAAATCGACGCGTCTGAAACCGCATCAGTCTCTCCCTCTCCATGTCTTCACTTCTGAGTGCAGCACTAATAAACTCATCAAAGTTATCACGAGGCATAGTGGTCAAAGTCCCCTTGATATTCAGATTCAAACCCAACTCAAACCTCCTGCACTTTTCTTCCTCTGATGCCACCATATCACGTGCAAACCGAGACAAACGGGTGAACTTATTCCGATACTTAAGCACTGACATATTTCCCTGCCTCAGATTGGTAAACTCCTCATATTTCCTCTGTTGAGTAGCCTGATTGAAATGCCGACGCATGGACAAATAACTGAATAGAGGCCATGGAGTATCGATAGGAACTCTTACTGTACCAATCCACCAAAAGTAGGCATCTGACTCAAGCAAACCCTGCCGCTACAGTTTTCTGTTCAGGAGTAAAATGCAGGCACTCACAAACACATTCAGCCTGAACCACCCAAGCTTCACATATTTTAGGATCAAAGGAGCCAGAAAAGAGAGTTGCTCCAGCTGTCCTAGCGTTGACCACAGGGTCAAAACACTGTTCCAAATGCAACACTCGCATAAGCAAGTCGTGCGTGCGATGATCCTCAATAGGATCCCCAGCCCTGTTAGCACAGACTCCACGTCGAGGAGGCATCCTAAAGATGAAAGGACATAAGTCCCACAACACAAGGAATGTAATCATGAAACTTCAAATATTTGAAAGCATACAACACTCTAGAGCATTGATGATTATCCGCTGCAGTCGGGTCATCGCTCCTGATATGCTGTACATTCTCAAATATCCTTAGTAACACAACTACAAAAGTCTACAGAACCTAAAACCTAATGCTCTGATACCAACTAAAAGGACCCGACCCCGATTTAAATGCCTAAATCGAAATCAAACCCCTTCGAAAACATGACCTCAATTTTTTTTGCCAGAGTTTACTTTAAAACACGTGAACCAATATTAGAACCTGCAAAGAAACACACTTCAAATATTCCACAAAAGCCAAACCGTGGGACTCCGTTCCCCATCTGGATTTCTCAACATCATATATAATAAACCAAAAGATTTACAAGAAATCTAGAAAACATTCAGGAGTAAACTCAACTGAAAACACAACATAAGTATTCAGAGCGACGCCTATATACATCATATACAACCAGTAGGTTGAACAAAGAACCTACTTGAACTGAAGTGTGATATGAACTCTACGCCTCCACCGTCGACGTGCAACCCCGAAATTCAAACTGCAAACTGGGTAAAGGAAATCGAAAAGCTCAGGGGAAGACAAATAAAATCGTTAGAGTGAGTGCACGAAAATAATAATATGTCTTTCCGAAATATATGCTCATAAAAGCATAATACGAGTCAATGCACATGGAAATCCCGACCAGCTACATTTTCCCTGATCCATAAATATGCACGTAAAATCCTGCGGGGTCACTCATGGACTCCTCCACATAGTACAGTCTAAGCACGGGATCCCAGACCCACATGTGATTAATATAAGTCTGAAAGACCTCGGGTCAGGATATCTACCCCCCCCCCCCCCCCCCCGGAGCATCTCGGGGATCAGCTGAGAAGCTAAAGCATCGACGCATACCTATATATCCGAGACTGTGCTCTGTGTAAACCAACTCATAAATCCTTTCCATGCACATGCATAATCGTAAAATGCATAATTATAAAATGTATACTTATATGTGCATAACTATAACTGCATACATAAATGCATAATCATAAATATATATTCATAAAATGCATAAATCAAGACTCGCAATTCAACTGTGAAAATAAAATGTCCACTAATAGTATGAAGCTAACACTGAGGTCCGGCGGAAGATCCCTCGCTAAACACATGATCACGATCACCTGAATAACAGGGATACGATCAATACATATTGAAACACAACATACGGAGCTAATACGTCAAGAACCCTGCGTTCTCGAAAGACGTATCGCTCGAAATATTGACGAGGATAGCAAAATTCTCAAAATACACCCAAACAACCCTCGTCCTAAAATAGAATATTCAAATCAGCACGCGAAAACGAGCGAAACGACATAAAACTTCCCAAAAAATTCACCTCGTCAGAAATATTCAAAAACCTCACCATTGCATTCAGCACGCGAAAACGAGCGAAACGACATAAAACTTCCCAAAAAATTCACCTCGTCAGAAATCCGCCACCGCCGCCGGTCGCCGGAATTTCCACCAACCCAGAAAATGTCGACCAACACATCAGTTTGAAGATGTCGACATTTCCAACAACTTTTTAGTTCAAAGCTAAGCCCAATTTTAACCGTAAAATGTCCAAAACTCACTGTGAAGTTAAAAAAACCTCGCCGGAATTCAATTTCTCCGATCGGCTACCACTGGGCACGGCAAGGGCTGAAACCACTTGGAATAGACTCACCTCTCCATGGGCTACAAAACCTCCATGACCTCAACCCCCATCGCCACCGTCCGAGCCGCCTCTATCCACCGCCGATTACCGCTAGAATTCCCCAAACTTTAACAAGCCATAACTTCTTCATCTGGCAACCAAATTGAGTGATCTACCTATCAAAAGAAAGAGGAGCTTAACCCAACAAATTTCATGAACGAACCATGACCAAAAGATGCCAGAATAAGGTACATTAAAGTCGAAAAACTCACGGCCCAAAACGGGTCAGTTTTGACCCGTGAGTCAACGCGGGTCAACGAGTATCTCCAAAAATGGAAAATTTTGCAGTTTGTTTCATATTTATGCCGTATACATACCGTACACATACCATCCCCAAATGAACAGTTATAATTCAATCTGATCTAAATCGGACGGTCACGATTAAATTCACATTCACCAACCGACTTCAAAACTCGATAAAACATTGCTTACTTATTCGAAAAATTCCCCGAAAATTTTCACGAGCTCGAAATCAAATCCTATACAATTCCTGCGAAGGAACTCAAATAAAATTCTTATCCGATAATTTAGTCGTTAACAAACCCATGAGTACGATTAATTCATAATAATCACGGCTCGGACCAATATGTGCACATTTCACGGTTCGGGTTGTTACAATCTTTTCTTTTGTCTCAGTTTTAATGTTAAGTTGGTGTCATAATGCCATAGAATTTTGTGGAATTCAAACCATTCAAGAAATATGTATGAACATAAAAATTCTTAACATTTTCGATTACTGAGAGCAGCTACACTGTCATCGGGTCGAGCAGCTCGTGCAGCTCCAAAACGGTGGACCCCCATCTCCGGTTTGTTTTTTATTTCTACCTGGCGCGTGTAATACACGCTCCAGTAAATGGTTAAAAAAAATTACCAGCTAATGGGGAGGCACCACGTGTCAGGCCGGATGGATAAAAATTCATAACAGTCAGATTGATCTGGACCGTCCGTTTCAAATCAAAAATTCTGATCGGACGACCGAGATTTAACCGAAACGGCTATTTCTAAATTTATTGTCATTTTTCAAAATAAACCCTAAAAAATTGCAAAAAATCCCAAAAAATTTCAAAAAAATTGCAAATGACACCCTATAATTTTTCTATAAATACTACATCAATTTCATTCACATCTCACACAAATTTGTGCACAACAAATTTATCCTCTCCTTCCTCTTCCTCTTCATCATCCTCTCATCCCTTTGTATTTTAGTTCCCAAAAAATGTCCAATTGGCTTGATTCCGAAGATTTGCAACTTTGTATTTCTTATTGTCACATTAGCGTTTGCCCTATTACAGGCAACATGCAAAAGTCCAACAAATTGTGAGAAAAAGTCTATGCCAATTATAAGGAAAATTGGGAGATTGCGCATGGTGAATCAAGGCCAGAGCCTAGGACCCAAACCGTGGTTTCTTCTCATTTTACAAAATTGAAGCCAAGTTTTAGAACTTGGGGTGCCGCTCTTGCATATGCACGAAGGAATGCACATTTCGGCTCAAATTTGCAAGATGAGGTAAGTGTTAATAATTTTGTCATAAATTATTTATTACATTTATTTTAATCAATGTTGACATCTCCATTTCCTAGATATTATTTTGACATATAAATTTTTTGCACCTTAGATAAGAAAAGCTTAATCATGGTACGTGGTACAAAAAAAGATACAGTTTACCAAGTTTTAATGTTGGGAAGTGATGAAGAACCATCCAAATTTTCGGGCCGTCGAACCTAGTATACCACCTCCTTCATATTCCAACTCCACAACTACTCCTACTTTTACCTCAATGCCTCCCCCATCAACATGGAGGATGATGAAGTCATTGCAACACCACAAAGCAACGAAGAAGAAGTGTACTCTAGTCCGGTTAGACCAATCGGAGTGAAGGCGGTCAAGGAAGCTAAAAGAAAGGGGAAAAGAGCCATGACATCTTCAAATGAGGTAAGAGATGAGGTTTTGAAAACCATGATGGAAAATCAAAGAATGCATCTCGCCGGGCAAAAAGAAAGTGATGCCACCGAGCTAGCTTTATACCAAAAACAACTCGCCCTTAAGGAGAAGGACTACAAATTGAGGGCCGAAGCAGAAGATTCAAGGATAATGGCAATGGATACAGATGCTATGACCCCAAAATCGAAGAGTTATTTTTCGAAGAAAAAAGAGATTATCCTAAAGAAATGGAGGAAGAGAAAGGAGATAGTAGCGATGAAGCATTTTCAAATTGTTATCGTCCACTGTTTCAATAGTTTGGTAATTGTTTGCCATTATGAAATTATGTACTTTAAATTTCCAATAATTCTACGCTTTGATTAAAATTATGTACTTTAAATTTCCAAGTAATAAAAACGCACTTTTTTTATTCTATCAAAGCTCACGCATAGTACAATAAAACATAATGACTTAAAATCAAACACACATCACTCAAACAACTAAAAGGAAAAACAAATAAAGCAAACATGTTGCAAACCAGGTTAATTAAAATTACACACACACATATCATTTACAGTCGTTCGCCGGTCTCTAGATACCAGTTGTGCTTAACTAAGTCCTTTTACAACTCTCCATGGATGTACGCAGATTGGAGATCTACAACACGGTCGGCAAATCGTTGTTCATTTTGTTCATCCCTTCCAACATGCTCAAAAGGAATACGATTACCTTGTTCATCCACTGGTCCATCATAAACATTGAAAGCAGTTGATGGGTTTTGTAGATCTTCTTCTTCCAACTCCTCGAACTCCTCCTCTACAAATTCTTCTTCGACAATCATGTTATGCATTATAATGCAATCCAACATGTTGCTCTTCAATGTCAATTGGTGATGACACCTAGCTGCATGCCGAATATTTCCCCAACGAGATTGCAAAATCCTAAAGCACCTCTCTACATCTTTGCGGTATGCCTCTTATTTCTTGGCAAACAGTTTCTATGGAAACTCTTGGGGATTGGAGATTGTTTTCACAAACGAGGAGTACCTGGGATATATACCATCAGCTAGATAGTAAGTATTGTGGTAAGTCATACTGTTGACTTTATAAGTTGCACTCGGACTGTTTCTAGCAAGAGCGAATCAAATATGTCCGATTGGTGGAGCGCGTTGATGTCATTTTGTGATCCGGGTACCCTAAAGAAGCTGTGCCATTTTCACGTGTTATATGAGGCCACCGCCTCTAAAATAATAGTTGGACTCTTCTTCCGGCCCGAGAATGCCCCTTGCCAAGCTGTGGGGCAGTTCTTCCATTCCTAGTGCATGCAGTCAATGCTTCCGATTATACCAGAAAATCCGTGATGCCTTGTTCTCTTTAGAAGTCGGGTTACATCTATGGCATTTGAAGCGCAGAGATAGAGGTCACCGTAAAGCTCGTATATATGCATACACCACTTCTTCATGCATTGTAGTGTTGTGGATTTACTCATCCTTGTTATTTCAGCACACTGATCTGCGGCTGCGCCGTACGCCAACATACACAGAGCGCCAGTCATCTTTTGTTGTGGAATAAGTCAAACCAATCCGGTGGCGTCAGCTCTTTGGTGCCAAAATTGATCATGGTTGCAGAGATCCGTCATTATAAGGTTGAATAAATTCGTACTCATTCGGTACCTTCGACGAAAGGCTTGTTCGTTGAAGATGGGGCGTTCGATGAAGTAATCCTCCATCAGATTATGTCCCCTTGACTCCCTCATTCTTTCTTCATTTGGTCGGTGGCGAGGTGGTTCATCATCGAACATTGCATCGACTACGACCGCTTCGGTGACGAAAGCATTAGCAATTTTGGCATTTCGCCGACGTTGCTGTCGCCTCCTCCGGAAAAAATTTCCAAAACTAAAAGGATTCATCTTATCGAAATTTAGAATATATGGTTGGAAAGGTGTGAATGAACGATGAGCACCGATCAACAAATATATAGCCGAGTGTAGATATTCTGATTAGATAAGATGATGACACGTGTCGGCTTTCAATTGGCCAGAAATCTCGCCGGGAATCTTATACAATTATTAGGACGATAACGATACATGGACATGACACATGTTGCCTCGTGATTCGTTGAAAATCTTATCGAAAATTTTGTACAATTATTTACCCGATAACGTTCTGTCGGTGTGACACGTGTCATTTATGGATTGGTTGAAAATGATTTAAAAAAATATTTAATAAAAAATTTAATTTATGAACAGTAATAGCATGTGCTATTTTTTTGCCACCGCTGCGCGAAAAACAGAAACTGCACCTCCTATTCGATGAACAGTGACTGCTCCACCTCAAACACTGCATGCTCCTCCTTAAATAGCACGAGTAAGCTCGTTTTACCGGTGCGGGTACTCTGAAAAGAAGAAATTTTATTACTTTGACCAACAAAACTTATATCAAAAGATTGTTCTTATTCAATAACCATGACAACAAACAAAACTAAACTTGATTACATAGCAAAGACATGAGTCTAATACGTAGACTAACTAAAATACGAAGTCTCGAGACTTGCTTTGGTATCATCTACTACAATCAGATTGGCTTCCCTGCTATCTTCCATCTCATAGTCCGCATAATGTGTCTCTTTTTGCTTTGCTTGGTATTGTTGACACATCTTGTTGGCATGTTGAATATCCTTTGGAGCTCTACATTGGTTGTGTATATAATTATTTGCATCACACCTATAACACGATGAAAAGCAAGAAGTAGAAGCAGAATGTGAAGAATTTCCACCATTTCTTGAACCAGAATTGGTATTCTCATTGGAGTCATTGTCATGGTGACTTCTAGTCATATTCTGACTATTTCCTCCTTTACCACGACTTCTACCATGTCCTTCTCTACCACCACGAGCTTGATAAGGTTCTGAACATTGTTTCTCCTTATCTTTTTGTGCCTTCCCACTTGTGTTGTAGGCTTCCTGGACTTTCTTTGTATCGGATAGCCTTGCATTATTTTGTAGAAGTATATCATAATACCTCTCTTTCCTGGCCAGCGCACTCATGAGGTCACTGAATGATCTCAATGTTTCTTGCTCATAATCAGTGCGGTATAGATGTGAGAACGTGTCCATGGAAGTCGGGAAGGTGCCTAAAACTTTCTTGACCATACCTTGGTCATACTTGACAACGACACAAATGGCAAGCTCAAAATATAGCTCCAACATATCCTGATAGAAATCGTTGACTCTGGGATAATCCACTAACTGGATTTTATCCCATTTTTTGTGAGCTTTGGAAGTTGTGGGTCATGCACGTTGTTAAACCGTTCTTGTAAAGTCACCAACAAATCTGCATTCTTTAGCAAGTATTGCTTCCTCAGAGATAGATGCATATGTTGTCTGAGAAACATGAGAACTTGAGCTTTTCTAGCTAGTGTCTCTTCATTGACATTCTCGCCAGGTGGTAATGGTTGGATGGTATATGTGAGATGCTGACTGAAGAGATTTCTCACGTCTGATACCCATCTGTGATATTCTACTCCTTGAATGTCAAGGATACCAAATTATGGCCTTACTGGCTCAATCATCTAAAAAAGACAAGAGATGTAATTAGTTTTCCAATCGAAGAATCACGATCACTAATATCAAGTTTATTGAATAAGAAACATAATCCATGATGTATGGTCACAAAATCGATGCAAAAATCGGTGGCTTTATACTACACCCCATAAAACTGTGACTAACTCAGTGTCACAAAAGATCGACTTCCCTTTTTCATATATCGTGACTCCCCCAGGACTGTCATTTATTCTCAAATTTTTACATAAACAAAACGATATATGTCCATAGAAACTAGAGGCATATTATAGAAAAATAAATTGCACGGTATGAAAAATTCATCATAAATCTAATCTTAGATCTAGGGGTTTTGCGATAATTAAGTTTTGCAACATAATTCTAAATTGAAAAAGGTTCGTCGATTTACCTCGAGGGGATTATGTTTGGTATGAATACTTCGCTGGGATTAAAGTTTGAAGAGAAAAAGTCCACGAAAGTGGGCGGGAGAAAGCTTTAGCGACGTCAAAGTGATCGGCAGTGGTGATGACTTCGTGCAAGGGAGGAGGCTGATGGTGGAAGGTTGTTGTGTTTAGATTTTTTTTTCTTTTACGGGTTGGGTTGGTGGCTATTAACTCAAGAGCTACTGATAACATCTTCAAGGAGAAACAAAGATACACAAGTGATAGATCAAAAATTGTACTTTATTCATTGATAGATAACCTTAAATAGGCACTACAGTCTATTACAATCTATATCCCTATAAATCAGGAATTGAGAGAATATCTACTTCTATACTAATTAGGACAACACACATCTAGATACCTAGAGTATAATATCCTTAAACAATAGTTTCATAAACTGAGAGACTAAAGTGTCTATTTCCCTTAACTTGAGTGATCATTTGAAATTTTTTGCCTAATTTATTGTAATCCACAAGGCTATTCTATTAAAAGCATGCCTAGTAACAAAACATAATAGGACAAAGATAATCTCAGTTAAAAGACAAAAAGAGCACAATTTTTACGGAATTTAATTGTATTACTCTTATGAAGTTTTCAGCAGGGAAAGAAGAAAAGAGATGTTTTAAAGAGACTTGGCCTAGTTAATATTATTAGTCATCCCTATCTTTGTATTGTTAGACGTTGTTAGTTATACGGCTTGCATGCTTGTGGAATGTGTGCATACCTTAATCTGTACTAGTACACAGAGGTTGGTTTTCTAAACTGTACGTTTTCTAGATTCTTTAAGTAGCCTTCTAGTCTAATATAGGGAAACATTAAGCATAATCATATTATTATACAATTAAAATGACATATTATTGTTAAGGAATTGTTGTTATGCTTGAAATCTGCTAGATTGGTTGTTAGAATTTATGAAGGGGACCTCTATGTCTAAAACTCGATGTCTCTGCTCCTTATAGACCCTTGGGTAGGCTGTCTTAAGCAATCTTACGTTTTTCTCCATGTTCAAGGCTTAATCTTTAGTGATTAAATTGGCCGGTTCAACCATAGTACACACCCCCTCAATTTTGGTATTAGAGCCTAGTTTAGCTCTATAATAGTATAGTTATATTAGTGAAGTACCCTGAAGACACCTTAATTACAACCAGTAAAGGAAAACCAAAATAGAAAACTGAGTTTAGAATTGCATGATCGATTACCTCAATCTAGAAATTACTGAACATCAAAGAAGAAAAATCACTTTAGATCAAAATAGTTTAATTCATTATTTTTCACAAAAAAAACATAAGCATATTTTACATAGCAAAGATAATCCATTAGTATTTTCAAAAAAAATTTCCCACAAATAATTTGACAAAATTTCAGTTTTATTTCATCTTAATTAGAAGATAATAATAAAGGACAAATTCTTCCATGCGTTAACGCATCGATACAATAAAATTGGATAGTTTACTTATCGCATGTAGTCACTCCACAAAATAAGTTGACTACCCTCATGAAACAAATAGACTAAATTTAGAAGGTTTACTAATCGAACGTAGTCATCTTCACAAAACAAATAGACTGATATCATTAAATAAGTAAACTAAAGTGGTAAAAATTAGTTTACTTATTTCACATCGTCAGTCTACACTTTACTATAATAAAGACAGGCCTCTTTCAGTGTTTGGTGTCATCAGTTTCACGAAAAATTAAATTGTCAGAAATACCAAAGATCAAAAATAAAACTGATAACTGGAAGAAAAATATAAATTAGGAAAATAGTATAAATTACAAACAAAAAAGGATTGAAAACTATGTACGTATGTAGTTACTTCCCGTTCTTTCTTCTTCTTTTTTTTCAATTTTTTTCTTGCCCCCGAGCAAAGGCGCGGACATGGAGACTACTAATTGATAAAGCCATCAACCTTTTGTTTGTAAACCATTCAATTTTAGTTTAATTTTTCACGAGGTTAGTCTACTTATTTTCCATGGAGACTACGTGCGATTAGTAAACAATTTAACTTTATTGTACCGATGCGTTAAAGTACTGAAGTAGATCCCATAATAAAAATAGACAAAAATTTCCTAGTAGAAAAGAAATTAAAGCACTTGTAGATATAATCGATAGCAAGCAAAAGTAAGTGAGTTACACTCTTTAGAAATAGTAGAAAACCTGAAATTACAAGTACAAAAAAATTAGTTTGTACAAAAAGAATCAACAGAACAAGTAGAAAAAATAAATCGCAAGATCAATATATTATTAATTTAATGACCGATAGTGATAAATACTTAGAAACACTAAAAGAAAAAATAGACAAAGAACTAATAAGATTTTTTGACGTCACAACTAGTGTACCAAGTAATAATATTTCTATTAGACAAAATAATATCATTATCCAAGTAATTGAAATTTAGAAGAAAAGTTAGATAGAATAGAACAAAAAATAGCATAAATTTATTGATAAATTTAAAGAATTTACCTACATCTTTACCACCGGTTTTAATTAAGAAGTTAGAACAATTTAGCATAAATAATCACACAAAAAAAATTTTAGACACTACGTACCCTTTGAGGAAAAATATTAGTGATATTAATAAAAATAGACATGTGGGAGTAGGATTTCTAGCTACACTGGCTAGACTCCTCTTCCCGTTCCCCTTCAAAAAAAATCACACAAACAAAGTTAGGATAAAACCTTTAATAATATAAAATGGAACTGTTTAAATGAAAAAGAACTATAGATATTTATCATATATAATGAAGAAGAAGCACACTACTTTCTTAAAAATGGTTTTAAATCATAAAGAAATAGGCATACTTTGTATCAGTTAGGAAGATTCGAAAATCGAAATAGTATAGTAAGTAGCATCAGTCAGCATGAAATTTGTTGTATCGATAAAGAAGTTACTTTAAATTTACTTAGTACTCAAGTAATAGAATAACTTAAGAATTTTAAAATTTAGTACAAATTACTTTTAGTAGTAAAAATGTAAACATGAATCATGATAGAAACACGATCAATAGATAGTACTTTCCTTAAAAGAACACAATGGTTATTACCTAATCTACAAGGATAAAAAAACAATAGACAGCGAGATAATGACAAATTTTCAAAAATCATTAAATCAATTAGATTTACTAATTATAGACAAATAGTAAATTTTTGTGATGACTTAGAAGAAGAAATACATATGGCTTTAGATAATTTAGAAATAAATATGATTGAAAGTAATTTCAATACTTTAGTTGATAAGCTAATAGAAGACATAGAAAATCTAGATGATGAACAATATATAGAAAAATATAAAATCTATGAATGATTACATTGTTTGAGTGACAATGAACTGAAGAAATTAATATTAGAAATAGGATTAGAAAAAAATCTTAGGAGAAAAAGAATATAATAATATGTTAGTTAAAATAATGTCTTTACCTGTAGAAGAACACCAAAATTCAACAGGAACTTCAGGTGTTCATACAAAATATTCAATAGGAGGATCTGAACAGCAATATATAAGATTAGTTCATGAATCTTATAACGAAAGAGATAGTGCTCGTAGTAATTATGAAGCAGCAAAACCTAGAAAAAGTAAGATCCCTTAGTCAGGAATTGAACATGTAAGACCATGAGTTAACACATATCATGCATCAACTTATAAATTGGTACTCAAAGTTGTAAAATAAATATTTTTCTTGTAATTTTAGTTCAATAGTAGTGATTACTCATTCAAAAATATTTTACAATTTTTAGGAAAAAAATTACAAGTTGAGATAATAATTTTACAACTTTGAGGACAAATTTATAAGTTAATGCATGTCATGTGTTAAAATGCAAGAATTTTCCCATGTAAGTATAGCAAGAAATATACTAAACATAGATAGACCCTCAAAATTGAAAAAAAATGATGTGTTCATGCAGCAATAATGTTAGATTTTAGTAATACAAATGATAAACTAGATTACTTTAAACATACTTTAGATGATATGGTATTTGATTTCTTTCAATCCTGGAAGCTAAAATTCTAGAACAATATCAAGCAGCAAAAATATTATTTAATATAGATACTTTTATTAAGCTTATTAAATATGAATTTTAGATCATAAGAAGGATAAAATGAACAAGAACAAACTAGAAAAATAAGAAACTTAGAGTAGTTACAAATCTGTCATTTGCAATATATATGAGAATATATTTCTGATTTCTTTAAGTATTTAGGTAAAACAGGTAGAATTAATGATATTAATTTACCAAATACCTATATGAATAAAATTAAAGAACCTATAGAATCAGCAAAATTAGACAAACAAATATGTCAATATGCTTCTGATAAGTATAATGACATATAATATAGATTACTAGCAACATATTTAAAAATTTAAGGGATAATTAATTCCCTTGAAGCATTTTCGTTATTTTTACACAATGAAGTTTAATTTTTACTATTAGAACATATTGTCAAAATATAGTATCTCATTATAATAAATTGGCTTAACGCATCGATATAATAACGGTACATTGTTTACTAATCGCACGTGGTCAACTTCGTAAAATAAGTAGACTAACCTCGTGAAACAAGTAAACATAAATTGAATGGTTTACAAACACAAGGTAGACTGCTTTATAAAATAAGTAGGCTGACATTATAAAATAAGTAAACTGATTAAACCATTTAATTTTATTTTATCGATGCGTTAATGAATGAAAGAATTTTCCGTAATAAAATTATTACTAAGAGACAAGCAGCTCGTAGATGGGACAAGAAATGACTTTAAGCCGAAATTTGAGCTTATAAATGGAGCTGACAATACATTAGCTGATATCTTATTTCGGCTCATTTTGTAAACAGTTATGCAGCCGTTTCAACAAGCACAAAGTGGTAATCCACCACCAATGGTAGCAAGACCGCAACAATCACCCATTTCGTGAACTGCACCCATTAGCTCACCCTTATTATCTACTAAGCAAAAAGCCTTATTAAACAATATGTGGAACATTAGAATACTAATCTCTGGCATGAGAAAAAGACATGAAAAATTAGTCAGACGCTTAGACAAAGAATATTTAAGAAATAGAGCAAATAAAGAAGTAGCAATAGAAGAATACCATAAACTTCAAGCTTCTTATGCTCGAGTTCATTCCCAGCTTGATAGTCTTTGTGAATAACATAATATTGGTAAATCACAATATGGTAGTCTACAAGAAAAACATAATATAATAACTAATTTTTTTATAGATTAAACCTAAATCATCAAAGAATGATAGAATATTTACAAAATAGGGATAAAGGTTTTTCTGCATCTTTGTTAGAAGCACAAACCAAAAATCCATACTTTTTTAAAAGCTTTAGCAAAAAGAGATATTTTTTTTCACCATCCTGATGATGTAAAAGATGATACAATAAGGTTACAACATGATCAACACCTTTCTTTACAAATAGCTATCCAAAATTTTTTATTTAGTCTTATTTCTAATTCGCAGTCAGGCATAAGAGCTGTTTATTTTTCTAGACTTGAGAGTGAAAAGGAAAAAACCAAATAATATATTTTATTAGCCAACATAAATATGGAGAAATTTGTAGAAATATACTTAGAACATAATGGCAGCATAATTTTAGTTATCCCTTGTTTACTAATAGACCTTGGCTTTCTTATTTATCTTTATGTTAAAACAAAGAATCTATTCCTTGTCTCACCAACTTAGGTTTGGCATTAAACATTATATAAAAATATCAAAATGTTACTATATAGTTAGAATTTACTAGTATGCCTTCTGCAACAAGTCGTATTAGTATATACTCACATAGAGCAAGACATCTTATCCTTTTATCTAGCAAAAATTATAGAGAACTTCCAACAGTATCAGAAACACCTATAATGGTACCAAATTTAGAAAATATCCATAAGTTCAGGGCAGCACAATTGATCACAAAAAAATACTGGAATAAAAGTGATATATACTTTGTCCATCAAACCAGCACCATAAATATATACACCAATGAGATGTATGAAGGTCTTCCTAGTACCAAATTTAGATAATATCCATAAGTTTAGGGCAACACAATTGATCACAAAAGAATACTGAAATAAAAGTGATTTATACTTTGTCCATCAAACCAACACAATAAATATATACACCAGTGAGATGTATGAAGGTCTTCCCAGTACCAAATTTAGACAATATCCATAAGTTTTGGGCAGCACAATTGATCACAAAAGAATACTGGAATAAAAGTGATTTATACTTAGTCCATCAACCAGCACAATAAATATGTACACCCGTGAAATGTATGAAGGTCTTCCCAGTACCAAATTTACATAGTATCCATAAGTTTAAGGCACCACAATTGATCACAAAAGAATAATGGATTAAAAGTGATTTATACTTAGTCCATCAAACCAGCACCATAAAAATGTACACCAGTGAGATGTATGAAGGTCTTCCAGGACTAGGTGACGAATACAAAACCATCATGAGTGAAATTACTAGAGAGAAATGAAAAATTGAAAAGAGAAAAGTAAGAATAAGTAGAAGCATGGAGTAAAGAGAGAGAATTTTGGGAAGCATCTATAAGACACATAAAATAGTTAGAAGCAAAAGCAGTCATAAGACAAGCAAATTACCTCCTGGAGAGAATGAATGAGGTAGAAGAACATTATCTTGACAATATGATGAAACCATGATGCAAAGGTGAAGCAAAATTATGATGAGAGAAAATATATGGATAAATGAAGCAGAAGAGGCATTAAATAAGCAAGAAGAAGGAAATCCAGAGATAAAAGAACAAGAGGTGAAGAAGAAGAAGAAGAATCAGAAATACAAAGAAAGTTGAGCAGCAAAAAAAGAGGAGGAAGAAAAAGAAGAAATGGAATAACAAAAAAATTTCAGAAGACAGTG
Organism: Geum urbanum; assembly: GCA_946800695.1. Classification (NCBI taxonomy): domain Eukaryota; kingdom Viridiplantae; phylum Streptophyta; class Magnoliopsida; order Rosales; family Rosaceae; genus Geum; species Geum urbanum. Next base: position 37,212,562 of record OX327005.1, on the reverse strand, counting down.
ACCCTAAAGCAAGAAAAAGCCGAATTTCATTATAAATAATAGGCAAAAATGCACCCACAATGTCTAAATTTTTGCCGTGGTATCAAAATGATGCCCGAACTTTAAACATTATCAAAGTGATGTCCAAACTCTTGAATATATATATCAACATAGTTCCTATAGTCATTTTCCATCACTGTTTCATTTATAACAATGATGTGGTAATTTTTTTTTCAAAAAAGATGAGAAAAGACTGTAATACCCTTCCAATTTTTATTTTTTTATTTTTTATTTTCTCATTTTTTTTCCTTTCCTTTTTTTGTTTTTTTTTTTCCTTTTTTATTTTGTTTTTTTATTTCATTTTTTTCCTTTATTTCTCTCCCTCTCTCCTAATTTTCTCTCTATCCTCTCCATCTCTCACTCATCGTTGAGCATGCCAGGGTGAACCACCGAAAACGTTATCGACTAACTAAGCTCATTACCCGTTAAGAATGTCACACTCTAAAACTACGTGAATTCCGAAAACCCTTTTAATTTTCATTGTTTTTCTTCTTTTTTTCTTTTTGTTTCTTAATTTCTATTTTTTATTTTTTCCTTTCTTTTGTTTTTTTCCTTTATTTCTTTCTCTATCCTCTCCATCTCTCACTTGTCGTCGATCTTGCCGGAGATGAACCACCTAAAACGGCGGTGTTGGGTATCAATCTCTTCTTCTCAGTCCCCTCTGTCTTTTTCCTATAACCAGAGCACGCATCTCTCCTTTGTTTTGCTCGAATTTGGGGATAAATGTTCAAAATTTTCAAGAACCTTAGAAATTTGGGGTCGACTGATTCCACATCAATTCGGCCAAAGAGGCCCACTAGGCTTTATAGACCTCTTCTTTGTGAGTCTTTATATACCAAGGACAAGTTTCAATTCGTAATTATGTATTGATTATATTGAAGAGGTTCTCAAATCAATTGGACTTAGTTTGATTGTGACTTAAACTTTATCGGAATAATAATATGATTAATTAAGCTCATTACCCGTCAGGAATATCATACTCTCAAACTACATGATTTCTGAAATTCCAACAAATTTATAAACTAATCGTATTATTATTCCGATAAAGTTTAACTCAATCAAACTAAGTCCAATTGATTCAAGAACCTCTTCAATGTAATCTGTGACAACCCGAACCAGAAATTGTATGTTAATCGGCTTGATTTGCGAGTTTTGCGATTAGTTGCGGTTTTGTCGTAATTGGTCGATTCGGCGGACTTGTTTGCGACTAAATTATCGGGCGAGAATTTGATATGGGTTCCTTCCCGAAAGTTGTACAGGATTTAATTTTGAGCTCATGCGAATTTTTGGGAATGTTTCGGATAAGCGAGCAGTGTTTTATCGAGTTTTGAAGTTGGTTAGTGAAATAGTCGAAAATGTTAATTTAATCGTGATCGTCCGATCTTGATCAGATTGAACCGTAGTCGTTGATTTGGGGCTGTATATGTATGGTATAATTGTAGGTATAAATGCATGATATTTCGGGAAGTTTCCATTTTGGGAAACCTGGGTCGTTGACTGAGTTGACCACGAGTCAAAATTGACCCATTTTAGGCCGAGACATTGTTGCCGTCGATGTGCCATTTTTCGGCCACAGTTGGCCGTGGTATCTGCATGAAACTTGTTGGGCTCGTGCTCCTCTTCGATTTGATAGATGGATCGTTCATTTTGGTTGTCGGATGAAGAAGATATGACGATTTGAAATTGGAGGTTTTTCGGCCGGAATCGCCAGCGACGGAGGCGGCCGAGTTGGTGGTCGACCATATAGGGGTCTTTAGCCCTTGGGGAGAGGAAAATTTTAGAAGTGGTCTTGCACCTTACCGTGGCCGGTGGTGGCCGATCGGAGTTAATGAATTCCGGCGAGGATTTTTGACTTCAAGGTAAGTTTTGGGTATTTTTCGGTCAAACTTGAGCTTAGCATTGAACTACAAAGTTGTTGGAAATGACGAGATCTTCAAATCCATGTAGAGGTCGCGCACTGATCGTAGTGGTGAGGTTTGTAGTTTGAATTAAGCATCGAAATTTGTGGCGAGGTTTTATAATGTGTTTATTGTGATTTCGGTTATTCCTGTCGAGATATGAGTTTGTGTTTTCCGGGAATGCTTGGTTCTCGCCACATGGTTCAGTATATTGCATTATGATATTAATCAGATATTTTTTTGTTATTCAGGAGGATCGTGGTCGTGTTTGTGGTGAGGGATTTTTCGCCGGAGCATAGGAATAATGCGTTTAGCGTTGTGCTTGTCTGTGAGTGGACATTTCTTTTCACTGTTGGTTGCAAGTATTTTAGATACGTTTTACGAGCATGAGCATGCAGTTATGATTATGAATTATACGAGCATGTATTTTATGATTATGCATTTACAAATATGCTTTTATAATTATGCATTACGAGTATGCTTTTACATTACGCTTTATGCATTTGCATGGAAACCTTTATGATTTGGTTTATACAGAGTATAGTATCAGTAGTAGTTGTATCGATACACTTAGCATCCCAGCTGATCCCTGAGGATGTTTACCGGGGGGCACTGTTACCCTGACCCGAGGTCTTTACCGGGAGGGGAGGGGGGAGCAGATACCCTGACCCGAGACCCTTTCTGGCTGGAATCACGTGAGGATCAGGGATCTCGTGATTTAGACTGTACCAGCGTGGATGTGCACATGAGTGACCCCGCGGGATTTTTGATGCATGCTCTGTATGCGTGAGGAGTTAAAGTCTTCCTTGTGTACCATATGATTTTTACACTGCTGGATTAAGACACATTGCCGGCGACTTTAAGTCGTCGACCTTGTTTTTTTTCTCGCCGGTACAAGTCGCCGGCAATGCCGTCGTCGGAAATTGCCCGCCTGAGATAGCATTGTCGGCGACAGCGTTTCACGTCGCCGGTAATGTCCTAAACATCACCGGCGACTCAAGTCGCCGGCAATGTCAGCGCCGCCGTGGCCGGAATTTGAAGACATTGCCGGCGACTTAGGTCCATGTCGCCGGCAATGCTTGGAAAAATTTTGAAAAAAAAACCCGGTTCTGGATTGGGCCTAATTCCAGAACCTGCATTGAAAGACATAAACCGTACAATCATACAAGTTCAACAGTACACATAAATGTCCAACGTACAGTACAAATAGCAACGATACGAAAATTAACTACAACTACACGTCAGGGTCGAGGAACTTGCGGGTCAGGGTCAAAGAAATCCATGTACTCATTTGAACTCCGGTGGCTACCCTGGTCTTGCTGTGGCGGTGACTGGTGCGGTGGTGGTGGTGGATAACTGGGGAAACTGGGGAACACAGGGACCGGGGGAGGTGTGGGAGCGGTTGTCCGGTAGTCTGAGCCGCGTACATCGTCTGCATCCAGTTGAACATTTGTGTCTGCTGCTGGACCATGAGGCGGTGTTGCTCGATCATCCCCCGGTACTCGGCATCTCTGGCTGCCTGCTGCTCGACCATCTGCCTCATCTCCTCCATATGCCTCCTTTGCTCCTCCAACTCCCTCTGCGTCCTCTGAAGCTCCGCTGCGAGGTTACGACTAGAAGCTGAACTTCTTGACCCGGTAGAGTATTCTGAAGTGTTCTTCAATACTCCTTCGCTCGCCGAGCCCATTCCCCTACAGTAGTAGGTATTCTTTCCAGTCCCGCATGCTTTTGCCATGATCTGAGCCGCTATAGGCCGATCAAGCGGATCGATCTGAGAGGCATACTGGGTGACTTCTTCCTCGGAGCAGTCAGGATGGTTATCCCGAGCTATATTCATGGTCACTTCTGTGGTCGCCTCCTCCACTCTCGCCTAATTGAAAAGCGAAAATGAATAACGTATTATCAAACAAAATAAATTAATATCGAAAAATAGTTTTATTAACACATGGAGAGGCGAAAGACTTACCGCTTCTTCAGGGCACTGCGGATAGAACTTTTGATGAATATACACCAACGGGTTCACTTCTTGTTGTTGCTGTGCCTTACTCGACCAACCCAAATAGTTCAGTGAACCTGCATGATGGGCCCTGGTGTTTTTCAATCTATTCGCCCGGTTCGTCTTCGAAATCGCCTTGTTTGATAAACATTTGTAAAAAACTTAGTAACTAACTAATTGAATGTGATACGATACATTTGGCTTGTAAGATATGTTCAGGATGCATACCTTCGCTTTGGGGTGCTCGAAGTGGGCTATCAGCCACAGCTACTCGTACTCCCTAAACCGGAATTCGCTAGGGGTAGAACCTCAGCCTAGCTCCTTGTATAGAGTGTAATGTGAAGAAAGCTCGTTCTTCCACTCTTTATACCTATATTAACACCAGGAAAAAAAAGTTAGAGATATTAAAACACTTGATAAACAAAAATCTAACTCGATATATACTCAAATAACTCGAAGCACATCACCTCATATGTAGTTGACGCTCTACCCACGTGTGAATAAGAACTTCATCCACGTCAAACCACACCTGCAATATGAATATATAAACGGTAAAATTATATATTTATTCGGACTTAATTAATAAATGTAAAATTTACGTAATGAAAATACGATTTAACTCACACTCAGTGCATTATGCACTTGCATCTTCACGTAGATAGGCACAGATTCCCAATCTGGCCAAAGCATTGGGACCTTGTCCCGCACGATCGCCCTGGCCATGCTGACATATTTTCGCGTGGTGTCAAATGGCTCGATCACCTCGCCATCCTCATTGGCCCTAATGGGCGTTTTCCTTCCCCCGGTGGCCTGCTCAAGTCTCTTCCCGGTGCAGGTGCCTCTAGCCCCTTTCCGTTTTCCAGTACCATTAACGAAATTGCCTAATAATACAATGTCAACAAATTGATATCATTAATTGAACTTATCGTAAGTCTTAAGTAATAATTAAGTAATCAATCTGATGTTAAATAAAATTTACTTGCATCGTCCGTTTGTTGGTTGGTGCACCTCACACTCCAAAGATACACGGGGTCGAACGGGATGAAGTTGTACGCTTCCTCCACGCTCAGGAACTCCGGCCGTCCTTTGACATAAATAGGCATCCCCTATCATCGAATTCAGGGATCACAGGAATCTCGTCAGGTAGGAAGAGACCGGACGGCGGAGATAGATGAGGCCTGGACGATGAGGCGCCAGTACCATCTGCTTCAGATGATTCCCGTGAAACGGGAGTAGGCACCGGGCGAATAAGGGGCATTCAGATGGAGGGAGTTTCTGATGCCCCCGTTGACTGTTGCTCGTCTGAGGGTCTGCTAACGGAGGGACGTCTGCTGACTGAGCGTCTGGAGACTGAGGCTCGAGGCTCGACTTCCGGTTGCACGGCTCCGGATCGTGCAGCTTCCTCCTCTGCTCGCACAGCTAGCAAGGCTTGTGTGCGAGCATTCATTATTGGCCCACTGTGCGTGTTACTAATTGCGGCTGAGGAGGAAGCTTGACTACTGCTCCCTCCACTATTTCGGGAACCTCTTTGTTTGATGCCTAGAAGCCAATTTGCCGCAAAACCTCCTGGACACCGTAATAGTCATGGATTCGGTTCTATAACAAATCGGAACCGGAACCAAATGTAACCGGAACCGGGTGGAACCGGAACCGTTTGAACCCGGAACCGTTTGGAACTGGAACCGTTCAGTTTCAAACGGTTCCGGTTACAAACAGTTCCGGTTCCAAACGGTTCCGGTTCCAAGCTGTTCCGGTTTAAAACCGTTCTGGTTCCAAACCGTTCCGATTCCGATTTTTCACCTTAATTTATACGTTAAATTAACAACTATATCACCTTAATCCAAACTTTAAATGCCGATTCCGATTTTTTCACCTATTATACGTTAAATTAACAACTATATCACCTAAATTAACATATATACATACATCATTTTCGACTTAAAATTTTTCACATATATATATACATCAAATATATATACATCATGCATCTTAATTAAATTTAATTTTCACATATCTCACATACATCACATATTCATCCAAATCACGCACCCTAATTAATTTTCCACATTTTTCACACATATATATACATCATGCATCTTAATTAAATTAAATTTTCATATATATATATATATACACATCACATATTCATCCAAATCACACACCCTAATTATTTTTCCACATTTTTCAAACATTACCGGTATATATATACATTGCATATAAATTAATCGAAATCACCCTAATTAAATTTAAATTCCACATATATATATACATTGCCACATACGTACATACGTACATACGTATATATATATATGCACAAAAATAAATAAAAATTGAGAGACAGAGAGGGGGAGAGAGAGTGAGCTTGCATGCACCTGCCATGGTGGAGTTCGAGGTGATTTTCCGGCGACGGAGGTGAGGGGAGGAGGTAGGGGAGGAGGGGAGGAGAGGAAATTTCAATTTTAAATGAGGTTTTTTAGTGTGGAGAGAGGAGAAGGGAGAGGAGGTGAGGGGAGGGGAGAGGGGAGGAGAGGAAGAGAGATTTGAGGAGAGGGAGGCGGCCGGAACAGTTTGGGAGGAGGAGAGGAGGAGTTTTAGGGTTTGAGATAGTGAGAAATGAGGGAGAGCTTGAGCTGGTTCGACCATATTCAGTAAACATTGCCGGCGAGTTAGTTGCAACTCGTTGGTAATGTCATTATTTCCCGAAGAATATCCGACTACGATTTCCGACTACGATTTCCGACACGATTTCCGACTACGATTTCTAACTACAATTTCCGACTACGATTTCCGACTACGATTTTCAACACGATTTCCGACTACGATTTCCGACTACAATTTCCGACTACAATTTCCTACTACAATTTCCGACTACAATTTCCGAACACGATTTCCGACTACGATTTCCGACTACAATTTCCGACTACGATTTCCGACTACGATTTCCAACACGATTTCCGACTACAATTTCCGACTACGATTTCCAACACGATTTCCGACTACGATTTCCGACTACAATTTCCGACTACAATTTCCGACTACTATTTCCAACTACAATTTCCGACTACATCATTAACGTACTAAGGATGATAATCGTAATCATCTTCATCACTTGAGTCTGACTCAGTTTCATAGGTAACCTCTGGCAATATGTACCGCTCCTCGTCATCTGAATCAGCGTCAACTTCATATGGATTAACATTGAGAAGTTCTGCTCCAGTAATTCGAACCACACTCCCATATCTCACATTATTAAGGCGAATCGTAGATGATTCCGGAATGTCAAAAGCGTTCGGCTCTTGGTATGCAGTAACTTCCTCATCATCTGCGGTCTCACCAAGTGTGGCAGCACTGTATATGTTTCTATAAGCAACATGGTTAACCACCTTCCACGGGACTTTGTTAAGAAGATCGTCAAGGTAAAACACTAGTTTTACTGATGAGGCAAGAACGAAAGGGTCATCTTCATACCAGCTAGTAGCAGTATTCACCGAAAATGTTTCATACTGATCGGTCCTTGTGTTCTCCGGGCTAGTATCAAACCATCTACACTTGAACAAGTGCACTTTCATGCGGTTCCCATAAATTAGTTCAACAACTGAATGAAGGACACTGTAATAGTCAACGCCATCCTGCCCACCATGGACCATCATCCCACAATTCTGTGTTTTTAGTCGGTCGTCTCGATTTTCACGTATAAATTTTACGCCATTGACCTGACACATCGAGTAAACTTTTGAAGCTATCAGTTTCATCGCCAGGACCCTCAATTCGTTTGACCACTCTGGGCAACCATCATTTGCTACATGGTTCATCTGAAAACGATAAGAAATACGTACACAAGAAATTATGAACATAGAAACCACAAAACCACGTACGTACACACATGCTATATAAGGATATATATAAAAATAGACATATACACATATACCCTTACCCATTGACCAAAGTAGTTTGCAAACGTCCTGTTGTGGTAATCAACATTTCCGGCAATAGCAGGGCAGTGAAGATGATAGTTTTTCCAATATTGTACTTCTTGACAGTTAATCAGTACCGACCAGTGGGCAATGGCTACCTCATTTCCATCCAACTTGTATGACTTTGGCAAGCTTCCCTGTACTACCACGTCATTGGAGATGATAGAAAGGTTGAACTGGGGTTCATCTATCGGCATCTATTGTTGGGGGTCCTCAAGCGCTCCCAAGTACACTTTGGTGTACGTTACACACTCGTGCGCAACATATGCTTCAGCGATACACCCTTCAGGCGCATATTTATTCTTCACATAGTCCTCGTAGGCTCCCAATTGTCTACAAGTTAACAAGTGCATGTTAACTTACTTAAAAAATAAGAATTTACATATAAAAACGTAGGAAAACCAAATGTATGAATCATTTGTACCTTTCCATGGGATACATCCAAGTGTAGTGTACGGGACCGGTAAGCAACAATTGTTCGGGAAGATGGATCATCAGGTGAGGCATGATGTCGAAAAAATTTGGGGGAAATATCCTCTCAAGCTTGCACATGATAAAAATGATGTCATCTTGCATCTCCCTGAGATCTGATTTTTTAACTTCCCTGGTGCATAACTTCTGAAAGAATCTTGACAAGGCCACCAACGGCTCCACCACCTCTTTGGGCAGGTACGCTCGAATGAAAATAAGGAAAAGGCGTTGAAGCAGTACATGGCAGTCATGACTCTTTAATCCGTACATCTTATTGTCCCGGAAGTTAACACACCTGCTTATATTTCCTGCATAGCCATAAGGATACCTGCATATATATATAGCCATAGGCAACAATTATATTTCTCGCATATAACCATAATCCGGTAAAAATTTAAGGCCAATTTCCTGCATAGCCATAAAAATATATACCTGACATTACTCAGCCACCGAAAAATTTCATGCTTATGCTTCGGCTTGACGGTGTAAGGAGCTTGCGGCATTTTTCTCTTACCATCTCTTAACCACAAATGTTTCCGCAGTCCCATAGCTTTCAGATCAATGCGTGCCTTATGGATGTCTTTTGTTTTCCCCTCTAAGTTAAGAACTGTGCTCACCACACTTTCACACACATTCTTCTCTATGTGCATGACATCTAGGTAGTGTCTGATAGGCAACCTGGGCCAGTAGGGGAGTTCCCAGAATATGCTCTTGTGTGTCCAAAACTGATACCTTTCGGGCTTGTCTGGAATTGACACCACTATGTCAGGATGATTGCTCAGCTGGCCAAAATCATATTCATTCAACACTTCCAAAATTTCTTCCCCTGTCCATCGCCTGGGTTGTCTAGAATTGACGCCACTATGTCAGGATGATTGCTCAGCTGGCCAAAATCATATTCATTCAACACTTCCAAAATTTCTTCCCCTGTCCATCGCCTGGGTGCCACACCTGTTTCCACAGTCCCATCAAACGCGTCTGGATCCTGCCTAAATGGGTGATCATATGGAAGCCAACAACGGTGACGCATCTGAACAAGTTTACTGCAATAAGGACTGCAACAATCAACCGTCATGCACTCTGAACAAGCCCTGTAACCCCTGGTAACGTTGCCCGACAACATACCGCAGGCAGGAAAATCACTTATGGTGCCAACAAGCATGGCATGCATCTTGAACATCTCATTTTTGAACCTATCGTAAGTGGGGTGGCCACACTCACTCAGGTACTTAAGCTCCTCAATCAAAGGCCTCATATACACATCGAGACACTTTATTGGATAACCCGGGCCCGGAATTAACAGAGTCAGCATATTGTATTCCTTCTTCATGCACATCCATGGTGGAAGGTTGTACGGTACCAAAATAACTGGCCATATACTGTATTGAAGACTCATGTTGCCAAAAGGGTTGAATCCGTCAGATGAGAGCCCTAGCCAAACATTTTGGACCTCTGCTGCAAAATGATCAAACTCCCTGACCATGTGCTTCCAAGCCTCTCCGTCGGAAGGGTGTATAAGGGTGTCATCATCAGGCAAATTCCTCTCTGCCCACCCTCTCATTGCTTCGGCCGTGAAAGAACACATGAACAACCGCTCCATCCTATCCATAAGCGGGAAATATCGAAGTATCTTCACAGCATTCTTGTTGCCTGCAGGAGTCAACTTATACCTTTCTGTAAAACATACCGGGCAGGCTTCAAGGTCTTCAAGATCTTTTCCCCAGAAGAGAATACAATCATATCTGCATGCATGGATTTTGATGTAGGAAAGCCCAAGATCTTTCAGGATATGTCGCACCTTATGATGAGTGGTAGGAAGACGATGACCGGGTGGCAGTAGCGAAGCAGTCCACTTCAGCCAAGAATCAACAACTTTGACAGACATTTTGTTCTCCATTTTGAGCTGCATCACTCCCATCACACTTTCAAGAACAGTCTTACTACAACCGTCGTACAACGGAGTCTGTTGCAATGCAATCAGGTTGTTGTACTTGTCCATACCGCTTGTGTTGACATGAGCTCCAGGTAATGGCTCGACTGGCTCAATATGGGGGAAACCCTCAACGACAGGAGGGACATTTGGTGCTTCATCAGCAAATACACCGCTCTCATGAGGAAACATATCATTGATTAACATCGATGTTGGATCATAGGATGGACTACCCCTCTCAGCAAAATCTCCATGATCATAGCGTGGACTGGCCCTCTCACCAAATTGTCCATGATCATACGGACCCGCTAACGATGTTTCACCGTGATAAATCCAACAAGTGTACTTATCCCAAAACCCGTATTTACTCAGGTGCTTCTGGACTTTATCAATGGGAAAACGAAATCGATCGCTGCGACACTTTCATTTTTTACACGGGCAATAATGAAGTGTAATGTCTCCACAATTAGCCTTCACAAAATTCACAAAACTCCTAATTCCCTGGTGATATCTGACATCCCATCTTTCGAGGCTCATCCAACTCTTGTCCATCCTGAAAATTCTAACAATTTTACGTATTATATATACACACATTCACTACTAATAATCGACGCGATATCTCAATTCAACTCTAATTAAATCAACACATGCATGCATATATATATATATATATATATATCGATCTAATCTCTGAATCCGATTCAGTACTCGATCGATGATGGTATTCTTCTTTTTTCAGTTCAGTATTTGACTAGGTAGGAGGCTCTCTTAAGCTTGACTCCGATAGCACTACGATAATACCAGTCGTTGATTCAGAGACAAGAGAAGATTAACTACAAGCAGTTTTCTCGTTTCGGTGACATCAACAACATTTCATATCTCACGAATTGGATTTGATCAACACACACACATATATATATACATACACATATACGTATATATACATGTACCTATATATATATAGCTTCCCGAGTGATCGAGTTTTCGACGCGCGCCTTAATTTTGACAATACCGAATGATCGATTTCAGAGCGTTTTCCTTCTTTCGATTTCACCGGATTTTTTTCGATCCAAATGAATGAGCTGCTGCGATATGCATCTAATATAAGAGGCATTGCCGGCGATTCATTAAATTGCATTGGAGACATTACCGGCGACTTTTCGCCGGAATTTCGCCGGTAATGTTTTTTCGCCGGTAATGTTTTGAAACATTACCGGCGAAATTCCGGCGACATTACCGGCGACGGAGTAAGTCGCCGGTAATGATGAACATTACCGGCGACTTTCCCGGTTGCCGGCCTTGTTTTTGGAAATCTCGCCGGTAATGTTGCAAAACGTGGTACTGTTATGCATTTAGACTCGCATATGTTTTATAAAAATATATATGTATTTGGCGAAAGACATTTATTTTCGTCCACTCACTCTAACAGTTTATGTGTCTTTCCCTGGGCACTTTGTTTTCAATGCCCAGTTTGCAGTTTGGATTCAAGTGTTGCACGTCGAGGTTGGAGGCTTAGTATTCGAGCCACTTTTCCTTCCCAATAGGTTTCTAGTTTGGTCTACTATTGTGTATATATGTATATACTAGAGGTTTCTCTGAGTACTATTATGTTTATATTTTCACATGACTTTCCCGGATTTCTATAAAGCTACAGTTTTGTTTATTACTTTACGTTATGTTATGTTTTTGAGAAATTCGGATGGGATTGGTGCCCACGGTTTGGCTTTTGTGGCATATGATGGAGTGTATTTTTCGCTGTAGGTTAATGGTAACTATGCGATATAGAGTAACTCTACTGAAATTTTTATGATTTTTGAAAGTTCATGTTTTTAGAAGGAGTCTGGTTCTGGTTTAGGAAACTAAATCGGGGTCGGGTCCTTTCATAATCAATACATAATTACAAATTGAAGTTGGTCCTTGGTATGTTAATACTCACAAGGAAGAGGGCTACAAAGCCTAGTAGGTCTCCTTGGCCAAATTGATGCCGAATCAGTCGACCTAAAATTTCTAGGGTTCTTGAAAATTTCGAATCTTTCTATCCAAATTCGAGCAAAACAAAGGAAAAATGAGTGTTAGGGTTATGGAGAAAAGATATAGAGAACTAAAACGAAAAGATTGATACCCAACACTGCTGTTTAGGGTGGTTCATCTCTGGCGAGATCGACGACGAGTGAAAGATGGAAAGAATAGAGAGAAATTAAATAAAAAAAAAATAAAAAAAAGGAAAGAAAAAAATAAAAAATTAAAAAATTAAATTAAGAAAAAAAATGAAAAATGAAAATCAGAAGAGGTTTCAGAATTCACATAGTTCGAGAGTGTGGTATTCCTGACGGTATTCCACGCCGTTCAACCACCAAACTAGCCATCCCAAAAGGGCTTCTTTGAGTCTTAATAGACTTGTAAAGCTTTAGTCAAGCACACATTGAATCAAAAAGGTTATTGTGGCTACTAGTAGATTCTCTTGACTCGTAACCCAATAGGTGCAAGTTGGAAAATATACTTATAATTTTTTTCGGATTCTCCAATAGAGATTTGAGAAGGGAAACCTTCATCATTTATCACATTGTATGCTTGTTGACTTCACAAATGTGATATACAGCCAAGATATAAGGCCGAAATGGCATAGGTCATGGTCCCGATTCACGAGATACTTCACAGTTGAGCTTAAGTCATCTAGAGTCCGAAATGACCTAGGAACCTGGGTTCAAAACCAAACGTGATTCACAATGTCATGATTTGGACATAAATTGTGTGACCAGACTTTAATAATCTATCTACATGAATCGGGACATTGTTTGAGCATCATATGGTTAGCAGGGATTTTCCTAGTCGGCCATTCTTCTTTATTATGAATTCGTTGCTACTGTAGTTTCCGAGTTTTAGTATAATCAATCAATTAATCTCGTTTAATCAATGATCGTAGTCTAATTATCTCTTACAATGTTAGGTCTCCAAAGGACTTAGTAGTATAAGATATACATCTCCGTATGTCATTTTAGTTTTAGTGTCAAGAGTAGTGTCTAGTTTAGCCGTAGTTTAAGCGCTTTATCAATTCAAACTAAGGAGTAAAGTGGTTAATGCTCATGGGTTCGACACTCGACTTCTTACAAATACTATCACTTGACCTCGTATACTTGCGGGTAGAAAAACTCTAGATACTAATGGGTTAGTTCTAAGTGCATTAAGTATTGACGGGTAAACTTTTTCAATATTAGACGACAACAATCAAAGGAAATTTCACCAAATAGGGTGTGAAGATTTTGGCTGTCTACAAAGTCACCCAAAACTGTGTTCTCAACACATGCCTAGAAGATTGCTCTGCTTTATGCTAGACATGGTGTATAAAGTATCGATTTTTGTAACTCTGCAGCGAGATCATGAACACAAGTCCTAGGTTATCTAGGCAAGAAGAATCCATCAGACGAAGTTGATGCTCTTCTCATTTTAGTTGCTTGTATAGAAGTAAGTTCGACGGCGCAACTCTTGATCGACGTTCTTCCGTCGATAATGACATGCCTAACACATAGTAAAAGAGATTGTTTATACTACCCAACACTCCTGGGAGTGGAACCGAATAGGTGTAGAGATTGAGGAGTGACTTGGGCGTTTGTGTTATAGTTCTTTTTGTTGCATATGTTTGATCTTACTAATCCCTTGTTCTTCCTTCTTGATCATTGAACATATCATTGAAAGAAACAGATTGATATGTTCGATGATATCATATGCCATGTGAGAGTGCTTTAATTCTGGTAATGTTTTCTTCCTCTTCCTAGACTGTTGATGTTGTGAATAGAATAAATGTAATGTTCATGTGGCTTTTCACGTTGTTATGAATTTGTATCAGTTTTTTTTTTTAAAAAAATATATGAATTTGAATCAGTTTATGCTTTCATCAAAATCTAATGTTCTTGGACATTAGTAAATGGCGTATTTACATGAGCTCTTACTCTGCTTTGTTCAAGCATATTGATTGTGATATGGTAGACAATATTCATGATCACCTCAAGAGGAACCTCGATCGCATTCCATATAGAAAATTGATAATATCACTCTGCAATTTGAGGAAGGAGATGTCTCAAAGGTAAACTTTGATAGAAAGGTGATGCCGTTCTTGAGATTTCGTCTTATGCAACATGCTGAATTTTATTCATATAAACGATTTGTAATAAGGGTAGATGCGTGGAACGTTCCCACTGCACCGCGCGGTGTTCGGCTTTCTAAGCCTATTTTATAGCCCAATCGATTTTGCCAGGTTGAAAAAACTAAAGGGAATTATCCAGTTCAATGTGAGTCCAAGAATGGCTGGGAGAACTTTGCCTACACACCATCAAAGACGAAAGAGAGAAATGCATTATTAATAATGCTAATGATGGAAGGGTATATTGGAAAATTTGAGGGTGTGTTCTTCTTTATTAATTAAGCAGACCTTTTCTTAGGGCAGCTATAAAATAGAGCATTCAAAATACCTTAAAATACTCTTCTTTTCTTACGGCTCCAAAACAACATAATTTAATAAATAAAGAATGAAAGGGTAAAATTATAAGAGAAATATTAGCACCAATCAGATATATATATATATATATATTTTTTAGCAATTACTTTGACTTTTTTGTATGAGTGGATTTTTGCTAGTTTAGTATTGTTAAAATAATAAAATAAAATTAGGCCTGTAAAACGGGTTACCCCGGCCCTAAGAGATGTTGCCATATATTGTCTGACTTTGGGCTTTTAAAGCCCTTAGTATAAAATAGGATGGGCAGGGCCCTTTACTAATTTGTCAAGCTCAAGTCCTGTCCAAGGGCCAATAAAGTTTGGATCTAAAAAATTCGCCAGCAACCCACTGCACCTTAATTTTTATTCATATCTCATGAAATAAATATATTTATATAAAAAATTAATAGCTATTTAGTCAATCTAATGCTACCTATTTTAGTTGACTTTTGTACATCAATTAATCATGATTTACCATAAATATACATATTTATCTATTAGATAATTTAAAAATCATGTATTTTTGGGCAGGGTCTGACCTGGACCTAATTTTACATATATGGGCAGGGCTTCAAAAGCAAAATCCATACCCTATCCTTTTGAAGATTGGGTAGGGCTAAGCCCTCCCGTAAGGTTGGGTAGGGCCAACCCATAGCCCAAAAAATAGGGCTAGACTAGGGCAGGCAGATGAGCGTTGGACCGATTTTACAGGCTTAGTGTATTAGTAGGTATCATCATTGGCTTGGCTTGACCGGCCTCGGCCCTAAATTTAAGGTTTAGGGCTGGGTTGGGCTGTGGTTGGTCAAAAGTCATAGAATGAGGCCAGGCCAATGCCACAATTCGGAAGCTCTATCCCACCCATTAAGGCTAGGCCAAAGAAACTAAAGAGACCGGGCCGGGCCAAAATGAGCCTTAAATTAAAAAAAAGAATAATATGTAAAAGGTTTGAGGTATTACAATTATTAATTTATGATATTTATTTTGAAAATATGTTTGTAAGTTGAGAAGAGTAAGAAAAATATAAAAAAATTATAAAGAAAACAATAAAATATGATAATAATCATATAATACATGTCTTTTTTAGATAAAAATGGACTAAATGGGCCGGGTCAAGGCCAAAATAGGCCGGGCTAGACTTGACTTCTAAGGCTCAAAAAGGCCGAGCCGAAGGGCCGGGTCAGGCTTCACTTCATGGCCCAAATCTTACTTTAATTTTAATGATGCTAGGCTGATCCGCCTTAATACGAGGTCAGGCTGGGTTTCGGCCTCATGAACCGGGTGGGCTAAAACGAGATTCGAGACGTTGAGGTTAAATGATGACTCAGATGTATTGGTATGTGTATCTAGCTAGTATTTTGGATAGTTTGGGTGTGTTGGTAAAATCTCTCTTTACCTCTCGACGTTACATAAAACCACTTGAGTTAACAAACTTGGTCAACATGGAGCTATTTTCTGGAAAACGCATATATTCTGTAGCATTTGATGAAATATATGCTTACGTTGCAATTAAGGGGAGGATTGGTGGAAAGTCTTTCGATAGATACCTTGACTAGATGATGTTGAGGCAGCTCATATCATAATCATCTCAATATGGCATTGCCAAGAATCTCAAAAACTCATCAAAACCCCGGGAAATCAATACGGCTCATCAACCCAAACGCCTTGTTTTCACTCATCTTCACAGAGAATCAGACGTCCTCATCGATTTTACCCAGACCCATTTGCACCAAAAGCCACAATGACCCTTCCCCTCCTCCTAATTCAGACGCCACCCACATCACTGATGGTCTCATTTCCATCTTCACTAAGCAACCATTTTCCCCGGACAACCCAGAGTTGAAGAACATTGGTGCAAGACTCACCACGAGGGAAGTCGAATCTGTACTGAATGGGCTCAAGAGTTGGAAAGTAGCTCACTTGTTCTTCACGTGGGCGTCAAACCAATCTGGGTTTAAGCATAACTGCTATACTTACAATGCCTTAGCATCACACCTATCAGGTGCTCGACAAAATGCCCCAATGAGAGCCCTGGCTGCGGCCATTGTGTTTTCGAATTGCTCAATGACCCCTGGAGCTTTGGGTTTCTTTATTAGATGCTTAGGGAGTGTAGGGTTGGTTGAAGTAGCAAATAGTTTGTTTGATCAAGTTCGAACAAAGGGTCTTTGTGTTCCGAATAGTTATAGCTATAATTGTTTGCTGGAAGCTATATCTAAGTCTGGTTCAATTGAATTGCTCGAGAAGCGAATGAAAGAAATGCAAGATGCAGGTTGGGAGTTGGACAAGTACACATTAACCCCGGCTTTGAAGGCTTATTGCAATGCAGGGAAGTTTCAAAAGGCTTTGGAGGTTTATAATGAAATGCATGAAAAGCATTGGGTTGATACACATGCCATGTCTATCTTGGCATTGTCTTTTAGCAAGTGGGGTGAAGTGGACAAGGCGTTTGAATTCATTGAAAAAATGGAACACCAAAATTTTTGTTTGAGTGAGAAAACATTTCGGGTTTTGATTCATGGGTTTGTAAAGGAGTCAAGAGTGGATAAGGCCCTGCAACTGTTGGATAAAATGCAGAAGTTGGGTTTTCCTGTGGATGTTTCCCTTTATGATGTACTAATTGGAGGTCTCTGTAAGAATAAAGAGATTGAGAAAGCCTTGTCTATATACTCGGACATGAAGGAGTTGGGTATCCATTCTGATGTTCGGGTCATTACGAAGATCATATTAGCTTCTTCTGATGAAGGGGAAATGATCCGGATGCTCAAGGAAAGTCAAGAAGATTTGAATGATGAGGATATGCTTTTACTTTGCAGTTCTGTGCTGAATGGTCTTGTTAATAACGGCTGCATTGACACAAGTTATCATCTGCTTCAGGCAATGATGCAGAGAGAATCTGATGCTTATACAGTTACAATGAAAAAGGTTCGGCCTACCACCCTTTGTTTTGAAATTGTTATTAATGGCCTTCTAAAGTCTGGTAAGCTGGCCTTGGCGCTAAGCCTATTGGAAGATATGAGTCAGGATGGATGTAAACCAACTGTAATGATTTACAATAATGTAATTGATGAATTGTGCAATTCAAATAGATTGGAGGAAAGCTATAAGCTTCTGAGAGGAATTGAACCAACACATTTTACCCATAACTCGATGTATGGTTGCCTATGTAGAAGAGAGGATGTTAGAGGAGCCCTTAACCTAGTGAAGGAGATGCGTGTTTGTGGACATGAGCCATGGATAAAATATTCCACCTTGCTTGTGAAGCAGTTATGTGAAAAAGGAAAGTCAGTTGAAGCATGCAAGTTTCTTGATAGCTTGATTGAAGAAAAATTTGTACCTCATATAGTTGTCTATTCTGCTGCTCTAAATGGATTGCTCAAAACTCGAGAAATAGATCGAGCTTTGCAGCTGTTCCAGCACCTCTGTTCTCGTGGCTATTGTCCTGATGTAGTTATTTACAACATCATGATAAATGGGCTATGCAAGGCCAAAAGAGTTTCAGAAGCCAAGGACCTTCTGAATGAGATGGTGGCAAAGGGGCTTGTTCCCTCCGCTGTAACCTACAATCTGCTGGTACATGGATGGTGTAAAAATGGCAATGTAGATAAAGCCATGACTTGTCTCTCCCAGAACTTTGATCAAGACAGAGAACCTAATGTGATTACCTACACAACGTTAATAGACGGATTATGCAATGCTGGAAGGGGCGAGGATGCCCTTGTGCTATGGAACATCATGGCAAATAAAGGATGTGCTCCAAACAGAATTGCTTATACGGCTCTCATTACAGGTCTCTGCAAGTGTGGTAGGATTGCTGAAGCTCTGGGTTATCTCCGCAAGATGGAAGAGAATGAATTGAAACCTGAAGTACATGTGTATTCTGCAATAGCAAGTGCTTATATTTCGAACCTACACCCACGCCCTGCCACTTAATAAGATCTCGAACAGTGAAGATATTTATGATTCTTTTTTCTTTTATATCATTTGTGAACTTAGAAAAAAAAAATTTGGAGTGAAGACAGATGCTCTAGTTCTTTTCTGCAACTGAGCAATTTGCTATTGAATCTGCAGATAAGCACTTTTCAGATATTATTTACAGTATTTTGGTCTCATAGATCATTAGATCCAACTTGAACGAATGAAGTGTTGTGATCGATCAAATATATATATTTGAAAGAAAGGAAACTTGGTATCCACTCCAGTGCGTCTAGCCGACTAGCCAATTCAGTTTTAATTGGGAACCGACCCTAAATATTATGTAGTCATGAGTGTACCCGTCACTACTAGAAAAACCCCCTCTTCACACGAAGGGTCCACACGAATCTCTCGCACAAAGCATAATTCATGTGGAACTTTCAGCAAAGTAGACAAGCTTTCGTGTGCAAATAAGTTCAAACGCATGTCCGTGAAAATCTTTCAGCACTGAGCACGTGTTCGTGTGCAATTACATTCATACGAACATTCATGTGTACGAAATCATCTATATCACACAGTTTACCATGCAAAAGCCAGAGATTAATCTCGAACTGACTGAGAGGTGGGTCTGCCATACTTTCGCATTACATTTCACACAGGTTTCCGTGTGTAGGATGGATATTGTTTTATTATTTTCAAATTCATCAGTTATTCTCCCTTTACTTTTGTTTCGAGTAACCTCTACTTTTTGTCTTTCTCTTCCCAATTTCTGTCTCTATCTTCTCTCTTGGCTTTCTTCCAACTCCTTAACCATAAGTTCCCAACCCACAGTGAAATAAATCTATCTTTCTCCTTCCTTTTGCAACTCCATACTCACTTCTACTTGATAATTTCTCGTTAGTCAAACTCGGTGGTTTATATTTAATATTATTTACGTGAGTGGTCATGGATCTAGCTCATGAGTAGCAAATCAAGATCTTCCTAATCTTTTTCTCTTCTTGTTCTCCTTATTGCTCTACTTGTTTGAATTATGGTAATAAAAAATTGAGATCTTCTTCCTCTTTCTCTCTTATAATATCCTCTTTCTTCTTCATTTTCTAGATCTGGTCTTCATTATTATCTTTAGTTGTAGTTTTAAGATCTAACCTTCGTTGTTGAGTTTGAGTAGAGAATTAAGAGCCCACATATTCTTAGCAATTATGTTTACTCTGATATATTTATTGGTCTTTTCACAGGTAAAACAACAGTATACAACTTTACATAGCTTTGACAGACAAATCACAGTTATCAAAAGTTCATAACTGTGCCCAGAAATATCAAGAACTACTTTTGATCTCCATCTCGTTTGTGAGTACATCTGGAAGTCCATCTCGTTTGGGTGTAGTTCTCATTGGGATCCATCTCGTTTCAATATACCCGAAGCTGAGGCAATACACCGAAGCTGTATGATTTAAAATAATAGTCAAGGTCGTGTAATTAATACTTGGGCTGATATTATCAACCACGCTAATCTTGGTATGGAAGTTATGCATGAACGTAATGCTCATAATTTCTCTCTAGACCTAGCTGCTGTTGAAGTTCCATATATCGATGGATAAGACTTCGGTCATAGTATTTAAGAGTTCTTTAAACTTTTAAAAAAGTTTTAAAAGTAAAGGAACAATAATAAATTTCTTGTTATATCAAGAGATTTGTTATTGCTCCTTTACTCGAATTAAATAAAAATTAGTAGATTTGAGTACAATTATTTAGTACTATTATATAGTACTATATCTAGGGGTGGATATAGCTAAGTGGATCAAGCTAGTGGATTGTGAATCCACCATGCGCGAGTTCAATTCCCGTCGTTCGCCCTTACATTTTTATTTTTTTATTTTTTTTATTTTATAAAAATGAAGAAACAAATTTGATTTTCTCGCCTACTTACTACGGCGATGAAGAATCAAATTATCACTATATTTATTCCTTTTTCTACTTCTTCCAAGTGCAGGATAATCCCAAGGGGTTGCGGGTTTTTTTTCTACCAATTGGGGCCCTCCTTTCACCACCCACATGAGGATGGTCTACAGGGTTCATAACCACTCTTAGTACAAGACTCTTACCGAGCCAACGTTTAGATCTGGCTTTCCCCAATTTTTCCTGGTTCACCCCCACATTCCCCACTTGTCCTATTGTTGCTGAGCAGTTTTTTGATATCAAACGGACCTCCCCAGAAGGTAATTTTAATGTGACCGATTTTCCCTCTTTTGCAATTAGTTTCGCTACAGCACCCGCTGCTCTAGCTAATTGTCCACCATTTCCAAGTGTGATTTCTATGTTATGTATGGTCGTGCCTAAGGGCATATCGGTTGAAGTAGATTCTTCTTTTTGATCAATCAAAACCCTTCCCAAACTGTACAAGCTTCTTCCAAAGCATACGGCTTTCTGGATGTAGATGATATCTATACAGATGGATCCTATATATATCGTATAATTCTTATATCATATACTGAAGTACCACATGCTTGTATATATAGGAATCAAAATCTGTCGAATAACTCATGTAATGATCTTCTACATCCTTGGTCTTCCCGTTCCTTCATCTGGCTTATGTTCTTCATGTAGCATTTAGACCGAATGATTCTATGAAATTACGTCGATACGTCCACATATTATGGATAACGTAGGAGACATCTCTATTTTTCCCCGGGGGAATCCTTAGAATTACCACTACTTAGCTTTCAATTCGCCTCTGACCATCAAATGAAATGTGAATAACCCGTTCTCCCTCTTTGAAACAAGGGGCGCTTCTGTAGGTGCTTGAAAAAAGTATGTCTTCTCCATATTACTATATCTCTAGAGTCAATAATTTTATATGAGGAACTACTGAACTCAATCACTTGCTGCATGTCATTACTCTTCAGTTTTCTATTGAGGTATATTCTGTAGAGGTACTCAAATTGGATCAGTGATCTATTTCGAGGTTTCGTCGTAAACCTAATTGGTTCCAATTACGTAAATCAATAGTTCAAACCACACTCAAAGGTAGTGCATTTCCCATTTTTATAGGAACTTCTGTACCAAAAACAATGGTATCTCCAATTATAGCCCCTCTGGAATGTAAAATATATCTTTTCTCACCATCCCCATAGTGTATGAGACAAATGTATGCATTTCGATTATGATCGTATTCTATAGTTACGATTCTACCATATATGTATTTTTCATTCCTTCGAAAATTGATTTTACGGTATAGACGCTTATGACCTCCCTCTCTATACCCTGAGGTAATGATTCCTCTGGCATTACGACCTTTACTGCAACGATGCTATCCATCGATCAAATTATTTCGTGGATTGAATTTCACTTGATTGTCTACGGCTCCATTTCGTGTGCTCGGGGTAGAAGTTTTGTATAAATGTATCACCATGCTATTAAGTATTTTGATTTAAGTTCTTTTCTTTCTAAGAGGTGGAATAGAATAACCCGGTTGAAGCGTAATGATCATACGTCTGTAATGCATTGTATGTCCAACAGTAGGTCCCATTCTTCTACCCTTCAACCTGGGAGTCGATGACTATTCATAGCTATTACCTTGACACCAAAGAAGAGTTCGACCCAATGCTTTATTTCTGTCCTAGTTGATCTTGATTCGACATTAGAAGTATATTGATTTTTCCCCAATAACCGAATACTTTTGTTTGTAAATACTGCATATTTGATTCCATCCATAAATCTATTTTCTTCCCTATGAGTTCTAGTCCCAATAAGAATGATAATTCTTACTGTTCATATGTTATGATATGAATATACCACACCAATTCGTTATGTATGGATGATGAGATTCCATTGATACAGAGCCAATTCCAATAGACTTATTGGAGGGTCCCATTGGCGTGCATCCAATAGGAATTGAACCTACGAATTTGCCAATTATGAGTTGGGCGCTTTAACCATTCAGCCATGAATGCTTAGCGGGCATCCTCGTACATGGTGAATAACCAAATTCCAATTGAAATGAAATTTTTAGGATACATCAATGCAATTTAGGAGGACTCAATGAAAGGGCATCAATTCAAATCCTGGATTTTTGAATTGAGAGAGATCAAGAATTCTCACTATTTCTTAGATTCATGGAACAAATTCAATTCATTGGGATCTTTCATTCACATGTTTTTCCATCAAGAACGTTTTATAAAACTTTTTGACTTTTGAATTTGAAGTATCTTACTTTCACGCAATTCACATTTACAGGGTTCAACATGTAATCGCTATTTCACGATCAAGGGTGTGTAGTACTATTTGTAGTAGTGGTCTTTATATATTGTATTAACAATCGAAAGATGGTCGAGAGAAAAAATCTCTATTTGATAGGGCTTATTCCTATACCTATCAATTTTATTGGACCTAGAAATGATACAGTGGAAGAATCTTTTGGGTCTTCCAATATCAATAGGTTGATTGTTTCACTCCTGTATCTTCCAAGAGGAAAAAAAAAATCTCTGATAGAGAGTACTTGGGTTTTCCCAATAACTAAAAAGTGTATCATGCCAAAATCTAACTGGGGTTTGCGGTGGTGGAGGAACTAGATCGGAAAAAAGAGGGATTCTAGTTGTAAGATATCTAATGAAACCGTCGCTGGAATTGAGATCTCATTCAAAGAGAAAGATATCAAATATCTATAGTTTCTTTTTGTATATTATATGGATGATCCGATCCTCAAGGACTATGATTGAATTGTTTGATTGTCTTTCTCAGAGGAAGAGACGAAACATACTCAACTTGAATTCGGGATAGCTATTCAAAATCTTAGTGAAAGACTGTATTTGTTATCTCATGTTTTCTTTTCGTGAAAAAATACCAATTGAAGCGGAGGTTTTCTTCAAACAACAAGGAGCTGGGTCAACTATTCAATCAAATAAAATTGAGCATGTTTCCCATCTCTTGTCGAGAAATAAGTGGGCTATGCAAAATTGTGCTCAATTTCGTATGTGGCAATTCTGTCAAGATATCTTCTTTAGTTGAGGGAAGAATCCGCACGAATTGGATTTTTTTAGGAACATATCGAGAGAGAATTGGTTAGACAATGTGTGGTTGGTAAACAAGGATTGGTTTTTTAGCAAGGTACGGAATGTATCGTCAAATATTCAATATGATTCCACAAGATCTAGAAGATCTAGTTTTGTTCAATTAACGCATTCTAGCCAATTGAAAGGATCTTCTGATCAATCCAGATATCGTTTCGATCCTATTAGTAATGAGGATTCAGAATATCACACATTGATCAATAAAGAGAGATTCAAAAACTAAAAGAAAGATCGATTCTTTGGGATCCTTTTTTTACTTCAAACGGAACAAACATAGATAGAATCATATCGATTCCCTAAATGCCTTTCGGGATATTCCTCAATGTCCCGGCTATTCGTGGAACGTAAGAAGCAGATGAATAAGCATCTGTTTCCGGAAGAAATGGAAGAAATTCTTGGAATCCTACAAGATCCCTTCGTTCTTTTTTCTCTGACAGATGGTTAGAACTTGATCTGGGTTCAAATCCTACTGAGAGGTCCACTAGAGATCAGAAATTGTTGAAGAAAGAACAAGATGCTTCTTTTGTCCCTTCCAGGCAATCGGAAAATAAAGAAATAGTTAATATATTCAAGATAATTATGTATTTACAAAATACCATCTCAATTCATCCTATTTCATCAGATCTGGGATGTGATATGGTTCCAAAGGATGAACTGGATAGTTCCAATAAGATTTCATTCTTGAACAAAAATCCATTTTTTTGATTTATTTCATCTATTCCATGACCGGAGCAAGGGGATACACGTTACACCACGATTTTGAATTTGAAGAGAGATTTCAAGAAATGGCAAATTTATTCACTCTATTAATAACCCAGCCGGATCCGTTATATCATAAGGGATTTACCTTTTCTATTGATTCCTACGGATCGGATCAAAAATAATTCTTGAATGAGGTATTCAACTCTAGGGATGAATCAAAAAAAGAGATCTTTATTGGTTCTACCTCATATTTTTTATGAAGAGAATGAATCTTTTTATCAAAGGATCAGAAAAAAAAATGGGTCCAGACCTCCTGCAGGAATGATTTAGAAGATCGAAAATAAAAAATAGTGGTATTTACTAGCAACAACATAATGGAGGCAATCAATCAATATCGATTGATCCAAAATTTGATTCAAATCCAATATAGCACCTATGGGTACATAAGAAATGTATTGAATCAATTCTTTTTATTTTTAATGAATAGATCCGGTTGCAACTTCGAATATGAAATTCAAAGGGATCAAATAGGAAATGATACTCTAAATCATAGAACTATAATGAAATATATGATCAACCAACACTTACCAAATTTGAAAAAGAGTCAAAAGAAATGGTTCGATCCTCCTATTTTTATTTCTCAAACCAAGAGATCTATGAATCAAGATCCTAATGCATAAAGATACAAATGGTCCAATAAGAGCAGGAAGTTACAGAAACATTTGGAACATTTCATTTCTGAGTAGAAGAGCCATTTTCATTTTCAAGTAGTTGATCGATTACGTATTAATTAATATTTGATGATTGGTTTGAGGTTATTGACAAAAAAGATTTGTCTAAGTCACTTCCTTTCTTTTTGTCCAAGTTACTTCTTTTTTTGTCCAAGTTTATTCTCTTTTTGTCCAAGTTTATTCTCTTTTTGTCTAACTCACTTCCGTTTTTCTTTATAAGTTTCGACAATATCCCTATTCATAGGTCCGACATCCACATATATGAATTGAAAGGTCCGAATGATCAACTTTGCAATCAGTTGTTAGAATCAATAGGTCTTCAAATCGTTCATTTGAAAAAATGGAAACCCTTCTTATTAGATGATCATGATACTTCCCAAAAATCAAAATTCTTGATCAATGGAGGAACAATATCACCATTTTTTTCAATAAGATTAAGCTACCAAAGTGGGTGGTTGACTCATTCTATACTAGAAATAATAGCAGGAAATCTTTTGATAACATGGATTCTTATTTCTCAATGATATCCCGCGATCAAGACAATTGGATGAATCCAGTGAAACCATTTCATAGAAGTTCATTAATATCTGCTTTTTATAAAGCAAATGGACTTCGATTCTTGAATAATCCACATCACTTCTGCTTCTATTGTAACAAAGGATTCCTTTGTTTTTTGTGTGGAAAAGGCCCGTATCAATAATTATGATTTTACGTATGGACAATTCCTCAATATCTTGTTCATTCGCAAAAAATATTTTCTTTCCGCGGCGGTAAAAATATATATGCTTTTTTGGAGAGAGATACTATTTCACCAATTAATTTACAGGTGTCTAACATATTCATACCTAACTATTTTCCACAAAATGCTGACGAAAGGTATAACTTGTACAAATCGTTTCATTTTCCGATTCAATCTGGTCCATTTGTTCGTAGAGCTATTTACTCGATTGCAGACATTTCTGGAACACTTCTAACAGAAGGACACATAGTAAGTTTTGAAAGAACTTATTGTGAACCCCTTTCAGTTATGAATCTGTCTGATTCAAAAGGGAAGAACTTGCATCGGTATCTCAATTTCAAACCTGGGTTTGATTCACACTCTATATTCTGAGAAATATTTACCATCCGAAAAGACGAAAAAATGGGGTTGTTGTCTAAAGAAATGCCTTGAGAAGGGGCAAATGTATAGAACCTTTCAACGAGATAGTGCTTTTTCAACTCTCTCAAAATGGAATATATTCCAAACTTATATGCCATGGTTCCTTATTTCGATAGGATACAAATATATAAATTTGATATTTTTAGATACTTTTTCAGACCTATTGCCGATACTAAGTAGCAGCCAAAATTTTTTATCCATTTTTCATGATATTATGCATGGATAAGATATATGATGGCGAATTCTTCAGAAATAAAAATTGTGTCTTCCACAATGGAATATGATAAGTGATATTTCGAGTAAGTGTTTACATAATCTTATTCTGTTCGAAGAAATGATTCATCGAAATAATGAATCACCATTGTATGATTTAAAATAATTTTTTTAATACTATTCCAGTAGACACACTGAGTACCGTGTGAATGAAAAGTATTTCACTACAAGAAAAATGCACTTAGACCGCGGAGCGTTTCCGTCGTCTAAGTGCGTTTTTTCGTCGTCTAAGTACTTAGACGATGGAGCCTCCGTCGTCCAGGTTCCGTGCTCCAAGTGCTGTCGTCCAGGCACCTGGACGACGGAGAATTTCATCTCCGTCGTCCAACTGCACTTGGACCGCGGACACTTTCCGTGGCCCAGATAAGCACCTGGACGACGGAGATGAAATTCTCTGTCGTCCAGGTGCTTAATTAATTAAAAAAAATTGTTATTAATTATTAATAATTTAATTTATTATTAATTGAATTTAAAAAATGAAAAATGCTAAAATTAATTAAATAAACTAAATTTGTAATATTACTTAATTAAATAATAAAATTAATTTGTACATACATAATCGAAAAATTACTAAAAATTAAAATATTGTTCGGAATGCGGAAAGAAACGAGATAATAAACTACGTACTAGCTAATATACTGAAGGAGCAGATGCGCCGCCGAGTCTCCCGCCTCCAGCTGGGTCGTCGTCGTCGGGGTATGGGTTCGGAGGAGGTTGACATTCTCCACGAGATTGTTGCATGAGGGCGATGAGTTGGGTTATTTGTGCTTGTTGCTCATCAAGTCTTTGACGCATGGATTGATTTTCCTCACGTGCTAGTCGAGCCTCTTGAATGGCTGCTTCGACGGCCGCAGCCTGAGTACGTCTCCGCCCCAAACCTCCCGTAGATGATGAGTCGGAGGTCATCGACAAATCTCGAACCACCTTAGGTCCAAACCCCCTAACCTCCTTGCCAGCTCTACGACCGTAGACCTCATCCGCGATTGCAATTTGGCTCTCCATGAATAGAGGAGGCAAGTCTTCCGGCGGCAAATCTGGGAACGCAAGCTGAGTGTTAGCCAATTCTTCCTGCGCACGTTCTACCACCCTCGCCTACAAAAGAATAATAAAAAAATTATAATGAAATAATATTTAAATAATAATTACACTACAAGAAAACAGCACTTAGACCACGAAAACGTAATTGTTCCGTGATCCAAGTGACACCTGGACCACGGAAAAGACTCCGTGGTCCAAGTACCACCTGGACGACGGAGAATACCATCTCCGTCGTCCAGGTGGTCACCTGGACCACGTAGTCTTTTCCGAGGTCCAGGTGATCACCTGGACGACGGATACGGTATTCTCCGTCGTCCATGTGATCACCTAGACCTCGGAGTCTTCTCCGTCCTCTAGGTGATCACCTGGACGACGGAGATGGTATTCTCCGTCGTCCAGGTGATTACCTGGACAACAGACCGACACGTCGTCGTCCGAGTACGTAACGTACTTCCACTTAGACGACGTACCGACACCTCCGTCGTCTAAGTGAAGCATTATATAAGCCCGATGCCAAACTGAATTCATTCCTCGATCTCTTCATTCCATTAGAAGAATAATTGAAGGAGAAGGGAGAAGGAGAAGGGAGCTAGCTAGCTAGAAGGCCGAGAAGAATCAGGATCGATAAGGGATCTCCGCTGACTAGCTAGCTAACTTAATTAACGTACAGATATCGAGAAGGCCAGCAGGTACGTACGTACGCAGTTAAAATTTGCTTAATTAATATATATTTAGTGAAAACGTACGTACATACATGCAAGGATGTTAGCTATATATATATATGTACAGATCGATTAAATTACGTACGTACGTAATTGATGGATCGATGTAGATCGAGTACGTATAATTAAGCGTAAATTAATGGACAAATATATATATATATATATATGTGTAATAATTAAATAATTATAATATTTTGTAGCAGTATGGACAAGAGTTGGATGAAGTTGAAGAATAGATGTGATGTCCGGTATATGGATGGAATTAGCGAATTTGTGAATTTTGCGATAGAACATGGTCAGGGAAAGAAACGTTTCAGGTGTCCGTGTCAGAAATGTCTTAATTGTCAGTATGCGGAGGTTAATGTTATGGTGCAACACCTGTACGAAAATGGTATGATGTTGAGTTACACTACATGGAGCGAGCATGGTGAAGCAGTAGAGTTCAGCGCAGCAGACTTCAGCTCAGGGTACAGTTACCATGGTGCCTCATCCAGCGGGAGTGGTGCCGGACCCCCAGCTTGCAACACAACTGCAGATTTGGTCCATGATGCGTTTCCGGGATGTAGTCATGGTGGACACCAACACCAAGACGGAGGTTACAGTACCACTAATGAGCATGATGGCACATTCCCCGCAGCTAGCATGACGACGGAGAATAGTTCTCCGTCGTCTATAAATAGAGTTGCACCCCCCTCATTTTGTCATCATTCCATCTCCTCCTCTCCTCTCCTCTCCTCTCCTCTCCTCTCCTCTCCTCTCCTCCGGCGATCCTCTTCCGGCGACGCTCCGACGACATTTTTTCCCGCGTGGTTCCTCCTCTCCGACGACTCAACTGCGGCGATATTCCCGAAAACTCCGATTCGGTAAATTTCTATTTTTCCCTTATTAAAATAATTTTCATTTAATTAATTAATGAAATTCTAAATATAATTTAGAAGTAGAATTTAATTGATTAATTAGTTTAAATATTTAATAAATGATTAATTATTGTTATTAATTTATTAATTCATAATTATTGTAATTATTGTAATTATTTATTATTAGTTGCATGATTAAATGAATTTATTATTAAATTTATTAAATGAATAAATTTTTATTCATAATTTATTAAATGAATCAATTTTTTATTAAATGCATGATAAATAAATATAAATTATTGCATCTAATTAAATATTATTAATTAATATTTACGTTTATTTTCTAGTAAATTAATTAGTAGTACGTGTTCGATTTAAATTTAGTACATAGACTTGGTTTATTAAGTCGCACTCTTTGGAATAGATGGCGCCTCTTTTCCTTGCTTATCTCCTTAACCCTTCGTGATGTGTGGATTTCATCACCGCACACCATAACCTAAGTGAAGTTATGGACACGAGGTTGATGGCGGAGTTTGCAAAGGACTTGAGGGAGTGTAAATTTTCGAAAAATTGGCCGAATGTCGGATATGGTGTCTAGAAACGGGTTATGACTGGTGACAGGTTTTGGATCTAAGAAAGACGACACCAATAGAGTATATACCATTCATTTGGTTAGCCTCGGGGTGTTTTGTCAAAATTAGTCCTGCCTCTCGCGTTATCTCTATCTCTAACTGGCCATGTTTTTCAATTTAACCAAAGCTGATTAATTGAAAATTTACACTTTATCGCGCGGGTCGCACGTCCATTGAACGACCCAAAAAGTCAAGCTAGTATACTCTATTTAAATCTTAACCGTACTTAATTAGCGTAAATCTTTAGTTGTAATTATTATGGTAATTAGGTATTTTAACAACGTACGTACTCTTAGGTTTCATTAAATGGCTCCATCCGGCAAGAAAAAAGCCCAACAGGAGGCAGAAGATGCTATGCTCCGCCACTTGGCGAACCAAGTCGGTTGGGTTGAACAGGAGGGCAACGACGCCCTCAATCCGGACCCTTCATCTGGTCCGTCGGCAGCGCCTTCTGGAGAAATTCCCGCTGCCCCATTTATCTCCAGCGGTGATGATGTCGACCCCTTTTCAACTCCGACGCCCAGTACCGGTCCAACAGTAAGTACTCAGGCATCCTCGACTTCTGAATCTATCATGTACAGCGCCCGGCGTAAGCAAAGGAGGGCCCCGACTGACTCGGAACTGAAAAGGACTCGGGGTCTCGTTAAAGGCGGCAAAGCGGAGAAAATTTGCAAGGCGACCGGGAAAAAGATCGACTTGCCCTACGACGAATTCACCGGTGGCCCTCTCACAGCTCAGCTAGCCAGTCTCTCGGCGCATAGCATAGGGTCAATCCTTCGTAGCCAGGTTCGTCTCACTGCCCCTACTTGGAAGGAGGTGCCGGAGGATGAGAAGGTGAAACTCTTTAAAGAACTTTCGGTACGTAATACGTACAATTTTAGTTATTATATAATATTGTTAATATTAGTTATGATTTCATAATATATACGATTATAATTTTCTATTTATTTCTGATAGGAACAATTTGAGGTGGATCCGACACCGCCGATGTTGAGGCATATCAACCAAACCGCCAACTCCATCTACCATGATTGGAAGTACAAGCTCCATCAGTACTTCGAAAATATCGGTCCGGTGCCTAACCCCGTAGAGCTGCGTGGGGATAGAGAAGATGAGTGGCAGTGGTTGTGTAACCACTTTCAAGATGAAGAATTTAAGGTGTTTACTTTTTTTATTTCAATTAAGATAATTGAATTATTTTAATTTTAGTTACTTAGTAATTTTTTAATGATTTATGTTGTCTAACAGAAATTCTCTGGAGTCAACAAAGCCAATCGGGGGAAGAAGGACAAACACCATACTTCCGGTGCCAAGCAACTCATTCAAATAGCCAAGGAGCACAAGAATAAGGGCTCCAAACACCCTTATCTCGATGCAAGCATAAGCGCGTACGTGACGCCTGTGCTCGATAATGAAGCGAGTCAATACGGCGTAAGTGATATATATATATGTGCTTTTAATTGTAGTAACACTACAAGAAAACTGCACCTAGACCACGGACCATTTCCGTCGTCTAGGTGACGTTTTCCGTCGTCTAAGTACTTGGACGATGGAATCTCCGTCGTCCAAGGTCCGTGCTCCAAGTGCTGTCGTCCAAGAACCTGGACGACGGAGAATCAGTTCTCCGTCGTCCAAGTTCACTTGGACCGCGGACATTATCCGTGGCCCATGTATGCACCTGGACGACGGAAACGCTAATTCTCCGTCGTCCAGGTGACTACATGGGCCACGGAGAAGCTAGCATTATCCGTGGCCCACGTGTTCACCTGGACGACGGAGAATAAGTTCTCCGTCGTCCAGGTGAACACGTGGGCCACGGAGAATGGCAGGGTTTAGGGTTTAGGGGTTAGGGGTTAGGGGTTAGGGGTTTAGGGTTAGGTTTAGGGTTTTGCACCTGGACGACGGAGAACATAATCTCTGTCGTCCAAGTGACTATTTAATTTTTTTAAAAAAATAAATTGAAATTAAATATTATTAATTTAATTTATTATTAATTTAATTTAAATAATGAAAAATAGTCGAAAATAATTAATTAAACTAAATTTTTAATATTAATTAATGTATTAATTAAATAATTAATTAATTTGTACATACACATCCAAATTAAAAACCCACAAAAATTATAAAATATTGTTCGGAACTCGGAAATAAAGAAACGCGATAATTAACTAGCTAGCTAATACACTGGAGGAGCAGATGCGCCGCCGGGTCCTCCGCCTCCAGCCGGGTCGTTGTCGTCGGGGTATGGGTTCGGAGGAGGTTGACATACTTCTCGATTTTGGTTCATGAGCGCGATGAGTTGGGCTATTTGTGCTTGTTGTTCGTCAAGTCTTTGGCGCATTGACTCATTCTGCTCTTGTGTTCGTCGATTCTCCTCTCGTGCCAGTCGAGCCTCTTGAATGGCTGCTTCGACGGCCGCTGCCTGACTCCTTCTCCACTACCCCGAACCTCCCGTAGATGATGAGCCGGAGGTCGTCGACAAATCTCGTACCACCCTAGGCCCAAAGTGCCTAACCTCCTTGCCAGCTCTACGACTGTAGACCTCATCCGCGATTGCAATTTGACTCTCTAAGGATAGAGGAGGCAGGTCTTCCACCGGCACATCTGGGAACACAAGCTGAGTGTTATCCAACTCTTCATGCGCACGCTCTATCACCCTTGCCTACAAAAGAATAATTAATTTATTATAATGAAATCATATTAAAATAATAATTACTATAATTAAAAGCACATAATTAATATATCACTTACGCCGCATTGACTCGCTTCATTATCGAGCCCTGGCGTCACGTACGCGCTTACGCTTGCATCAAGATAAGGGTGTTTGGAGCCTTTATCCTTGTGCTCCTTGGTTATTTGAATGAACTGCTTGGCGCCGGTAGTATGGTGTTTCTCCTTCTTCCCCCGGTTGGCTTTGTTGACATCGGAGAATTTCTGTTACACAACATAATTAAATCATTAAAAAATGAATAACTACAATTTAAATAATTCAATTATCTTAATTGAAATAAAAAAAATAAATTAATACCTTAAATTGTTCATTGGCAAAGTGGTTACACAACCACTCCCACTCATCTTCTCTCTCCCTTTGCAGCTCTACTGGGGGAGGCACGGGACCGACATCTTGGAAGTACTTAAGGAGCTTGTACTTTCAATCTTTGTAGATGGAGTTGGCAGTTTGGTTGATATGCCTCAACATAGCCGGTGTCGGATCCACGTCAAATTGTTCCTATCAAAAATAAATAGAAAATTATAATCGTATATATTATGAAATTTTAACTAATATTAACAATATTATATAATAACTAAATTGGACGTATTACGTACCGAAAGATCTTTGAAGACTTTCGCCTTCTCATGATCCGGCGCCTCCTTCCAAGTAGGGGCAGTGATACGAACCCGGTTACGGATGATTGACCCTATCTCATGCGCCGAGAGACTTGCTAGCTGAGCTGTGGGAGGGCCACCGGTGAATTCGTCGTACGGCAAGTCGATCTTTTTACCGGTCGCCTTGCAAATACGCTCCGTTTTTCCCCTTTTAACTAGACCCCGAGTCCTTTTCGGTTCCGGGTCAGTGGGGGCCCTCCTTTGCCTACGGCGGGCGCTGTACATGATTGATTCGACGGTCGAGGACGCCTGAGTACTTCCCGTTGAACCGGTACCGGGCGTCGGAGATTGGAAGGGGTCGACGTCATCACCGCTCGAGATGAATGGGGGAGCGGGAATTTCCCCAGAGGGCGCTACGGACGGACCAGATGATCCGTCCGGATTGAGAGCGTCGTTGCCCTCCTGTTGAACCCAACCGATTTGGGCCGCCAACATTCGGAGCATGGCATCTTCTGCCTCCTGTTGGGATTTCTTCTTGCCGGATGTCGTCTTTGGCGGAGCCATTTAAACCTAAGAGTACAGTGTTAAAATACCTACTTACCATAATAATTACAACTTAAAAATTTACGCTAATTAATTAAGTACGTTTAAGATTTAAATAGAGTACACTAGCTTGGCATTTTCGGTCGTTCAATGGACGTGCGACCCGCGCGATAAAGTGTAAATTTTCAATTAATCAGCCTTGGTTAAATCGAAAAACATGGCCAGTTAGGGATAGAGATAACGCGAGAGGCATGACTAATTTCGACAAAAGTCTTTCTTAGTCCAAATCCTGTCACCAGTCATAACCCGTTTCTAGACACCATGTCCGACATTCGGCCAATTTTTCGAAAATTTACACTCCCTCAAGTCCTTTGCAAACTCCGCCCTCAACCTCGTGTCCATAACTTCACTTAGGTTATGGTGTGCGGTGATGAAATCCACACATCACGAGGGGTTAAGGAGATAAGCTAAGAAATGAGGTGCCATCTATTCCAAAGAGTGCGACTTAATAAACCAAGTTTATGTACTAAATTTAAATCAAAGACGTACTACCATGCAATTTACTAGAAAATACACGTAATTATCAATTAATTAAAACAATAAATAATGACAATAATGAATTATTATTTATCATGCATTTAATAATAATTATTCATTTACCTATATAATTAATTATTATTAACAATAATTATTATTACTATTATTTAATTACAATAATTATTATTTACCAAATAACTATTATAATAACTAAATAATTAAATGAAAACAACTAAATGATTATTATAATAATTATAATAACTAAATGATCGATTACTAAATATTAATAATAACAGCTAAATAATTATTATAATTACGACTATTAATTATTTAAAACTAATTATTTAATTATATCTAGAAATTAATTAATTAAATAAAAATAATGTTAATAAGGTAAAAAATAGAAATTTACCTCGCCGGAATAATCGGGAATATCGCCGGAGTTGAGTCGTCGGAGAGGAGGAACCACGCCGGAAATTTAGTCGCCGGAGGAGAGGAGAGGAGAGGAGAGGAGGAGAGGAGAGGAGATGGAATGAGAAAATGAGGGAGGTTCCTGTTCTATATATATGCGTTCACTTAGACGACGGAGCCCTGTTTTCCGTCGTCTAAGTGCACTTGGACGACGGAAATGGGTTTTTCCGTCGTCTAGGTGAAGCGTTAAATTTTTTCGAAGTGGCGCGTAATTAAAGGGCGGGACGTTTCACCCGCCATAAATTTTCACTTAGACGACGGAGAATTGATTCTCCGTCGTCTAAGTGAAATTTCAAGCGGTGCCGAAAATTGAGGCGGCACATTGAACCGCCATAATTTTCAACTTGGACGACGGAGAATGACCATCTCCGTCTCCCAAGTGAAATTAACATTGAAAAAAAAAATTAAAATTAAAATGAACCGCCATGGTAATTTGAACCTGGACGATAGAGAATGACCATCTCCGTCGTCCAGGTTCAAATTAAGTAAAAAAAAAATTAAAAATTAATTCGCTAGGAATTTAGCGATCTGTCATTCGAATGAAATAGTCATACAATATCGATGAACGCATCGTATATATGAACAGTTAAATTTAAAACGACGAATAATTTTACGTCTTTAAACTTGTTAAGTATCTACTAATGTTTACAACTTAATGGTTCATAAGTATAGGCTCATTTGCACCAGAGTATTAACGAAATTGAATTTGGACAAAACAACCGTTGGATACGTTCGCCGTAACATAATATATAATTACAATAATTTTCAGAAAATAATAAGTTCGTGAAGGGTTTCATCGGCACAGTCAACCGCAAAACCGAGAATTTCACAAACCGGAAACGTGGATACAAGACATTTCGCAACTCCGATTTTCGAACCGTCGAAGCTCACACACCAAGAATTTTTTACTCTAAAGTCTTGACTAAAAGAATATGCATTGGAAGATGGTCTAGATGGTCGTTGTCTTAGAAAAAATTACGAAATCTGCACCTGGACGACGAAGAAGCTCATCTCCGTCGTCCAGGTGCAGAGACCTTGAATTCAGGGGTTAGGGGCCTTACTGTTTAGGGCATAGGGTCTCTGCACCTGGACGACAGAGATGAGCTTCTCCGTCGTCCAGGTTAGTACCTGGACGACGAAGAAGCTCATCTCCGTCGTCCAGGTGTAGAGACCCTGAATTCAGGGGTTAGGGGGCCTTAGGGTTTAGGGTTTAGGGTTTTTCACTTGGACGACGCAAATTCCCTTCTCCATTGTCCTATTGAGTACCTGGACGACGGAAAATGACCATCTCCGTCGTCCAAGTGTACAAACCCTGAATTCAGGGGTTATGGCCTTAGGGTTTAGGGTTTAGGTCGTTCCCGGTCATTTATGTGTCCGTTCAATTATTCTGATTAAAGAATATAATTAAAAAAATGATCGATCGATCCGATCTGCTAGATTGAGGGTCGAGGATTTAGGGAGATAGCCAAAATACCCAAAAGGCAAAATCTGGAATTAATTTCTCCGTTGTGCAGGATATATAATTCGGATTAATTAATTAATTTAATTTAATTTATGTACGTCGGTCGATCCGATCTGATTGAGCATGGACGCGTGTAATTAATTAATTAAGTACAAAAATATTAATTAAGATCTACGTACATATATACATTCTCCTCCTTATAATATTTATATTAATTATTGATCGATGATGCATCATATATTACAATAATTACATAAATTAATTACCAATTAATTTTTCTTGTCTTAGTTAAGTAGTCATCATCATAATCGTCATCATCCTCGTCCCCGGTATCAGATTGCTCATCATCCTCATCATACTCAATATCGTCCGACGAATAACCTGAGACCTCGTTCGCGTCCTCATCCTGCTCGTCTTCTTCATCTTCTTCATTAATGGCATCGATAATCTCATCTTCAGTTAGATCTGTACAACCATCAGGCATGAGTAACCGTTCACCATCTTGAACCAGGTCCATTATATCGGAGCGGATGACAGAAATATTAGGCTCTTGATAGGCAGGAATGTCTCTTTCTGGTTCAGCAGCATCTTCAGTCGTCGCCAGTGTCCCTTCAATTGTCTCTGTATTCCATATTCCTCGATGAGAGATATGGTTCACTATTTTTCACCCTTCCCCGGCTTTTGGATCGTCGAGATAGAACACCTGCCTAACTAAGGTGGTGAGAGCGAAATGATCCTCATACCAGCTTGAGTTTGTATCGACTGATAATAGTCCCAGGTCTTCCTTTGTACGCTTGAACCATCTGCACTTAAATAGGAAAACGTTGACATCATTCCCGTAACATAGCTGAACCACATATACAATAGCCCCGTAATATAGATTATTGTCTTTCCCAACGGCTACCCCACTGTTTTGTGTTCTTCTTCCTTCATCTCGGGCCAATGAATGGAACTTTACACCGTTCACAAAACATCTGGGATAAATATAGTGTTTAATCGGCTTCTCTGTTAGCATGTGCTTTGGCCATTACCACCACCCCCCGTGCTTTTCAGATTTTTGCAGATCAATCATCTGCGAAAATGGGCAAATATAAGGGTTTACATTCTACAAACATGATCGATATGTATATAAATTACTAAATACCGAGACGTACGTACGTACCCATTGGAAGAAATAATCGGAAAATTTCTTCTTAACCATTTTCTCAATCCACGCCGAACTCTTGTTTTGATTTAACGCCTGAAGCCTCTCCCTGTATGACATCATGTACGGCTCAACTTCGTCACAGTCTCGCAACACTACCCAATGTGCCTCAATAAGTTCTTCCCGTGTTAACGATTCCTTTAATACTCCTCTAAACGGTCGGACGACATTTCTCACGACAGAAAGATTGATGCGGGCACTGCGATCGGAGGCAGTGGGAGGGGGTGGATCTTTGAGGTACTTGTTGCAGTAAGTAACACATTCATGCATTATGTATGTCTCTGCTATGGAGCCATCCGGGGCCGACCTGTTTTTGACGAATGACTTATACTGTCCAAGCTGTCTACAAAAACAAACGTACAATAAGAATAAGTACATATAGCTAGCTAGTAATCTCCAGTGGAACAAATTATGAATCGAAAAACCTGTATAATTAAGTAGTTGTACGTACCTTTCTTGAGGATACATCCAAGTGTACTGGACCGAATCAGAAATGAGCACCTGCTCGGGCAGGTGGATCATTAGGTGAATCATGATGTCAAAGAAAGCAGGGGGAAAAATCCTCTCTAGTTTGCAAATGATGTGCACAATTTGTTGTTGCAATTCCACCACATCTGACTTCTTTAATTTTCTGGCACATAACCTCTGCCACCATCTGCACAATGCCACTATTGGTTCTACGACGTCGCAAGGCAAATATGGTCGAATTACCACTGGAATCAGACGTTGCAGCATAACGTGATAGTCATGTGTCTTTAGACCAACGAACTTGTGTTGCACCTC
This sequence comes from Geum urbanum, assembly GCA_946800695.1. Taxonomy (NCBI): domain Eukaryota; kingdom Viridiplantae; phylum Streptophyta; class Magnoliopsida; order Rosales; family Rosaceae; genus Geum; species Geum urbanum. The sequence goes on along the minus strand of OX327005.1, from coordinate 37,174,347 downwards.
GTCCACTGATCCAGTTATAGTAGCTGCATACGTAGCCGGATAACGAACGCCCTTAAACCAGTGAAATACAGAACGTCTAAGTGTTGGCTTCACTGTGTAAGGTGCAGCTGACATCTTGTTGTACACTCATTTCCTATCCTTCCTCAACCACAAGGGACGACGTAGATTCATTGATTCCAGATCTTTGCGTGCTTTGGGAGTATCTTTAGTCTTGAACTTAATACCGAGAATTGTTCCCACCACGCTGTCGCACACATTCTTTTCTATGTGCATCGCGTCCAAGTTATTCCTCAGCTTCAACTTCGACCAGTAAGGGAGTTCAAAGAATATACTTTTGTGGTCCCAATAGCTCAGATCATGTGGAGGAATTGGATTGCATTTCTTTACATCCGCGTCATTGGTCAACACACCAAAGTCGAAATAGCTCAACCTCTCTAAAATCTCTTCGCCCGACCAACTACGGGGTTTAGGATTGTTCTCTACCGTCCCGTCGAAATGAGCTTCATCCTGTCGCCACGGGTGGTCGTGAGGAAGCCATCTACGGTGACCCAAGTAACACACCTTCCCCGCGTGCCAACTAGAGTTCACGTCGTCCAAAGATATAGGACATCCATTATATCATTTTGTCCTGCAGGCTGCCAACATCCCATACGCTGGAAAATCGCTGATCGTCCACATTACGGCAGCCCTCATCGTGAACATCGTGTCAGTGAATTTGTCATAAGTTGGGACTCCATTTTCCCACAACAGTTTCAGCTCGTCGATCAAAGGTCTGAGGTAGACATCAAAGCACTTCCCTGGAGATTTAGGACCTAGAATTAGTACAGTAAGGAAATTAAATTCCTTGTTCATGCACATCCACGGAGGCAAGTTGTACGGCATCATAATAACTGGCCAAGTGTTGACGGCGGAGCTATTACTTCCCCAAGGATTGAATCCATCTGTAGATAGGCCGAGTCTAACATTTCTAACCTCTGCAGCAAAGTCTCCGAATTCTCTGTCGAAATGTTTGAAACCCTCCCTATCCGCGGTGTGTCGCAGGACATCGTCATCTATTCGCTTTTCTGCGTAACATCGCATCTGCTGTGTGTAGAGACATGTACAGGCGCTGCAATCTGGGAATCAAGGGAAAATATCGAACAACTTTCACAGGAATTCTCCTTTTCGAACTCTTCCTATTCACCTGGAATCTGCACTGGCCACATACGGGACAATAGTCCAAATCTTTATACTCTTTGTAAAATAGCACACAATCATTCGGAAATGCGTCAATTATCCTGTACCTTAGGCCGAGGCTGCTCAAGATATTTCTTACCTTATAATGAGATTTAGGAAGATTGTGATCATCAGGAAGCAACTTATATATTTGCTCTTGAATTTCGTTAAAAGCACTCACTGACATTTTGTGCTTCACTTTTATCTTCATTTGCTCCATCACATATTGCAACACATTTTCTCGACATCCAGGGAACACCGGGGTTTGCGCTTCAAGTAGCATCCGGTTGTACTTATCCATCTCACTAGTGTCAGTGGCCAAGCTAGCAGCGGGGAATGTATCATCATGCTTATGAGTAGTACTGTAACCTCCGTTTTGGTGTTGGTGTCCACCATGACTAAATCTCGGAAACGCATCATGGACCAAATCTGCTGTTGGGTTGCAAGCTGGGGGTCCGGCACCACTGCCGCTGGATGAGGCACCCTGGTAACTGTACCCTGAGCTGAAGTCTGCTGAGCTGAACTCTACTGCTTCACCATGCTCGCTCCATGTAGTGTAACTCCACATCATACCATTTTCGTACATGTGTTGCACCATAACATTAACCTCCACATACTGACAATTAAGACATTTCTGGCACGGACACCTGAAACGCTTCTTTCCCTGACCATGTTCTATCGCAAAATTCACAAATTCGCTAATTCCATCCATATACCGGACATCACATCTATTCTTCAACTTCATCCAACTCTTGTCCATACTGCTACAAAATATTATAATTAATTAATTATTACATATATATATTAGTCCATTAATTTACGCTTAATTATACGTACTCGATCTACATCCATCAATTATGTAATTTAATATGTGTAGCTAACATCCATGCATGTATATATGTACGTTTTAACTAAATATATATTAAGCAAATTTTAACTGCGTACGTACGTACCTGCTGGCATGCATGGCTTAGCCTGCTTCTCGATATCAGTTAAGCTAGCTAGTCAGCGGAGATCCTTCTCCTTCTTCTTCGATCTTTAAACTTTCCCGCAGGAGAGGAAGAGAGTTTGGCATCGGGCTTATATAATGCTTCACTTAGACGACGGAGGTGTCGGTACGTCGTCTAAGTGGACGTTACTCGGACCATGGCGTGTCGGTCCGTCGTCCAGGTGATCACACTACAAGAAAAGAGGACTTAGACGACGGAACAGTATTAGTTCCGTCGTCTAAGTCACACTTAGACCTCGGAGATTTCTCCGTGGTCCAAGTCACACTTAGACGACGGAGATGTAATTCTCCGTCGTCTAAGTGTTACTTGGACCACGGAAAAATCTCCGAGGTCCAAGTAACACTTAGACGACGGATGTGAAATTTCTCCGTCGTCTAGGTAAGAACCTGGACCTCGGAGACTTCTCCGTGGTCCAGGTTATCACCTGGACGACGGAGAATTACATCTCCGTCGTCTAAGTGTTACTTGGACCTCGGAGAAATCTCCGTGGTCCAAGTCACACTTAGACGACGGAGAATTACATCTCCGTCGTCTAAGTGTGACTTGGACCACGGAGAAGTGATCACCTGGACAACGGACCGACACGTCGTGGTGTAAGTTCCACTTAAACGACGTACCGACACCTCCGTCGTCTAAGTGAAGCATTATATATATAAGCCATGCCAAACTCTCTTAGCTTCGATCATTCCATTATATTTTCTCCCGTGGGGAATTTTTGAGATCGAAGGAGAAGGAGAAGGCCGGATTAGGCTAGGCCGGGGCTAGAAATTAATTAAAGGATCGGATCTCCGGTGTTCGATCACTAGCTAGCTTAATTAACTGCAGATATCGAGAAGGCCAGCAGGTACGTACGTAGGCAGTTAAAATTTGCATGATTAAATATATATATATTTAGGGAAACCGTACGTGCGTACATACATGCATGAATGTTAATTAGCTATATATACAGATTAAATTACGTACGTAATTTGATGGATCGATGTAGATCGAGTACGTATAATTAATGGTAAATTAATGGACTAATATATATATATATGTAATAATTATTTTTTTTTGCATATTTTGTAGCAGTATGGACAAGAGTTGGATGAAGTTAAAGAATAGATGTGATGTCCGGTATATGGATGGAATTAGCGAATTTGTGAATTTTGCGATAGAACATGGTCATGGAAAGAAGCGTTTCAGGTGTCCGTGCCAGAAATGTCTTAATTGTCAGTATGCGGAGGTTAATGTTATGGTGCAACACCTGTACGAAAATGGTATGATGTGGAGTTACACTACATGGAGCGAGCATGGTGAAGCAGTAGAGTTCAGCGCAGCAGACTTCAGCTCAGGGTACAGTTACCATGGTGCCTCATCCAGCGGCAGTGGTGCCGGACCCCCAGCTTGCAATCCAACTGTAGATTTGGTCCATGATGCGTTTCCGGGATTTAGTCATAGTGGACACCAACACCAAGACGGAGGTTACAGTACCACTCATGAGCATGATGACACATTCCCCGCTGCTAGCTTGGCCACTGACACCAGTGAGATGGATAAGTACAACCGGATGCTACTTGAAGCGCAGACCCCGGTGTTCCCTGGATGTCGAGAGAATGTGTTGCAATATGTGATGGAGCAAATGAAGATAAAAGTGAAGCACAAAATGTCAGTCAGTGCTTTTGACGAAATTCAGGAGCAAATATGTAAGTTGCTTCCTGATGATCACAATCTTCCTAAATCTCATTATAAGGTTAGAAATATCTTGAGCAGCCTCGGCCTAAAGTACAGGATAATTGACGCATGTCCGAATGATTGTGTGCTATTTTACAAAGAGTATAAAGATTTGGACTATTGTCCCGTATGTGGCCAGTGCAGATTCCAGGTGAATAGGAAGAGTTCGAAAAAGAGAATTCCTGTGAAAGTTGTTCGATATTTTCCCTTGATTCCCAGATTGCAGCGCCTGTACATGTCTCTACACACAGCAGAGGCGATGCGATGGTACGCAGAAAAGCGAATAGATGACGATGTCCTGCGACACGCCGCGGATGGGGAGGGTTTCAAACATTTCGACAGAGAATTCGGAAACTTTGCTGCAGAGGTTAGAAATGTTAGACTCGGCCTATCTACAGACGGATTCAATCCTTGGGGAAGTAATAGCTCCGCCGTAAGCACTTGGCCAGTAATTCTGATGCCGTACAATCTGCCTCCGTGGATGTGCATGAACAAGGAATTTAATTTCCTTACTGTACTAATTCCAGGTCCTAAATCTCCAGGGAAGTGCTTAGATGTCTACCTCAGACCTTTGATCGACGAGCTGAAACTGTTGTGGGAAAATGGAGTCCCAACTTATGACAAATTCACTGACACGATGTTCACGATGAGGGCTGCCGTAATGTGGACGATCAGCGATTTTCCAGCGTATGGGATGTTGGCAGCGTGCAGGACAAAAGGATATAATGGATGTCCTATATGTTTGGACGACGTGAACTCTAGTTGGCACGCAGGGAAGGTGTGTTACTTGGGTCACCGTAGATGGCTCCCTCACGACCACCCTTGGCGACAGGATGAAGCTCATTTCGACGGGACGGTAGAGAACAATCCTAAACCCCGTAGTTGGTCGGGCGAAGAGATTTTAGAGAGGTTGAGCTATTTCGACTTTGGTGTGTTGACTAACGACGCGGATGTAAAGAAATGCAATCCAATTCCTCCACATGATCTGAGCTATTGGGATCACAAGAGTATATTCTTTGAACTCCCTTACTGGTCGAAGTTGAAGCTGAGGAACAACTTGGACGCGATGCACATAGAAAAGAATGTGTGCGACAGCGTGGTGGGAACAATTCTCGGTATTAAGTTCAAGACTAAAGATACTCCCAAAGCGCGCAAAGATTTGGAATCAATGAATCTACGTTGTCCCTTATGGTTGAGGAGGGATAGGAAAGGAGTGTACAACAAGATGCCAGCTGCACCGTACACAGTGAAGCCGACACTTAGACGTTCTGTATTTCACTGGTTTAAGGGCGTTCGTTATCCGGCCACGTATGCAGCTACTATAACTGGAGCAGTGGACGAGGTGCAACACAAGTTTGTTGGTCTAAAGACACATGACTATCACGTTATGCTGCAACGTCTGATTCCAGTGGTAATTCGACCATATTTGCCTCGCGACGTCGTAGAACCAATAGTGGCATTGTGCAGATGGTGGCAGAGGTTATGCGCCAGAGAATTAAAGAAGTCAGATGTCGTGGAATTGCAACAACAAATTGTGCACATCATTTGCAAACTAGAGAGGATTTTTCCCCCTGCTTTCTTCGACATAATGATTCACCTAATGATCCACCTGCCCGAGCAGGTTCTCATTTCTGGTCCGGTCCAGTACACTTGGATGTATCCTCAAGAAAGGTACGTACAACTAATTAATTATACAGGTTTTTCGATTCATAATTTGTTCCACTGGAGATTACTAGCTAGCTATATGCATGTACTTATTTTTATTGTACGTTTGATTAATTTTGTAGACAGCTTGGACAGTATAAGTCATTCGTCAAAAACAGGTCGGCTCCGGATGGCTCCATAGCAGAGACATACCTAATGCATGAGTGCGTTACTTACTGCAACAGGTACCTCAAAGATCCACCACCTCCAACTGCCTCCGATCCCAGTGCCCGCATCAATCTTTCTGTCGTCACCAATGTCGTCCGACCGTTTAGAGGAGTATTAAAGGAAACGTTAACACAGGAAGAACTTATTGAGGCACATTGGGTAGTGTTACGAGACTGTGACGAAGTTGAGCCGTACATGATGTCATACAGGGAGAGGCTTCAGGCGTTATATCCAGACAAGAGTTCGGCGTGGATTGAGAAAATGGTTAAGAAAAAGTTCCCCGATTATTTCTTCCAATGGGTACGTATTTAGTGATTTATATACATATTGAGATCATGCATGTTTAATTTGTAGAAAGTAAACCCTTACATTTTTCCATTTTCGCAGATGATTGATCTGCAAAAATCCGAAAACCACGGGGGGTGGTGGTCTTGGCCAAAGCACTTGCTAGCAGGGAAGCCGATTAAAAACTATATTTATCCGGGATGTTTTGTGAACGGTGTGAAGTTCCATTCATTGGCGCGAGATGAAGGAAGAAGAACACAAAACAGTGGGATAGCGGTTGGGAAAGACCCTGATCTATATTACGGAATGATCGTATATGTGGTTCAGCTATGTTACGGGAATGATGTCAACGTTTTCCTATTCAAGTGCAGATGGTTCAAGCGTACAAAGGAAGACCTGGGACTTTTATCAGTCGATACAAACTCAAGCTGGTATGAGGATGAGCCTTTCGCTCTCGCCACCTTAGTTAGGCAGGTGTTCTATCTCGACGATCCGAAAGCTGGTGACGGGTGGAAAATAGTGAACCAGATCTCTCATCGAGGAGTTTGGAATACAGAGACAATTGAAGGGACACCGGCGACGACTGAAGATGCTGCTGAACCAGACAGAGACATTCCTGCCTATCAAGAGCCTAATATTTCTGTCATCCGCTCCGACATAATGGACCTGGTTCAAGACGGTGAACGGTTACCCATGCCTGATGGTTGTACAGATCTAACTGAAGAAGAGATCATTGAGGTAGATGAAGAAGACGTGCAGGATGAGGACGATGACGACGACTCTGGTTATTCCTCGGACGATGTTGAGTACGATGAGGAGGATGAGCAATCGGATAACGGTGATGATGATGATGACGATTATGACGAAGAGTACGGTCACACGACGAGGATCATTACTTGGTAAACCCTAATTTATTATTGTAATATATATATGATCGATCGATGCATCGTAAAAAGGTGAAAGATTTCTATTATGTCGAGACTTTAAGATTCCTCGTCCAGCTTTGGTTGGTTTTATTGTTTTTAAATACTATTTATGTATAAATTGGATTAATTATGGGTCCCTATATATGATTATATATATTGACTTGTGATAGTATTATTGAGAGCACAAATATTGTAGTATATATATATAAAAGTTGTTTGTACCTGGACTAACATCGATCTCCGCCAGCTTAACTTCCTCAGATTTTAAGTCGACTTCTCTCTGTTTCAATTGAATGTCTTTGGACTGTTTTTCTAGTCCCGGCCCCTCTCTTTGCTTTCAACTTCATCGGTGTATTCTCTGATCTTATTAAAAGTAAGCTGAAGCTGCTCTACATTTCGCTCACGCAGCCCTTCAAACCCTAAATCCTAGACCCTAAATGTAGCAGATCGGATCGATCGATCATTTTTTTAGTTATATTCTTGAATGAGAATAATTGAACGAACATACAAATGACCGGGGACGACCTAAACCCTAAACCATACGGCCCTAACCCCTGAATTCAGGGTTTTTACACTTGGACGACGGATACAGTCATTCTCCGTCGTCTAGGTACACACTAGGACGACGGAGAATGTCGTCTCCGTCGTCCAGATGACAAACCCGATACCCTAAACCCTAAGGACCCCTAACCCCTGAATTCAGGGTATATTCACCTGGACGACGGAGACAGTCGTATATATACCCTAAACCTAAGGACCCCTAACCCCTGAATTCAGGGTATATTCACCCTAAACCCTATACCCTAAACCTAAGGACCCCTAACCGAGAACGGAGAAATTAATTGCAGATTCACCTTTGGCGCCAAATCTCAATCTCATATAAAACCCTAGCTAAATCTTGGACCCTAAATCTAGCAGTTCGGATCGATCGATCAATTTTTTAATTATATTTTTGAATCAGAATAATTGAACGCACACACAAATGACCGGGGACGACCTAAACCGTAAACCCTAAGGCCCTAACCCCTGAATTCGGGGTTTTTACACTTGGACGACGGAGACAGGCATTATCCGTCGTCTAGGTACACACTTGGACGACGGAGAATGACTCTCTCCGTCGTCCAAGTGACAAACCCTATACCCTAAACCCTAAGGACCCCTAACCCCTGAATTCAGGGTATATTCACCTGGACGACAGATACAACATTCTCCGTCGTCCAAGTACACACCTGGACGACGGATATTAGCGTCTCCGTCGTCTAGGTGTCTACTTGGACGACGGAGAATGTCGTATCCGTCGTCCAGGTGTAAATTTCGTAATTTTTTCTAAGACAACGACCATCTAGACCATCTTCGAATGCGTATTCTTTTCGTCAAGACTTTAGAGTAGTATATTCTTGGTGTGTGAGCTTCGACGGTTCGAAAATCGGAGTTGCGAAATGTCCTGTATCCACGTTTCCGGTTTGTGAAATTCTCGGTTTTGCGGTTGACTGTGCCGATGAAACCCTTCCCGAACTTATTATTTCCTGGTCCTTTATAGTAATTATATATTATGTTACGACGAACATATCCAACGGTTGTTTTGTCCAAATTCAATTTCGTTAGTACTCTGCTGCAAATCAGCAACTACTCATGAACACTAAAGTCTTAAAGATTAGTCGATACTTAACAACTTTCAAAACGTAAAATTATTCGGCGGTTCAAATTTATCTGTTTATATATACGATGCGTTCATCGATATTGTACGACTATTTCACTCGAATGACAGATCGCTAAATTCCTAGCGAATTAATTTAAATATTTTTTTTGCATAATTTGAACCTAGACGACGGATACGGTCATTTTCGATGATAAGTTCAAATTACCATGGCGGTTCAAATTACCAGAAAATTACCGTATCCGTCGTCTAGGTTCAAATTACCATGGCGGTTCGAATAATTTTTTATTATTTTTTCGATGTAAATATTGACTTGGACGACGGATATGTCGTTTTCCGTCGTCCAAGTGTTCACTTGGACGACGGAAAACTACATATCCGTCGTCCAAGTCGAAATAACATGGCGGTTCGATTTGCCGCCTCAATTTTCGGCACCGCTTGAAATTCCACTTAGACGACGGAAAACACTGTTTCCGTCGTCTAAGTCAACATTTATGGCGGTGAAACGGCCCGCCCATTTATTTGGCGCCGGTTCGAAAAAATTTGACTCTTCACTTAGACGACGGAAAACACTTTTTCCGTCGTCTAAGTGCACTTAGACGACGGAGAATAGTGCTCCGTCGTCTAAGTGAAACTCTATATAAGGAGGAGCACCCCCCCTCATTTTCTCATCATTCCATCTCCTCCTCTATACTCTCCTCTCCTCTCTCTCTCACTCCGGCGATCCTCCTCCGGCGACGCTCCGACGACCAATTTTCCGGCGTGGTTCCCCCTCTCCGACGACTGTACTCTTCCAATATTCCGGCGAAATTCCGACGAGGTAATAATTCGAAATTTTAACTCTTTAACAATTTTTTTATTTGTTTAATTATTTAAATTCTAAATACTTTTAATTTATTAGTTTTAAATAATAAATAGTTGTAATTATAATAATTATTTTCTTGTTATTATTATTATTTAGTAATCATTATTAGTTGTTAATTATTTGGTAATGAATAATTATTAGTTAAAATTAAATAATAGTAATAATAATAATTGATTATATTGGTAAATGAATAATTATTATTAAATGCATGATAAATAATAATTAATTGATAATTATATGTATTTTCTAGTAAATTGCATGGTAGTACGTGTTCGATTTAAATTTAGTACATAGGCTTGGTGTAATTAAGTCGCACTCTTTGGAATAGATGGCGCCTCTTTTCCTTGCTTATCTCCTTAACCCCTCGTGATGTGTGGATTTCATCACCGCACACCATAACCTAAGTGAAGTTATGGACACGAGGTTGAGGGCGGAGTTTGCAAAGGACTTGAGGGAGTGTAAATTTTCGAAAAATTGGCCGAATGTCGGACATGGTGTCTAGAAACGGGTTATGACTGGTGACAGGATTTGGACTAAGAAAGACTTTTGTCGAAATTAGTCCTGCCTCTCGCGTTATCTCTATCCCTAACTGGCCATGTTTTTCGATTTAACCAAGGCTGATTAATTGAAAATTTACACTTTATCGCGCGGGTCGCACGTCCATTGAACGACCGAAAATGCCAAGCTAGTGTACTCTATTTAAATCTTAAACGTACTTAATTAATTAGCGTAAATTCTCCGTCGTTGTAATTATTATGGTAAGTAGGTATTTTAACACCGTACGTACTCTTAGGTTTAAATGGCTCCGCCAAAGATCACATCCGGGAAGAAGAAAGCCCAACAGGAGTCAGAAGATGAGATGCTCCAAATGTTGGCGGCCCAAGTCGGTTGGGTTCAACCGCAGGTAGACGCCCTCAATCCGGGGCCTTCTGGGGAAATTCCCTCTGCCCCATTTCTCTCAAGCGGTGATGACGTCGACCCCTTTTCAACTCCGACGCCCGGTACCGCTTCAACGGGAAGTACTCAGGCGTCTTCGACGGCCGAGTCTATCATGTACAGCGTCCGCCGTAAGCAAAGGAGGGCCCCCACTGACCCCCAACCGAAAAAGACTCGGGGTCTCGTTAAAGGTGGAAAGGCGGAGAAAATTTGCAAGGCGACCGGGAGCAAGATCGCCTTGCCTTACGACGAATTCACCGGTGGCCCTCCCACACCTCAGCTAGCAAGTCTCTCGGCTCATAGCATTGGGTCGATTGTTCGTAACCGGGTTCGTATCACTGCCCCTACTTGGAGGGAGGTGCCGGATTCGGAGAAGGCGAAAGTCTTTAAGGATCTTTCGGTACGTAATACGTACAATTTTAGTTATTATATACTATTTTTAATATTAGTTATATATAATTTTATAATATATACGATTATAATTTCCAATTTATTTCTGATAGGAACAATTTGCGGTGGATCCGGATCCGGCGATGTTGAGGCATATCAACCAAACCGCCAACAACATCTTCAAAGATTGGAAGTACAGGCTCCATCAGTACTTCCGAATTAACGGTCCCGTGCCTCCCCCCGAAGAGCTGCGTGGGGATAGAGAAGATGAGTGGGAGTGGTTGTGTAACCACTTTGCCGATGAGCAATTTCAGGTGTTAATTTACTTTTTTTATTTCAATTAAGATAATTGAATACTCTAAATTTTAGTTACTTATAAATTTTTTAATGATTTCATTATGTTGTGTAACAGAAATTCTCCGGTGTCAACAAAGCCAACCGGGGGAAGAAGGACAAGCACCATACTTCCGGCGCCAAGCAACTCATTCAAATTGCCAAGGAGCACAGGGATAAGGGCTCCAAACACCCTTATCTCGATGCAAGCGTAAGCGCGTACGTGACGCCTGGGCTCGATAATGAAGCGAGTCAACGCGGCGTAAGTCATATATATATATGTGTGTGCGCTAATAATTATAGTAATTATTATTTAAATATTATTTCATTATAATAAATTTATTATTCTTTTGTAGGCAAGAGTGATAGAGCGTGCGCAGGAAGAATTGGCTAACACTCAGCTTGCGTTCCCAGATGTGCCGCTAGAAGACCTGCCTCCTCTATCTGTGGAGAGCCAAATAGCAATTGCGGATGAGGTCTACGGTCGTAGAGCTGGCAAGGAGGTTAGGCACTTCGGGCCTAAGGTGGTTCGAGATTTGTCGACCTCTGAGTCATCATCTACGGGAGGTTCGGGGCGGCGGAGAAGTTCTCAAGCTGCGGCAGCCTATGAAGAGGCTCGAATCGCACGGGAGGAGAATATTGCCATGCGCCAAAGAATGGACCAGCAAGACGAGCGAATAGCCCAACTCATCGCCCTTATGCAACAAGCTCAAAGACAATGTCAACCTCCTCCGAACCCATTCCCCGACGACGACGACCCGGCTGGAGGCGGAGGACGAGGCGGCGCATCTGCTCCTCCAGTGTTTTAGCTAGCTAGTAGTTCATTATTTCGTTTCTTAATTTCCGCATTACGAACAATATTTTCATTTTTAATTATAGGTTTTTTCGATTATGTATGTACAAATTAATTTTAATTATTTTATTAATTTAGTGTATTTAATTAATTTAATTAATTTTTTTTCAATTAATATTAATAATATTTTTGAATTTAATTTTTTTTTTAAATTAATTTTTCACTTAGACGACGGAGATTAATGTCTCCGTCGTCTAAGTCCCTACATGGGCCACAGAGAAGCTAACAATCTCCGTGGCCCAGGTGGTGACTTAGACGACGGAGACATTAATCTCCGTCGTCTAGGTAACCACCTGGGCCACGGAGAAGCTAACAATCTCCGTGGCCCATGTGGTTACCTAGACGACGGAGATTAATGTCTCCGTCGTCTAAGTCACCACCTGGGCCACGGAGATTGTTAGCTTCTCCGTGGCCCATGTAGGGACTTAGACGACGGAGACATTAATCTCCGTCGTCTAAGTCACCACCTGGGCCACGGAGAAGCTAACAATCTCCGTGGCCCAGGTGGTGACTTAGACGACGGAGACATTAATCTCCGTCGTCTAAGTCCCTACATGGGCCACGGACGTTCTCCGCGGTCCAAGTGAACTTGGACGACGGAGATTAAATTCTCCGTCGTCTAAGTACTTAGACGACAGCACTTGGAGCACGTACCTTGGACGACGGATTTTCCGTCGTCCAAGTACTTAGACGACGGAGATAGGCACTTAGACGACGGAAATTCTCCGTCGTCTAAGTCACTTTTTCTTGTAGTGTCACCTGGACAACGGAGAAGTCTTCGAGGTCCAGGTGGCAACCTAGACGACGGAGAATACCATCTCTGTCGTCCAGGTGATCACCTGGACCTCGGAGACTTCTCCGTTGTCCAGGTGAGCACCTGGACGACGGAGATGGTATTCTCCGTCGTCCAGGTGTTACTTGGAAGACGGAGAAGTCTCCGTCGTCCAGGTGTCACTTGGACCACGGAACAATTACGTTTCCGTGGTCTAAGTGATATATTCTTGTAGTGTTTATATATAACGATGAAACTTGAGCATGAGCTGGGACCTACCGTAAAATTTATTCACACGACTCAACATCCTGTATGTAAAGTCGGTAGCAACAACTCGGCTGCATACGACTTAGAGCATTTGCACTGGTTGATCGAGTAAGATGAATTGCTCGAGCAGATGGTGGACCCGGTCGGACTAAAATTGCTCAAGCAATAGGTCAACCATTTTGCTCGTGCACCATCCTCGCCGATCTCACCGTTGTATCGAGTTTTCCAGTTTGCTCGAGCAAATTCTAACCGAACCCACCGTTTGCTCGAGCATGTCGGCTATCGGTGAAGATGCTCTTAGAGATTCGTGTGTAGAGCCGTTTTCACACAGATGTCCGTGTGTATTAGCCCCAATACACACAAAATATGAATCCTATGCAGTGGGGTTTTTTTCTAGTAGTGTGTACTTAGATTTTATCATGTAGTCTTCTTTTCAGATACCCTATGCTCGCTCTCGTCGTCTCCCTGATTCCAATTTCATTATCAATCTTTCTTACCTAAAGCCACCATGAGGTTCATGTTTAATCCTGCAAGTCTTATCATCAGGTTTGGCAAAGGCAAGTCTATAAAGACGTCGTACGAGCGGATGGTGCATGAAGAAGATGTTAAGCTCAGCTGCTCCAAGAAGAAGAAGAAGCATGGATCCCGTGCAAGAGGTTGTATAGATTTGATTGTGGAGAAAGAGGAGAAGAAATGCCAAGTTTCTGTCAAAGTACATTTTGCACCAAAAGCTTCAAGACGGGCAGAACCTGGGATTTTTGGACCCGAGTAACTTATGCCATTTGAGAAAGAAATATTGTATTAGCTTATCTATAATGAATCAAAGAAGGTAAGAGCGAAGATATGAGTGATAGATTTGTAAAACACCAAAATAGAGAGTTTTAGAGATTGATTTTCCCCAGGTATAGAGAGAGAGAGAGAGAGAGAGAGAGAGAGAGAGAGAGAGAGAGAGAGAGAGAGATGTAAAACAGAAGCAAAAGGAGGAAGAGGGAAGAGGTGAATTTATGTATTGAATAACCCAGAAGAGAGAATTTAAAATTGTGGACCAAGGCTGTGGCCTCGTGGGCCTCTATTCAGGTATGGGTCTAAGAACTCCCCAAGGTATACCAAGAATCAATACTTGATCCAAAATTTGGTCATCCGATTTTTCTAAACTGTTTGCCGGAAACCTTTGAGCAGTAACTCCATTATATTGTCAAGATGGATAAGGAGTACCTGAAAGACATGTTGTTGTCCTGGCCGGCCTGCCGTTTTCTGCAGAAGAATGTTGTTTTTGTGTATTTCTCTCTAATTGGCAGTTTTTGAATACATCACCGTAATTAATCTATAAAATATATGGGTGTGTGGTGATCTTCTCCTCCCTAGGGTTTGCCCAAGAGGTTTACCTATGGCACCCCCACATGATTTGTAATCAATCAGAGAAAAAGTCTTCTTTGCAATAAATTGATTACCATTCAAAGAACAAATCAATTAATTGAATTTATATCCGGAAATTTTTAATTTTATGAAATCTTTTTTGAAAATAAGGACGGTGCAATAGTCTTCAAGTCTTACATAATGAAATCGTCGAGTACCGGAGGGGGGGAACCTGAACCCTATATTATAATGAGCCCGGCAGATTGTGCACTTCGAATAATAACAGAACACCCTACAATAACTATGTAACGGACGACGCACCATGTTACTATATCTGCTTTCCCAAGATGACGACACACTAGAAAGGTAAAACTACTTTCTCGTCGAAAGCGATATATCAGGTCCCGAATTTTACCAGCCCTTCTACTATGTTGCCAACGAAATAACATCGACACATTGTTTCATCCGACCACTAGGAAGAAGAGACCATTTCACTAATGCTCATCTCCACCCTAGAGTCAATAAGGCACATGGAGTGTACACACAGGCAGATCACCCTACACTGCCCGACATATATACACTTAAGTATATTTTGTTTATGTATATATACTCCCATGAATTTGATTACAGTAAAACCTCGATTTAGGAATACTCTATATAAGAATAATCTGTTTATAATAATGGAAATCTTGGTCCCAACTCAGAACCAGTTTATACATAAGAATAACCTCCGAATTGTAGTATGTTATTAATTTTTCCAGGCCATATATAAAAAAAAAGTCTTCTAATTTGAGAAAAATAATTCTCAATAATAAGAAAACAATTTGAGAAAAATAAAAAATACATTTCTATAACGATTTGAGTTGATAATCTATGCTTATAGTTTTTTTTTTTTATAAAAAGGATTATAAGATTTCACTTTTACCCCCACGTGACTCGAACCCATGACCTAATAGCCTACTTCCTAAGTAGTGGTGCTCTTACCACTTGAGCTAGCCCACTTGGTGCTTTATAGTTGATATAACATATATGAGTTTGTGGGTATCATATAACTCATATTTATGCATTATATATCGCAAATAAATTATTTTCTTGATATTTGCACGATATTTATGATCTAATTTTTAAATGAAACTCTGTTGCAGAAGAATCTATATATAGGAATAAATTATGTTTGGATAAACAATATATGAATGTATTGAGGTTTTTTATACTGTATTTGTGTACGTATCAAGTAGTAGATTTCTATTCCATTTTTTTGGAAACAAGATTTCTATTCCTTTTAGGATTATGACTTGGGGTCTATATAAAGGATTTTGAACCTTCTAATTTGTACAACAGACACAATTCAGATTTCAATACATATCAACTTTGCCTTTATTGTTCAGACATTCCAACACTTTTGACAATTTTGTGGTGTTTGGTTATAATTGAAAATACTTTGAGAAAATTTACAAAATCACTTATAAATCTCAAAAGTAGTTTTTGAGGAAGCACATGAGAAGTGTTTCCTCTTGAAAGTGCTCTCCTCGAACAACTAATACTAGAAATCAGTTTAAGAATAAATCCCAAACAGACACATAATCTCTTATGTTTTGAAAGCACTTTGGATATATGACGATTACTCAAATTTTGTACATAAGTTCTTTCTTTTATTCAACAGTGCTTGTAACTTCTACAAAAGCATTTTCAAACAAATCCATAAATGACCACGTGCCACTATTGTATTGTCCAATATTGTCAAAATTATTGGGTCGGGGCTTACAATAAATTATCGAACTCTATCTCTCGTCCAACCAATTTCTTTCTCTTCCTCTTGTGTCGACTTCCTCTTTATCTCTCTCCGACGACTTTGTCCTTTGGTAGCCTAGATCTTGCCCTTGGTTTGGAGGCACCCGAGCCACCTCTTTCACTCTGTATACCTCTTATTCTCACCCTCGGCCTCCTCCTCCCACTTTGTGTCACCCTCGGCTCGTCGCTCCCAGCGCTTACTCGCCGAGAACGACGTCGCCACTGAGAGGATGAAGCAACGTCATTATGGAATAATCCAAAGGCCAAGATGTTTGAGAAAAGAAAAAAAAAACATTGATTGCTCAGATACGCCTAAAAAAGTTAAATTTTATTTAAATAATTTTTTATAATAACTTATGAAAATTAAACCAAATAGGATAAAATTTCTATATGAAAAAATTTCAAATTAAGAACCGTTTTTTTCACATCCAAAGTACTCTAATTAACCTTACCAAATTCGAATTGTCGAAATATAATGCATCATTCAGTTATGATACATTGCATATGATGAAAATGTACATGTTTAAAAATTTCCAAGCAGTTAAAAAATAAAATCGACAAAACTGATTTTACGATTAAATATATTGATTATTTTGTACAACATGTATATTTTGAAATAAATTGATTACCATTTTGAGCTCGATTGACATACTAGATTTTTATTTTAAATATAAATGCTCATTTGAAACTCTCAAAAATGGTCGTTCTAAAAATTATTTAAAATTATGCATAGTCATTTTATGGTGCCATTTTTTTCACTTTAAATGTCTTATAATAGAAACTTTGTGAATTAGTGTCAACGGAATGAAATAATTGACGTTGTGCCCAATAATGTAATATACAGTAAATCTCTATGCAATCATATTATTGGGACTGACATAATTTATTTCTATATAGAGGTTATTCCTCAATGGAGGTCCAATAAAAATTACAGCCCAAAATTAAATCATAAATATAAAGTATGAGTTATTACAAAATTAAATCATAAATAATAATCTATTTATAATAGCAACCAATCTAACCCATAAAGCAAAATCATGAGTTATTACATACCTTTAAACTCTAAGACGCGATAACAACGATAAAACATAAATTATTGTCTCAAAATATTATAAAAAATACTTACAGTTGTTCGTAAATTGAATCATATTTTAATATTATTAGCAGTTATTAGTTTAAAGAGGTAACTTTTCTATATATATACCAAAAATATCTTATAACTTATTACAATGTGGAGGTTTATCCTGTTTATAACTGGCCCCGAGTTGGGACCGAGATATTTTATCACTATCATTTCTATATGGAGTATTCTTAAATTAAGGTTTTACTATATCTTGTTGAATGCTTTGAACAAATATGACACTTTGAAAGTAGAAAAGTTTGAAACAAATCGATAATGAAGAAAAAAATCGTTGGATGGTGGCATAGAACTATTGCATACGTAATGTAAAAATTTGAGCCGATTTGGTCATCCTTTGAACTTCGATGCCCTAATTTTCATCATAGATGAGTCACGAAGAAAAAACATTATTGCACGTCCATTTGAGAAAGTGAAATGACATACCTTCCCATAGAATTACCCATTATGTTGTCATGGACAAGAGAATTGGTGAGAGATACCATTATATAGCATCTCATTAGACTAGACGCATCGAGACCGAATCATGACGAAACTGGTTGAAATTTTAACCATATTTTTATAATAATTTAATGATTGCATCATACTTAGGTTTTTGAAATTAAATTCTTTTGATCTCACTCGGCCATGGCCAATTATGACACCGTTTATTTCCTAATTTTCATATATATTACACCAGTCACAAAATAAAATGTTATTGAAACGTCATTTGGGAATATAAATTTTAATCAAGCATATATACATGTCTCTTAGAATATCGTGGATGGAAGGAGACTAAAAGTTGAATCGTCAAAGTCACCGATAAGGACCTAAAGACCCTCGCGTTTGACTGGACGGATTAAGAACGAAACAATGACGAAACCGGTTGAAATTTAAACAAATTTTTGAGAGGTGTCCTTAGGATATCGTGGAAGCAAAGAACTAAAAAATGAATCGTTCAAGTTGTCGATAAGGAAAAATTAAAATAAATGAAATAATATGGGCATAAACAAAAGTTGATTTTGACTAAATCCATTAAGATCCAAACAACAACGAAGCTAACTAAAAAATTTATATGATTTTTCAATGATCGTATTGTATGGTTGATTTATAAAAATATATTATTTTTGACCTCGATCAATTTACTCTACTATGACACTATATATGTTTCTATTTGTTGTTTTTTGCTAATTTTGCCTAATTTTTTTCTTCGATGGTTCAACTTTCGGTTTTCTTGAGACCTCAAAATTGTACATGCTACCTATATGTTCTTGTATGAAAAATTGCATTCCCAAATGGTGTAGCGAAAGTGATTTATCATTTTGCACCAAACAGATAGAAAGTATGTAAACGGAGTCAGACTTGACATCATGGATCTAGGTTGAAAAAAATGTATCTTAATAAACCAAACGTACTATAAGGTCATTGAACTATTATGAGCATGTAGATAACCTTTTAGTCGGCATCGTCATTGTTTCAGTTTCGATCGACTTAGTCAAAATCAAGGGTCGTTTGTGCTGCTATTATTTATTTTCATTAATTCTGCCTTATTAGTGACTTCTCCGATTCAATTTTTGTGGCACCTCTGTATGCTAGAATGAAAATTTATATTCCCAAATTTTGTAATAATATTTTTTTCTCATTGGTATAAAATGAAAATGGTGACATACATGGCGTTGCGATTTACCACATCAATTGAGGTAAAAAAAATGTATCTTAAAAAACCTAGCGTATGATGCGATTATTCAACAATTATGAAAATGTGATTAAAATTTCAGTTGGTTTCGTAGTGGTTTAGATCTTGGTCCGTTCAATCAAACATTATCGTCATTTATGCCTCTATTAATTATTTCGGCTAATTTTTTTTGTCGGCGACTTTGGCAATTAAATTTTTTCTTTTTTGACATCTGGGACTGTGATGACACGATCCTTGTCGAAAATTTTCAAAATCGATAAATAAATAAATAAGGTAAATTGATGAAGTACTCAATCAGAAACATCAATTTCGACTAATCTAGTCGAAGAACGTATCCAATAAACTTGTGACGACGAAACAGTCGTAACAATATAGGAAAAACATAATTTATTCGCCAGCCGTACCACCACTGATGGAGACCCTAGTCACCATCGCCCACCCACTGGGTCGACGAAGCATAAACATTGAATGAACCTCACCACTTGTTAATATCAATGATACAAACCTAACGACATATAGCATGACACATTTCTGGAGATTTTTCGTCCACGCACCTCCACCATAAGTGGCGAATAAACCATCAAAACAAAGCTCTCAAAGAACCCAAAAACTTTGCTTAAAACACATATGCCTAATTCTGGAACATTTGGCTGGAATTAGCTAAGAAAGGAAATTGGCCCAAATTGGCCGGGAATGAAATTGATGGGGCATTGGCGCCGTCGAGCTGCGACAAACCTCGAGACCAGTAGTAAACAACTTAAGGATGAGAGAGGAGTAAAACCCCTCTATCCTCAACGCCAATAACTATAGGCAACTGCTGTTCACGACGGTAGCCAATTACAGGTTCGACGGAATCGTCTTCGATTCCGCCCAACCTCACCTGCAAACCAAAAAACTCATACAACAACACAACCAAAATTAAAAACCCAATCGAATTATACATAACTCATCACCGAAAACCTCACTAGCGACGACAACTGAAACAACCTGAAACCCTAAACTTTGATGTCGTCGATTTGGCCTCCATGGAGCTCCATTGCCGGAGATGAGGCTAGGAAACGAAAGAGAAAGGAGAGATGGTTCGATTTCGACCGGAATCGTGACCAGATGTGAACCAACGGCGTTGCATTGCCGACCGGAAGCTTCCCGGTGATTTTACTCGCTAGAGCTTGGTCAACGCGGGAAAACAGGTCAATTACTAGATATGGAATGTCTATCTTTCCTTTTGTGGAAATTTCTATTTATACCCACACATTTATGGTAATAGGATTTACAATATTTTCATCAAACTTTTGCTGACCATAAGTTTTCTGTCCTAACTCCAATTTTGACAATTCTCGTGTCTACAAACTCGTCTTGATAAATTCTATGATTTATGGCCAAAGTCAACAAACTTTGACAATGCGATTAAATTCAACATGATACCTCTCAGTATCTATGACGGTAAAATTTATTTACAGCAGTCACTAAATCGAACTCGAATTATTCATAAATATTAACGATTATGTATAAAGGTCAGGGTATTACAATCTACCCCTATTATATTAATTTTTTCCTCGAAATCATATAACTAAAATGACAGAATATTTATGCAATAAATTGGGCAGAGGCTTCCCTAAAAATAGGATACCCAAAACCTACAAAACGTCCAAATACACATCAATAATAACAAATTCCAACCTATACCGAGAGCTACCGATGCTCATCCAGATTTATCCACTAACACATAACAACATATCAGAAACTATTTACGAAATGCTCAAATATAATTTACACATTTCAAATACAATAACTCTTATCAAAAGAAATCTTGAATACTCAAAAATAAATTAAACATAATAATCCGTAAACAATAGTAAATAGTACTTGTAACTTGAAGAAATGTCGAATGATATATCGTCAATCTCCTTGATATTAAATCACCAAATCACTGTTTCAATTTTCAATAATCAGATTACCGTGTAAACACGAAATATTATAACCACACTTGTGCCTGTTTTACGAGTTCTAATCGTATCGTATTCTTATACTGATCAAATGAGTTAAGATTATATAATCATACTTGTTGAATGAGTAATCATCAATTTCTCAATCTTGTATTTCAAATTCAAATCATCTCAGGTTTATATGCTCATCTCATGAGAAAATATTATATCGTCATGTCCGTCGCGCTGACAAATATCACATCTTAAGTTATATCGTATGTTGTATTGCTCAACTCGTGAGCTTGAATCACAAATCACTAGGCTCGTCTCTTAAGATCTTATCAAACATATTGAATCACATCTCAATAAATCGTTTAACGTTTCAAATTGTATCGTCATATATCATATACTCTTGAATTAAGGAAATTAAGAACACCCTATCTACGAAAGTAATCATAGTCTCATACCTCAAATATAATAATAATATCTCGAATTAAGAAAATCCAGAACACCCCATCCGTAGATGGGTTTATATAATCTCATATCGTATATCACCTCGAGTTAAGGAAATTGAGGACACCTCATCTAATAATGGTAATTTCATATATATGTATATTCTCGAGTTAAGAAAACTAAGGACACCACTTGAAGTAGTTTTAGGTCTTGCACCTCAGGGAGGCACAATCCCTACTTAACTATATGCCCGTAAATGGACCCCAATCAAGATTTTAAACTCACTGTCGTAGCCTGGCGGTCCACCAATCTGTGGCATCCTAACCAAATATCTCATATCTCATATATGATTGTATATATAATACAACCGGCTTTTCAATTTCTCGTATAATAATTCCCGTTTATAATTGTAATCATAATCGTAACAGTTTCAATTTTATAATTTCTGATGAATCCCGTTGGATTCTAACTAAGCCAAGTGATCAGCAATCGTATATTTGCATCGATATGCAAATATTTATTTCGTATATATGTACAAATTATACAAATAATCACAAGTTTACTAGGATGGAACTCTTTTCATTTTCATTGATCGTTGTAATATCATCTTGTTTCAAATTCGTTTGATAACTCATGTTGTCGTTTCATTACCACTTTGTAACGGTCTCGATTTTTGTCTTTCAAATGTTGTTCATTTTAGCACAATGTACAAAATCAATATAATATTCAAAAATATATCGATAAATAAATCAAAGAAAATGTATCGATAAATGAATATTGATAAACGAATATCAATAGAATATATCGATAAATAAATGTGCATCTACGACAAGACATAAATAACCGCGTACCTCAGGTCTAGCAACGGCAATGCATAACTAATTCTCATCCACAACCACCATACACCGTCCTCATGACGATCACAGGAACACAAATTCACAAATTCCTAAACTTGGTACATTCACAACTAAACTCTTAAACAAAAAACACAATGAAATTGAAATCAGAGAATTGAACCGCTCTAATACCACTTCTGATGACCCGACCCTTGTCAAAATCATCAAAATCAATAAATAATTAAGAACGTAAGTCAAGGAAGTACTCAATCAGAAACATCAGTTTCGATGAATATAGTCAAAGAACGTATCCAACAAACTTGTTACGACGAAACAGTCAAAATGATATAGGACAACCCTAATTTCTTCGTCGGCCGCACCGCCATTGGTGGAGACCCTTGTCGCAATAGCCCACCCACTGGGTTAATGAAGCCTAAGTATTGAATGAAGCTCACCACTACGTTCGATCATATCGACAATACGAGCCTAACGACAAATAGCTTGACACATTTTTGGAGAATTTCTGGCCATCCACCTCCGCCGATGATGGCGAATAAACCATTAAAACAAAGCTCTCGAAGAACCCAACAACTTTGTAGAAAACACATATGCCTAATTCCGGCACATTTGGCTGAAATCGGCCCCAAAAGGAAACTGGCCCAAATAATCTAGAAATGATATTGACGGCGCATCAGTGTTGTCGAGCAGCGACGGATCTCGAGTCTAGTAGAAAATGACCCAGGGATGAGAGAGGAGCAAAACCACTTTATCCCTGCCGCCTATAACCACCGGCAATGGCCGTTCAAACGGAAGCCGATTATAGGTTTGAAGCATCCTATTTGATTCTGTCCAACCTCACTTACAGACCAAAAATTTCATACAACAACACAACCAGAATTAAAAACCTAATTTAATTATACCTAACTCGTCACCGAAAACATCGCCGACAACGACAACTAATACTAGCTAAAACCCTAAACTTTAATGTCGTCTATTCGGCCTCCATGGAGCTCCATTGCCGAAGATGAGGCTAGGAAACAAAAGAGAAAGGAGAGGCGTTTCGATTCTGAATGGAATCATGACCAGATGTGAACCAACGACGTTCCACCGCCGACCGGAAGCTTTCCGTCGATTTTGGTCGCTAGAGCTCGGTCAACGTGGGCCAACGACTTTCCTTTTCTAAAAATTCCTATTATACCCACACATTTATGGTAAGACGATTTTCGCCGACTATAACTTTTTCATCGTAACTCCAACTTCGACAATTCTCATGTCTACGAAATCATCTCGACAAATTCTACGATTTATGGCCAAAGTCAACCAACTTTGGCAATTCGGTAAAAATTCAATTTGATAGCTCTCAGTATCTACTGACTGCAAAAATTATTTACCGCAGCCACTAAATAGAACTCGAATTATTTGTAAATATTAACAATTATTTAAAAAGATTAGGGTATTACAAGGACATCGTAAGGGGTAAATCTGTTGGCAAGTATGACATTTTAATGTCTCAAAGAGATGTCTGGTATTATTTTTCTCACTGAAACATCTATAATGAAAATTGGGGCATAAAAGGGTGCCAACGTTGGTTACGCGGATTGAGAATTAAATGATGACCAAACCGGCTAAAAATTTAACATTACGTATACAATAATACTTTGTCCCTATCCTACGGTCCATGTTTTCTTATATTTTTTTTAACGTTTTTACTTTTAAAGGTTCATACTTGTTCAAAGCATTCAACAAGTTATACACGCTAGTGAGCACATCATCATATTTTTTGGGTTCATCAACACCTATTTGTTTTCATCAAACTTTGTGTACACCCAGAGAAACCACGATGACCAATTTTAATCGGTCGCCCACTGTCGTCGACCACCTCTCTTCCTCCTCTCTCCATCGGTCTCCTCTCCTCATTGCCCCACTCTCTCATCAGTCGACGCTAACGATGACGACGTTGATTATCGACATAGAGACAAAAACGAAGATAACGTTCATTTTGTGGTCGAAATCAATGGCCCAGAAAATTCAGGAAAAAAAAGAAATCAAACTGGACAGCTCAGATCCACCCGAAAAAAATCATATTAAAATAAAGTTTATTTAGTTTCATTCCTTTTAAACATTATTAGAAATAGGTTAGGATTTCAAAAAATTCTACAAAAAAATTTCACGGGACCGTCTTGACGTCTACGTTATTCTAAAATTATCTTACACAAAATTATTTGAAAACCAAATGTTTCGTTTGATCATCATTCATTAATTATAATATAATATAATATAATCTAGTTTGGCCTACTGTTGTGTATATATGTATATACTAGAGGTCGCTCTGAATACTATTGTGTTTATATTTTCACATGATTTTCTCGGATTTCTGTAAAGCTACCATTTTGTGTATTGCTTTATATTATGATATGTTTTTGAGAAATCCGGATGAGATTGGTGCCCACGGTTTGGCTTTTGTGGCATTAGATGAAGTGTATTTTCCGGTGCAGGTTAATGGTAACTATGCGATATAGTGGAACTTGGCCAAAAATTTTATGATTTTTGAAAGTTCATGTTTTTGGAAGGAGTCTGATTCTGGTTTAGGAAATTAAATCGGGGTCGGGTCCCTTCAACTACTCATACCATTCTGCGGAATTGGCAACTGTTTGTAGATCTTTTTCCATACAAATCCTCAGTGACAACCATGATTGGTGCAACGCCCATTATTTAGGGGCGTGGTAGTGCAGAGTTTCTACTGCCCCATGGTACAAAATTATATATCACTAATGCCTTATATACACCAAAGGCCAATCGAACGTTGATAAGTTTCAAGGATATTCGTGCCAATGGATTTCACTTGGAAACCTATTGTGGGAATGGTAAAGAATTTTTGTGTATAACCTCTCTTGATTGTGGCCACAAGCGCATTCTAGAGAAGTTTTTAACAATTAGTACTGGTTTGTACTTAACCACGGTTCGGATCATTGAATTCAATGTTGTGACTCACACTACTACATGTGATTCTGATTCATATAAGCTTTGGCATGTACGATTGGGAAACTCAGGTCGTGATATGATGATCAAAATTTTAAAATATACTCATGGTCATCCATTCTTTAGAGCCAAGAAATATGTGGGATTACCTATTTCCATCGGTTTAGATGGTAAGGATGAGACTACCCATCTCAATCCTAACTTGGTCTCCACAACAAGTATAACACCTTCCTAACAACATACTGTTGAGGCATCGTGTATTATCCCACCAGATTCTTATGTTGCCATCTCTGATGCGCATCGCTCATTTTGCAAAGCTTGTTCTTTAGCAAAATTAACAGCCCGTTCTTCTTTTGCTGTTGATAACAATGAAAATATTCCATTCTTACAAAGGATCCAAGGTGATATTTGTGAACCTATCAAACCTGAATGCGGACCATTTAAATATTTCATGGTTTTGATAGACGCATCAACGCAATGGTCACACATTACTTTACTATCAACAAGGAATGCTACATTTGCAAAACTCCTAGCTGAAATCATTAAGCTCGGGGCTCACCACCCAGACCATCCAATCTAGTCTATTTGATTGGATAATGCAGGAGAGTTTACATCAATGTCTTTTGATGATTACTGCATGTCTCTTGGGATTGAGGAACATCCCGTTCCCCACGTCCATTCTCAGAATGGTTTAGCAGAGGCTTATATCAAGTGGTTATAGCTTGTGTATAAAGCTTTGGTAATGCATACAAATTTATCGGTCTCTTCTTAGGGTTATACAGTGTTACACGCAGCAATGCTCCTTCGTTTTAGACCTGTTGCCCGTCAACCATTTAGTGTGTACCAGTTAGTAACTGGATATGAGCCTGACATTTCACATATATGAATTTTTTGTTGCGCGGTCTATGTGTCTATTGCGCCTCCACATCGTACTAAAATGGGTCCTCAATAAAGATTGGACATTTATGTTGGATTCGAATCACCCAAGATAATCTTCTATCTTGAACCTTTGATAAAAGATCTCTTTACTGCTAGATTTATAGATTGTCAATATGATGAGACATATTTTCACTACAAGAAAACAACACTTAGACCACGGAAACGTAATTGTTCCGTGGTCCAAGTGACACTTGGACGACGGAGACTTCTCCGTCGTCCAAGTAGCACCTGGACGACGGAGACTTCTCCGTCATCCAAGTAACACCTGGACGATGGAGAATACCATCTTCGTCGTCCAGGTGGACACCTGGAGGACGGAGAAGTCTCCGAGGTCCAGGTGGTCACCTGGACAACGGAGAATACCATCTCCGTCGTCCAGGTGACCACCTGGAGGACGGAGAAGTCTCCGAGGTTCAGGTGGTCACCTGGACCACGGACCGACACTCTGTGGTCTGAGTAACTTCCACTTAGACGACGTACCGACACCTCCGTCGTTTAAGTGAAGCATTATATAAGTCCGATGCCAAACTCTCTTCATTCCATCCGATCCTCTGTCCCGCGGGAAATTTTAAAGATCGAAGAAGAAGAAGGGAGAAGGAGAAGGAGAAGGAGAAGGATCAGGATCAGGGATCTCCGTTGACTAGCTAGCTAGCTTAATTAACTGATATCGAGAAGGCCAGCAGGTACATACGCAGTTAAAATTTGCTTAATATATATTTAGTGAAAACGTACATACATGCATGGATGTTAGCTATATTTACAGATTAAATTACGTACGTAATTGATGGATCGATGTAGATCGAGTACGTATAATTAAGCGTAAATTAATGGACTAATATATATATATGTAATAATTAATTAATTATAATATTTTGTAGCAGTATGGACAAGAGTTGGATGAAGTTGAAGAATAGATGTGATGTCCGGTATATGGATGGAATTAGCGAATTTGTGAATTTTGCGATATAATATGGTCAGGGAAAGAAGCGTTTCAGGTGTCCGTGCCAGAAATGTCTTAATTGTCAGTATGTGGAGGTTAATGTTATGGTGCAACACCTGTACGAAAATGGTCTGATGTGGAGTTACACTACATGGAGCGAGCATAGTGAAGCAGTAGAGTTCAGCGCAGCAGACTTCAGCTCAGGGTACAGTTACCATGATGCCTCATCCAGCGGCAGTGGTGCCGGATCCCCAGCTTGCAACCCAACTGCAGATTTGGTCCATGATGCGTTTCCGGGATTTAGTCATGGTGGACACCAACACCAAGACGGAGGTTACAGTACCACTAATGAGCATGATGACACATTCCCCGCTGCTAGCTTGGCCACTGACACCAGTGAGATGGATAAGTACAACCGGATGCTACTTGAAGCGCAGACCCCGGTGTTCCCTGGATGTCGAGAGAATGTGTTGCAATATGTGATGGAGCAAATGAAGATAAAAGTGAAGCACAAAATGTCAGTGAGTGCTTTTGACGAAATTCATGAGCAAATATTTAAGTTGTTTCCTGATGATCACAATCTTCCTAAATCTCATTATAAGGTTAGAAATATCTTGAGCAGCCTCGGCCTAAAGTACAGGATAATTGACTCATGTCCGAATGATTGTGTGCTATTTTACAAAGAGTATAAAGATTTGGACTATTGTCCCGTATGTGGCCAGTGCAGATTCCAGGTGAATAGGAAGAGTTCGAAAAAGAGAATTCCTGTGAAAGTTGTTCGATATTTTCCCTTGATTCCCAGATTGCAGTGCCTGTACATGTCTCTACACACAGCAGAGGCGATGCGATGGTACGCAGAAAAGCAAATAGATGACGATGTCCTGCGACACGCCGCGGATGGGGAGGGTTTCAAACATTTCGACAGAGAATTTGGAGACTTTGCTACAGAGGTTAGAAATGTTAGACTCGGCCTATCTACAGACGGATTCAATCCTTGGGGAAGTAATAGCTCCGCTGTCAGCACTTGGCCATAATTCCTCCGTGGATGTGCATGAACAAGGAATTTAATTTCCTTACTGTACTAATTCCAGGTCCTAAATCTCCAGGGAAGTGCTTTGATGTCTACCTCAGACCTTTGATCGACGAGCTGAAACTGTTGTGGGAAAATGGAGTCCCAACTTATGACAAATTCACTGACACGATGTTCACGATGAGGGCTGCCGTAATGTGGACGATCAGCGATTTTCCAGCGTATGGGATGTTGGCAGCCTGCAGGACAAAATGATATAATGGATGTCCTATATCTTTGGACGACATGAACTCTAGTTGGCACGCGGGGAATGTGTGTTACTTGGGTCACCGTAGATGGCTTCCTCACGACCACCCGTGGCGACAGGATGAAGCTCATTTCGACGGGACGGTAGAGAACAATCCTAAACCCCGTAGTTGGTCGGGCGAAGAGATTTTAGAGAGGTTGAGCTATTTCGACTTTGGTGTGTTGACCAATGACGCGGATGTAAAGAAATGCAATCCAATTCCTCCACATGATCTGAGCTATTGGGATCACAAGAGTATATTCTTTGAACTCCCTTACTGGTCGAAGTTGAAGCTGAGGAACAACTTGGACGCGATGCACATAGAAAAGAATGTGTGCGACAGCGTGGTGGGAACAATTCTCGGTATTAAGTTCAAGACTAAAGATACTCCCAAAGCGCGCAAAGATTTGGAATCAATAAATATACGTCGTCCCTTGTGGTTGAGGAGGGATAGGAAATGAGTGTACAATAAGATGTCAGCTGCACCTTACACAGTGAAGCCGACACTTAGACGTTCTGTATTTCGGTGGTTTAAAGGCGTTCGTTATCCGGCTACGTATGCAGCTACTATAACTGGAGTAGTGGACGAGGTGCAACACAAGTTTGTTGGTCTAAAGACACATGACTATCACGTTATGCTGCAACGTCTAATTCCAGTGGTAATTCGACCATACTTGCCTCGTGAAGTTGTAGAACCAATAGTGGCATTGTGCAGGTGGTAGCAGAGGTTATGCGCCAGAGAATTAAAGAAGTCAGATGTGGTGGAATTGCAACAACAAATTGTGCACATCATTTGCAAACTAGAGAGGATTTTTCCCCCTGCTTTCTTTAACATCATGATTCACTTAATGATCCACTTGCCCGAGTAGGTGCTCATTTCTGGTCCGGTCCAGTACACTTGGATGTATCCTCAAGAAAGGTACGTACAACTAATTAATTATACAGGTTTTTCGATTCATAATTTGTTCCACTGGAGATTACTAGCTAGCTATATGTACTTATTCTTATTGTACGTTTGATTTTGTAGACAGATTGGACAGTATAAGTCATTCGTCAAAAACAGGTCGGCCCCGGATGGCTCCATAGCAGAGACATACCTAATGCATGAGTGTGTTACTTACTGCAACAGGTACCTCAAAGATCCACCACCTCCCACTGCCTCCGATCCCAGTGCCCGCATCAATCTTTCTGTCGTCACCAATGTCGTCCGACCGTTTAGAGGAGTATTAAAGGAATCGTTAACACGGGAAGAACTTATTGAGGCACAATGGGTAGTGTTGCGAGACTATGATGAAGTTGAGCCATACATGATGTCATATAGGGAGAGGCTTCAGACGTTAAATCAAAACAAGAGTTCGGCGTGGATTGAGAAAATGGTTAAGAAGAAGTTTCCCGATTATTTCTTCCAATGGGTACGTACGTACGTCTTGGTATTTAATTAGTAATTTATATACATATCGATCATGTTTGTAGAAAGTAAACCCTTAAATTTTTCCATTTTCGTAAATGATTGATCTAAACCCTTATATTAATTTGCCCTTTTTCGTAGATGATTGATCTGCAAAAATCTGAAAACCACGGGGGGTGGTGGTCATGGCCAAAGCACTTGCTAGCAGGGAAGCCGATTAAACACTATATTTATCCCGGATGTTTTGTGAACGGTGTAAAGTTCCATTCATTGGCCCGAGACGAAGGAAGAAGAACACAAAACAGTGGGGTAGCCGTTGGGAAAGACAATGATTTATATTACAGGGCTATTGTATATGTGGTTCAGCTATGTTACGGGAATGATGTCAACGTTTTCCTATTCAAGTGCAGATGGTTCAAGCGTACAAAGGAAGACCTGGGACTATTATCAGTCGATACAAACTCAAGCTGGTATGAGGATGAGCCTTTCGCTCTCGCCACCTTAGTTCGGCAGATGTTCTATCTCGACGATCCGAAAGCCGGTGAAGGGTGGAAAATAGTGAACCATATCTCTCACCGAGGAATATGGAATACAGAGACAATTGAAGGGACACCGGCGACGACTGAAGATGCTGCTGAACCAGAAAGAGACATTCCTGCCTATCAAGAGCCTAATATTTCTGTCATCCGCTCCGATATAATGGACCTAGTTCAAGATGGTGAACGGTTACCCATGCCTGATGGTTGTACAGATCTAACTGAAGATGAGATTATCGATGCCATTAATAAAGATGAAGAAGACGAGCAGGATGAGGACGCGGACGAGGACTCAGGTTATTTGTCGGACGATGTTGAGTACGATGAGGAGGATGAGCAATCGGATACCGGGGACGAGGATGATGACGATTATGATGATGACTACTTAACTAAGACGAGAAAAATTAATTGGTAATTAATTTATGTAATTATTGTAATATATGATCGATGCATCATCGATCAATAATTAATATAAATATTATAAGGAGGAGAATGTATATATATATATGTACATATATCTTCGACTTGATGTACTTAATTAATTAATTAATTACACGCGTCCATGCTCGATCAGATCGGATCGACTGACGTACGTAAACTAAATTAAATTAATTAATTAATCCGAATTATATATTCTGGACAACGGAGAAATTAATTGCAGACTGTCGCCTTTTGGGTATTTTGGCTATCTCCCTAAATCCTCGACCCTAAATCTAGCAAATCGGATCGATCGATCATTTTTTTAATTATATTATTGAATCAGAATAATTGAACGGACACATAAATGACCGGGGACGACCTAAACCCTAAACCCTAAGGCCCTAACCCCTGAATTCAGGGTTTGTACACTTGGACGACGGAGATGGTCATTCTCCGTCGTCCAGGTACTCACTAGGACGACGGAGAAGGGAATTTGCGTCGTCCAAATGAAAAACCATAAACCCTAAACCCTAAGGCCCCCTAACCCCTGAATTCAGGGTCTCTGCACCTGGACGACGGAGAACCTCATCTCCGTCGTCCAGGTGCAGAGACCCTATCCCTAAACAGTAAGGCCCCTAACCCCTGAATTCAGGGTCTCTTCACCTGGACGACGGAGAAGCTCATATCCGTCGTCTAGGTGCAGATTTCATAATTTTTTCTAAGACAACGACCATCTAGACCTTCTTCCAATGCATATTCTTTTTATCAAGACTTTAGAGTAAACAATTCTTGGTGTGTGAGCTTCGACGGTTCGAAAATCGGAGTTGCGAAATGTCTTGTATCCACGTTTCCGGTTTGTGAAATTCTCGGTTTTGCGGTTGACTGTGCCGATGAAACCTTTCCCGAACTTATTATTTTCTGGTCCTTTATTGTAATTATATATTATGTTACGACGAACATATCCAACGGTTGTTTTGTCCAAATTCAATTTCGTTAATACTCTGCTGCAAATGAGCCTCTACTCATGAACACTTAAGTCGTAAAGATTAGTCGATACTTAACAACTTTCAAGACGTAAAATAATTCGTCGGTTCAAATTTAACTGTTCATATATACGATGCGTTCATCGATATTGTACGACTATTTCACTCTAATGACAGATCGCTAAATTCCTAGCGAATTAATTTTTAAATTTTTTTTACGTAATTTGAACCTGGACGACGGAGAATGACCATCTCCGTCGTCCAGGTTCAAATTACCATGGCAGTTCATTTTAATTTTAATTTTTTTTTCAATGTAAATTGCACTTGGACGACAGAGATGGGCTTGTGAAGGCTTCCGAGCTTGTGAAGGTCTGAAGCGAAGGTTTGTGAAGGCTTCCGAGCTTGTCAAGGACAAGGTCCAAGTCGTGGAGCCATTGGAGGCTCAGGATTTGGTTTTGCCCACTGCTACTACTACCACCAACACTGTTGTTGCTGCTGTTCTTCCACCGTCTCATCCTCTCAAGAAGATGAGGACTGACTCGGAGACCCCCCTGCCCAAGGACTTCGCCTTTGGTATGTTTGCATTCTCTTATATCCTCGATGTCATTGGTCATACTTTATTGCTCTTATATCATCTTGCATACCCTTATAGTCTTGTCTGCATGTCCCGTGCTTGCTGAGTATAAGGGCTTTGCCGTACCATTGAATATGCAGGTTCCCTTGGGAAGGTGGTTGAAGGGATCTTACCCGATCATCCCCGGGTTTACTTCAAATGGTCTCAGCCAGACCAGGGCTACATCGTTCATCCTTCTCGCGATCTTACTGAGGGGGAGATAGAGGCCCTTGGTGAGGGCACTATACTTCCTCATGTGGGGGAACTCATCCCCTCCCAATTCTGCTCGGGTTTGGCTCGTGCCGACATTGCCCACCCTTTCCTAGTTTCCATGATTCTCGAGCGGGATGCCGAGGACCTTGGATCATTGGAGACCGGGGATCTGATGACAACATCCTAGACTTTCCTTTACCGGGTAAAATTTCCTTTCGGGCATTTAACATCTTGTCGTGCTCGTTTTACTCAATCTTTGCCTTTGAATCTGACACATTGTTCTTTCCTCTATTCCAGTCCTCTGCTACCCTCACCGTAGCCTTTGGACGCATGCGCACTGAAGCTAGGGAGGCCAAGGATAAGGTCAAGGAGCTCGAGGGCCACACGAAGGGGATTGGAAAGGCTCAAGACCTTGCTTTCTGCATGATTGATCAAGGCAAGAAGGACTTGGAAGTTGCATGCTCCATGCATGAGGAGGAGGTCAGGTCCCTGAAGTCGGACCTTGAGCGGACCCAATCTGAGTTGAGAGGGGCGGCGAAGGCTGCCGATCCCAAGCTCAAGAGGTTCTGGATGCCAAGGACGAGGAGTGTGAGGATTGCTTGGCTGCCCTGGAGACCTCTCATGGGCTCCAGCTCGAGTCCCAGCAAGTGGATTGGGAACAGGAACAAGCAGAGCTGATCCGTGCCTACACCTTTATTCTACTGCCTCAGAGACCGAGTTTGAATGATGCCCCCAGCCTGTCCTTGGGGTGTAGCTTGTGTAATAGTATTAGGACCATCAAACAATGTTTTTTTTTTGCTTTTCACAACTCATTTTGGATCTTGGCCTGGACCTTTAGCCTAGAGAACTCGTATGCCAAGAGTAAGTATGATACTTAGTTCATCGTATTTTGTTTTATCGTTCATAGTTCACCGTATTCAATTCTTTCGTATGTTTCCGCATCGTACTTTTATTTCATGCCTATCGATCTTGCTTTATGGGGCTTTAGGGGATCTGCCTCTGAGTGCTTGTGGCCTTAGTGTGAGTCTCGGACCCCCACACGTACGAAAATGCTCTCGAAAAAGGCTTGAGTAGATTGCCTTGGTAACGTTAAGGTCTTCTGGGAGGTGCTCGTGGTTTTGAGACTGCCTCCCTAATGGGGGGGGGGGTATGCATGCCTACCCTGGGTCTATATAAAGACCACCATACTCCTAACCCTTCTCTCGACCAAGCTCTTTCATCCCCGGGGATCTTAGCCTTCATATGGGCACCTGATCAGGGTTACCCTTGAAGCTCAGATCTCACCAGGGGGCTTGTCTGCAGTCCCGAGATAGGGTCTGCCAACACTTTTCTCATCGAGTTTGACTTATCCCTAGGGCATCGTCAAGTGTATACACCTGGGATATAGGATGTCCAGTTTGCCAGAATATGGCCAAGCCACCACTGGGGTGTTTGTTAATCTTACCACGTATATTCTAATTACCTCGAGGACTTTACTGACCCAAGATTACTGTGAGCTCTCGCGAGGTTTTACCCTGAATGTTTTGGTCTATCCACGGGTGTCCTTCTCAATGCCCTAGTCCTCCCTCCCTTAGGGTACATTACCTTTGGAAAGGCTA
The DNA here is from genome assembly GCA_946800695.1 of Geum urbanum. Classification (NCBI taxonomy): domain Eukaryota; kingdom Viridiplantae; phylum Streptophyta; class Magnoliopsida; order Rosales; family Rosaceae; genus Geum; species Geum urbanum. The sequence goes on along the minus strand of OX327005.1, from coordinate 37,140,134 downwards.
ACTAGCTCGCAGAGTAAAAGTCTTTCCCTGGGAATCAAAGTCATCTGCCCCGCTCAAGCTCATTGTCTTTCCTTGACTTTTAGATCCATCTAATCGTATTTATCGGCCCATGAACTGCTATAGAACACACACAGTCGTACCCTCAAGATCGAACACACGAAATCGTATGTAGTGAATCGAATGCACAAAATCGTACTCAAAACATCGAACACACAGAATCACACTCAAAAGATCGAACATATGGGATCGTAGTTTAAACATTTCATATATTATTCAAAAAGAAGCAAAGCCACTGAGATCTGCGGCTTTTATTGAATGATCGTACAATATCGTATAATATCTGCCACATCGAGCATATCGTACTATATCAATCATATCGAGTAGGAAAGTGTCTCGCATGCCTCACTGAAGCTATTCAAACAATCATACAGTATAGATTAAACTGGTTAGGAAGAGTGCACGGCCTTTTAGGCTTGTAGGCCTTCAACTTCGCTCTGAATGGTACTCCTTTAGGTATAGGGCATTCCATCGTTTAGCCACTGGGGCTCCGGTTCTAGAATTTTCCAGCTCGTATGACCCGTTATAGTCTTCTCCGACGATCTTATATGGCCCTTCCCAGTTTGCCCCTAGTTTTCCCTCTCCTGGGACCTTTATATTTTCGAACACCTAGCGTAATACTAGGATTCCAGGGAGGAAAACTCTAGGTCGAACCTTCTTATCGTAATAGGCTTTTATCTTCTGCTGGTAAAAAGCCACCCTTATCTGAGCTTGTTCTCTTCGCTTCTCTAGCAGGTCCAACTCGTGCCTCAGGCTCTCTGAGTTGCTCTCCTCTGTCCGTTTAATCAGCTTGAGGTTGGGGATCTTATGGTTGATTGGAATGACTGCCTCTGTTCTGTAAAATAAGGCGAATGGAGTTTCCCCAGTAGGTTTCCTCTTGGTCATTCTATAAGCCCAAAGTACGTTTGGGAGCTGGGACACCCACTGCCCCTTCGCCGATTGATCGAGCCTCCTCCTTAGTCCCTGCAGTATCGTTTTATTCGAAGCCTTTGCCTGTCTGTTACCCTGAGGATACCTAAGGGTTGAGAATCAGATCTTGATTTCGTGGTCGGTGCAGTAATCTCTAACCTTTTGGCAATTGAACTAAGGGCTGTTATCTACCACGATCGTTTGTAGGATCTCAAACCTGTATGTTATAAACTTCCAAATGAATTTTTTTTACCTCAGTTCCCCTGATTTTAGACAAGGCCTCAGCCTTAATCTACTTGGAGTGGTAGTCGGTGGCTGTTAGTATGTACTTTTTTTGTCCGCCCCCGGCTCTGGTCGGAAACTCTCCCATTATGTCTAACCCTTATTGAGCAAAGGTGCATGATACTAAAACCGGGTCCAATTCCTCCGGGTGTAGGGGGTTGAGGGGCATGTTTATGGAAGGCTTCGCAAGCATTAAAATATTCCATGCAATCGTTCTTCATCGTTGGCGAGTAATATCCTTCTGTCAAACATCGTACCATAAGATTCTTGCCTCTAATGTGCATGCCACATATCCTGGAATGGAGTTCCTGCATAATCGTTCTCACCTGGGTAGGGTGCGCCGCCAATTGGTCAGGTCCCCTGAAGGATCGCCTACATAACTTCCCCTCTTTGATGTTATATCTTGCTGCTCGTCATACTACCCTTCTAGCATCCACCCTGTCCTCTGGCAAGATGCCTGCTTCTATGTAGTTCATTATTTCATCTATCTAAGAGGGTTCCAACTGGACAGGCATTATAGTCAAGATCTCTTGCTCGTTCGTACTTGGGTTAGGCAGGTGCTCTACAGGAATCAATCTTCTGAGCAGGTAGTCAACACTGGAGGCTAGATTTTCCAGGTCATCTGCGTGTGTGTTCTCGGACCTCGGGAGCTGCATGATTGAAAATTCTTCAAACTGTGCGACCAGTCCCTTAGCCAACCTTAGATATGCCTCCATGGACGTGTGGTGGGCTGCGTATTCTCCTAGGACCTGGTTTGCAATCAACAGTGAGTCACAAAACACCTTGAGATTTTTTACATTCAGTTCCCTTGCCAGCCTCAACCCTGCCAGGAGGGATTCGTACTCGGCTCTGCTATTTGAGGCCTTCCACCCCAAAGTTAGGGCTTGTTCCATGATCATTCTGTCTAGGGTTTTCATCACCAAGCCAGCTCCAGCCCCCTTATCTTTTGATGATCCGTCCGTGAATAACGTTCAGTGATCTACCCCGGTACCTCTTCCTCCTCTCTCTTTTCCTGCACCTCTGGTTCAGGCATAGTAAACTTTGCCAAGAAGTCTTCCAGAGCTTGCCCCTTTATCGTTGTTCTAGGCCTGTACTCAATATCATGCTATGCCAGTTCGATGGCCCATTTAGTCACCTTACTTGAGAAGTCTGGGGTGTGGAGGATCGTTCTCAGTGGATATTCAGTCATGACGATGACTTTTAAAGCTTGAAAGTATGGCCGAAGCTTACGCGATGACACGACCAGGGCCAGTATTAGCCTTTCCAGCCTGGGGTAGTGGGTTTCTGGGTCGAGGAGAGCTTTAGACACGTAGTATACAGGTAGCTGCCCCCAGTATCTTTTCGAACCAGAACTTCGCTCACTGCTACATCGGGAACTGCCAAGTACAGGTACATATTTTCCCCTAACACGGGGGGAGAGGTGAGGTATTGCTTAAGTGCTTGGAATGCCTTCTCACATTCTTCGATCCATAGCTCGCCCTTGGTCCTTTTGAGTGCCACGAAGAACGGCTTACATTTGTCGGTCGATCTAGATAGGAATCTGCTTAAGGTCGCCAGTTTTCCGTTCAAGCTCTAGATTTCATTCACCGTGGATGGGGATTTTATCTTCACAATCGATGTGACCTGATCATGGTTCACTTCTATTTCTCGCTGCATCACCAAGTAGCCCAGGAACTTTCCAGATCCTACCCCGAACGTACACTTCTCGGGGTTCACCTTCATGCTGTGCTGGTGCAGGAGATCGAAGGATCTCTTTAGGTTGGCCATGTGGTCCTGCCTGATGTTGCTTTTGACCAGCATATCATCCATGTATACCTCCATCGTATCCCCAATCAAAGGCTTGAATACTTTGTATACTAGCCTTTGATACGTCGACCCTGCATTTTTCAATCCAAAGGGCATTACCTCGTAACCGTAGACTCCTTTCTCTTTCCCAAATGCTGTATTTGCCACATCGTCCTCTGCCATCTTGATTTGGTTATAACCAGTGTAGGCGTCCATAAAGCTACGGAGTTCATGACCTGCAGTGGAGTTTACTAGCTGGTCGATCCTGGGGAGGGGGAAGCCGTCCTTGGGGCATGCCTTGTTGAGGTTCGTTAAGTCGACGCAGACCCTCAACTTCCTATTTTTCTTCTTGACAAGGACCACATTAGAGAGCCACTCAGATTGTGGGACTTCCCTAACAAACCCCGTTGTGAGTAGCTTTTCCACTTCCTGTTCGATTACCCTGTTACATTCCACTGTAAACGTTCTCTTCCTTTGTGCTACGGGCCTAAACTTGAGGTCCACATGGAGCCGGTGCTCAATCACTTTCCTGTCAATCTCCGGCATGTCCCGTGCCGACCACGCAAACACATCATTGTGCTCCCTGAGCAAGTCTATCATATTATGACGTTCGAATCCACTTAGGCTTGACCCAACTCTTGCATACTGATCTGGTCGATCTCGATCGAAGTGTTCGAGTACCACATCTTCCTCTTCCTTCTCCTTGAAAGGCAGTTCATAAGGGTCGAGTTCTATATCTAACTCATCGTTTTCGGCATCTCGACCCCCACTCTGCGGTTGCTACGCTGATGGAAATGGGGCAACTGTGCCCCCAGTTTCACCCATTGCTTTCTTTTCCATACCCTAGGTGGCTAACACAGTACATAGCCTTGCTGCAGCTTTGTCCCCTTGGATCGTGATGGTGCCTTTAGGGGTTGGATACTCCAAAACCTGGTGGTGTCATTACTCCCATCCAATAGAGCCAGGGCCTTCCCAAGATTGCATTATGGGGGGACGAGGCGTCCACCACTGCGAACCATCTGGTCGGATTGGTGAGGGGCATGCCCACTTGGAGGGGAATAGTCCCCAAGGTTCTCACCCGTGATCCCTTAAACCCATGAGGGTCGTCCAATGATCTTCAATGGCCTCCATCAAGCCCATTCTCTCTATGGCATCCTTGAACATAACATTCACGGCGGCTCCATTATCGACCAGTATCCAGGCAACTGTCATCTAGGCTATCATTATATTGACGACCAGGGCATCGTCGTGGTCTTCTGCTTGATCGGGGAGATTTGCATCCAAAAATTTGAGTACTTTTTTCCTTGTTCAAAGCGCGGGTCCACTCTCAGCAATAGGCTTCTTCGACGCACGTTCGCTCTCCCTGAAGGTGATCCCCAACTCCTCTGCCTCTACCATAATACAATTTAAGTCGAGGAATGTGGTATCCCTGGGGTACTCGGGGTCCTGGAGGATACAGTTCAACATTGGGTACTTCTTCTCTGGCTCTTAGGTGGTGGTGGTAAGGTCCTATTATTTCTTTAACGATTGCCATTACCCTGCAGCCTCAGTGAATCTTCGAGCTTTTTCTTGTAATCCTCCATTAGGCATTCCCAGAAGTACCCCTGTTCCACCAATTCTCCGAAATGTCGCTTGAGGACTCCACAATCGACCGTCTTATGCCCGCTGGCTTTGTGGTAGGCGCAAAAGTCTTTTGAATCGCCCTTTTCTGTCATCGGTGGCGGCCTTTTGAGCCAAGGCTCATTCTTGATGTGATGAACTATGGTTGAGATCGGGATTGTTGTGGGAGGAACAAACAATTTTCCACCATGAGCAGCAGGTTGGTGCCCTGAGGCCTTCTTCATGTTATCGTTGCTGTTCCTCCCCTGATTAGCATTGCTATAGGTCGTGCTTCTCCGTGAGTTGGAGTTGTTCCCAGCTCTGAGCGCTTTTTCCATCGGAGCATCCCTGGCGTTGTAATTCCTCATGTCCTCTACCTGAGCGTAATCTAGAGCCTTATGATAGATCGTTGACAAGTCTTTGGTCTTTTTCCTGATCAACTTGCTAGCCAACTCTGAATCTATGTCGAGCTCATTAATGAACGTCATGGCCTCTACGGTCTCGTCTTTGCAGTCGACCGTCGCGTATTCCCTTCAGAACCTCGTGACCCAATCACTCAGGCCTTCCCCCTCCTCATCATAAGGGATGTGAGGTAGGTCACGTCTTTCGTTCCCTCAGCGTTATGTTCGTATCTCTTGAAGAAAGCCGCTTTTAGACTTCGCCAATCCTCGACCGATTCTGAGGGGAGCGTCTCGTACCACTGGAAGGCTTGGTCCTTCAGGCTTGCCTGGAACATCTTGAACATCCAAGCATCGTTCGACTGGCTAGTGGTCATTGCAGACTGGTAGTTTCTGACATGCTGGTACGGGTCAGAGTCCCCCGAGTACCTACCAAACCTGGGGTGACTCCACATCCTGGGAGGCTCAGCATCTTGGATGATCTGAGCCAAAGGATTTTGAGACATCCTCCGAGCCTCTATTCTGCTTCCGATTCCTTCTTGGACATCCATTCCTTCCTCAGCCTCTCCGTTTCCTGGTTAACCCAGACATTATGGGCACATTGTGTCTCTATAAACTCATCCATCAAGTTCCTGAGAACCGCTACCTCCAAGGTCTCTGGTTCAGGCATCACCTCTTAGGTCTCTGGTTCGGGCACCACCTCCTACTGGTCATTCTGTTCGACCGCTAGGACCCCTTGCATCTCTGGCGCTGGTGGGTCGGGTGGGACCAATCTCTGGTTTTTCAATAGCTCTACCAGATTTCGCAGGGTGGTCTGCATGGCAGCTACAGTGCCTGCTAACTCATTCGTGTTCTTAGTGGCCTCTTTAGTAGATTGATGCAACGCAGCCATGTCAACTATCAAGTTCATGTATCGTTCCTCGGCCCGGTGGAGGTTCTAATCGACCCTGTCCCTCCATCCCCTGGCCCCCTCGTTTTCTTGGTCAGAATCATCTTCGTCGCTCACGTGCCCTTCTTTCGTGAGGTTCCTCAGCTGAACCTGATACGTGAGGGCACTTCCGCACCTCGATGCTCTTGAGTTAGGGGTGATCTGGTTGTCTCCCATCAGTGGGGTTGCTTCCTTATCGTGCTGATAACCTGTGCCCACTACAACATTTTTACCCATTGTCGGCGACTTGTAAGTCACCGGCAATGTTTTTGCACATTACCGGCGATTTTTGCCGGAAAAATCGCCGGTAATGTCTTTTTTTTTTTTTTTTTTACATTACCGGCGATTTTTGTCGCCGGTAATGTCCGTCGCCGGCAATGTCTCAATGGTAATGTAAAAAAAAAAAAAAGACATTACCGGCGACTTAATTTTTGTCGCCGGTAATGTTTTTTTTTTTTTTTTTTTTTACATTACCGGCGACATAAATGTAAGTCGCCGGCAATGTCTTTTCCGGCAAGACATTACCGGCGACTTACATTTATGTCGCCGGTAATGTTAAAAAAAAAAAAAAGACATTACCGGCGATTTTTCTGGCAAAAATTGCCGGTAATGTCCAAAAACATTGCCGGCGACATAAAAGTCGCCGGCAATGGGTAAAAATGTTGTAGTGGCCGATGTTGCCTTCTATAATCCTTTCGTTCACAGGAGTTAGCCTAGGGTTCCGCTCTCAATGAAAGCACTAATTTGTGAGAACATATTTATCCCACTTTAGCTTAGATCTCCATAAACCTGCAAAATAAGTCGGAGCACGGTGTGGTACCGTGCTTAGACCCTCCGACGCTCAAGTCAGTTCTTATCTCGAGAATCGAATAGTAAAATTGGGCAGAGTAACGTTACCTTGGACCATGATGAGATGATCGAATAAGATTATTTTACTTTCGGATAGGATGATTCTATTAACGAATGAATCTCCATATCCAGGGGCAATCATATCTCATGATTACCACGGGCCCTTTGGCACAATCCTACTATGATTCGTACAAATTTTTCTTTTTCCTCCTCAGATTCTGTCAACCCCTCAAGGTCCGATCAAACTGTCCCTTGAGGTCAGACTGCCTCGAGGCCTAATCTTACTTAGGATTATTATGCCCATCGAACAATCTAGAAGACTCCACATCGTTCTAGAGACTTCCAGAGACCCTCAAATTGTTCACTCTTTGATCGAGCCCAGGCCCATATCTGACCTCATCGGACCCTATCCAGAATCACTCTATCTGAGCTCATCTTTCTCCAGCTCGGGTGGCAAAAACTGATTCCCTTTGTAGATGGTCAAATGAAGAATTCGGAGATTGCTCCAACAAGGTCACTATGAGACGTGAAAATTTTTAAGGAGTTAATAATTGGGAAAGAAGTAAAATCTCGATAACAGTCACGGATGCGTTGAAGATGTTTTGAAAATTTTGAATAAGCCGAATTTACATTCCGAAAATCTAAATTAAATTAAATAACGTCTCATAGTGACCCGCTATACAAATGGTTCGGTCTCGAGTTGACCCGATAACATGAAAATGATCCGTATAACTCGTTTACTTGAATTATTTATTATTTATATATAGTTACTTATGAAGGATTGATTCATTAATTTTTTTATATTAGGGTAACCATGTTTGGGTACATCTATAAATACATTCTAGAAGTTAATTAATGCATGCAAGTGCTGAATATCCTATAATATTTGGAACACCTGTGCTTGGAAGCAAATAAAATCGAAGAGCTATGAATGAGAAGTTGTAGAGAGTGGAGGGAGTAGAATTAATTCTTCATTTTATTGATAAATAAACTACAAGCTAACATGTGTATGCCACCAACATATAAAAGCCAATCATATACTACAATTGAAAACGTACGGCCATGTAACTTCTACACTATACAAATCAAATATACTTTAGAATTGAAGAATGACGAAACTAGCTGAGACGACGAAGCCAAATTATTAGTTTCTTCCCATTCCCATGCCACATCAATTTTTACTTTGGAGGAACCCGAGTTTGGACGACCGATAGTAAGAGCATGTGTAAGATGGCCACAAAAAAGGTGGAAGAAAATGAAGCATTCTGTAGTTCGATGATGTTTTGGCTCATGATTGATGGGTCTGGATTGTCAACTTGACGTCTCAGTTTTTGGCTCATGGAGCCTGCTTTTATTCCACTGCTTAAATTGAAACCTGCAATTATCCATGGCAAATAAGTTAGTTGACATTTTACATGTTCCATTGTCGATCAATGCATGATTCAAAAATACAAGTAGAAGCTTAAGTTACTTACATGATTGGTCTATGGAAGTGTTCAAACTTAGTAGTGAGTGGGAGGTGGGGGAGAAGCGTAAATGTACACCGGTGGTGGAGATTTCACCGGAGGTGGAGGTGACTTGTAGATGTAACGAGGAGGAGGAGAAGGTGAAGGAGGTGGTGGAGACTTGTATGCATATGGTGGGGGAGGAGATGGAGAAGGTGGAGGCGGGGAAGTGTAGTGGTATGGTAGAGGAGGAGATGCCGTTGGTGGTGGCGGTGAGGTGTAGTGGTATGGTGGAAGAGGAGATGGGGATGGTGGTGGAGGAGATGTGTAATGGTATGGAGGCGGAGGTGATGGTGAAGGGGGTGGGGGAGAGTTGTAGTGGTAAGGAGGTGGAGGGGATGAAGAAGGTGGTGGTGGAGATTTGTAGAAATATGGTGGAGGAGACGGTGAGGGTGGAGGTGGGGATTTGTAGTAGTAAGGGGGTGGTGGTGATGGTGATGGTGGAGGTGGAGACTTGTAAACATATAGTGGTGGTGGTGAAGGAGAAGGTGGAGGGGGTGATTTGTAGATGTATGGTGGTGGTGGAGAAGGCGATGGCGGAGGAGGAGACTTGTAGTAGTATGGGGGTGGTGGAGATGGGGATGGTGGAGGTGGAGATTTGTAGTAGTATGGAGGAGGAGGAGATGGTGAAGGTGGTGGTGGTGACTTGTAAATGTAAGGTGGGTGAGGGTGAGATTGTGGTGACGGTGGTGACATGTAAACATATGCCGGTGGCGGTGGTGACTTGTAAAGGTATGCCGGTGGTGGTGGTGACTTGTAGATGTAAGTCGGTGGTGATGGTGGAGGAGATTTGTATACGTATGGTTTTGGGGAAGGCGGTGGAGGAGACTTGTATACATACGGTTTTGGTGAGGGTGGTGGAGGAGACTTGTATACGTATGGCTTCGGTGATGGTGGTGGTGGAGATTTGTACACATATGGTTTTGGGGATGGTGGTGGAGGAGACTTGTATACATACGGCTTCGGTGAGGGTGGTGGAGGAGACTTGTATACGTATGGCTTTGGTGATGGTGGTGGTGGAGATTTATACACATATGGTTTTGGGGATGGTGGTGGTGGAGATTTGTACACATACGGCTTCGATGATGGTGGTGGAGGAGACTTGTATACGTATGGCTTCGGTGATAGTGGTGGTGAAGATTTGTACACATATGGTTTTGGGGATGGTGGTGGAGGAGACTTGTACACATACGGCTTGGGTGATGGTGGTGGAGGAGACTTGTACACATACGGCTTTGGTGATGGTGGTGGAGGAGACTTGTATATGTATGGCTTCGGTGATGGTGGTGGTGGAGATTTGTACACATACGGTTTAGGTGATGGCACGTACGGCTTTGGAGATGGTGGTGGTGGAGACTTGTACACATACGGCTTTGGAGATGGTGGTGGAGGAGACTTGTACACGTAGGGTTTGGGTGATGGCACATATGGCTTATGTGATGGCGGCGACGGTGACTTGTAATAGTAAGCGGGAGGTGGTGGTGATTTGTACACGTACTTTGGCAATTGTGGAGGAGGAGACTTGTATACGTAAGTAGGAGTTGGGAGAGGCGGTGACTTATAGTAGTAAGCATGAGGAGGCGGTGACTTGTAGATGTACTTAGGCGATGGAGGAGGAGGAGACTTGTAGACGTAAGTAGGAGTTGGTGGAGGCGGTGACTTGTAGACGTAAGGAGGAGGATGGTATGGGGCGGGCTTGGCACACTCGGAGTAAGGAGTCTTTGAAGCAAAAGAAAATGGCTTTGCCTTGAGCACAACCTCCCGATGATTTTTAGACTTGACCTTCAGCTGCGCACCCTTGTTGCCCCAGTTGAACTCAGTTGGAATGTTGCATGGTGAACCCTTAGGTGCCATGTGGAGCTTGGCCCTGCAAGCCTTGCCACCATATTTACCATAGTTAAAATCTTTGACTTCGATACTGAATTTACCATTGTTTTTGGTTTTACCATAAGCTTTGATCGCCTTCTTTTCTGCCCAGCATGTGATCTCAACAATAGCACCTGCTCCATTACAATTATAAGATTAATTTAAATCCAATTAAATAATAACACAATTTATATAATTGTTTCTTCAATCACTAACTCATTGATTGTTCTTTTTTATGAAAGACATCATAACAGTATAAATTCTTTATACGGGAAAAGGACAAGAATATTTTTTTTTAAATAGACTATTTGTTTTCTTTACATCGGATCTATTTACAGAACACAAAAAAAAATGTATGGAAATTTAAATTACCTTTTATTATTTTTTCAATTGTCAAATTAGTCAAACTAGAGAGCAAAACATGTGTTTTATTGTCTAACTGAGCCGCCATCAAATAATTTAAAAAACACGTTTGGAAAAGGGACAGATCATAATTGGAATAAATGAGGAACAAATTAAATAAACCAAGGAACAATTAAGACTAAAGAATATATGTAGTAAAGTTATACCTTTGAGGTGTTTCTTGTTGTGAGACTTCATTGGGTGAGCCCAGTCGTAGCATTTGTAGCAGTAGACCTTTCCGACGACCTTTACGATCAATGGGTGGTGATGTGGGTGTGGGTGGTAAGGAGCAGGTGGCGGTGGAGAGTTGTAGTAGTAAGGTTTTGGAGATGGTGGTGGCGGTGACTTGTAGTAATATGAAGTAGGAGGAGAGGGAGAAGGCGGTGGAGGAGACTTGTAAATGTATGGTGGAGGAGGCGAGGGAGAAGGAGGTGGTGGAGACTTGTAGTAGTATGGCGGGGGTGGTGAGGGAGAAGGTGGAGGAGGAGACTTGTAGTAGTAAGGGTGTGGTGGAGAATGTGCGGGAGGTGGAGGAGATTTGTAGTAGTATGGTGATGGTGGTGAAGGAGAAGGAGGTGGTGGTGGAGAATGTGCGGGAGGTGGAGGAGATTTGTAGTAGTATGGTGGTGGTGGTGAAGGAGAAGGCGGTGGTGGAGACTTGTAGATATATGGTTGGGGAGGAGATGGGGACGGAGGTGGTGGAGACTTGTATACGTACGGTGGTGGTGGTGAGGGAGAAGGAGGCGGTGGAGACTTGTACTCGTATGGAGGTAGCTTAGGTGATGGAGGTGGTGGAGACTTGTACACGTAAGGTGGTGGTGGTGAGGGAGAAGGTGGAGGTGGTGACTTGTACACGTAAGGTGGTGGTGGTGATGGAGAAGGAGGAGGTGGTGACTTGTATACGTATGGTGGTGGTGGTGACGGTGAATGAGGAGATGGTGATTTATAGATGTATGGTGGTGGAGGAGAAGGCGAAGGTGGAGGCGGTGATTTGTAAATGTAAGGTGGTGGTGGAGAGTGAACAGGTGGAGGAGGTGAGCTGTAGACATAAGGTGGTGGGGGAGAAGAGTAGAGGTAAGGATGATCAGCTTGAACTGAACCCACATTACTCGAAAACACGACAACTATGGCTACTAAGGCCACCGCCATTTGTGGCCAAAAACGACCCCAGGAAGGGGGATCGCCGCTCATCCTCCCCATGGAGAATGAAGAGCTAGCGAGAGATGAATTAAGGAGAAAGCTTTAGAGAGGTGGGAGGAGATGGATGGTGTTTTGATGAAGTGATCGACATGCAAATATGGAGAGTTTTATAGTAGTCGATATTAGTGATCGGAGTCGTCGTTCAAGAGCTGTCAAATGGGGCCACACTAGCTAGCTGGCTTCATTGTCCCCAGTTTTAGATCACAAGCTAGACCAGAGCAACCCAAAAACACAGTACTCCCCAACTGGTTGATTTCAGTTATATTGATAATGCTAACTTAATCAAACTCAATTTGATACTAATTCCACTTCGCGGGCTTGTTCTAATTTTGTATCTTGAGCAAAAAGCAATCTGCACTACAGTAGAATTAGAATGTATGTAAACACATGATCAATCATGATACATTTCATGATTGATTGTCAAGTGCTGGCACTCTTTGTTGCCCTCGGATCGAAATCGATCTTTCTCCTTATACATTTCATGTTTTCATTTCATTAGTCAACCATTGGTTTCTCAAATCTAAAAGATCTTAGTCACTTTGCCCCATCAGATGTGGTTACGAAGCCATAAAAAACATAAATGCATAAATCTTGCTAGACGGTGCAAATAAAACTGCACATTTTTTTCCAAGGATAAACCAGCGGTATTTTATTATTGAAAATTAATCAAAGAGTACAACTGAAAAGATAAAATGGTATAAACAATCATCGAACTAAAAGCAAAAACATAGAGCGACGCATGGAAGCAACGTAAATAATAGTAACCTAAAGGAACCAGGAGATGATGCCGAGGGATATCTAAAGCTGCACTGCATATCAGATGGGCAGTGTAAATGCGAACTTAAATGTAACAGTAGCAAGCAGTTGCTCCAGGCCAACTCTTAAAACTTAAGACAAGAAGTGGAAGTAGCGTAAGAACCGTAGCAAGGACCGTAACTAAGTTATAGTTGCTCTAGGCCCCATTAAGGCCCAGGCTAATCTGAAAAAGAGAGAGAGAGAGACAGACAGAGAGAGAGAGTGAGAGAAACTAAGCTACAACTTTCATCCCACATTATTTTCGTCATCTACATTCCAGGGCCAATATCATCACGATAAAGAGCTTGGTTTCCTTTGATTTCTTCATAGAAGTTGCTTGGAATTGTGTCGTCGACATCATACTTAATTTTCGAGATGTTCCAACGGTGAAATCGACCTAAATTAAGGTAAATTAATCTACTGTTTGTTTGAGTTTCACCTTTGAGTATAATCTAGGAAGCACAAAAAGGGCATTTAGAGGTGGTACCCCGACCCTCTCGGATACCGATACTAGTACAATATGCTTCCAATACGTGTGGATATATTAGAATATGGTATCTGAATTTTGATACGGATTAGATATGTACGTATCTTAAAATGGATACGTAAGCCTGTAATTTCTCAAGATACGTGGGGTAAAGTTTTCAATTTACAATAATAAAAATCAGTAAATTAGAAAAATAAGAAAATTGAAAACATAAAACCTAATCTCCCGATGTGAGCTCCTCGACTCATCTTCTCTCCTCCGTCGTCTACCTCTGGTTGTGACATCGCCCTCATCGGCTCATCCTCTCTGTGGCTCTCTCAGTCTCTCAATCCTGAAGCTTCTTTGCTCTCTCCAATATTGTCATTCTTATCCTAAGTTGATTACTTGTTTTAAACTTATAATTGAGCTTCATTAATTAGTTCTGGTTATGTTGTTATCAAATTGATTAGGAGGATTTGCTTTCAATTCTTGACGTAATTGAAATCTGTGTTTGTAACTCACTGACTCATTGATGATCAGATGTTAGACATGTTACTAATGTTAGTGATGTTGTAATGTATTGATGTTGTGATGTTAGAATTTGTGATATTGTGATGAAGTGATGCTATACAGTTATTGATTAGAATTATGTTATTGAATATGGCTAACGCAGATACTCCTCCAGCTAGTTCTAATGCTAGTGTTAGTGCTAGTGTCAACGAACATGAAGTTAGTAACGTTTTCAATGAGCATGCTTGTTTTTTTTTAACTATTAGAATTTGTAATGTTTCATTTAATTTTTGTATGCTTCTCATATCTTATCCTTTGATTTTCTGATTTTGTCGTTTCAGCATATCGTGTCGTATCGTATCCTCGTATCCGTATCCGTTTCAATACAACCTAGGATATAATTGAATTTGCTCTAATTTGAGTTGCATGTTGTTTTCTTCCATCAAATTTCATGAATCTGAGTGATGGATCATTGTTCTCCACTTTGGATTGAGTAGTTAGAAGGTGTAGCTCATTGGTGCTACTTCTCTTATAGTCTCCCATCAATTCATGCAAGTAAAATGGAGGTAAGAGAGTTGCTCCCTCCTTCATTCTATGTTAATTTAATGTTATGGTGCAATCAGATTTCGAGTTGTTGAGAAGTCTCATTGCATGTGTGATTTAGGCTAGAAGTGAGACAGTATACTTCTCCAAGAAATTTATCTACTCTTCTTAGAGTTGTGAGCACCGAAAGTGATTTTGAAGAAAGGGCTCTTGCTGTCTCGGAGAAGTTCTATCCAGAGGAATAAAATTATCATGTGGCTGTGCTGATTTTAAAGAATCGGACATGGACCACCCAAAGGGAGAATAATTGATTATCTTGGAAATTTTACAAGGATAAGCTTCGATATTCCAGGTAGGGATTCTGGATTTGCCTTGTTAGTAATTTTTCAAGTATATACTATAGTAGATATATACTATCATTACCGGAATAATTACTATGACCGACGACTTGGTGTCGTCGGTCTGTTTAGGCTCCTCGTCGGTCATAGATATATCCGACGATGTGTCGTCGGATATAGTAGCGTCGGTAATAGACCGTCGGTCATACTATATCCGACGACCAGTTAGGGTTATCGTTGGAAAAAGGATACACTATATCCGACGACGGTTTTGCGTCGGTCATAATTTTAAACTATAACCGACGATATCATCGTCGGATATAGTTTTCTCCATGGTCAAAATGGTTGACTCTGGAGAAAACTATATCCGACGATATTGACACATGTCGTCGGATATAGTGGAAAAATTTAAATTTTTTTTGCAGGTTTTGGGTTTCATCCCAAAACCTGCATTCACAAAAAATCACGCTATCTATATATTGTTCAAATTGAAAATCAACAACCATTGAAACTAGAGTACGTAGTAAATAAATAAATTAATAAAAAACCGAAATAGTTCAAATCTATATACATATGCGTAGTAAATAATGAAAATAAAATTGAAACCGATAATTGTTCAAATGTAGGGGGGTCCTGGTCCTAAGTCTATGTGGTCAAACGGGTCGTCATAAGTAGGTTGGTCCTGGTCTGGCTGTGGCTGAGGCTGCGGCTGAGGCTGAGGCTGCAGCTGAGGCTGAGGCTGTGGTTGTGACTCATCGAATATGGGCGGGGGAGGTATCTGGATTCCAGATGCTTGCAACTGTGCATAACATTGCTGCATCCATGTCCCCATTTGCTGCTGCTGTTCGGCCAACCGATTCTGCTTTGCAGCTTGCGCTTGCTCCATCTCCTCTATCCGACGCCGTTGAGCTTCCATCTCAATTGATTGCCTATGAAGCCGGTCGTTTAGCTCATTAGTCCTCGAAGATGATGATGATGATCCCGATCCGCGAGAGAATTCAGGGGTCTGCTTTAGCAGCCCTTGACCCCATTTTCCGGAACCCCTGCAGTAGAATGTGTTCTTCCCTGGAGGGATCGCAGTTGACGTAATCCTGGCCCTGACGATCGGATCAGATCGATCAATCTGATCAATCGGGAGTTCCGCATCGGGGGTGTCGGGATAGAGCTCTCTCGCCACTTGAGTCAACACCTCCGGAATCGCCTCCTGAATTCTCGCCTAATTGACAAAGAACAATAAAATATTAATTAAAAAAACAATCTAAATAAATAAGAAATAAGTTTATTTTGTTATAAGGACACTTACAGCACATTCGGGATTCTGCGAATACGCGTGCTGCATCGTATAGACAAGGGGATCATCTTCTGGGTGGTTGGCCGCCTCCTCGATCCAACTCGAGTATGATCTGGTACCGACATGATGATTTGTTGTGTTTTTGGCCCGGTTCCTTGCGTTGATTTCAGAAAGAGCCTGCGCGATTAAGTCAACATAAAAAAACACTCATTAGCCAAATAATTTACGGGAAGTACGATAAAACCAAAATTAAATCGATTGAAGGTTGCGTACCTTCAATCGAGGGTTGTTGAAGTGAACCACAAGCCATCGCCACTCGTACTCCCTATAACGAAACTCGCTAGGGGTACCCTCACGATCGTCCCCGTACTTTTTCCAATGCTTCTTCAGCTCGGCCTTCCACTCCTTATACCTATATATACCCATAAAATCAAGCGTTAGTAACTAATAACATTGTATGAACATAATCAAAAGAAACGAAAAAATTGAAACAAATGGTCGTCTGCAAACCTGCTCCCATGCACTTCATCCGCCCATGTGGGTCTAATGTCTTCATCCACGCGGAACCACCTCTGCAATGCATATATTTATATATATATATATCAATAATATTAAAAATTTATTATTGAAAATTTTCATAATGAATATACAATTCAACTCACCGACAACGCATTATTCAGCTGATGTTTGACGACTTGTGGCACTGAATTCCAATCTTGCCACAACATTGGGACTCTATCCCGTATGAGGCTGCCCGCCATCCCCGCGTACTTTCGAGTGACCTTTCCCTCGATCACCTGCCGTCTATCCCTGGTCGGAATCATAAGTTGGCCACCACCACTAGCCTGAATGGCTTCGTCCAGTAACTTGCCGACGACGGGGCCTCTGGTTCTCTTCTGTTTGGCACCGGGCACGATCTCGCCTATCACATATATATGTAGACGATTTTGTAAACATCAACACCTAATTGAATTTAAATATTAGGGAGTAAAAAGATATCACTAATTAATATTTACCTGATTCGTCGGTGCGTTGTCCCGGAATCCTTGCACTCCAGAGAGGTGCCGGGAAGGGTATATACGCATATGCCTGCTCCGGGGTAATGAACCCTAGCTTTCCCGGAATAGGCATCCGTCGGAATCGACGTGAGGTATCGTCGGGATTTCCAACGATAAGAATAATGTAGGCGGCGGGCACAGTCGCATCCTCGCCGAGGACTGAGTAGATCCACCAGCCTCCTCGGAAGAATGAGGAGCTGTCTGGTGGATGACGGGGGAACCCTCCTCGCGATGAATGTCCGGCATTCGGACCGAGGATTGAATCGCACTATCCGTTTCCGGCGTGCGACTGACCTGCTGAATCCTCCTCGCGCCTGAGGATCGAGCTGGCTCGAGCTGCTGCTGCTGAGGTTGTCCCTCGCCCATCAGCCGACGGTGTCGAGAGGTCAGCGGAACACTGTAAGTGTTGGGGACACTGGTGGATCCTGATGCGGACCGACTTCCGGTGCCATCAGAATCCCCAGCTCCCGAGCCCTCATCCCCACGTCCCGATCTCCCTCTCCCTCTGGACCTCCCCCTCGAAGTACTGGACCCGGCCCCTCGGGAAGATCCGCAATTAAACCATTGCATCGTTGCTATAAAATTATTAAAATTAAAAAAAATTCCTAATTCATCCAAAAAATCTAGCACATGCATATTCCAATAATTCCAATTCCAACAAGAATAATTCAAATTCCAACAATAATAATTCCATTTCCAACAATTCCAATAATTCCAACAATTCCAACAATTCCAACAATAATAACTCCATTTCCAATTAATAATTCCAATTCCAACAACAATAATTCCATTTCCAAATCCAACAATTCCAACAATAATTCCAATTTCAATTCCAATTCCAATATATTCCACTATATAAACATACATGCAAAAAATCCCAATAATTCGAAATTTAACCAAATAATCCAAATTTAACCTAAATTTCACCTTAAATTTCATACTATTCCAATATATATCAATACATGCATAAAATTCAAAAATATCGAAATTTAACCTAAATTTAACATACATATTATTTAAAAATATTCATGCAAATTTAACCTAAATTTAACATAATATTTACAAATATTCATGCAAATTTAACCTAAAATAACCTAAATTTTACCTAAAAATCAAAATTATTCTAATATAACTCAATACATGCATAAAATCCACAAATTCCACAACTATATCAATACATGCATCCACATTGACAATCAACACATTCCACAACGTTGGTATGCAACCGAATTCAAAAAATTCGAAAATTTGAAATTAGAGATTTCAAACCTGTTTTTTCACTAATCGACGAGGAATTTGGCTTGAGGATTCGATGGAATAGCACTTGACCTTCGATTGCTTGCTTCCAACACGTCGATTGCGTAGAAAATCGAGAGGAGGCGGAGAGGAGGCCGGCGACTGTTCCGGTTTGGGGCAGTTTCGTTTCTTCCCCAAATCGAAACCCAAATCGGGATATAAAACAGACTATATCCGACGAGTTAAGTAATCTCGTCGGATATAGTTGAACCGAAACTATATCCGACGAGATTTCATATGAATGTCGTTGGATATAGTTTCGGTTCAACTATATCCGACGAGATTACTTATGCAACTCGTCGGATATAGTTCCTTTTTTTATTTTTCATTTATGCCGGCCGGTAAACTAATTAAATGTGTAGTGTTTTAATATATATATTTATTAATAGTTAATTAATACGAAATTATTAATAGTTAATACGAAATTAGTAAAGCAAAATTAATTATTTAATAATACGATCGATCGATATTAATTATTAATCGATCGGCTGTATTTTTTTCCCGATCGATCGACACAATTTAAAGTCGATCGATAATATGATCGAATAAAATTCATTTTACATTGCACGTTCTAAGTCAAAATAACATACATATATATATACACTAATTAATTAATTAAGGCGCATAATCAGAATCATCGCTTGAGTCTGACTCTGTTTCCGAGTTAATTTCAGGTAATATGTGTATGTCCTCGTCACTTGAGTCTTCATTGTCTTCATTTTGATTAACATCAAGAAGATTCGGTTGAGGAATTCGTACCACACTGCCCTGTCTCACATTATTAAGACGAATTGTTGAGGTTTCAGGAATACCAGTTGCGTTCGGCTCTTGGTATGCACTGACTTCTTCATTATCCGAGGTCACAGTACCAAGGGTGGAGGCACTGTATATGTTTCGTGGAAGAACATGGTTAACCATTTTCCACGCGCCTTTATGCACAAGATCATCAAGATAGAACAATTGTTTCACCGCCGTGGCCAACACAAATGGATCATCTTCATACCAGCTTGTGACAGTATTCATCGAAAAAATCCCGTATTGATCGGTCCTTGTGTTCTGAGGGTCGGTATCAAACCATCTACACTTAAACAAGTGCACGGTCATGCCTTCCCCATATATTAATTCGACAACTGAATGGAGAACACCGTAATAGTCAACTCCATTCTGCCCACCATGCACCATTACCCCAGAATTCTGTGTTTTTCGTCTGACATCTCTATGTTCACAAATAAATAGCACGCCATTAACCTTACACATAGGATAAACTCTGTAAGTTACCGGTTTCTGCGCCAAGAGCCTCAATTCGTGTGACCACTGAGGGATACCATCATCTTGTACATGATTCATCTGAAAATAATCATTTATTAAGTACGTATAAATAGGATGCGAGACATGCACTTAACATCGATCATATACAGGTCAATTTAAGTATCAACTTACCCAGTTGCCAAAATAGTTTGCGAACGTCTTGTTGTGGTACTCAACATCACCGGAAATAGCAGGGCAGTAAAGGTGCAAATTTTTCCAATATTGAGCTTCTGGACAGTTAATCAATACCGACCAATGGGCAATGACGAGCTCATAAGGTTCCAACTTGTACGAGTTGGGCAACTTTCCAGAAACTTCAACATCATCGGAGATGATCGAAAGGTTGAACTGCCCTCCATCTACGGGCATATGTTGTGGAGGGTCCTCCAACACTCCCAAATACAACTTGGTGTACGTTACGCACTCATGCGCAATATATGCTTCAGCGATACACCCTTCGGGTGCAGATTTGTTCATCACATAGTCTTTGTAGTCCCCCAATTGTCTGTAAATGGGTAATTACAGATCGAGCATGTTATGCTTATTGCAACAATATATAAGTGAATAAATAATATTAAAGATCGACATATATATAGCCAGATTCATAGATGCATTACGTACCTTTCCATAGGATACATCCATGTGTAGTGTACTGGACCAGTAAGCAACAATTGTTCCGGAAGATGGAGCATCAGGTGAGGCATGATGTCGAAAAAGTTTGGAGGAAATATCCTTTCGAATTTGCACATGATAAAAATGATGTCCTGTTGCATTTCCAACAAGTCCGATTTCTTCACTTCTCTCGTGCATAACTTCTGAAAGAATCTTGACAAAGCCACTAACGGCTCCACCACCTCTTTGGGCAGGTACCCTCGAATGAAAACAGGGAAGAGGCGTTGGAGCAGTATATGACAGTCATGACTCTTTAGTCCGTACATCTTGTTGTCTTTGAAGTTAACACATCGACTTATATTTCCGGCATAGCCTGAAGGATACCTGACATTACCTATCCAACCAAAGATTTCACTCTTCTGGGCAGGCTTCACGGTATAAGGAGCTTGTGGCATTTTTTTCTTCCCATCTCTCAACCACAAATTATTTCGCAGTCCCATCCTTTTAAGATCAATGCGTGCCTTCGGGCCGTCTTTAGTTTTTCCCTCCTAATTCAACACTGTGCCGACCACACTCTCGCACACATTTTTCTCTATGTGCATGACATCTAAGTAGTGTCTGATCAGCAACTTGGACCAATAAGGAAGTTCCCAAAAAATACTTTTGTGTGTCCAAAATTTATACCTGTCGGGTTTGTCAGGTATTGACGCCACTATCTGAGGATGATTGCTTAGCTGCCCAAAATTGTATTCATTTAGCACTTCTAAGATTTCATCCCCCGTCCATCTCCTCGGCTGCTCACCTGTTTCCACAGTCCCATCAAATGCCTCCATATCCTCCCGAAATGGGTGATCATGTGGAAGCCAACAACGATGTCGCATCTGTACAATCTTCCTGCAATGAGGTCTGCAACACTCAACCGTCATGCACTCTGGACAAGCCCTGTATCCCCTGGTAACGTTGCTCGACAACATCCCGCGTGCAGGAAAATCGCTAATGGTGCCAACAAGCATGACATGCATCTGGAACATCTCATTTTTGAACTTGTCATAAGTGGGATGACCATGCTCACTCAAGTACTTAAGCTCCTCAATCAAGGGTCTCAGATACACATCGAGACACTTTCCTGGATAACCCGGCCCTGGAATGATCATAGTGAGCATATTGTATTCTTTCTTCATGCACATCCATGGAGGAAGGTTGTACGGTACCAAAATAACTGGCCATTTACTGTATTGAAAACTCATGTCCCAAAAGGGTTGAATCCATCAGATGAAAGCCCCAGCCAAACATTTCGAACCTCTGATGCAAAATAAGAAAACTCATTCACCATGTGCTTCCAAGCCTCTCCGTCAGCAGGGTGTATAAGCGTATCACTGTCGGGCAAATTCCTCTCGGCCCACCATCTCATAGCTTCAGCCGTGTGTGCAGACATGAACAACCGTTCTAGCCTATCTATCAGGGGAAAATACCGAAGTATCTTCAAAGCTTTCTTGTTTCCGGCAGGAGTCAACTTATACCTATCTGTACCACATACCGGGCATTCATCAAGGGATTCAAGATCATTCCCATAAGCATCTTCACCCCAGAAGAGAACACAATCATATCTACAAGCATGGATTTTGATGTAGGAAAGGCCAAGATGTTTAAGGATCTGTCGCACCTTACGATGAGTGGTAGGAAGACGATGACCGGGGGGCAACAACGAACCAGACCACTTCAGCCAATCATCAACAGCCTTCACACTCATTTTGTTCTCCACTTTGAGCTTCATTACTCCCATAACACTTTCCAGAACAGTCTTATTACACCCGTTGTACAACGGGGTCTGTTGGAAGGCAATGAGGTTGTTGTACTTGTCCATACCAGCAGTGTTGACAGCTGTAGGTAATTGCTGGACTGGCTCAATATGAGGGAAGTCTCCAACGGCGGGAGGGATATCGATATCCGGTGCTTGAGCAAATATACCGCTCTCATGAGGAAACATATCGTTGATCAACCTTGTTGTTGGATCATTGGATGTACTGCCACTCTCAAAAAATTGTCCGTGATCATGTTGACCAACTGTTGAGCTCTCACCGTGATAAATCCAACATGTGTACTTATCCCAAAACCCGTTTTTCTTCAAGTGCTCCAATACTTTATCGATGTGAAAACGATATCGCTCGCTGCGACACTGACATTTCGTACACAGACAATAATGAATTGTCATCCCTCCACAATTAACCTTCACATATTCTACAAAACTTCTAATTCCACGGTGATATCTTACATCCCATCTTGGAAGACATATCCAACTCTTGTCCATCCTCAAAATTATAACTGCATGCATGTATATATAACCATGATCTTATTAATTCAAATTTCATAGCTACATATAAATATTTATTATTTTAATTCCCATAATTTTAATATATATATATACACACACACATACACCCTAACTATATATATATATATATAATCGATCACAAAAATCTAAATATATATATATATATAATTGCTATATATATATTCACAATAATCAAATTAAAATTAACAACAATTAATATATATATATATATATTTACGATCAATCACGCATACGTAATCAAAATCAACCATCGATCAATTACTCAAACTCAAGAATCAATTAATTAATTAACTCGATCGATCGATCCATCTATTAATTCAACAAATTAAGCAATACATGCATGCACAACACATATATATATTAATTAAGCATGTACCTAGCTATATATAATGTGCACGAATCATCACGAACTCATTCTCGACATCACCCAAAGATCGATTTCAGAGCATTTGTTGAAAAAATGGAAAGTTTTTTGAATGACAGATCGAGCTGCTGCCCAGATCTGAAATAAGAAACTATAACCGACGATATGAAAAAATCGTTGGTTATAGTCCAAAAATTTCGTCGGACATAGTCGAAAACTATGACCGACGAGATTCCGGCGACTATAACCGACGACATGATAATCTCGATGGTCATAAAACTATAACCGACGAGATAATCCTGTCGTCGGTTATAGTTAACTATAACCGACGAGATCCCTTCTCGTCAGTCTGTTTTTCGGCAGCTCGTCGGATATAGTGGTTCTGCTGGTAGTGTATGATAAAATTTATTTTCGATGTATTTGTGTTACCTTGTGATAATGATTTGAGAGTAAGTGGAGTATAGCGACTATCATGGGTTTTGATCCCCTAAACCTCCGGAAGAGCTGTTGTTCGAAGAGATTTAGATCCTCAACCATTTAACTATTTATTAGTCTAAGGCTAAGTGAATTTCTCTTACCCGCAAGTATACGAGGTCAAGTTATAGTATTTGTAAGGAAGTCGAATGTTGAACCCATAATGATTGACCATTTAAACTCATTAGCTTGACTTGATTAAGCACTTGAAATCATTGATTAACTAGACACAAGACATGAGACTAAATTAAAGCAAAATGTGGAAATGTATCTCACAAGACTAAGCCCTTTGGAGACTTAGGATTGCAAGGAATAGTTGAACTACAATGAGTGGTTAGACGAAATGTTGATTCAATGTTTACTACTAACTAAATTAAGTGAAAATATAAAGTGAGAGCAAAACAAAATATAAATGGTTTGTCTGCTAGAGATGTCGCCACTAGCCAACTCAATGTACCAACAATATATGTTCAAGTTATGAGTTCGGTCTGATTCACACGTGTTTGTCCAATTTGTGATCCTTTTGAGTCACGATTGGTTGTAAACCGAATCTCCTAGGCTATTCGGGCACTAGAAGTGTTCTGGTCCAACATTCAAGTATAAAGTAAACTGAAACTAGAATGCAACTCAATTACTAATCGTATCCTAGTCATACCATATGCCTAATGAGTTCAATATGTGATCACTTATGATGAATGTGAATGGCTTTCCTTCCTAAGTCCCTATTAGAGGACATGAAAGTTTATTCTAATGACTTTCCTAGTCCACACCTTTTAGAACATGAATTAGAAAAATTAACGATTAGCTACAAATCCCATTTAAGTCAATGTAAGTTTGACCGAAGCTCCTCGAGTCATTTAGACTGCAAGAAGGCTTCGGTCCATGCTCAAGCCTAATGAAAACCAAACCTTAAGCTCATCTTCTCAAATGCAACCGAAGTCATGTTTACATGCTTATTTTCCTTAGGTGAGTGACTAATTCACTTAGGTTCATTTTTATCTTCCTTAAACATATCTCAACTTAGTCATGGCTAAGAAATGAGTATGAAAACATTGAATCAAGCTCAAACATGCAAACATACCACAATCACATCACAAGCTATCAAACTCACACTAGTACAAAAAACGCTTCAGATGACAGTCTTTGACCATCATCACATATACATCATGACTGTCATACACCACAGTGTTATCTGTTGAAAACTCTTTCAGATGACACGCAACACGAAAAAATGACTGTCAAATATCGATCATAAGGATGACAATCAGAGTATTCAGATGACGGATGAAATTTATGGTGCCAACTGATGCCAAGTTGTGTGCACATCATCTGTATCGAATGGCATATAATTAGATGACATGCAACTGTCATGTGAAACACATTGTAACCTCGGTCATTTTGTCATTTGAGTGTCATCTGATTACTTCTTATATGTCAATCTTTCTATCACATTATGCGTCGTTTGACTTCTTCTTAGACGTTAGTCTTTTATAATTTGTTCGTATCATGAGAGTTTGGTTCAGACGTCACTTGTTTTGTTATATGTTGTGTTGTACGTTATATGGTGTGTTGTATGAATGTTTCTTATGTCAGCCATTTATATGTGTATGTCAAATAAACAAGTCATGATTCACAAATTTACATAAACATTGATTTCAATATTGTACTTACAAATCTTCAATTTATACACACTACAGTTATACACTAAACTCTAAAATAGTACATACATAAGGACTCACAAGTTACAAAGTACGTACAACAATTGCTTGAACCATAATTGGTATTAGCTTTATGCAGCTGCTAATGCTAGTATGTCAATCCTCATGCAGCTGGTAACTCCTCCCTTCTTGACAGCAACCAAGTCCTTGCACAAATAAGGAATGCAATTACAAAGAAAGCAAATGCTATCTAATACACAGGTCTCTAGTTTTAACATTAATAAACAAGTATAATAATATGTTGTTGACAACAACCAACAAAGTAACCTATGACTCACATTAGTAAGTAACATTCTTCTTGAATTTCTAACTCGAGTATATCACCTAAACTGGAAGTGTAAGCATTTGCACAAAGTATAAGAATCATAAGTAGCAAAACAAGATATTTCAGTCTGTATACCAGCTATTTTCATCAACACAACATCCAACCACATGCAACAACAAGTGAAAGCTTTCAATCATAAGGATGATAATGAATGAACATGTTGAAACTATACTATACTCTTTCTTGATCAAGTTTCTATCTGTGAGGATATTCTAAGCTCTCCCCTTGGTTTCCATATTAATCTTGGGAATTTACTATTAACAGGGAAGTTTAAATTTGTAAAGGAATAGGTTGACAGACTGACCAAACTGGCAAATGTACATCAACATAACTGAATCTGAACTCATGTCGATCATCATTTCTAAAAAAAGGTCCCAACGAACAAATCAACGACTTACTGGTGTTTTCAATTCCGTAAGTCACTTTCGATTCAGAGAACCGTAGTTCACGTAAACGTACTATCTTATCCATTATTCCATGAGACTTTTCATCATTTGTATCTTGAAAACCAATAGGTTCAAATCATCTACATATACTGAACGCTATCATAGAGCCTACAACTTGAGTAATTCCACTAACAGTTGCTTATGGTCATTGAAACTAGAGACAAGTGATGATTGCATTATTACCTTCATGTTGTCTATATAGCATGTGACAATTGATTCAACGAGTTCTGTAAGTGGAGCTTTTGGTCAGAGCAGCGAGACAAAACAAGAATCTATAATATAACGGGAATGTAACTAACAGAACTTCTAACATCAAAGACAGTTTGTTTTGTACATCAAAACAGAATTCAGTCATGAATCCATTATGAGCATCACTATTGAAAATAAAGTATCACTCCAATTAATATCAATTACTTACCAGAGTTTTCAATTGCAGTATACGCTTGGTTCTCAGAGAAACCCTTTTTAAGCAAACACTGCATTTTCTCCACGGTTTCATTTGATTTTTCATCCTCAATATCCTAGAAATGAAAAAAATCAGAGTCATTAACATATACTGAACCATAACATACACCACCTATAACACTTCTAACACAGCCTAAACCCTTAACCCCTAAACTCCCAACATCACAAAAACCCTCAAGATTACAAAGATATAAACCATCAAGAACTGGAATAATTCAATTGGCAATTAACAATCAAATGTATACAATCTAAGTTTAATACTCAAAAGCTAGAAATGGGTTTGCCCCAAGTAGCAAGTAACATTACAAACATGATGAGAGCATAACTCAAAAGAAGAATCCAAAACGGAGGAAAGATTCTAATGCAAGAAGCTTAAAAAACGCAAACCACAGTAGCACACCTGTACTCCACTAGAAGACCATCGCTGTGTTTGCTTCTTCACAGCTTCCTCATCATTGCCGTAAGTCTGGCCTTGCCTGACTCAGTTCACTCCTAACCCTATGAAATTCAGGTTACTAAAATTTCCGCCAAGCTCAAACTAACCTCGGGTGAGTCCTATGGAAGTGACCAAACTCGATCTCTCCGCGTGTGGCCAATTGTTGACTGCTTCTCGACGCCTCTGTCTATCTCCTTTGCGTGGCCTCAACACGATCCACTCCTCTCTCGGAGTAGCTCTCGATGTAGAGGTAGCCTTGAGAGCTCAAGCGACTGGTGTTAGGAGAAGGAGAGGCAAACTGGAGCTTCGGAATTGGCGAAGAGTCGACCTCGAGTAGTGAAACACCATTGAGGTTGCCGGGTTCTTTAGTTGTTCGATTCGAGCACCTCTAATTTGGAGGTTGAAATTAGTAGCGTTGGAACCACGAAGAAGAAGGCTTCAAAACCTAGTGATTGATCGGTCTTAGCATGGCAGCCTAAAACGGAACGGCCTATCGGAGTTAGGGTTCAGTTTCTCCTATTCGATTTGTTATTTTCAGCAAGAATTGGAGGCAAGGAAGTTAGGTCCAAGAAAGATGCGGAAGAGAGGATGTATTTAAGATGGATTTTGTGGTCAGAAGTGCCCGGTTGGTAGACCAATTGGCCTGTGAATTCATTTGGGCCTCCTCTCTATGTTTTGTTTCTTCTGTTAAGTCGAGAGAGAGAGAGAGAGAAGAAGAAGAAGAAATGAGGACTTGGTTGTTTTGTTCCTTCTTTTTTTTTAATTTGGTAGTGTGGCATCGACCAAAATTGCTTGCCAAATTCAGAGGTAAAAATGTCGCCAACTGCTCAAATTGGAGCCCTAGATGTAGACAACAGTCAAATTAATATCTGATTGAATGATTTATTCTAGTGAACCTACTAGGAAAAATTGCAAAATTTGTGACTTCATATAAAACTTTGACAAATTTCGCGCACAAATTTTTGACGACGTGCAACTGTCGTCTAAGTAATCAACCTTCCAATTTTTGATGGCAAACCTATGGTAAGTTTGGGAGTGAATTTTCCCGCTTACTAGTAGCTAGAAACCGTATACCTCATATGACAGACAAGTGTCGTCTGATTGAAGAACTTGTGGTTTAGGGTTTAGGGTTTACGTTTAAGGTTAACGATTAGGGTTTAGTTTTAGGGTTTAGAATTTTAATTTTTTTACATGGAAAGATAGATGTGAATCCCACGAGAATGCGGGTGACGTACTTGCACTGAAATTATTTTTGACAAATCTGTAAATTACATTTTATTGTTAAGGGCATTATGGTCATAATAGCCGGACATTCGGATCAAGGTCGAAATCAATTCGGAAAGTTCTAAATTTTTTTTATAGCATTCTTAAATTAGTCTCACCGTCTTATCCAATAATCACATTTACGAAATGATTAATTTTTAGTAGGTTAGCTTCATAAAGGTTTGGTTTTCATAGATAACCAACTCACATTGTAAGCAACATTAGTAGTCATACATGCAATTAACGATATATGAAAATTCAAATTGGTTTAATGAGAAATGTGTCTATATATATGCGTCAACCTCGTAATAACAAAGAATTTTCAAAAAATTTACTCTCGTTGAAGTTCGTTTAATGGTCAGCCAATGAGGTCAAATCTTACCAAAAGATTAAAGTAACCATTTTTAAAGGATTTTACTCATTTTCTTGTGGGAGGAGCTCCTAAATTAATTTTTTTTTTGTATTTTTTTTTCATATAGTAGCATAGATATAAGCTCTAAGATAATGCATGTGTGAAACTTGGTATGAAATTAAATTTTAACAAAACCGCAAATCGAGATTTACTCTTAAGTGCCTTAGAGTCACAACAATGACAGGCCCGGATCGATGACGAGTTCAAGTAAAAGAATTATAAATTTTATACAATGTATTAATAATAGTCCGAGCATTCTATCCAATAGTCAATTTTAGAAAAATGGATAGTTTTAGGGTGTTAAAGAAATTTGACGTTTAACTACGGAAAAGAATATCAAATTTTAATTAGACGACATACAACTGTCACCTTAACTAATATCTCAAAACCATAATAAACTTAGAGGTCAGCACAACTCTTAATAACATATGGTTTAGCTATGTAAATCGTTCATGTGAGCCCGTATATAGGTGGGTGTTTCTACCGAATTTCGTAAGGATTTTTAGTGGTCGTTCATGTGAGCCCTTATATAGGTGGGTGTTTCTACCGAATTTCGTAAGGATTTTTAGTGGTCGTTCATGTGAGCCCGTATATTGGTGGTTGAGTATGGAGGTTGTTGTTTTCCTTCGATGTGGGATCCTGCCTATTTTGTACATGGCCTGCCCTGATACTTTGCGTTTGTCATATCAAACGTGTGGACTTTAGGATAGTGTTGGTTCCTTGGTTAAAGTTGAAGCCTGCATTGCTGCCTTGCGTTTAGTCTAAGCTGTGTCGACCCGTTTTTAGTGACTAAGTGTGCGGTAATTGTGTGTTATGAGATCACACACTAACAAGTCCCCCAGGTTCCCAAGTTAAGGGGATCAGCTCTTGATTGGGGAGTTGTAAAGCTTTTTCCAGGTTGCGCACACGTGGTCACTCAGGGAGGGGTCCGCGCCCCAATACCCCCAAGTCCCCCAACTTTCTGATGAAGAGCTAGTCCGAGGTCGGATGTTGAATGTTCTTGCCATGATGTTTGGGTTGGACTTCGAAACTTGATGTTGCTGTTTGGAGCCGCTTTCGTGGCGACAAGTGATGTTGCTACTCGTCCCACGATAGTGCGAACATTGTTGCTGTTTGACCATCGGGATGGACTCCGAAACTTGATGTGGCTGTTTGGATCCGCTTTTGTGGCGACAAGTGATGTTGCTACTCGTCC
Organism: Geum urbanum; assembly: GCA_946800695.1. Classification (NCBI taxonomy): domain Eukaryota; kingdom Viridiplantae; phylum Streptophyta; class Magnoliopsida; order Rosales; family Rosaceae; genus Geum; species Geum urbanum. The sequence continues at coordinate 37,110,686 of OX327005.1, read as the reverse complement.
CACGATAGTGCGAACGTTGTTGCTATTCGACTATCGAGGTGGACTCTGAAACTTGATGTTGCGGTTTGGAGCCGCTTTCGTGGCGATAAGTGATGTTGCTACTCGTCCCACGATAGTTCAAACGTTGTTGTTGTTCGACTATTGGGGTAGATTTCGAAACTTGATGTTACTGTTTGGAGCCGCTTTCATGGCGATAAGTGATGTTGCTACTCGTCTCATGATAGTGCGAACGTTGTTGCTATTCGACTATCGGGATAGACTCCGAAACTTGATGTTGCTATTTTTGGAGTGGGCCCCCCCTGTCTTTTTACATTCTGACCTTTCAACTTCGTAACGGTTACCTGTCGTTTGATGTGCTTGTGTGTCAGAGACGTGTAACAATTGTGTGCTGCATGTGTGACGCTTGGTGCACAAAATTTGGAGCGGTATGGTAATTTAATTTTGGCAGGAGAGCGTGGGGCGCGTGTCGTAATCCTGCGATAGGAAGCGCTGGAAATGAACGGTAGGCGTTCGCCTAGGGTTAGTTTCATTGCCTATAATAACCTTGCTTTCACTTTCTCACTTTTTACACTTGTTCTTTAAACTGAAACTCTGCTGAAACGCCATCCCGAAGCTCTGCTGATGATCAATTTGGAGTTTTAGCCATCTCATAAATCTTCCTCGTCTTAAAGGTAGTTTCTTGTTCTTCTTTTCTTCAAAATGTGTGGTTTGTGTTGCTTTGGTCCACTTGCACGTGTTTTTGTTACTGTTAGTGGTACTATTGTGGCAATTTTGTATTTTGGGGTACGTTTCTTGTGGTTTTGCTAGTGTGGAGTACGTTTGGTTGGGTAAGGTACTGCGTTTCTTTGTTTTCGTGCTCAAAAGAATTTTTGGGTTTTTGTCGTTTTCTAGGCTTTTTTGGGTGTGTTGCGAAGAACAGCCTCTTATTCTGGAGGTTTTTTTTGTTTTCTTTGGTTTTTGATCTGTTTTTAGGTGTTGTGAAATGGTGGGTACATGTTTGTGCTGTTTGAAGAGCTGGGGTCATGACATACTCCACGCGTTCACCGTTTGTCTTATTCTCCCGTTTGCTTTTCTCTTAGGATCATGGAATTTGTAGTCGTTTCAAGCAATGAGTCCCTTCCGCAAACTCCTAGGTTTCGTATAGGGTCTAATGGTCCTACCAATAGTGTTTCACACTCGTCGTCTAACAGCGTACTGAGCGTCTCCCCTCTGTCCGTTAACGCTGGTGGTGCTTTGCATAGGTCATCTACCCCGAATATGGAGCAGAGCCAGTCTGTCATGGTGCGGTCTGAATGTCAAGGTGCTTCTACGGTGCCTACTAGTGAAGCGTCTACCTCTTCTTCCAGGGGCTCGCAGGGTTATGTGATCCTGCCCCGTGGTGATCGGGCGTCATGGGCTGCTCTCCTCGTATTCCCCAGAGGCGGACCTGTGCTTTGCCGTCTTGAGGACGAGTAGGCGGTTCAAGAGCTGGAGAGGTCCCCGTCCATTTGTGAGATTGAACGGTGGTACATGGATTACCATATTCCCCAAACGGTGAATTTGAGGGCCATCGGTTAAGGCAAATATTCACGCGTCCTTCTCGCAATCACATCTGCGTGAGCGAGTTCCAGCTCAAGGCTTGGTTGAAGCTTCCTCTCTACCCGTTCTTCCAATACGCCCTCTGCCTCTTCAACATTACATTGGGCCAGTGTGGTCCCACACCTACGCACGTGTTTATCGTGCTTCATAACATTTGGAAGCTTACTGGGTTGTAGTTCACCACTCATGCGGAGATCGAACACTTCTTCCTTTTGAAGTATTCCCCACGTATGAAGGACAAGGGTACGATAACGGTGGAGCCCTGAATGAAGTGGTGGTTAACGGAGTCCTCCTCCTCGTCGATTGCCTGGCGTCGGTATCATTGTATAATCAGGGGTGAGTGGGAGTTCGACAAACCCGATGGTGCTCTTTCACGTGGGCGCGATCAGATACATCGAGTCTCCGAGTTCTTTCAGCCTTTACGTGTGTTGGTTGCCGGTTGTCGGCGTTTGTTTGCTCCATCTGTTCGTGTTCGTGCTTGCTAATGCCTTCTCTTTTTTATTTTGCAGATCAACGATCGTATCCCCTTACTCGTTTGGAGGAGCGGCGTTTGGCTCGTATCATGTTTGCTTTCGATCCTCATCCGGATCCGAGGAACTTCTGGGCGGCCAATCACTGGGAACTAGTTGAACGTTGTGTTCTTTCATGCCCTCTTCACGATCTGTTTCTATTTTGTGTGTTTGCTTGTGACGTTTGTGTTGCTTTCGGACTGACTTTCTCTCTTTTTTGTAGCAAAAAAGAAGAAGTCTTGTTCCTCCCCTAAGATGAATGCGGCCCAGCAGCGCATGCTGGTGCTGATGAATAGGGCAAGGCAAGCCCGGATGGTCGTGGATGATGGGAATGGCAACCCTATGCAGGGTGACACTCCTCAGCCCGTGCTCCCACCTCCCGATTGCAACCAGTATATCAACCCGATTCTCGAGGTTGACGAGGAGGTAGAGGCCTTGGGTGCTGCTGTCGGGGCTCAAACTACGCGAGCCTGTAGTCCTGAAGCTCAAGTGGAAGAGGTTACTCTCGACATCCGTGAAGGGGAAGAATGTGAGCGGGCCCGGAAGGATCGGCTCCGCCGAGACAAAGACATGTAAAGCAAGGAATGCTGTGAAGGCCAGATTGAGCGCGAAGATAAGCGCCAGAGTGAAGGTCAACCACGCTCCCGTTCTCAGAGCAAGTCCCACTTGCCCGCTAACACCGTGTCTTCCAAGAGTTTGTTCGAGCTCTCCGCCCTGCGTCAGCCTGGAGATGCGGGGATGAGGCCGGATTATCAAGGGGCATCTAGCCCTCATCTCAAACGCCAAAGGTATCTGTCCACCGAGGCTTCCCCGGGTGACCTCTTATTGTGGCGAACAAAACGACGCTGTCCTCTAAATTCCTTGCTCGCATCCAGAGCTCCATGGGTGTAGGCATTAAGTCTCTGCAGATGCGTCACCTCGGCGCGTCTCCGAGCAAGTCTCTGGATGCAGCATTTGACACGTGCACTCAAATCCAGCACCAGCTCTTTCTCATCAAGGGTTTAAAGGGGTCGATGCTGCAGATTACCCTTATGTCAAAGGCGAAAGCTGAGAGCAAGCGGCTTTCAGCCGAGGTCGGCAAGTTGAATCAAGCCCTCACGAAGTCCACTGATGTGGCAAATTGCAAGATCTCCCCAGCGCACGAGCTGGTTCGTGAGCTCGATGAGCTGAAGAAGAAGCTAGGTGAGTCTCAGTCTGGGATCGCATTTCGGTATACGGATCTTGCCTCTCTCCGATCGTCTAGTGCTGCTTGGATTGCGAAGCTGGACCACGAGCTGGCTGAGGCTCGTGTTCATGTGATGGCAAAGGATTTTCTCAGGCAGATGCAGAAGAGGCTGTGGCCGAGTTCTAGGCGTCGTCCGAGTTTGAGAAGGTTAGGGCTGATGCGGTCGAGGCTTTCAAGAATTTGGAGGAGTTTGAGGACTTGGTTGCAGCTGAGGCCAATGTCCAATGCAAGGACTTCTCTATCAAGGTGGACGAGTTTGAGGCGTGGCAAGCCGCTGAGGCCGAAAAGTTGAAGCGTTCGCTGGAAGAGCCGGAGGTCGGAGCACAACCGGGAGGTGGAGTGCCGAAGACGGGGGAGGGTGGAGCTGATGTTGCCTGGGCCAACTGATTGTTTTTTTTTTCTTTCGCTTTCTTTTTTTGTTCCTTTGTAGTAATGAACTTTGCTCTAGCGTCTGCGTGCATTTTTTTGCGTTCTCCGAATGAGAGCTAGGTACAACTTTTGAAAAATATATCTAAGTACCATTGTTTCGTTTACACTGTTTATCTGAATGCATTTGATTTACATTAATACCTTCATTGTCATTGATTAAATACAAAATGCGCGAATGTACTCATACAAAAAGCTACACAAACGTTGGATGTACGTGCACTGGTGCCAATCAAACGCAAACCGATAAGACCTAGTGGAAATATTTCCTCAAGTGTTGTGTGTCTAGGGGTTGCCTAGCCTTCTTTGGAACATGTCCTTAATGTAGAACGTGCCTTGGCTTGCCACTGCGTCGATGATGTATGGACCTTCCCATGACCGGCGTAAACTCTTTGGCCTCGTTTGGAGGGCCTTCATGACCCAGTCCCCCAGTTGGAGTAGGCGCTCCCGAACACGTTGGTTGAATAGCCGAGCGACTCATTGCTTGTTCGCGGTGTTATGAAGATGTGTTGTGTCCCGTTTCTATTCGAGGAGGTCGTTGTCGAGTCGTAGTCCTTCTCCATTTGTGGTGAGGTCATAGCTTTCGATTATTTGGCTTCAGTATGTGAGTTCAAGTTGTAGTACAGCCTCCGTTCTGAATGTGAGGCTAAACAGGGTTTCTTCTATCGCTGCCATTGCAGTTGTTCGGATTGACCATAGTATTTTGGGGATGAGTGTGGATCATCGTCCGTACCAGGTGTCTCCTTTCTCGATGAGTTCGATATTCTTCTTGATTCCCTCTTTGATGATTTTGTTGGCTGCTGCCGTGACGACCCGGAACAGAATCAGTAGTGTAATTGGCTTAATTCACGAGTTAGCGCGTAATTGTAGTTTTACGTAAATTGATTGATTTGCCGGTTTTGATCACGACTTAAATATTGGCCGAGAATTTGAGTTGAGTCTTTTCTCGAGAGTTGTTGTACGCGTGATTTCGAGTTTGTGGGCGGTTCCGGATAATTATTTCGATAATCGAGGAATATCTTATGAATATTTGAAATCATAGAATCTCGTCGTGTTTATCCGTTCGATTTGAGTTATCCCAAAACGTGGATGTGATTCGTTTTGGACCGTCAATCATATCGAGCTGCGAGTATAAATATCAGAATAGTCAAAAAATTGTCGAAAAATCACTGTTTGGAAGTTTGACAATCGTTTGACCAAAAATTGACCGTTGACTTTCGTTGATCGGAGCTCTACCTTGGGTTGCGAACTGCCACCGTCCGACCTAGATTTTCCGGCCACTTCCGGCCACGAAATTGGTATGGTTAGAATCCTCTTTTGATTTCCTATGGTTTAGAACTTGGATTTGGGTGATTTGATGAAGTTATGAGGGAGAACAAACTCGGTGATGTTCATGGATTTGCCGGATTCAGGTGGCCTTCTCCGACGACTTTTGGGGTCGGGGCTTTGAGGGGAAAGGTTCCCCTCAACCTATAGATGCTTTTGGTAAAAGGAATTTGGGTTTGGTTGCCGTTTGAAGCTCGCCGGAATCTCACCAGAATCCATGGACTCCGTGAGTTTCGAGCTCAATTCCGGCCGGTGGGCTTGGAATTGGGTCTCAATGTAGAAGAATTGGGTCTCAATGTAGAAGAGAAATGTGTTGGGCTTGAGGAGGACTTGTGATATGGAAATTTTGGCCGGGATCCGTCACCGTTGACGCCGCTCCTTCGTGTACTATGTCATATTCATTTATTTAGACTCGCATATGTTTTTATAAAATATATTATTCAGCGAAAGACATTTATTTTCGTCCAATCACTCTAACGGTTTTCATGTCTTTCCCCTGGGCTTTTCGGTTTCCGTGCCCAGTTTGCAGTTCAGATTCTGGTGTTTTACATCGTGGTCGGAGGCTAGTCGTTCGAGCTACCTTTCTTTTCCAGTAGGTTTCTTGTTTTGCCTACTATTGTATATTTTGTATATATATACACTAGAGGTCGCTCTGATACGACACTGATACATGTTTTATGTGGTTTTTCTCTGATTTTCTATATTATATAGTTATGTTTACTGTTTATTTTTATTGATATGATATTAAGAAATCCGGATGGGATTGGTGCCCACGGTTTGGCTTTTGTGGCATAGGATGAAGTGTATTTTTCGGGTGCAGGTTAATGGCAATTCCGTGTTAGTAGCGTTACTCTGCCGAAATTTTTATGGTTTTTGTTGGTTCGTGTTTTCAGAAAGGGTTTGATTCCGGTTTAGGAAACTAAATCAGGGTTGGGTCCTTTCAGCTGCTACCTGTCCGTTTGTCTGGGGGTGCGTTGGTGATGTGAATACCAAGTTTGTGCCTTGCTTCCTGCAGAATGCCTTGAGCTTATCGTTGTAGAATTATGGCCCATTATCGGTGATGATGTTGAGTGGGGTGCCCTAGCAGCAGTAGAGGAAACACCAGAGGAATCTCTTGACCTTTTCGGTTGTGATTTTGACTATCGGTTCGGCCTCGATAAACTTGCTGTGGTAGTCAATGATCACGATGATGTAGCAATACTGGCCCTTGGATTTCGAAAGTTCTCCGATGAGATCGAATCCCCACTGTGCAAATGGAACTGAAGAAGTCAGGATCGATAGGGGTACTGCAGGCGTATGATTCTTATATGCGTATAACTGGCATTGGTGGCAGGTCGTCATAATTGCAGTTGCGTCAGCATGAATGGTGGGCCATTAGAATCCGCTTCGGAGTGCCTTCTGTGCGATCAATCGTGCTTCTGCGTGATGGCCACATACGCTCTAATGGATTTCCCTTAGCATCGTGTCACCTCTTTATGGTGTAATGCATTTGAGGTTGGCCCATGTCTTCCCCTGTCGGTACAAGCTGTTGTGTCGGATACTGCTCTTGCTATGATGTTTCGTGCCTGTGCCCGGTCTGTTGGGAGTTCGCCCCTAGTTTTGTATCTGATGGGTCCATCCAACTGGCCACGTGTGGCTCGATGACAAAGATCTCTTCTAGTGTCTTCAAGATACTTGGTGCTTTCAGGACTTCCACTACCCGTTGTCCTGGCTCCGTATGAATGGGCGATGTGGCCAATCGGGCAAGTGCGTCTGCCTCTAGGGATGTGGTTGATATTGAAAAACTTGAACTTTCTCAGCATTGTGTGAACGTGGCCGAGATATGCCGTCCTCGTATCACCCATTGTTTTGAAGTTGCCCCGGATTTGGTTAACGACCAGTTGCTTGGGGCTGAAGATGTTGATGCTTGGGGCTTCATATTCGGCCTCGTTGTTTGTGGTTTTGAATTCAAATCTGAGTGCATACTCTGCTCGTACGCCCCCTGGCCAGGTAAGGATGATTCTGGCCCCACTAGTCTTCTTGGTGCATGACCCGTCTACGTAGAGGTTCCATGGTGATTCTAGTGGTGGAGACTCTTGGTTAGGGATGTCTATGCTGACAGGTGTTGTGCTGTTAGGAGCAGGCTTTGTTGTATCTTCAGCCTTAGTGTACTCGGCTATGAAGTCTGCGATGACCTGGCCCTTTATTGGTGTCCGGGTCGTATAATAAATGTCGTATTCGCTCAGCTCGATGACCCATTTTGCCAAACAGCCGCTGTGATCGGGTGACTGCAGCATTTATGGTAGTGGAACGTTTATAAGGATGTAGATGCTGTGGGCCTGGAAGTACGGCCTGAGTCATCTGGCTGCTGTTATGAGTGCGAGTGCCACTTTCTCGATTGTTGGGTAACACGTCTCGGGAGGTGTCATGCCCTTTCTGGCGAAGAGAACTGGCATTTCTAAATCCGTTTTCCTTCGAACAAGAGCGGAACTAATGACCGTTAGAGAAGCAGATAGGTATATATATACAAGGTTTCTCCTTTCACAGGCCTGGATATGAGGGGGATTGAGGCCAGATATTTCTTGATGGATGTGAATACGGCTTCGCAATTAGGTGTCTAAATGATATTCCGTTTGTTTGTGGTTCGAAGGGCCTTGAAGAATGGTGCGCACTTGTCGAAGTAGCGAGAGATGAAGCGATTTAGAGATGCTAGTTTTCCCGTTAGGCTTTGGAGCTTGGCCTTAGTCATTGGAGGTTGCATGTCTAGTATTGCCTTAACCTTCATGGTGGAAGCTTCGATACCCCGTTGGCTGATGATGTATCCGAGGAACTTGCTTGTTGTTACGCCGAATGTGCACTTAGCCGGGTTCAATCGCATGCCATTCTTGATCAGGAGCTCGAGTACAGTTCGTATGTGTTCTGGGTGGTCCACTGCCTTGGTGCTTTTTACCAGTATGTCATCAATGTAGACTTCCACGATTTTGCACGTTAGGCTATCGAATATGATGTTCATCAGTCTTTGGTAGGTGGAGCTTGCGTTCTTGAGGCCGAACGGCATGACTACGTAACAGTAGAGTCCCTTGTCTGTAGTGAAGCAAGTGGCCTCCTGATCTTCGTGGTTCATGAGGATTTGGTTGTACCCCGAATACGCATCCATCATGGATAGCAGTTCGTGTCCCGCTGTGGCGTCCACCAGTTGATCAATCCTGGGCAATGGGAAGCTGTCTTTTGAGCAGGCCTTACTGAGGTTGCTGTAATCCACGCACATGCGCCATGACACGTTGTTCTTCTTGACCATAACGGCGTTTGAGATCCATTTCAGGTAGTCAACCTTTTGGATGAAACCGATTTTCTGCAGTCTATCCACCTCCGTGTCCATGGTCGTGTATCGTTCCTGGTTATATGCCCGTCGTTTCTGTTAGACTGGTTTTGCGGTTGGATTGATGATAAGTTTGTGCAAGATAATGCTTGGGGCGATTCCGGGCATGTCTGCGTATGACCATGTGAACACCTGCTAGCAATCCGATAGGATCAGGACCAGTTTGGATGCTATGTCTGGCTCTAGCTGTGCATTGATGCAGATCGTGCGCTCTGGGTGTTCGTTTGACAGGTGTATTGTGCGCAGCTCTTCTCGTTTCGTGGCTGGCTGGATGGCGTTCAACCCATCCTTTGGGTCATCGGGTTGCTGTTCTTTGGGGGAGCTTTCTGCCACTAAGAGTACCTCCATTCGTGTGTTGTCTTCGTCCGGTCGTGCTGCCTTTTTCATGAAATCGTATTCTCTGATCGTGCTGATTCCATAATCTGTTAGGAACTTGGCCAGGAGCATGTGGCTTGCGATAATCAGTTTTAACTTCGAGATGTCGGGTCATCCAAGGATCATGTTGTAGGACATGCGAATGTCTACAATGACGAAGTCCGTTCTGATCTCGTTCTAGGAGGTGCCTGGCGTTCCTACGCCAAATCGCATATAGTCGCTCCGGAGAGGATATGTGGTTTCACCCGAGAAGCTGGCAATGCTTTCGTGGTCTTGTGTCATCTTGCACCTCGGGCGTTTGAGCCCATCGTATGCCTCCCGGAAGATGATGTTAACGGATGCCCCATTGTCGATGAGAATACTCTTGACAAGATATCTGTCCACCATTCCATCAATGACGAATGGCAGTGTGTTATTCCGGTTGCCCTCTTCCTCACTGCAGGAGAAGGTGATTAGTGGCCAATCCTTCCTACCTACATTTGGTGGATTCCCGGGATGTACTACTAATACGTTCCTTAGGCTAGGCTCTTCCCGCTCTCGTGGGCATTCGGGCTTCCTCTTCCCTCCCGAGATGTTGTTGATGGTACCCCTCGTTCGTATATTCGCTACCTGTCGTTCAGTGTTCAGCCTTAGAAGGATTAGCTTTCCCTCGTTGTGTAGCCGTTCGATTTCCCTGGCCAGGATTTGGCAGCCATTTGTGTTGTGGGTGTTCAAATCGTGGTACATGCACCACGTTCCCCTGTTATTTCGCATGGGGGTGATACTGGGTGCTCTAGGCATTGGTAGGCAAATCTGGCTTTTATTTTGCTTGAGTACCTCCTCGTTCGAGGTCCAGGCGATCGAGAAGATTTCGCGCCATGGTTGGAGATCTCTGGGTGGTGGTGGTGGGTTCTGTCAAATTGGAGGTTTTCGTCCGCGATATGATTGCTGATATTGTTTATTGCTTCTGTGTTCATGGTAGTAGCTCTTGTGTTTGCGGGGGATTAACTCAGGCTATGTTTTCGGTGATGGGCTTTTAGCTATGTGAGGGGATGGTGGGATGTTGTGGTTGGGTGCTTTCGAGGGTAGAGCTGCGTTTGGACCTTGTGCCCCGTATACACGGGTTTCAATGCCAGTGCCTTCTGTATGATCAGGTTGATGACTTCGTCGTACCCGAGGTGGTCCTTCCTGACTAACTTCTCTACAAATGTGGTTCTTGTCAGATTTTCCAGTAACGTCGTTTTTACCATGTTTTTTTTCGAGGTTCCTGCATGTGTTTGCAAGGGCTCTCCATCGATTGATGAAGATAAAAAGGTTTTCAGTGTTTCCTTGACGGATCTTGAGGAGTGTGCTGGCGGTGTTGTACTTGCCCTGCAGTCGGTATCGTTTGAGGAAACACTCCATTAGCTCCTCGAATGGGTGTATGGATCCTGTGGGCACCTCGTAGAACCAGTTTTGTGCTTCTTCCATCAACGTCTCTTGGAACAGGAAGCAGAGGGTTGTGTCCGAATACCGGGTCCCTGCGGTGGCAGATTGATACTCATCGATGTGTGTTCGTGGGTCTCCCTTCCCATTGAATTTACTGATCTTGACGGTCTTGGAATATAGGTCCCTGCCTTGTGCCATGATGATGTCCGATAATGGGCTTACCCGAGGCGTGTACATTGCTTTTGGCCCCATATGCGTGCTTTTCTTTAGTGATGTGATTTCGGCCTCCATCTCTTCCATCTGTCGGAGCATGACATCCTTGATTGTCGCGGTTGTTTCCTCGTCGTCATATTCTTGTATTCTTGCAGGCGGTGGGGGTGGTCCCGGAAGATGGTTGTTTCACAGTCCCCACGGTGGGTTAATTCTAATGACCTACCTGCCCGCTCTTGCTTCCTCTGTCTGTCTTGGCTCCTCGCGTTGGGTCTCTTGGCTCCGGATGAACGCGTCAAGTCGTTCATCCTATCGCTATCAGGCTTGGCGCTTCTGATCTCTTTCAGTCTTGGCCGATTGGAGTTCCTTCACGAGATGGGCTAGTGCTTCATCCTCTGTTAGGTTATTAATGATGCTGATTGTTTCTACGGGTGTGTCTCTCGTCTTCTTGCTTTCTGGTGTGATGTGGTATGTCGCCATCTTTGCTGCTGGTTTTAGCTTTCGGGCTCCCTATTTTTTTTGCAGTTTTTGTACGTGCTTTATGATTGCTCGCTTTCCACAGACAGCGCCAATTGTTTCTACCGAATTTCGTAAGGGTTTTTTAGTAGAAGAGCGGGTCAGGCTATTTCGGGCTAACCTGGTCTATCGTGCGTATGTCTTCATTTACCTGTTGGTAAGAATAATACACCAAACGGGCGTTAGAAGTCTTGACAGAGTGTTCCCGCCTTTGACTCTCCGACGCTCTATTGAGAAAGGATGGAGTGTAACAGTAGTATTGGTAGAGTAACGTGCGTACCTTGTATCTATCATAAATGTGTTGCTTATATTGGTGGTTGAGTATGGAGGTTGTTGCTATCTTTCGATGTGGGATCCTGCCTATTTTGTACATGGCCTGCCCTGATACTTTGCGTTTGTCGTACCGAACGCGTGGACGTTCGGATGGTGTTAGTTCCTTGGTTAAAGTTGAAGCCTGTATTGCTGCCTTGCGTTTGGTCTAAGATGTGTCGACCCGTTTTTAGTGACTAAGTGTGCGGTAATTGTGTGTTACGGGTCACACACTAAGAGTGGGCAAGTTGAAGTTAAATTATTTCTAAACTTAGACGATAGTCAACTGTCATCTCATGCAAGAACTCAATGTTGTGTGCTCTTTGAAGAGTGTCGAGACATTCATTTTTTCCTAATTCTGTGGCTTCTTCATCCACTTGACTTGGTGAAAAAAATTTACAATTTTTTTGGGTTTTTGGATAAGTATCACATGACAGACAAACGTCATCTAAATTAAATGTCACTACAAGAAAACTGCACCTAGACCACGGACAATTTCCGTCGTCTAAGTGCAGTTTTCCGCCGTCCAAGGTCCGTGCTCCAAGTGCTGTCGTCCAAGCACCTGGACGACGGAGAATTAGTTCTCCGTCGTCCTAGTTAACTTGGACCGCGGACATTATCCGTAGCCCATGTATGCACCTGGACGACGGAAACACTATTCTCCGTCGTCTAGGTGACTACATGGGCCACGGACATTGCTCGTTTCTCCGTGGCCCACGTGTTCACCTGGACGACAGAGAATTAGCGTTTCCGTCGTCCAGCTGCATACATGGGCCATGGAGAATGCTAGCTTCTCCGTGGCCCAGGTGTTCACCTGGACGACGGAAACTCTAATTCTCCGTCGTCCAGGTGAACACCTGGGCCACGGAGAATGGCAGGGTTTAGGGTTTAGGGGTTAGGGGTTATGGGTTAGGTTTAGGGTTTTGCACCTGGACGACGGAGAACATAATCTCTGTCGTCCAAGTGACTTTTTAATTTTTTTAAAAAAATAAATTGAAATTAAATATTATTAATTTAATTTAAATAATGAAAAATATTATTAATGAAAATTAAATATTATTAATTTAATTTAAATAATGAAATTAATTAATTAAAAAAAAAATTTAGTATTAATTAATGTATTAATTAATTTGTACATACACATCCAAATTAAAAACCCATAAAAATTATAAAATATTGTTCGAAACTCGGAAATAAAGAAACGCGATAATTAACTAGCTAGCTAATACACTGGAGGAGCAGATGCGCCGCCGAGTCCTCCGCCTCCAGCCGGGTCGTTGTCGTCGGGGTGTGGGTTCGGAGGAGGTTGACATACTTCTCGATTTTGGTTCATGAGCGTGATGAGTTGGACTATTTGTGCTTGTTGTTCGTCAAGTCTTTGCCGCATTGCCTCATTCTGCTCTTGTGTCAGTCAATTCTCCTCTCGTGCCAGTCGAGCCTCTTGAATGGCTGCTTCGACGGCCGCTGCCTGACTCCTTCTCCGCTGCCCCGAACCTCCCGTAGATGATGAGCCGGAGGTCGTCGACAAATCTCGTACCACCCTAAGCCCGAAGTGCCTAACCTCCTTGCCAGCTCTACGACCATAGACCTCATCCGCGATTGCAATTTGGCTCTCTAAGGATAGATGAGGCAGGTCTTCCGGCGGCACATCTGGGAACGCAAGCTGAGTGTTAGCCAACTCTTCATGCGCACGCTCTATAACCCTTGCCTACAAAAGAATAATTAATTTATTATAATGAAATCATATTTAAATAATAATTACTATAATTAAAAGCACATAATAAATATATCACTTACGCCGCATTGACTCGCTTCATTATCGAGCCCAGGCGTCACGTACGCGCTTACGCTTGCATCAAGATAAGGGTGTTTGGAGCCCTTATCCTTGTGCTCCTTGGCTATTTGAATGAACTGCTTGGCGCCGGTAGTATGGTGTTTCTCCTTCTTCCCCCGGTTGGCTTTGTTGACACCGGAGAATTTCTGTTACACAACATAATTAAATCATTAAAAAAATTAATAACTACAATTTAAATAATTCAATTATCTTAATTGAAATAAAAAAAATAAATTAACACCTTAAAGGAGTCATCGGCAAAGTGGTTACACAACCACTCCCACTCATCTTCTCTATCCCCTTGCAGCTCTACCGAGGGAGGCACGGGACCGACATCTTGGAAGTACTTATGGAGCTTGTACTTCCAATCTTTGTAGATGGAGTTGGCGGTTTGGTTGATATGCCTCAACATGGCCGGTGTCGGATCCACCGCAAATTGTTCCTATCAAAAATAAATAGAAAATTATAATCGTATATATTATGAAATTTTAACTAATATTAACAATATTATATAATAACTAAATTGGACGTATTACGTACCGAAACATCTTTAAAGACTTTCGCCTTCTCATGATCCGGCGCCTCCTTCCAAGTAGGGGCAGTGATACGAACCCGGTTACGGATGATTGACCCTATCCCATGCGCCGAGAGACTTGCTAGCTGAGCTGTGGGAGGGCCACCGGTGAATTCATCGTAGGGCAAGTCGATCTTTTTCCCGTTCGCCTTGCAAATACGCTCCGCTTTGCCCCCTTTAACGAGACCCCGAGTCCTTTTCGGTTCCGGGTCAGTGGAGGCCCTCCTTTGCCTACGGCGGGCACTGTACATGATTGATTCGGCGGTCGAGGACGCCTGAGTACTTCCCGTTGAACCGGTACCGGGCGTCGGAGATTGGAAGGGGTCGACGTCATCACCGCTCGAGATGAATGGGGGAGCGGGAACTTCCCCAGAAGGCGCTACGGACGGACTAGATGATCCGTCCGGATTGAGAGCGTCGTTGCCCTCCTGTTGAACCCAACCGACTTGGGCCGCCAACATTCAGAGCATGGCATCTTCTGCCTCATGTTGCACTTTCTTCTTGCCGGATGGAGCCATTTCAACCTAGGAGTACATTGTTAAAATACCTACTTACCATAATAATTACGAGTGCAAAATTTACGCTAATTAAGTACGGTTAAGATTTAAATAGAGTACACTATCTTAGCTTTTTCGGTCATTCAATGGTTGTGCGACCCGCGCGATAAAGTGTAAATTTTCAATTAATCAGCCTTGGTTAAATCGAAAAACATGGCCAGTTAGGGATAGAGATAACGCGAGAGGCAGGACTAATTTCGACAAAAGTCTTTTTTAGTCCAAATCCTGTCACCAGTCATAACCCGTTTCTAGACACCATGTCCGATATTCGGCCAATTTTTCAAAAATTAACACTCCCTCAAGTCCTTTGCAAACTCCGCCCTCAACCTCGTGTCCATAACTTCACTTAGGTTATGGTGTGCGGTGATGAAATCCACACATCACGAGGGGTTAAGGAGATAAGCTAGGAAAAGATGCGCCATCTATTCCAAAGAGTGCGACTTAATAAACCAAGCATATGTACTAAATTTAAATCGAACACGTACTACTAATTAATTTACTAGAAAATACACGTAAATATTAATTAATAATTTTTAATTACATGCAATAATTTATTTTTATTTATCATGCATTTAATAAAATAAAAAATTGATTCATTTAATAAATTATGAATAATAATTTATTCATTTAATAAATTTAATAATAAATTCATTTAATCATGCAACTAATAATAAATAATTACAATAATAAATTTATTCATTTAATAAATTATCAAGTAAATACAATTATTCATTTAATTAATTAATAACAATAATTAACCATTTAATTAATTAATAACAATAATTAATCATTTATTTTATTAATAACAATAATTAATCCAAATATTTAAGGTACTAACAATAAATTTACAATTAATTATATTTAGAATTTAATTAATTAATTAAATGAAAATTATTTTAATAAGGGAAAAATAGAAATTTACCGAATCGGAGTTTTCGGGAATATCGCCGGAGTGGAGTCGTCGAAGAGGAGGAACCACGCCGGAAAAAATGTCGTCGGAGCGTCGCCGGAGGAGGATTGCCGGAGTGAGAGAGAGAGAGAGGAGAGGAGAATGTTGTATGGGATGAGGGAAAGAAGATGAGCCGCGGGCTATTTATAGAGTTTCACTTAGACGACGGCACTATTCTCCGTCGTCTAAGTGCACTTGGACGACGGAAACAGTGTTTTCCGTCGTCTAAGTGGCGGTTTCAAAAAATTTCAAGCGGCGCCAATTAATCGGCGGGACGTTTTGAACCGCCATGATTTTGGACTTAGACGACGGAGAATGAATTCTCCGTCGTCTAAGTGAAAATTCAAGCGGTCCCAAAAACAGAAGCGGTAAATTGAACCGCCATAATTTTGGACTTGGACGACGGAGAATGACCATCTCCGTCGTCCAAGTGAAAATTACATGGAAAAATAAATAAATAAATTCGAACCGCCATGGTCATTTGAACCTGGACGATGGAGAATGGCCATCTCCGTCGTCCAGGTTCAAATTACGTTAAAAAAAATTAAAAAAATAATTCGCTAGGAATTTAGCGATTTGTCATTCGAGTGAAATAGTCGTCCAATATCGATGAACACATCATATATATGAACAGTTAAATTTGAATCGACGACTAATTTTTCGTTTTGAAAGTTGTTAAGTATCGACTAATCCTTACGACTTAAGTGTTCATGAGTAGAGGCTCATTTGCAGCAGAGTATTAACGAAATTGAATTTGGACAAAACAACCGTTGGATATGTTCGTCGTAACATAATATATAATTGTCTTCAAAGGACCATAAAATAATAAGTTCGGGAAGGGTTTGATCGGCACAGTCAACCGCAAAACCGATAATTTCACAAACCGGAAACGTGGATACAAGGCATTTCGCAACTCCGATTTTCGAACAGTCGAAGCTCACACACCAAGAATTGTTTACTCTAAAGTCTTGACGAAAAGAATATGCATTGGAAGAAGGTCTAGATGGTTGTTGTCTTAGAAAAAATTACGAAATCTGCACCTGGACGACGGAGATGAGATTCTCCGTCGTCCAGGTTAGTACCTGGACGACGGATATGACCTTATCCGTCGTCCAAGGTAGTACCTGGACGACGGAGAATCTCATCTCCGTCGTCCAGGTGCATAGACCCTGAATTCAGGGGTTAGGGCCTTACTGTTTAGGGTTTAGGGTTTGTGAATTTGGACGACGGATAATGACTATATCCGTCATCCTAGTGTGGACCTGGATGACGGATAATGACCATTCTCCGTCGTCCAAGTTCTAAACCCCGAATTCAGGGGTTAGGGCCTTAGGGTTTACGGTTTAGGTCGTCCCCGGTCATTTGTGTGTCCGTTCAATTATTTTGATTCAAAAATATAATTAAAAAATTGATCGATCGATCCGATCTGCTAGATTTAGGGTTTTATATGAGATTGAGATTTGGCGGGGCGCCAAAGGTGAAAATGGCGGGGGACCTAATATAAACGTCGACGGAATATCTCATCTCCGTCGTCCAGGTGTATAAACCCTGAATTCAGGTGTCCGTTCAATTAATTTGAATGACCATAAAAAAATTAAATAAATGATCGATCCGATTTGCAAATGTTTAGGGTCGAGGATTTAGGGAGAACGCCAATATACCCAAAGGCGACAACCTGCAATTAATTTCTCCGTTGTCCAGGATATATAATTCGGATTAATTAATTACCGTAAATTAACCTGCATCGATCATATATATATTACAATAATTACAATAATTAATTACCAATTAATCTCCCTCGTCGTATGACCGTACTCTTCGTCATAATCATCATCGTCCTCATCCCCGTTAGACGACGGCTCATCCTCGTCATCGTACTCAACATCGTCCGACGAATAACCTGAGTCCTCGTCCTCGTCCGCGTCCTCTTCCTGCTCATCTTCTTCATCTACCTCATCGATAATCTCATCTTCAGTTAGATCTGTACAACCATCAGGCATGGGTAACCGTTCACCATCTTGAACCAGGTCCATTATATCAGAGCGGATGACAGAAATATTAGGCTCTTGATAGGCAGGAATGTCTCTTTCTAGTTCAGCAGCATCTTCAGTCTCCGGCGTCTCTTCAGGTGTCATGGTATTCCATATTCCTCGGTGAGAGATATGGTTCACTATTTTCCACCCTTCACCGGCTTTCTGATCGTCGAGATAGAACACCTGCCGAACTAAGGTGGCGAGAGCGAAAGGCTCATCCTCATACCAGCTAGAGTTTGTATCGACTGATAATAGTCCCAGGTCTTCCTTTGTACGCTTGAACCATCTGCACTTGAATAGGAAAACGTTGACATCATTCCCGTAACATAGCTGAACCACATATACAATAGCCCCGTAATATAGATCATTGTCTTTCCCAACCGCCACCCCACTGTTTTGTGTTCTTCTTCCTTCGTCTCGGGCCAATGAATGGAACTTTACACCGTTCACAAAACATCCGGGATAAATATAGTGTTTAACCGGCTTCCCTGCTAGCAAGTGCTTTGGCCATGACCACCACCCTCCGTGGTTTTCAGATTTTTGCAGATCAATCATCTGCGGAAAAGGGCAAATTAATATAAGGGTTTACTTTCTACAAACATGATCGATATATATTTAAATAATTAATACCGAGACGTACGTACGTACCCATTGGAAGAAATAATCGGGAAACTTCTTCTTAACCATTTTCTCAATCCACGCCGAACTCTTGTTTTGATTTAACGCCTGAAGCCTCTCCCTATATGACATCATGTACGGCTCAACTTCGTCATAGTCTCGCAACACTACCTAATGTGCCTCAATAAGTTCTTCCCGTGTTAACGATTCCTTTAATACTCCTCTAAACGGTCGGACAATTAAGACATTTCTGACACGGACACCTGAAACGTTTCTTTCCCTGACCATGTTCTATTGCAAAATTGACAAATTCGCTAATTCCATCCATATACCGGACATCACATCTATTCTTCAACTTCATCCAACTCTTGTCCATACTGCTACAAAATATTATAATTAATTAATTATATATTACATATATATATTAGTCCATTAATTTACGCTTAATTATACGTACTCGATCTACATCGATCTATCAATTACATACGTACGTAATTTAATCTGTATATATAGCTAACATCCATGCATGTATGTACGTACGTACGTTTTCACTAAATATATATATATATATATTAATTAAGCACATTTTAACTGTGTACGTACCTGCTGGCCTTCTCGATATCTGTTAATTAAGCTAGCTAGCTAGTCAGCGGAGATCCCTTATCCTGATCGATCCTTCTCGGCCCTTCGAATTCGATCGATCTCCGATCCCTTCTCCTTCTCCTTCTCCCTTATCCTTCAATTCTTCTTCGAATGAAAAATGAAGAGATAGATGGAATGAATTCAAATCGAAGAGATCGAGAGTTTGGCATCAGGCTTATATAATGCTTCACTTAGACGACGGAGGTGTCGGTACGTCGTCTAAGTGAAGTTACTCGGAGCACGGCGTGTCGGTCCGTTGTCCAGGTGATCACCTGGACCTCGGACTCTTCTCCGTCCTCCAGGTTATAACCTGGACGACGGAGAATAACATCTTCGTCGTCCAGGTGGACACCTGGACCTCGGAGACTTCTCCGTCCTCCAGGTGATCACTTGGACGACGTAGAAGGTATTATCCGTCGTCCAAGTGGTTCTTAGACGACGGAGACTTCTCCGTCGTCCAAGTGTAACTTGGACCACGGAACAATTACGTTGCCGTGGTCTAAGTGCTGTTTTCTTGTAGTGTGTAATTTTCGAACAATCATTTTTTGAGATATCCACCCTTGAAAATACTAAATTTTGGATGTCCTCCTCATAAACTAGAAAATGTGCTCTCTAAATTTTTTTGCAATGACGGACAAAATGGAACCGACGTCTGTTTATTTTAAAATCAATCAGACGGCGGACACTTATTTTCTGTCATCTGAGAGGCATCATGTGAAACAGTATTTGTAATAGTGTCATTCACAACATGTAGTAAACTAAACCACATTCCAATCCATCACTCAAAATATAGTTGGATGGACATCAAATTGGCTAGGTCTAAGCTCTAGCCTTCCAAAATGCAACAACTCTCTAAGCATAATGAAATATAAGACTAGATACATACTCAAAACAAGAGGAAAGAAATAACCAAGAGTCCCCTTAGCCAAAGCTCCACTAAATGACTCCAATGCTTCTAGCTCTACTTTTTCACTCCAAGCTAGCACGAAGTCTTCAAGAGGAGGTAAGGGTAGTCCTTAGGCTTTCAATGAGTCAAGGGAAAATGGATTACTTCTCAGTCCTTTGAATTCTAAAGATCAATCCAAACCCTAGAGGCAAAGATGAGAGGAGGAACACCCAAAATAGGTCAAAGTGATGGTGTGGTGGTGGAGGGGTTCGACTCTACCTAAGAGATGGAAGAGCTAGGTCTCTAATGGTGGTGGTTATGGAGGTATTTTGACCAAGAAAGGGAGGAGAAGAGGTAGAAGAGAGTGCTAGAGGGTTCAGATAAGGTTAATAGGTCTAGAGAGAGTAAAACTATGAGAAATATGAAAATGAGGTGAGATGTGTGTGTGAGGGTGAGGGAGCTCGACCCTATAGTGTTGAGGGAGATATTTTAGGTGCAAATAATTCAAAAATGAAGCTTAGACATGATCCACATTTTTAGGCTTTAAGTGGTGGTCCTAAGATGACTCACCCGTGTCATGTGAATTTCATGTGCATGTCTCCACACCAAAATATTTTTCCATTGGGTTTGGGCCTTGAAGTCTTGGACCATCATGTCTCGACCATATCATATTCTTGCAAGGACTCGCCGGAGTTGACCATTGACCGGTGGTTGACTTTTTGTCATTTTCCCAATTTTTCTCCTTCTTCTTCAATTGCTTAGGAAACTTGCTTGGCTTCTTCAAAAAGCGGTTAGTCTCCATCTTTAAACTCGTTACCACGCAAACTCACCATTTCCTAGCATGACAAGGAAACGTAGTAAAAACGATGTTTTATTCCAAGAAGGAAAGCCTTAAACATAAAGTTAGGCACATGATTAAAACGTTATTATGGACCTAACGAACTACCTCACACTTAAACTTTGCTTGTCCTCAAGCAAACTAAGAAGAAAAGAATGAAATTAAGTTAGACTCTAAGTACAAAAACACACAAGGCATGTAAATGTCCCCAAATAGATTAATGATTTCCTTCAAAGAACTATGGCTAGATGGATTGAAATACATTTGAGCAACACTTTAAAGCATGAAATCAATGCATCTGTAACAAGCCAAAATGGTTATGCAATATGCTAGGCTAAATGCATCACACTGAGATGTATTCAATTTAATATGTTTCTTAACCATCAAACTAATTAGATATCACTCAATGCACACAAAGTTTTTAGGGTTAGTGTTTGCACTCATAAATCGCATCAATCACATGTTCTCTATAAGCTCAATTTTCAACCAAATGCTCCAATAATCCAAAAGCATAAGCATTTCAAATCAAGAGGACTTTTATTTGGGTTGTAACGGGGTTAAGAAAAGGGTTTAATGAAAGAAGGGTATAGGATTTCGATAACCAAGCAACCTAGCAAGCAATTCATATGTTGAAGTTCCAATCGTAAATTTAGGTGCTACTAACTTTTCCCTTTTTAACACAAATCATTTCCCCAAAACACTTATTATTTATGTACAACTTATACTCTTTTTGTCTTTCTATTTTTTTTTCTTCGATACACTTTTCTCATTACTTATTTTTCATTTTTTTTTGTTTTTGATTAAAACACAATACAAATGAACATCACAACAACCTCCTCCACCTCACACTTAAGCTTTTGCTAAACTTCACAATAAGTACAATCTCTAAGCATATCCTAATAGGACTTCATTATCTCTTGCTCGATTGCATAGTTAAGCATAGAAGTAAGTGTTTAAGGTAGGTCAGATTTTGTGGTGCTCACAAAATAAAAGGCTAAATATCATAAGGCTCAAATTGGCTCACTAAATGATATATGCATCATAAGGTTCAAAAGCAATTTGGCCATGGTGGTAATCCTAATGCCTCTATCATTTTCAAAAATAACTCGTGATTTAGAAAATGTTTTGCACAGTTTAAAGCAAGTTCTAGATTACACTATGATTGATCGATGTCACACATGAAAGAATAGGTGCATAATGTAGCTATCCATGCACAATAAGGCTCAAAAATCACACATGGGCATGGATAGCTTTGAAAACATATCAATCTTTCTTTTTCTCATGTGAACTCATTTTGAATGACATATGCACTTTTCAAACAGATTAAACATGCATTGTTTTCACTTTTTAAACATGCTCAAAGTTATGCAATCTACTAGTCTAATTCAATCTCATTATTGGGAGTGGTTATTGGAACATAAACGCACTAAAACACACATATTTTTGTATTACATTTTCTCACATATTTTTTTATGGATTTTTCAGATAAGGAGTGATAATGACTTAGCCGCCTACCTCACACTTTAGAACCAAATTTTCCTCAAATTTCATAAAGACACATACGAAACAAAAGTGTAGACAAGATAGTAAGGCATCATCATTTCACAAATTTATTCGCCTAACACATGTTCTCCTAGGCATAGTGACTAACATGCATTCACACTTAAAGGGTCATATAATTTCTAAAAAATAATGAAACTATTAGAGTCCTATCAACCATAATAGGGGCATGCATACTAATCACATTTCAAAAGAAAACAACATTATAATCTAGCATGTAACACGAGGGTACCTCACACTTTGAACTTGGACACCCTAGCATGGAATGATCGGAAACCTATAAAGACATTTAGTTTATAGAAATAAGTATCACAACATGTATCACATCAATATTACCACATTATACGACTCAAATATATACTAAGCATCATTTTTAAACATGTCCATACGAAACAAGAAAATAAAATGAGTAGGGATAAAGATGGTGCAAACGCTTTGAAGATCGGCTGCTAGCTCCAAATGTATGAACATGTAAACCAACGAAGGCCAAGTTAGGCCTCATCATCTAAAGGTTGCATGAGTGAAGTAAGAACCGACAAACGACACCCTCACATTGAAATTGATAGCGTTTGAAAGCTCAAAGGGGTCTATGGTCAAGGTCATGGCATTCAGTCTCCAGAAGAGGCTTGAAAAGTGTGCATCAGGAATGACCTTCAATGGGTAGAAGGAAACCCTTCGATCCATCAAGGTAGAGCCCCTGGATCGCAAGTGACAACAGGTTTCGATGGATCGAGGAAAACCTTCGATCCATCGAGGTTGGCGTCCTAGTTTGCACTACTTCAACATTTTCAGAAAATTTTGCCATTCTTCAAGTTCTTGACTTCCATGCCCATTCTACAATGTTTACACTCCTCCAACCTCACACTTATCCGTCTAACATACCGATAGTGTTCGACCATCATGGGTTATAGTTTAAGGACATAAACATGGTCTATGAAGAGATTAGTAGGTCAACCCATCATGGTTGTATCTTTAAAGTGATAGACCTCTACACTTCACTTTGTGTTTGGCTCGAAAGCCTCAATTTGTGTCTCATGGAGCTTGAAAGTTTTCCAATTCTTTAAATTCATCAAATGGACGACTCCTTGAGAACATAACTCAAGCAACTTGTAATTAACACTCTTCAAGGGATTAAGGCTTTTCAAGGTGACCTTGCTACCAACTACCAATGTCAGTTTCTCAAGCTTATTCAGCTTCAATTTTTCTTTTTCTTTTTGCCGCTCTTGCCCCTATCCGGTGCCTTGAATTCTTTAACATCTTTGACATTGCTTCCCACAACATCAACACTATAGACTTGTAGTGCCAGAATCGAAGGAGCTTCATTGAATAACTTGAAGGCTTTTATGTGACGGCTCATAATAGCTTACGTCCTTCCTTTAGCATTGGCTGGAGGAAAAGGTAAGAACCTAAGTTCATCCGAGTTCACCTTAGTCTCAGCTTGGGTCTTAATACCCTCTTTTTTTTGCTTGGCTTCATTATCAAATTCGGGAGGTCTACTATGTGCACCCGATGTGCCTACATCCTCCTTATCATCACTTTCACAATTGCTTTCTACCAATGGAGCATCATCATAATCATCACATCTTTTTCTGGTAGCTTACACAGCATTGACCTCTTGACCTTGATGCTTTTAATCCTTTTTTGTGCAAGACATACAGGAATTTATTGGTCCTTCCGCCTTGTTGAAGTCGGTGTGCCTTTGCAAATTGACTTAATTGTTCCTCCATCTTCCAAAGTGCACATTCGTTCTCCTTCCGGATCTCCTTGTTCTCTTCCATCAAACTCTTGAAGATATCCAAGAACATCTTCTTGTCTTCCACTCGTTGAGCTTCCAATTTGCTTTGAAGAAGCATCTTATGTTGTGAAAATAACTTGGTCATCAACTCCTCCAAGTTAGACTTTGACAATTCCCCTTGAGGTGGAAGTGCTTGTTACATCAGAGCTTGTTGTGGTATTGGAGAAAAAGATGTTTATAGTTGGCACGAGTTGCCTCCCATACCATTAAAATAATCTCCACTAGCCCTTGTAACTCCGGTAGCTCCATGCTTAAAATCTTGACCATTTGTTTAACCACAATAGTTGGCCTGGCTAGGATCATCCCATGAGAAAATAAGATTGGTATGCCAACACGAATTACTCCTTTGTGCACTTAATGACATGTGGTTCCACTCCTCAATTGTCTCCGGATGGTCTCCTTGATGTGGGAAACATTGAGCCTCATGCATCACACTCTTACAAATCATGCAAGGTGTCTCACTAGTCTCCTCAATTTGATTAACATAGCCTCCACTCCGAGTTTTCTTCAACAAGAGGTCAAATTTCTTGTTTATGGTCTCTTCAAGTCGCTTGATGGCATCCTCTAGTACATATATGGCTCCTTTGACTTCATTCGTACTTTTTTGATTGGGTCTAGTGCCTTCTCTCATTGATATTGCCAGTTTTTGAACATTGGGCTTGACATTCCATAAGGAATACCGTTTCGACATCTTTTCAAATAGAACATGTGTCTCCTCCCCGGTTTATCCATGAAATCTCCTCCACTTTCATTTTCGACTTTCCTTCTCATCTCCATGCATAATCCTTGGTAGAAAGAGATAATAACATATCTTGGGTTTGATCGTGGTTAGGGTACCCAAGCTCTAGATCTTTGAATCGCTCTCATGCCTCACAAAAGAGTTCCCCATCCTCTTCTCGAAAGGTTATCAAGCTTGTTCTCCTTTCGTTGATCTTGCCCAGAGAAAAATACTTTGTGATGAACTTGCGTTTTATCACCTCTCATGAGTGAATTGAGTTAGGAGCAAGCTTGTTGAACCATATATTTGCCTTATCCCCCAAACATGAAGGAAATACCTGAAGCTTCAATTGTTCTAGATCCATGTTCCGGATGTTGAATCTTGTACATGCTTCCTCGAACTCCAACAAATGAGAAAAGGTATCGGAATGTGGATGTCCCATGAAGATTAGTAAAGTTTGGTGAAAGCTAGATTTGATCTCAAAGGATTTGCCCACTAAAGGTTGAAGAACAATGCAACTGGTATGCATTGACAAAGATGGTAAGGCACTATCCCTTAACGGTCTTGCTTCAATGACGTCCTCGTCCATGATGAATTCTTCCTTAAAAAGATGTTTTGAAGGCATCACACCTAAAATCACACTAAGTAACCGATATATATTAGTCCTCCAAACTCTTAAAGTACTAAAAGGCTTGAGGGCCTTCCACGGTGCTTCTTTGACACCTCCCTCAAGGAAACATCAATAAGCACTCTAAGAGTTTGAATGTGATTTCGGTACGTGGCGTACTAGCGTTCACTGTACAATGGACACTGAAGTGAACCAAAGTAAAGGTATATGTTATCCAATATACCAAAATCACAAAATAAGGTCCTAATGATCTAAGATGTAGAGAAAATTAAGTTTGCTAAATCACTAACTACTTTACGTAAAATAAAGACACTACTTAGATGTGCTCCCAAGAATATAAATACTCAAGCTAAAAGAGGTAGAGATAGGTGAAACAACCTTAAGAAAAGCACAATTTTCGATGGATCAAAGGGAAACTTTGATGGATCAGAGCCAAGCCCCAGGTAGGAATGACCAAATACCCTTCAATGTATCGAGAAAACCTCTCAATGGATTGAAGGAGATACCATGGTCTCCCCAGCAAACAAATTTTGATGGGTCAAAGGTAATTTTTGATGAATCAAAAAACTGTTCTGCAAAAAGATTAGAACCACAAATTCTAGCACAATTTCACCTCAAAGTATCTACCAAAGTATTCTAGAGATCAAAGACAAATAAAACAAAGTCCTAAGTGATAAAACGAAGAAAACTATAAGCTAATATGAGAAACAAATATCACATACATGTCTGGACACTCTGTAATCAAATGTTAATCGAAGCTAAGAAATCAAAGTGAAATCAACCTCCGGCAATGGTGCCAAAAATGTGTTCAAAGAGATTTAGACCCTCAACCTTTTGACTATTGATTAGTCTAAGGCTAAGTGAATTTCTCTTACCCGCAAGTATACGAGGTTAAGTTATAGTATTCGTAAGGAAGTCGAATGTCGAACCCACGAGGATTAACCACTTAAACTCGTTATCTAGACTCGATTAAGCACTTGAAATCACGAATTAACTAGACACAAGACATGACACAAAAACTAAAGTAAAATGTGGAAATGTATCTCACAAGACTAAGTCCTTTGGAGACTTAGGATTGAAAGGGATGGTTGAACTATAATAAGTGGTTAAATGAAAGGTTGATTGAATGTTTACTACTAACTAAATTAAGTGAAAACATAAAGTGAGAGCGAAACAAAATATAAATGGTTGGTCGGCTAGAGATGTTGCCATTAGCCAACTCAATATACCAACAATATATGTCCAAGTTATGAGTTTAGTCTGATTCACATGTGTTTGTCCAATTTTTGATCCTTTTGAGTCACCATTAGTTGTGAACCGAATCTCCTAAGCCATTCGGGCACTAGAAATGTTCCGGTCAAACATTCAAGTATAAAGCAAACCGAAACTAGAATGCAACTCAATTACGAATCATATCCTAATCATACCACATTCCTAATGAGTTCAATATGTGTTTACTTATGATGAATATGAATGGATTTCCTTCCTAAGTCCCTATTATAGGATATGAAAGTATGTTCTAATGACTTTCCTAATCCACACCTTTTAGAACATGAATTAGAAGAATTAACGATTAGCTACAAATCTCCTTCGAGTCAATGTAAGCTTGACCGAAGCTCCTTGAGTCATTTGGACTTCAAGAAGGCTTCGGTCCATGCTCAAGCCCAATGAAAACCAAACCTTAAGCCCATCTTCTCAAATGCAACCTGTCATGTTAACATGTTTATCTTCCTTAGGTGAGTGACTAATTCACTTAGGTTGATTTTTAGCTTCTTTAAATATATCTCAACTTAGTCATGGCTAGGACATGAGTATGAAAACATTGAATCGATCAAGCCCAAAAATGCAAGCATACCACAATTACATCACAAGCTATCAAACTCATTCACAACATGTAGTAAACTAAACCAAATTCAAATACATAACTCAAATCATAGTTGGATGTACATCAAAATGGCTAAGACTCCAAAAGGCAACTACTCACTAAGCATAATGAAATATAAGACTAGATTCATGCTCAAAACAAGAAGAGGAAAGAAATAACCAAGAGTCTCATTAGTCAAAGCTCCACCAAATGACTCTAAGGCTTCTAGCTCCACTTCTTCACTTCAAACTAGCACCAAGTCTTCAAGATGAGGTAAGGGTAGTCATTAGGATTCCAAGTAGCCAAGAGGAAAAGGGATTACTTCTCAGTCCTTTGAATTCTAAAA
Source organism: Geum urbanum (assembly GCA_946800695.1). Taxonomy (NCBI): domain Eukaryota; kingdom Viridiplantae; phylum Streptophyta; class Magnoliopsida; order Rosales; family Rosaceae; genus Geum; species Geum urbanum. Next base: position 37,083,605 of record OX327005.1, on the reverse strand, counting down.
ACTAATCCAAACCCTAGAGGCAAAGATGAGAGGAGGAATACCCAAAATATGCCAAAGTGATGGTATAGTGGTGCAGGGGTTCGGCTTTACCCAAGAGAAGGAAGAGCTAGGTCTCTAATGGTGGTGGTTATGGAGGTGTTTTGGCCTAGAAAGAGAGGAAAAGAGGTAAAAAAGAGTGCTAGAGGGTTGAGATAAGGATAAGGGGTCTAGAGATAGTGTAAAACTATGAGAAATATGAAAATGAGGTGAGATGTGTGTGAGAGGGTGAGGGAGCTCGACCCTATAGTGTTGAGGGAGATATTTTGGGTACAAATAATTCAAAAATGAAGTTTAGACATGATCCACATTTTTAGGCTTTAAGTGGTGATCTTAAGATGACTCACTCATGTCATGTAAGTTGCATGTGCATGTCTCTACACCAAAATATATTCCCATTAGGCTTGGGCCTTGAAGTCTTTGGCTATCATGTCTTGACCATATCATATTCCGGTAAGGACTCGCCCTAGTTAACCGTTGACCTTCAGAGTTGATTGTTGACCCACAGTTGACTTTTTGTCGTTTTCCCTGTTTTGCCCATTCTCCAAATGCTTATGAAACTTGGTTCGTTTCTTCAAAAAGTTTTTAATCTCCATATTTAAGCTTTTTTCAACTTAAACTCACCATTTCCTTGCATGACAAGGGAACGCATCAAAAATGATGTTTTATTCCAAGAAGGCAATCCTTAAGCATAAGGTTAGACACCTAATTAGAATGTAATAATGGACCTAACAACTATATGGACAAAGTAGTGTCTGACATCCCTTGTGGTGTGACACTATCTGTCAGACACTATCTTTAGGCGATACAGCATAAATGAACACTCTCACTACACCTTGTTTGTTGGATGAGATTAGATCTCTGGTAAGGTGGTAGTTGAGCATAGGCACCGGTCATCAAGTTGTTATATTACTATGAGTTTTCCGATGTAGATTTCCTCTAATCTATTTATATCATTATTTTTCACATACTTGATTGATGGCCATCACTTGTATATAAATGTTTTAATTATGGTTTTCAAACCTAGCTTGGTATAGTCTTGTTGAGTAGCGAGGACGAAAGCTCACCCCTACAACAGTTTGTATGCAGGTACTGTGCACTGGAAACGGAAAAAAGGAAGACAGAGTTGGGTGTGCCGAAGACTTTGGTGTTCCTTATTCAAATGGTAGCCATCAAGTTTTAAACTTGTATTTTGTTCCTTATTAGTTTCTATGTTCTGTTTCTAAACTTGGTAATCTTCTATTTGACCTTGAGTTTGCATTTACTACTCAATGACTTCTTATAAAGTCGTTAGTCGAATGACTTTAAGTGATAAAGATTATTTCTTTTTAATGGTTTCACCTCAATTTAAAGAATAATCATTTCTGCTTTGCGAATAGTATGAACGATTTAGAACTGTTTTATCTTGCGATTCTTTAAAGTGTTTATTTGGGTTTTAAAATTATATTTTTAAGAATTCATGGCACTGTGACGAGCCTAAACTGATGAGGTGCAGTTTGGGGCATTACAGTCACTATATCTTCACAGGAGTCCCGAAACTCCCTAGAACCCATATCCAAATCCTTGATTGCTTTAAGAAGAATAAGAGAGTCAGAACTGTATCGAACCGGGTCTAACGCATATCCAAATCCAATCTGTTTGGCAAACCCCATTATAAAGTTGTGAAACTAATCTCGAACGAATATCCCAACCTGTCCTCTTATTGATTGTCTATAAAAGGCGTCATTCATACAAACACAATAATGCCCAACTAGGTGTGGACTTCATCTCTGAGGTTGTCAGATTGGTTTAAGAGGCTTCTAATTCACATAGACATAGTGTTCATGCCACGTCGGTGTCTGTAAACTAACCGTTTCCCATACAAACTCGATAATATTCCATACATTGTCATTCCTTGCTTTCCAAAGAAACCATATGATAGCAATCAATTGATTGAAAAGATTGTCAGTCAATTGTGTAGTGCATTCCTGTAACCATTCTGGGAAGTTATTGGTGTGACCGCCAACTTCTGTAGTGAGAGACTGAATTAGGGGATCGGTGCTACGACAATCACGAAACAGGTGCAATTTCGTCTATGGGGCTGCACCACATAAGCCACATTCACCATACTTACACAGATGAAGGTAACCATGCCATGCCTTAAAAACACATGTTTTTGCAGCTAGTGTAGACTGTTACTTCTAAAATGACTTCTAGAAGTTGGATAGAGTGATTAGTATTGGTGCCGCTTAGTTAGATAGGACAATAATATCTCTGGCCGTAATATAAGCACTATTTACCTTGAAGATCCCCCGCGGTATGTAGTGCCATATGAATATGCCATAACCTGCTCTTCTACTCAACGAAATAGTGCGTGTTACAGCTATATCTTGAGGGCCAAGATATTGTTCCATTAATGTTACATTCCAAGTGTGATCGGGTGAGATAAATTAAGACACATTGTGGATAGTTGTTGGATACCTCAACAGAGACATTAACTTAAGATTGGATTAGCAATTATCTTCTCAAACCGCGATAGAGAAACCATCACGCACCATCCACTACAGGCCTAATAGCTAAAAGGCTACTTCGTATAGCAGGGAACATCACTCACCGTTGCACCCCAGATTGAACAAGAATGAAAGTACCTAGCACGATAAATCTTACTTACCAGGGACTCGGGATTCTACAAAATACGCTAGTTACTTATCCAACATAGCCAAATTAATGGCATTCTTGTTACGAAACCCTAGCCCACCCTGGTCTTTCAGCTTACACATGTTATCCCACGTACGCCAATGAATCTTTCTTTTGTCCACTATATCTTCCCAAAAGAATTTCGCACACATCTATTGTAGATCATCACATAAATTCTCTTAGGACCAATTTCTTATATAACAAGGTGCAGTTTCCGTTGTCCAAGTAACATCTGGACAACGGAGAATACTATCTCCGTCGTCCAGGTGCTCACCTGGACAACGGACCGACACGCCATGGTCCGAGTGTCCACTTAGACGATGTACCGACACCTCCGTTGTCTAAGTGAAGCATTATATAAGGCCAATGCCAAACTCTCTTCCTCTCTTCGCTCGATCACTCTCAACTGATCGAGCATAATCTCTTCCTGTCTTGATCAGCTAGCGCCTCATGTGTGCACGCAATGCAAACGACGATCGACGTCCTAGTTAGCTGGCTAGATATATAGCACTATATATATCGATCTTCGGCTCCGACCATCGATTAATTCGCCATATATATATCAGAGAATGCCAGGTACGTACGCAGTTAATTTTCCAACACCATTAACATAGGTTTATATATATATATATTTAATTGCATGTACGTTTGTTAAAACGCCCATTGTTAATAATTAATTAATTAGTACGTCTAATTAATATATAATTAATATATTAAGTTAGGAAATTGATGATCGATGTATATTATTTAATTATAGACATGTAGTACGTATTTATGTATGGATGTTTTCAAATTTGGTTAATATTTAGTTAAAATGTACATACATGCATGGATGTTAGCTACACATATTAAAGTACGTAATTGATCGATGTAGATCGAGTACGTATAATTAATAGTTAATTAATTGACTAATATATATGTAATAATTAATTAATTATAATATTTTGTTGAAGTATGGACAAAAGTTAGATGAAGTTGCAGAATAGATGTGATGTCCGGTATATGGATGGAATTAGCGAATTTGTGAATTTTGCGATAGAACATGGTCAAGGAAAGAAGCGTTTCAGGTGTCCGTGCAAGAAATGTCTTAATTGTCAGTATGTGGAGGTTAAAGTTATGGTGCGACACCTGTATGAAAATGGTATGATGTGGAGTTACACTACATGGAGCGAGCATGGTGAAGAAGTAGAGTTCAGCTCAGCAGACTTCAGCTCAGGGTACAGTTACCAGGGTGTCTCATCCAGCGGCAGTGGTGCCGGCCCCTCTGCTTGCAACCCAACTGCAGATTTGGTCCATGATGCGTTTTCAGGATTTAGTCATGGTGGACACCAACACCAAGACGGAGGTTACAGTACCACTCATGAGCATGATGACACATTCTCCGCTGCTAGCTTGGCCACTGACACTAGTGAGATGGATAAGTACAACCGGATGCTACTTGAAGCGCAAACCCCGGTGTTCCATGGATGTCGAGAGAATGTGTTGCAATATGTGATGGAGCAAATGAAGATAAAAGTGAAGCAAAAAATGTCAGTGAGTGCTTTTGACGAAATTCAGGAGCAAATATGTAAGTTGCTTCCTGATGATCACAATCTTCCTAAATCTCATTATAAGGTTAGAAATATCTTGAGCAACCTCGGCCTAAAGTACAGGATAATTGACGCATGTCCGAATGATTGTGTGCTATTTTACATAGACTATAAAGATTTGCACTATTGTCCCGTATGTGGCCAGTGCAGATATGAGCTAAATTGGAAGAGTTCGAAAAAGAGAATTCCTGTGAAAGTTGTTTGATATTTTCCCTTGATTACCAGATTGCAGCGCCTGTACATGTCTCTACCTGAAAGGACCCAACTCCGATTTAGCTCCCTAAACCGGAGTCAAACCCCTTCGAAAACACAAACCAACAAAAACCGTAGAAATTTTGGCAGAGTTTCGTTACTATCGTGGAATTACCATTACCTGCACGCGGAAAATACACTTCATCCTATGCCACAAAAAGCAAACCGTGGGCACTAATCCCATCCAGATTTCTCAATATATCAACAGTAAAGTAAAACAATAAATATAATAGTACTTTACTGAAATCCGGTGTAAAATCGTATAACATAATCAACAGATTACTCAGAGCGACATCTAATGTATAACAATATACGTATACCACAGTAGGTAGAACTATAAACCTACTGGAAGAAACAAGGTAGCTCGAGCACTATGCCTCCGACCACGACGTGTGACACCAGGGCCTGAACTGCAAACTGGGCACGGAAATCGAAAAGCTCAGGGGAAAGACATGAAACACGTTAGAGTGAGTGGACGAAAATAAATGTCTTTCACCAGTATATATATATGTTTAAAATAACTTATGCGAGTCCAGGTAAATAAATCAACATAGTACACGAGGTAAAACTCATACTCCTCTAGTGTACTAAGCATGCAAGTAAAAGTCCCACGGGGTCACTCATGGACTCCTCCGTGCTAGTACAGTCCGAACCACGGAGTCCCTGACTTCCACGTGATTCTAAGCCAGAAATGGCCTCGGTTCCGGGGATACGCCTTTCACCGGTCTGGTTGGGGAAACGCCCCTCCAGGCGGCCCTCCGTCGGGGATCAGCCGACGAGGCAAGTGTATCGATACAACAACGTAACTGAGACTGTACTCTGTGTAAACCAAATCATAAACAGTTCGATGCAAATGCATGAAACAGTATATAAGTGTATGCATATTCGTATACGTATATCCGTATAAATATAATCGTATAATCGTAAAACATATGCTCATGTAATTCAAAACCTCATACGCATGCTCAAGTTCATAAATCATATAAAAGACTCGCAAGAATTCCGTGAAAAGAAATTCTCCACTCACAGACTAGCGTAACGCGATATGCGTTAACCCGTGATCCGGCGGAAAGTCTCGCGCCAAAAGAACGATCACGAACACCTGAATATTCACAAAATCCAATACTCAAAGTCATAACTCGACATTTCAAAACAAATCACGAGAAACCACCGTTCTCGGAAACACGTAATTCAAAGTCGACGAATCGTCGAAAATCCGTATATGTACACCTCAATACCTCGCTATACATTCGGATGCTCAAATCAAGAAACAAACCTCCCCACTGCAATAGGGGTGCAATTTCGAGTCAAATGACATGCAACTTGTCAAAAATCCCAAAAACTCAACATTGACCGCCGTTGACCGCCGCGTTGACCACCGCCCACGGCGGCGCCGCCACTGATCGGAAAATTTCATGGCGGAGCAACCCCTATTCCACTCAAAATCATCCACTGAGCAACTTTGTTAACTGCAACAAAGGCCAATTCTCACTCTAACTAGGTCAATTTCATGAAAAACCGAATGTACACACAAATTTCAAATCCAAAATTCTCCATCCACAAATCGAATTAGAACTCCATACTTACATGGTTAGAATCCTTGAGAGGAGAGCTACAAAACCCAGTCCAAATCATAGTTCGAATCGGCCCGAATTATCAAACCCGAATTCACCAAAAATCTTCCATTTTCTCGCCGGAAATTCTTCCTCCACGGTGAGGCTTGCCGTGAAAGGAGGCCAGGGCTAGCTTCGGGACACCAAGACGGAAAGAATGGAACAAAAACTAGGCCGTGAGGTGGCCGGATTCAGCTCGCCGCCGTGGGGGTCACCGCCACCGTCGCACCTCCATGGTCAAACTGGGTTGACCCAGTCAACTCAGTTAATGCCATATGTTGACTTACCTGATTAGGAAACTTACTATTTATAGCTCTTCCCAAAAAGGAAACTCCCATATTTATCCATTTCGACGAACATCAAACCCACGTAACTTTCTCGTCGTGATTCCGATTCCGATAATTCTCACGGCAACAAACTCGTCTCGACCTACTCTTCAATTATCACCCAAAGTCAAACATATCGACTTATCAGATAAAAAGTCAACCATTCGAACCAACACATATTTAATCGACTAAACAACCAACAATCAGAAATAATCACAATTTAATCTCCGTAACTCAGAATAATGCTCCAGAAGTTCCCACGAGCTCAAAATTAAATTCTCAACAAATTCCGTGAAGAAGCCGAAGCCAAATTCTTGTCCGGTAATTTAGTCGTTAAGTAACCCACCATTTAAATCCGAACTTCAAATATTCATAATTAATTCCTCGGTCGTCCAAATAACGATCCGGAACCGCCCACGAACTCGATATCACATGTACTACGACTCTCGAGAAGAGACCCACCTCCAATTCTCGGCCAATAATTAAGTCCTTAACAAGTTTCGGCGATTAAAATAACTGTCGCAACTCTGCGACTACGTGCAAGCTCATCGATCAAGCTGATCATACTGCTGATTCTGGTCCGGGTCGTCACAAATCCACCCCCCTTAAAAAAATTTCAACCTCGAAATTTCTGAGTCTGCCAATTAAAAGTAGGAGCACTGCCTCTGCATACTGCTCAACTCACCAACGGCAACCTCAACTGAACGACTCTTCAGTGGCTACGTCAACTGGACAACTCTGAAAACAAACTCCTCATGAGGAAACAGCTCTGTGTTGAAATCCCTGTACCCCCAAATCTCAAATCTGAACTGGCTCCACACAATAGCCAAGTGTTCCTGCATAAGGAATAGATAGTGTACACAACACGTAACAAACCTGAAACATAGTTCCGCCACACGGAACACAACACACATAAAAGCCAACACTATAGGGGACGCCGAACTATACGGCACAACACACACTCGTCTATGACCACATACGGATCAAAACCACATGGCAAATCACAACTCAGTCTACACACATCAACACAACACAAACATCGAACTCAGGCAATTATCAACCCATTTCCGCTAATCTGACAGTCTGTGGTAACGTATTCCACAAATTCAGAATCAAACGTCAACTCAAACTCAGCCAAACTCACTCCAACACAGTGGGGTACAACAACATCCCTCAAAACGACATCACGCAACATCAATATCATAGTGGTCAACAACTGCAAGCAATCTCGAACAAGTGAAACTGCTGGTCCCGAATCCTCCGAAACTGCAATACTGAGGTCCACGACATGCCCTCCAAGGTCTCAATAGTCCTCAAAGATCGCTCGCCAATCTGAGGATAAGAACTGGTACTAACTCGTAATCTGGTCCCCAATGCTTGCTGCGAAGCTCGTCAACACTCCGTCGTAGCTGATTGTCTCGGTCAGTGAACTGGGACATAGGCACATCACGAAATGGACAATCTCCGTCAAACACAGCGATGCCAGCCTACCACTGAAATCATCTCCGAAAATACAAGGAAATGTACTGAGTTCGTCAAATGGTCTACAAAGGCCAACAACTGGTACCACGAACCAAAGTACATACAAACACACATAATCACAACAACAATCGCCACGTCTAACCGAAAATCTCCAATGACTGACACTTCTCGGCAAGTCTCTGCCTCCTAGCCATCGCCAGTCGACAAATGTGGCATCTGCACAAACAAGCTGCTATATTGCTCTTCATGTTGCGTCACGAGTAGTAAACTCGAAGTATCAGACACATCTTCACCTTACTAGTGCCAAATGCGCGCGAAACCACGAGCCTCAACATCTTCACACTCGAACTCAGCTCCCGTAGTACATAACTCGGCTAACATGGAAACTCGAGCCACACACACAAATAAAACACCGAAGCTCCCGACTCTCGACTGAATGCATCAGCAACAACATCCAAGACGGATGGTCAAAGTACAATCTCTAGCCTTCTCGAACAAACTCAAATGTGCAGCCATAGTCATTAGTCGATCTCATCTATCTACACTGCCTCAAGCCCAATCTGGCCGAAAATGCAAGTGGATGAAACTCAAGTGGTCAGTGTACGTCATACACTGCGCTGCACGCCGTAGCTGTAGTGTCTCGAACTCTTTGATGCTAATATATGACAGCTACCCCAAATCAAACTCCGGATACGTAGCTTTATAAGGTTTCTACTGTCCGTAACCATGAGCCACCGCTCTGCTACACAGCATCAAAGCACAACCAAATTCAAACCTCGATGCATCGCCATAACCCACGAACTCGTCACGATCGTCAGGTAAGGTCAAAACCGAAGCAACAGTCAACCATCCTGCAGGAGTAAGTAACTCTCCTCGCGTGCATCGAACCACTCGAGCTTGACGCTTTCTTCGTCAATCCGGAAAGTAGAGTGGCAATCCGGGAAAATCCTGCACAAAGTCGTAGGTAAAAGCTTACCAAACCCAAAAGAAACTCCGGATCTCTGGTACAATGGTAGGTCAACCCCAAATTAACACGGCTTCCATCTGGTCAGGATCCACGCCAACTCCCTCGGATAACATCACACAGCCCAAAATCTTCACGCTAACCATCCAAAACTCACACTGGTTGAACTTTGCAAACAACTGATCACCTCACGAGGTCCGCAAAACCGTTTGCAACTGCTTCAGGTACTGGCTCACACTCCTGGAGTACATCAGGATATTGCCAACGAACATGACCACAAACTCGTCCAGAAACCTTCTGAACACCTGGTCCATCAAGTCCACATGATTAACGGAGCATTGGTCAACCAAACAGCGTGACCAAAAACTCGTAATGCCTGCACCATGATCTGAAAGCTAACATAGACACATCTGACTCATCGATCCTCAACTGATGGTATCCGGACCCGAAATCAATCTTCGAAAAGACTGAAGCTCTCACAAGCTGATCAAACCAATCGTCAATCCGAAGCGGAGGATACATACTCTCCTCTGAAGCAAATCAAGCTTCCGGTAGTCAATCCACCACCACGTCGAACCATCCGACATCCGTATGAACAATGCAAGAGTACACCACGCAAATACGCGGGGTCGCATGAAATCCTCTGAAACCTCCTCCAGCAACTCCTGGAGTCGAACATGTAGCTCCAACAGCTCCGCTGGCTCCGAACGACAAGACCCTGGTAAAATGAGTCCAGTGCCCAAATAAGCTCTATGGTGTAGACAATCTCCCAAACTGGAGGAACACCTGGTAACTCCTCCGAAACATGCTAGGAAACTCAGGAACCACCTCAATGTCACCAACATCGAGCACAGCAACCGAAGTTTCGACATCATACGTTAAGCAAGCAACATAATCCGTCTCCATCACCTACTCGACCATCACCGCGAAACAGTGTCTCGGGGAAACCTGGTCGACGAGCACAACCTCCTTCTCGAGGCACTCGCACATAGCCAAATGCGTCGTCAGTAAGTCCATACTCATAGTCACAACAAAACCACAATGTCCAGCTATAACAGATCCGCGGCTAAGCCATATCTTCCAACAAGGATCTCGCAACCTCCGGATGGATACAATACTCTCCAAAACCTCGGAAGTGGAGATGCAGGTACAATAGCCATGGATATCAAACAACAGTAACCTCAGAGAAAAGTCTGTCCTCAAACAAGGTCGTGGCATGAACTCCAACATGCCCAGCTAGCCGCCTACGTCAAATGCGACATTACTGAATAGCTCATCAAAAGAGTACATTGATCAAACTTCAGATACAACATGAGGATCTCCTCGTGAACTCTAAGCTGTCGAACTACTAACACAGCTGACTAAGGGCGCTCCCTCGCAACGTGACTCTCCTGGCCACCACAATAGCAACTGAAAGTGCTCCACGAACACAAGTCACCGCAACACCTGCTGCGTGAAAGGATCACCAATGATCGCCCAAACTCATGCCACAGGAGCAAGTCCGCTACTCTGTGATCTCCGCCATTATCAAACGGATTCTCTGCTTGATCAGACGACCCTCAACACAATCGAAAAGGTCACAGGCTGACAAAGTCACTGATCCCGAAGTGTCGGAACTCAACCTCATCAAAACATCTCGACTGAATCCATTTGCCTCAAATCATCACATCGAAAACCGTGTACGTCTTTCCTTCTTAATAGCCTCGCCACTGAGTGCAGCACACTAAGCTCCTCACGGCAATCTCGAGGCATAACAGTCAAAGTCCCTCCGATGCTCAGGTTTAAACTCGTCTCGAACCTCGTGCACTGCTTCCTCTGAAGCCACATAACTCGTGCAAACATGTGAACAATGTATCTCTACCTCAGGTGGGTAAACACTCCACATTCGATTGCTGAATAGCCTGATTAAAACCGTTATTGTATAAACAACACTCTGAATGTAGGCCATGGAGTCGCAACCGGAACCCACACAATATCAGCCCACCAAATACAACAATCTGACTCAGGCAAACATCACTGCCACAAATCTCAGCTCTGAGGCAACATGTAGACGCTCATATACACACAACCAGGCAAACCGTGCCACACAATTCTCTGAACTCTGAATACTCATCCAAATCCACAGTTCTCTAGCAATTCACGCGTCGAATGATCCTTAATAGGATCCACAACCGTACCGACACAGAAAGCACGTCAGGAGGCATCCTAATGAATAAAATATCGTTCAAAACAAGTGGAACGTAATCATGGAACTTCGAATATTTGAAAGTATACAACACCCGAAATATTGATGAGTATCCGCCGGCCGGTCGGGTCACCATTCCAGACATGCTGTACATTCTCAAATATCCTTAGTAAACACGACTACAGAAGTCTACAGAACCTATAACCTAATGCTCTGATACCAAGCTGAAAGGACCCAACTCCGATTTAGCTCCCTAAACCGGAGTCAAACCCCTTCGAAAACACGAACCAATAAAAACTGTAGAAATTTTGGCAGAGTTTCCTTACTATCGTGGAATTACCATTACCTGCACGCGGAAAATACACTTCATCCTATGCCACAAAAAGCAAACCGTGGGCACCAATCCCATCCGGATTTCTCAATATATCAACAGTAAAGTAAAACAATAAATATAATAGTACTTTACTGAAATCCGGTGTAAAATCGTATAACATAATCAACAGATTACTCAGAGCGACATCTAATGTATAACAATATACGTATACCACAGTAGGTAGAACTATAAACCTACTGGAAGAAACAAGGTAGCTCGAGCACTATGCCTCCGACCACGACGTGTGACACCAGGGCCTGAACTGCAAACTGGGCACGGAAACCGAAAAGCTCAGGGGAAAGACATGAAACACGTTAGAGTGAGTAGACGAAAATAAATGTCTTTCACCAGTATATATATATGTTTAAAATAACTTATGCGAGTCCAGGTAAATAAATCAACATAGTACACGAGGTAAAACTCATACTCCTCTAGTGTACTGAGCATGCAAGTAAAAGTCCCACGGGGTCACTCATGGACTCCTCCGTGCTAGTACAGTCCGAACCACGGAGTCCCTGACTTCCACGTGATTTTAAGCCAGAAATGGCCTCGGTTCCGGGGATACGCCCCTCACCGGACTGGTTGGGGAAACGCCCCTCCAGGCGGCCCTCCGTCGGGGATCAGCCGACGAGGCAAGTGTATCGATACAACAACGTAACTGAGACTGTACTCTGTGTAAACCAAATCATAAACAGTTCGATGCAAATGCATGAAACAGTATATAAGTATATGCATATTCGTATACGTATATCCGTATAAATATAATCGTATAATCGTAAAACATATGCTCATGTAATTCGAAACCTCATACGCATGCTCAAGTTCATAAATCATATAAAAGACTAGCAAGAATTCCGTGAAAATAAATTCTCCACTCACAGACTAGCGTAACGCGATATGCGTTAACCCGTGATCCGGCGGAAAGTCCCGCTCCAAAAGAACGATCACGAACACCTGAATATTCACAAAATCCAATACTCAAAGTCATAACTCGACATTTTAAAACAAATCACGAGAAACCACCGTTCTCGGAAACACGTAATTCAAAGTCGACGAATCGTCGAAAATCCGTATATGTACACCTCAATACCTCGCTATACATTCGGATGCTCAAATCAAGAAACAAACCTCCCCACTGCGATCGTGGTGCAATTTCGAGTCAAATGACATACAACTTGTCAAAAATCCCAAAAACTCAACATTGACCGCCGTTGACCGCCGCGTTGACCACCGCCCACGGCGGCGCCGCCACTGACAGGATAATTTCATGGCGGAGCAACCCCTATTCCACTCAAAATCATCCACTGAGCAACTTTGTCAACTGCAACAAAGGCCAATTCTCACTCTAACTAGGTCAATTTCACGAAAAACCGAATGTACACACAAATTTCAAATCCAAAATTCTCCATCCACAAATCCAATTAGAACTCCATACTTACATGGTTAGAATCCTTGAGAGGAGAGCTACAAAACTCAGTCCAAATCATAGTTCGAATCGGCCCGAATCATCAAACCCGAATTCACCAAAAATCTTCCATTTTCTCGCTGGAAATTCTTCCTCCACGGTGAGGCTTGCCGTGAAAGGAGGCCAGGGCTAGCTTCGGGACACCAAGACGGAAAGAATTGAACAAAAACTAGGCCGTGAGGTGGCCGGATTCGGCTCGCCGCCGGCGAAGCCGTGGAGGTCACCGCCACCGTCGCAGCTCCATGGTCAAACTGGGTTGACCCAGTCAACTCAGTTAATGCCATATGTTGACTTACCTGATTAGGCAACTTACTATTTATAGCTCTTCCCAAAAAGGAAACTCCCATATTTATCCATTTCGACGAACATCAAACCCCGTAACTTTCTCGTCTTGATTCCGATTCCGATAATTCTCGCGGCAACAAACTCGTCTCGACGTACTCTTCAATTATCACCCAAATTCAAACACATCGACTAATCGGATAAAAAGTCAACCATTCGAACCAACACATATTTAATCGACTAAACGACCAACAATCAGAAATAATCACAATTTAATCTCCGTAACTCAGAATAATGCTCCTGAAGTTCCCACGAGCTCAAAATTAAATTCTCAACAACTTCCGTGAAGAAGCCGAAACTAAATTCTCGTCCGGTAATTTAGTCGTTAAGTAACCCACCATTTAAATCCGAATTTCAAATATTCATAATTAATTCCTCGGTCGTCCAAATAACGATCTGAAACCGACCACGAACTCGATATCACATGTACTACGACTCTCAAGAAGAGACCCAGCTCCAATTCTCGGCCAATAATTAAGTCGTTAACAAGTTTCGGCGATTAAAATAAATGTCGCAACTCTGCGACTACGTGCAAGCTCATCGATCAAGCTAATCATACTGCTGATTCTGGTCCGGGTCGTCACATCTACACACAGTAGAGGCGATGCGATGGTACGCAGAAAAGCGAATAGATGACGATGTCCTGGGACACGCCGCGGATGGGGAGGGTTTCAAACATTTCGACAGAGAATTTGGAGACTTTGCTGCAGAGGTTAGAAATGTTAGACTCGGCCTTTCTACAGACGGATTCAATCCTTGGGGAAGTAATAGCTCCGCCGTCAGCACTTGACCAGTTATTCTGATGCCGTACAACTTGCCTCCGTGGATGTGCATGAACAAGGAATTTAATTTCCTTACTGTACTAATTCCAGGTCCTAAATCTCCAGGGAAGTGTTTAGATGTCTACCTCAGACCTTTGATCGACGAGCTGAAACTGTTGTGGGAAAATGGAGTCCCAACTTATGACAAATTCACTAACACGATGTTCATGATGAGGGCTGCCATAATGTGGACGATCAGCGATTTTCTAGCGTATGGGATGTTGGCAGCCTGCAGGACAAAAGGATATAATGGATGTCCTATATGTTTGGACGACGTGAACTCTAGTTGGCACGCGGGGAAGGTGTGTTACTTGGGTCACCGTAGATGGCTTCCTCACGACCACCCGTGGCGACAGGATGAAGCTCATTTCAACGGGACGGTAGAGAACAATCCTAAACCCCGTAGTTGGTCGGGCGAAGAGATTTTAGAGAGGTTGAGTTATTTCGACTTTGGTGTGTTGACCAATGACGCGGATGTAAAGAAATGCAATCCAATTCCTCCACATGATCTCAGATATTGGCATCACAAGAGTATATTCTTTGAACTCCCTTACTGGTCGAAGTTGAAACTGAAGAACAACTTGGAAGCGATGCACATAGAAAAGAATGCTCCTCCAGTATTTTAGCTAATAATTCATTTCTGTAGTTTATTATATCGTTTCTTTCCCGATTCCAAACAATATTTTAATTTTTATGCGTTTTTCGATCATGTATGTACAAATTAATTTTTATTATTTAATTAAGTAATTACAAATTTATTTTATTTAATTAATTTGAACATTTTTAATTATTTAAATGAGATTGGTTTATAAATTAAATTATTAATATTTAATAACAATTTAATTTTAAAAAAAAAAAATTAAATAAGCACTTGGACGACGGAGATCACATTCTCCGTCGTCCAAGTGCTTGGACGACAGAACTTGGAGCACGGATCCTGGAGGACGGAGCCTCCGTCGTCTGAGTACTTAGACGACAGAAAAACGCACCTAGACGACGGAAACGCTCCGCGGTCTAAGTGCGTTTTTCTTGTAGTAGTCTTTTCTCCCTTTTTTAATAGCTTGATGTTTTACTTTTTTATTTTATCTTCTTTTTTTACAGTTTTATCTTTTACCTTTTCACCTCATACTCTTTTTTACAGTTTTATGTATTATTTTTCACTTTACTTTCTAACAGATTTTATTTTTTAACATTTATACGTTTTTTAATCGTTTTAATTTCTACTTTTTTTAACGGTCTGGACTTTTCGCTTACAATTTTTTTTTTTTTTAAGATTTCATCTTTTAATTAAATTTTCTACCTTAACTTTAATATCACTTACGCATCATTTCTCACTTTTTTCCTAGTCATATACAAAGATAAATAAAGAAAGACAAACAACTAGCTAGGACTCTAAAAATAAATCACAAAATTCACCACAAATATGAATAATCTTTTCTTGATTGAATGGTTCTTCCCGGAAATTGAACTGAAATCATTCTTCCCTTCCCATAAATAACATCTTTAGATGATTATTCTTTTCCGGTTAGCCCGTGATTCATATTGAGCAAATCGAGCACACCCCGTCCTAAAACGGATTCCTAATCATGTTTTGGGTCTCTCCACCCAAAGGTGGCACAATACTGACATAACTATCCACTCGGCCTAACCACTAAAACTCAATCACAAACCAAACAATGATGTTTGGTAGACAATATCAGTCTCAAGCCAAAGAGATCACTTGAAGATCCTCACTGCAATGAAGATACCCTACAGTTTAACAAAGTAATTTCCCCCCGAGACTCACAAGTAATAATGAAATCTCAGAAAATCAGATCTTTGAGCATAAATAAAAACTTGGTTACTGTACGATTGCAACTTCTCCTAATCAATTAAGAAAACAGAGGATAACAAACACCTGTAGACGAGTTGGGAACCATATAATATATATGACCCAAGGTTCTGAAAATATAGTTTACTTTTTGAAAGAACAACTCAGCTTTGTTTTCGATAGAGAGAATGAATGGCAAGTATGAAAACTAACGCATTATATAGTCTTTTCTATAGAGTGATAAAATAAATTGAAGTTTGAAGCTTCTATGATTTCCATCCGAAGAAACGGAAATTACCAAAATGTACTCAAAATTTAAAGCAAGCTGAAAAAAAAAATATGACTGATGAGGTAGTTCAAAATAAGAATTGCCTAGTCAATTAGAAAACAAACAAAATAATCACGATCTCAAACAAGTCAGCAAACATTCATCTTAATTCTATCACACCCAAACACACTCAAAGCTATAAAGAAAATTATGTTTTCCCTGCCTCAAAGGTTAGTTTATAACAACCAAAAGAGAGGAGACCTATAGCCAAGTACAACCCCCAAATTTCACACTCAATCTCAAACCTAGCATCCAGCCACCTAAATGAAACTTTCACATATATAATTACCTTTCAATTCGAAGAGAAAGCCTAATTGAAAGGTGAGGATACTTACTGTGAGAGTTGGAGTCCGCCGAACGAAAGTTTTCATCGTGAATCCTACAAAATAAGTCAAAGCACGGGTAGTACCACACTTAGATCTTCTAATTCTTATTTAACTAAGAAACGACGAAATAAGTATGTGTTTAGGGTTAGAACGTATTGATTACATTTCTTCTCATAATGAACATGTATATATAAGAAAAAGGCCAAGCCTAAGCATAATCCTTCGAGTGAGGACAGTTGTTAGACTCCTACATAGGGTTAACCGGGATTCTTAGCTACCACAAACTCTATCATATCATATCCACCATTAAGTCCCATGGTCTATCCAATAAACTACAAACTCCCCCTTTCCTTTCGTCTATATCCAATGTATCTTTAATTAAAGTCCTTTAGAGCAACCGCACCGACAAGCACGGGCACCGGTTTTGCTCGAGCATCAGGTGGGGTCTCACGGAACTGCTCGAGGGTCTAGGTTTTGGAGTGCGCACTGGCGAGCAGCCGCACGAGTAGTCGTCGTTGACGATTTTCTCAGGCAATCTATCGAGCAAGTCTCGCTCCGATGGTTGCTCGATTCCCTGGCGGATCCCACGGCACGTGGGTGACACCATGCGAGTGTAATTGTTTTATGTCAGGCGGGTGCAGTAAAAAAAGTAATTAAAATTTTTGACGGACCAATCTGCCACTGGCACGTGGCTTACCGGCTAGTAAAATCAAACCCAATGGTCCAATCGATCCAATGGCTCAGATTTGAATCAGAAAGTTTGATCCAACGGCTCAGATTTGAAGGCAACGGCTATTGAAAAATCAAAACGGAAATAAAATGAAAAATTGTAAAAAAAATTGTAAAAAAATTATTTTAGAATTCCCAAAAATTCTCAAACTCTCCCAAATATTTGCCTATAAATACTACTTCAATTTTTGCTCAACTCACACCAATTTGTGCACAACAAATTGCACTTCTCCTTCCATCTCCTCTCTCATTTCGTTAAGCTTTTCTTCGTAAAAAATGGGCACACATTGGCTTTCTTCCGAAGATTTACAAATGTGTATCTCTTTTGTGCTTCATAGCGTTGATGAATACGACGGCAACAAACAAAAGAAGGAGAAATTGTGGGAGACAATTCATGGGAATTATGTGAAAAATTGGAAACCAACACAAGGTGATCCTCCGAAAGAGCCGAGGACCCGAATCGCGCTTGCGTCTCACTACAACAAGTTCAAGCTACTCTAGCTTGCAAAAATGGGGCATATGTTTGTACGTGGCACGGCAACGTATAGCTAACGGCACTTCGCTAATGGATGAAGTAAGTTTATTTTTTTGTAGCATAATGATGAATTAAATTATATAGAATATATAATTTAAATTATGTAGCATACATTATATAAATTTGTATGCGTAGCAAATTTAATGTATACAAATTTATAAATTATATAAACTTATATAATGTATACAACTTTAATGTATACAATTTATATAGTTTAATGTATACAATTTATATTCCGTATACAAACTATGCATTATCCCAAATTTTTTGTAGCATACATTATATAATGACCATCCATTTTAAATTATATAATTTTTTTGTAACATACATTATATAACGACGATATCTCGTAGCGACACATGTCGGATCGGCATTGGTCGAAAATCTCATCGGAAATCTAGTCTAATTATTTTACCGACAATGACACATGGCGGTGACACGTGTCAATTTTTAATTAGTCGGAAATCTTTTTGGAAATCTTGTATAATTACTACCGATAAAGACACGTGTCACATTATTATTGGTGGTAAATCTATCCGGTAAATCATTTTTAAACATTTCACAACATGACAAAGCTGATTTGCTTGAAGCAAATAGTGAATGAGTGTATGCAAAACTTGATTTGCTTGAACAAATCTTGGATATATTTTGCTTGAAGCAAAATTTGCTCTTGCTTTGCTTCTTGCTCTGCTCATCAGTGCGGATGCTCTTAAGTACTTGCATAACTTTCCACGAGTCTTTTGGATAGTTTTATAACACTCAATAAACCCTAACCCAATCATATTGGATAGTCTTATAACTCAGTAAGTATAGTCCTGCTTTCTGAGACCCTTACCTTTCTGCCTTTACACCTTTAAGTTTATTCACCTTTCACGTGTGTAGTTTCCAGCCCTCACAGTTACCCCTTAGCCATAACAAGCGTACCTTGTATCAGTTGCTGTGACTACATGTTATATCCAGAGCCCACCTTTTCTTCCCTGGAGATGATCTTTTCCTTTATACGACTTAATTCTTGGAAGCTAACTTTCTTGAGAGGTTTCACGATTCGGCAAGTGAGCTCTTCACCCTTCACTAATGCATCGCCTTATAGCATACTGCATTGCGATGCTTCAACTCTTGTTGTGATGTAAAGTAATATAGTTGGTTGAAACTACTTACGGTGGAAAGGTGGCTACCCTGCCACCACGAGCTTTGGGTATAGGAATGTTTCTTGATCATTGCCTTGTCGTACGTCCCATGGATGAATCGTTCGTGAAGATGCAGATGATCAACAAGTTGAACTCATTTATTATGGTAACAAGCTTTCTAAAATGTCAGCAAGATGTGCAGGTTTCCATTGATGGTACGCTTTGAGAACCCCAAGTTTCCGCTGACCAGCGATTGCATCCTCCTTAAATCACCGGTAATCTTTACTCTTTCATTGAAGCACTTCGGGTATCTACCTTTCGCCTGGTAAATTGTGGACCGGCCTTTCTCTCATCTTTAAATGGGCATGATTTGATGATATCTACATAAATAGATAGTCCCTTCCATACTCCATAATATGATTCATCTATAGTTCAACCTCGTTTGAAGGTATAGACAATTTTGACTCAAGCCATCAAGATACCATAGTGGGTACACTTACATTGCATAAATTCTTCCTTGGTATGGTTGAAATACATCGTTGGTGTTTGACCAAATATATAGTTCGAATAGACTTGATTGTTCACCTTACATTTACATATACGAGTTAGAGGCTTAATCCGAAAGCTGCTCCACAATTCTGAGGCTTATCGCTGAAATCTGCTTAAAAAAAGGTTTTAAAATTACATTTATTAGGCTTTTCGGTTTACATTACCCAGATTACTGGTCTGGCTGAAGGCGTGTCCATCTAGTTGGCGAGTGTTAGTACCGCTTAGGGCTAATCCTCTAATTATGTCACACTCAGCACCTTAATTAGCCAATTAAGAAAATAAAGAGAAAGCATCAAAAAAAGAATATCTCTCAAAGCTATTTGCGACTTGGTGACTCATCACTATAAGTAAATGACCAAGCTGTCCTAAATTATATTGGGAATGCATACACTCCTACATTGCTAAATGAGATAAGATGACACATTCACTTGCCTATATAAGGAGGTCTCACACCTCACATAAGGTAACATTTCCTAGTGTAATAACTTTACTTGTTACTCTACATGCTTACTAACTTATGCATCAGAGCATTAAAGGCGGGCTAATCACGTCTTCACTTTTAACGATGTGTTGTATGTTGTAGGAACAGGGACCTTTGTCCATATCAAACACCTCAACAAAATTTGGTACAAACAATTGGCCCCGTCTTCGAGTTTCGTACATTCCAAACCATGTACAAATACCACAAGGTAGAAAACACTACCAAAAAAAAGCTTCTTAGACGACGGCAAGGTGCCGTCGCCTAAGTAGGCCTTTCCGTCATCTACGTTCCTAGCCGACGGAACCTCCGTCCTCTAAGACGCGTCGTCTAATCGCCGTAGGTTAATTAGGTGCTCAGACGACGGGTATTTAAAATTACGTCGTCTGAGCTATACTTAGACGACGCATATCTGCGTGATGTAAGTGTACTTCCATGACGGATATATTACCGTCGTCTGAGTAGACTTAGACGACACGTGTTCACGTGGTCTAAGTACCCCCTTAGACGACGGTGTTGACGCGTCGTCTAAGTCTAGTAAAACGATGTCTTTTTCCGTGGTCTAAGTATATATCCACTTAGACCATGCAACAAAATGTACCATCCTTTAGCTGATTGTACTTAAACAACGGATTGATTGTACTTCCATCGTCTAAGTAGAAATATTAATTTTTTAAAAATATAATTAATCTAATATATAAAACATTAAATTAATAAATTAATTTAATAATTAAACTAATAATAATCGAAAATATATTATATATAAAATTCGTAAAAAAATATTAATGATAATGTATTGTTCGATTCCGATGAAAATCACAAAAGTACGTACATAATTATAAAAAACCTAACTAGCGACACTAGAAGGCGTTCGGTGGGTTCGGCCGATCCCACCTCCGCTCGGATCGTCGTCATTGGGTCCTAGAAGAATGGGGCCAAATGGGTGACAAACAACATCGGGATCTAGGCCTAGTTTAAGCGACATGATGCGTACTAATTGAGCCATATGATCCATCCTCGCTTGAGTCGCTTGATTCTCCTCCCAAACCATACCAGCGTCCTTCTGAGCCCTTAAAGCGTTGTCGTTGGCCACTCGAGGTTATTCCTCCAAGGCTTGCATTTGCTCTCACCCCGCAGCACTGAATTGCCGACTCTCTGACGAGGTGGACTGGCTCATATCTCGCTCGACGCCTCGTCCAAGACCACAAACCTCTTTACCAGGTCGACGGCAGAAGATTGCATCTGCGATTTCTATCTGTCTCTGTCGAGAGAGTATGCAGCTCCTCAAACGGGACCCCTGGAGTCTGGGACTACATATCCGCAATTCTCTCGTCGGCCAATTCTTGTAACCTCTCCTGAAATGAACATGAAGAATATATATAGATTGTCCAAAAAAAATTGACATAATTTCTCCTAAAAATTGAGGAAACCAAAATCCTGCATGAAAACCAAAACACTTCCAATAACATCAAAACAAAATTAATCTCATTCACATTTCTCAAGTTCACTTATGTACCACACATGCATATGTACGCATCACACTAATAATATCCTCAATTATCAAGTTTCTTGATATGAACTGGCGACATTATCCTGTTGAGTGTGAATCAATGATGACCCTTCAAGTGATGTGACACTCCATATTCCTCGGTCAGACATATGGTTTACTATTTTCCAGCGTTCATCAGCTTTCGGATCATCCAGATAGAACACCTGCCTAACATGTGTGGCAAGAGCAAAATGCTCATCCTCATACCAGCTTGAGTTTGTATCGACTGATAAAAGGCTCAGATCTTTCTTCGTATGCTTGAACCATTTACTGTTGAATAGAAAAACATTGATACAATTCTCATATAGTAGCTGAACGACATTGACAAGAACTCCGTAATATACATTATCGCCTTGTTCGACCGCGATCCCACTATTTTGTGTTCTTCTTCCTTTATCTCGGTCTAATAAATTTTACACCATTAACAAAACATCCTGGGTAAATATAGTGCTGAACTAGCTTACGGGCCAACATGTATTTTTTCCATGACCACCACCCATTGTGGTTAGAGGATTTCTATAGATCCTCCATCTGTAAAAAATGTGAACTTTCAAGATGTAATTAAGAATATATATATATATATATCTACCAAAATTTTGCCATAGTTTCCCCTAAAACTAAAGGAAATCACAAATAAACCTGCATCCAAAATTTGACCAAAAAACTACGAATCCATTAATGAAACACGAAATTTATGTCAAATAACAAATTATGTAACTAATTAATCCTTACAGCAGTCCGGTTCCAGATATAGATCGATACATATATATATATATCAATATCAAATTTTAAAAAGGAAGCAGAAAGCCAAGATGCATGGTTTAATAATTTAAAGTGACATACCCATTGGAGGAAATAATCAGGGAACTTCTTAAATATTTTTTCAACCCAGTTAGGGCTCTTGTCCGGTTTGGCTATCTGAATTTTAGTTTTGTAAGTTTGCATGTAACCAGTAACCTCTTCACAGTCTCGCAACACTACCTAATGTGTTTCAATAAGTTCCTCCTGACTTAATCTTTCGGTTAATAGTCTTTTAAACGGTCGTACAAGATCTGTGACGTTGAAAGATTGTAGGTAACAGGTGTATTAGAGGTAGTCTCGACCAGATCATTGAAGTAATTGCTGTAGTAAGTAACAGACACATGCATTATGTATGTTTCCGCGATGGAACCATCTGAGGTAGACCTATTTTTGACGAATCATTTATATTGTCCGAGTTGTCTACAAAATAGTCATTATATTATTAATTCGCAACAATCTTTGTAAGAAAAGAGATATTCTATACTACTTCATATTTTACCTTTCCTGAGGATACATCCACGTGTACTGGACTGGACCAGAAAGCAGGACTTGTTCGGGAAGGTGGACCATGAGGTGAATCATGGTGTCAAAGAAAGAAGGGGGGAAAATCATCTCTAATTTGCAGAGGATGTGAACAATTTTGTATTGAAGTTCGACCACATCCGACTTCTTCAGCTCCCTGGTGCATATCCTATGCCACCATCTGCACACTGCAACAATTGGTTCGACGACGTCTTTTGGAAAATAAGGTCAAATCACCACTAGAATCAGACGTTGCAGCATAACGTGACAGCCATGAGTCTTTAAAACAATGAACTTGTGTTCCCCTACTTTGACTCAGTCATATATGTTGGATGCATAATTAGACGGGTACCGAACATGCTGAAACCAGTTGAATACAGCATCCCTTATTGTTGGCTTCACTGTGTAAGGTGCAATTGGCATCTTGTTGTAAACACCTCTTCTATGCTTCTTTAACCACAAGGGACGGCGTATATTCATAGATTCTAGATCTTTCTGCACTTTGGGAGTGCCCTTAGTCTTGAACTTAATATAGAGAATGGTTCCCACCAGGGTGTCGCACACATTCTTCTCTATGTACATGATATCAAGGTTGTTCCTCAGCTTTAATTTTGACGAGTAAGACAGTTCAAAGAAAATAGTCACGTGGTGCCAATATGCAACATATTGTGGAGGGTGTGGATTCAATTTCTTCACATCATCGTCATTGGTCAACACGCCGAAATTGAAGCTATTTAACATTTCCAAAATCTCTTCGCCAGACCAATGTCGGGGTTTAGGAACATTCTCTACTATCCCATCGAAACAGTCTTTATCCTATCACCACTAGTGATCATGAGGAAACCATCTACGGTGACTCAAGTAACACATCTTCTCCGCGTGCCAACTCAAGTTCACGTCATCTAAGCAGACAGGACAAGCATTGTATCATCTGGTTGTGCAAGATGCCAACATCTCATATGCAGGAAGATCGCTGATGGTCCACATTATCGCGGCTCTCATAAAGAACATTTTGTTACTGAACTTGCCACATTGGAACTCCAGTTTCCCACAACAATTTCAGCTCGTCAATTAATGGTCTGAGGTACACATCTAAACACTTTCCAGGAGACTTAGGCCCTAGAATTAGCAGAGTAAGGAAATTAAATTTCTTGTCTATACACATCCAGGGAGGCAGGTTGTACGGCATGAGGATAACTGGCCAAGCGTTGTACATGCCATCGTTAAAAGGATTGAACCCATCTGTAGAAAATCCTAGTCTGACATTTCGAATCTCCAATGCAAAGTCTGAAAATTTCCTGTCAAAATGTTTAAAAGTCTCTCACATCTGCCACGTGTCTAAGCACATCGTCATCTATTATCTTTTCCGCATACCATCTCATCGGCTCTAATGTGTATAGAGACATAAACAAATGCTGCAGTCTGGGAATCAACAGAAAATATCGAAGCACCTTCATAGGAATCTTCTTCTTCGAATTCCTCCTATTAGGGTACTTCCATCTAGAATGGTTGCAAACAAGACAATAGTCAAACTCTGCATACTCCTTATAAAACAGCACGCAATCGTTTCTGCATACGTAGATGTGCTCATACTTCAGACCCAGTTTGCTTAAGACACTTTTTACCTTATAATGGGAACATGGAAGTTTATGATTGTTAGGAAGTAAATCACATATGTTTTTCTGGATTTCATCAAAACCTGCATCCTATATTTTGTGCTTCACTTTGTACTCAATTTCGGTCATTATGGCGTGCAACACAGTCTGTGGACATCCATCGTACACCGGGGTAGCTTTAAGTAGCATGCTATTGTACCTATCAAATTCAGTAGTGTCAATTTCCGGGAATACAACAGGGACTGGGTCAACATTAAGAGTATCAGATCCTTCCTATTCTTGTTGCTCTCTACCATGTCGACTGAATTCCGGAAAAGCATCATGCACCAAATCCTCGGTGGGGTTCCAAGAAGGGGCGCCACTACCGGTACTGCTGGATGAGGTACCCTGGTAACTGTACCATGCGTTGAAGTCTAGCTACTACTTCATCGTGCTTACTCCATGTAGTGTAACTCCACATCATACCGTGCTCATACAAGTGATGAGCCCCTAACATGAGACTCCACAAACTGGTGGTTAAGACATTTTCTGCATGGACACCTTAAACTTTTCTTTCTTTGACCATGTTGCATCGCAAACGTTACAAACTCTCATATTCCATCCATATACCTCTCATCATTTCTATTCGCCAACTGTATCCAACTCTTGTCCATATTCGAATAATATTGAATATATTAACTATATATGCATGCAAACAAATTAAAACCTTCGGATTGATCGATCCATTGCAAGTTAGAAGAATTATATATATGTATGTACCTTGATTCGTCGATAATTACATGTCGTCCAATCAATGTCGTCGTTGATCGAAGTGAAGTGATCGATCGATCGAGCTACCTTGATCGCGGTATGTAGGTAGGCTATATATAGCTAGCTATATATATATATATTATTTTATTAGAGAGCTAGAGAGTCGAGATTGATGAAGCTAGAGAGTGCGAGCCATTGATATGAAGATCGAGATGGAGAGAATGGCAAATCCAATATATATAATATAAAATTTTCACTTAGACGACGCAAGAAATCATTCATCGTCGTTTAAGTAGTTTCCCAAACGACAAATACACAAAGGTGTTGGTACGTCGTGTAAGAAACCACTTACACGATGCAACTCAAATTGGCGTCGTCTACGTGTTATCTTAGGCGTTGTCTAAGATAAGACTTAGACGACGTAATTTAGTTGCGTCGTTTAAGCCAACTTAAACGACGGAGCTGATAAATTTTTGTCGTTTAAGAAACTTTTTCTGGTAGTGAAAAATACGTTGCTCTACCAAAGTTAAATTTTTTATTTTTTGGCAGCCCTCCCTTAGACGCCCCTCCGACGAACGACCCTCCGGCGAACGCCCCCCTCTCAAAGATTTGTTTTTCTGTTAACTTCTTTAAGCAATTCATATCCGTATTTTAGTCATTTTTACTCGAGCATATATACACCATGTCATGGGCAGCTAAGGCACTTACGTACGCATGCATATCTCGAACGCTCCCATGCATGAACGCTATCATATATATCCCATATGCTTGCATCACTCTTTGAATGACAATACTCACTTATATTCTGTTAATTTTTTTCATATCCATATATATGCCACGCCTACTGGCCACTATGACATGTGTACATAGCTAGCAACCTAGCCTATGTTACTTTGCCAATTTTCATGCTTGAATGATAACGTGTCTAGCTGGATTTACACACCGTGCATGTCATTAGCCTTGGACATTTCAAAAGCATTCTCCACTCGAGTTATGCATGTCGAGTTATACAAATGCATGAATGTACTCGGCTATGTCTCGAACTCGATTCAAATTAGCAACTTGCATGCTTTTAACGTGAATGCATATTCGCATGTTTTCATCTGAGCGCCCTGCCTCAACGGCATTGACATTCAATGTTGGTTAGTGCCCGTACTCTGCCAACGCTGCTCACAACTCGAGCGCCACCAACTCCTCTCACGACACTCATTGAGCGCCTCCGCTCACACCGCGCAAAAGTCGCAATCTCACTCTCTCGAGGGCCGGCATCCTGCTCCTGTTCCGTTCACATGTCGGCACGGCCACCTTTCCATCTCGTTCACAAATGGCGCGTCGCACACTCCTGTTCACAGTTCGAGCGTCGACGTCCCGTTCAAATGTCAAGTGTCGACGTCCAGTTCATAGAGCGACTCCGTCCCGCTCACGTGCATCGAACACCACGGCATCCCCGAGTGCCACGCTCCTCCGTCCCGGTCACCACTATAAGGCGACGGCGTGCCGCTCACAACCCAAACGCCGTCCGGTTAGCTCCTCTTGAGTAGCGCCGTCCCGCTCACGCATTCGGGGGCTCACAGACACCGTTCAGTTCACATTTTGGGGTAACCTGTTCCGGTCGCATATCTTGAACGGCCTCGGACTCCACGGCCTCTGAGTGCTACGCACCTCGAACGCAGCGATCCCGTTCGTACATCTCGTGTATCCCCGTTCATGGCAAGTACCGCCTGCGAGATTACGGAAGATGTATTCATGGCCTCCTCCTGCGTTCACAATCCGAACGGCACTACTGGACGAGGAAATCGGGGCGACATAGAAAGCTGGTCGCCTCGGCTGGATATTACGTCGCCTCGAGTTCTTGTGACCAAAACTACGTCGCCTCGTCTTGTCGCTTCAGATTGATCACGCCACCATTGGGGCGACGTAGATCCAATCTACGTCGCTTGATTTCATTTCACGCGACGTAAATACTTTTACGTCGCTTCAACTTAAGCGACGTATATTGAGATCAATATACGTCGCGTCATTTTATTTATTGTTAATTTTTTTTCTTTTTTTTAATACACGAGGCGACGTAGATTGATCAATCTACGTCGCTTCATTGTATTTAATATTTATTTTTTTTCTTTTTAAATAAACAAAGCGACGTAGATTGATCAATCTACGTCGCTTCATTGTATTTACTTTATATTTTTTTTATTTTTGGAATAAACAAAGCGACGTAGATTGAGAAATCTACGTCGCTTCATTGTATTTAATATTTATTTTTTTTTCTTTTTAAATAAACAAAGCGACGTAAATTGAGCAATCTACATCGCTTCATTGTATTTACTTTTTATTTTTTTTATTTTGGAATAAACAAAGCGACGTAGATTGAGCAATCTACGTCGCCGTAATGTATTTATTTTATATTTTTTTCTTTATTTAGACAATGAGGCGACGTAGATTGCTCAATCTACGACGCCTCATATATGCAAAAATAAAAAATAAAAAAATTAAATATTATTGTACCAAGTCACGACCTATCGCAATTTAGAAACACAAAAACGCATTCAACCACAAAAACGCATTCAATCACAAATCAAAACGTTAAAAGTTTATACAAATCAAGTTTACACAAATCAAGTTTTTTGGGAGCCTAGATACAGTTTACGAGCCAGGAGGTGGTAGAGGAGCTTGAGGTTGTTGACTCCCAGCCTGGAATGATCGCATCATGGCCTCCATTTCTTGCATCCTTTGGGCAAGCGCATTGTAATCCGCTATGGCCTTCTGCGCCACCTCGGTCGATCTGCGCGCCTCCTCGGTCGATCTGCGCGCCGCCTCTTTGGCTTCAGCGATCTCCTTTTGCATTAGGATTTGGCGTTCCTGTACCCGGGCCCCTCCTCTCGGTTTGGGGTCGCGTGTGAGAGCGCGTCCCACCCCTGTAACGTCGAACAAGAACAAATATTAGTAAACTATATCGTAAACCAAAATAAAGCAAAACGTAAATCGAGATGAACGATGGTGGTTTAGGAGATTTATTACCTCTTATAGAGGTCCCGGGCCTTGAACCCACCTCTTCCTCTATGATATTTATTTGTGTATCAAGAGGAAGAGGCTGGGGTTGGGAAACCTCTTCGCCGTCAACTGGGCCCGCAACACTATCTTGTTGCGACAAGACTTCATCGAGTCGACGCTTCACTGCCGCCTGCTCAATTAAAATAGATAAAATAAATAATATTACAATATAGTAAACAAAAATAATTGAAATAACGTAACGTGAACCTATTTGAGCTTACCACTTTCTCAGCCGCATTCCTCTCCGGCTGGTATACGTTAATCCACGTCTGGACGGCGGGCGCTCTATGACCCTCCTTCTCCAACACCTCGCTTCGGTACGAGAGGGCGAGGGATCCCGAATGGTGGTTGAGCTGCTGCTCCTTGTTCTTGTTTCGGTTTCCTTGGTTCCGTTCGCACAATCGCTGCCACACACACACAAAAATCATTTTAAAATAAGAACAGATAAACATGCATATTGTTCGAATGTTGGCTACCAAAACTGTGCGGATAGTTTATGAAACTCACCAAGTAAGCAGGGTCTTCGAAGTGGGCTTTTAACCACGCCCATTGGTCTTCCCTCCCGAGAAACTCGGCCGGAGTCTCCTGGCTGACGTGGAGATAATGTTGATGGCAATCGTACTTCCAATCCTTATAGATTGTTTGCGCCGTCGCATTAATGAAGTTCCACATCTCCACATCAGTCGCCGGGATGTCGTAGTTCGTCTAGCACAACACATTTAAATTCCGTTATGTAAAAGTTATATTTACATTTACTACAAGTAGGTAAGTAAGCTAAGGCCAGTAAGTATACCTCAAGACTGTTACTGACGATATCGCGATGCAAATCGCTAAGTCCCAAGAAGCTAGGTGCAAGCATTGGAACTTTTCCGCGGATGATGCTACCGATGTCTCTGCACAACAGACTCCTCATTTCCCTCGTCGCAGGCCCCGCATGCCTCGTAGAGTAAGCGACTTGTAGTCGCCTATTGTTGTTCATCCGGACGAGGTACTCCATCTTCGTCCCGACAACGACTCCGCGCTGTTGCGTCGTCGGATCTCCGGTTGCCATGTCGACCATGTCGGGGAGTTTGGTCTTCTTGCACTGGATGCTGAGGGCGGGAGGGTGCTGTGACGCCGTAGTGGCGTCGCTGTCATCCACTTGAGGAATCACATCCTCAAGTGGAGGGGCGGGCGTTAACATGGGAGCTTCTGGAATCGTCGGGGTCGCCGATTGTCCCGTGGGGCAACCCGACCCGGAAGGCCCATCTCGGCTGAATGCTCGCCACGCCGCCTCCGTAGCCTCCGCAGCTGCCGCCGCGGCCGCTTCACGATGCCGGATCGCCGCTTTCTTCCTCTTGTATCCAGTATCTCCGGGAGCCATTCTGTTAAAACTAAACTGTATTTAATTAATTAGATGATTTACTCGTTTGTACTTCTATAATGCTATAGTTACCTAGGTTACGCATATTCTTGTTCGAGTATTTCCATTGGTGCAGTTAACCAAATTCTGACCATGTCACTATGTCTAGTTTTTCTCCATATGAAAAAAAGAAGAAGCATGTAGATGACTAAGAACAAACTGATCGAACAATACAGAAACATTCATGCTTATCATCACATATAGCAAGTCGCTTTTATTTTATTTTCGTTTGTTGGGTTAGATATCAAAAAGAGTATGAACCGAAGTACCATCACATATAGCTTATAGCTTATCATCACATATAGCTTATCATCACAAAACACAACACACAAAACACATATAGCTTATCGCATTCGCACAGGAAGAATCACATTCATTTATCGCATATAAGCAATCAATTTTCAATATATCCTTATCATCACAACCGAAGGAATTGAATCCCTCGAACACAAAACACAATACACAACACACAAAACACATATAGCTTATCGCATTCGCACAAAGCATCATCACATTCGGAATCATCATCATCACAAAACACAAAACACATTCGGAATGTCGCATCAAATTGAACAGCAACTACACAATAAAAATGAACAGCAACTACACAATAAAAATGAACAGCAACTACACATGGACAGCAACTTCTACATACTCGTCATTTATCGCATATAGCTTATCAACTACACATGAACAACAACTAGATATGGGATAAACTCTCTAAAATGATGATTCGAAGATGATTCGAGACGAAGAAGGAAACGAAGTGATTCGAAAATGATTATAGACATGAAAGCCTAAACATGAAAAGCAACTAAACAATCAAAATGATGAAAAGACACAGTATATCTTCCTCATCGCACCATACCTTCTCGAGTTGGCTCACTTGGTTTGCTTTAGCTACACGGACCAGGAATGCTTCTTCTTTCTGAAATCACAAGTATTGATAGATTAGTAATGAACCTGAATATTTAAGCAACCTTAACGAAATGTTGGTGAATAAATAAATTAGTACAACCACATTATCATAAAATCATAAACTAGTCCAGCAAGTTTTCATTCCTTGCTTAAAATCCATAAGCCAACAGAAACACAATTTTATCATAAATAAAGAAGAAGACAAACCTGGAAAAAAAGTTCCATTCATCCATACTCTAAGAACACAAAGCTAGTCATAATTCCCAAAAAAAAAAACCTTTCCATTCATCCATTATACAAGCACCTTGTATGTCACACCAAGCATGCAAGACAACACATCGAAACCTACATGTTGCTGAAAATCTAAATTGCCAATGTAACTGTGAGAACCAGTGATAGATTGTGTCCAGAAATAGTTAACTACTTCAGTTACAGCGTATAAAAGTTGGTCTAAGTAGAGATCACAAAACAAGAATAAGTAGAGATCACAAATCGGATACGAATCTATTGTACAGCATAAGTAGAGATCACAAAACAAGAAGTAATTAATTTTAATTCGCACTCGGCACACAAGGAGGATAGCAATTCACTCTTTAACCAAACCTAAGTCACAACATTGCCTCTAATTCTATACAATATAGAGATCAAAAACAAATCGAAAATTGCAAACGGAATGGGAAACAAAAGATCGAAGAGAGAAGAGAGAAGAGAATAGGGGATGGGCTTACTGGGCTTCTCGGGCTTGCCGGCGGTCCACTTGGAGTCCGAGTTGAGATGGAGGGGATTTGGTGGAGGGGGTATTGATGGAGGGTTGAGATGGAGGGGTTTAGATGAGGATAGGTCGATTAGGGGTTAGGGATTTCTAGGTTAGGGCTTTGGGGGCGCGGCGCGAGGAAGAAGAAGAAGTTTGGACGAAATGAAAAGAAGAAGAAAGAAACTGTGATTCTGGGATTATAAAGCCAACGAGGCGACGTAGATTGATCAATCTACGTCGCCTCGATTAATTGAAGCGACAAAGGACTCAATATTCGTCGCCTCGTATGCTTCCTTAATACGTTCACGCGACAAAGGACTCAATATACGTCGCTTGGATTTAATTTTTAATTTTGTTTTTTTGAATAAATGAGGCGACGTAGATTGATCAATCTACGTCGCTTCCCTGTATTTAATTTTTTATTTTGTTTTTTTGAATAAATGAGACGACGTAGATTGATCAATCTACGTCGCTTCCCTGTATTTAATTTTTTTTTTGTTTTTTTTTTTGAATAAATGAGGCGACGTAGATTGATCAATCTACATCGCTTCCCTGTATTTAATTTTTTATTTTGTTTTTTTTTTTGAATAAATGAGGCGACGTAGATTGATCAATCCACGTCGCTTCCCTGTATTTAATTTTTTATTTTGTTTTTTTTTGAGTAAATGAGGCGACGTAGATTGATCAATCTACGTCGCTTCCCTGTATTTAATTTTTAATTTTGTTTTTTTGAATAAATGAGGGACGTGGATTGATCAATCTACGTCGCCTCGATTAATTGAAGCGACAAATGACTCAATATTCGTCGCCTCGTATGCTTCCTTAATACGTTCACGCGACAAAGGACTCAATATACGTCGCTTGGATTTAATTTTTAATTTTGTTTTTTTGAATTATAAATTTAGTAATATTTTCTCGAATACATAAATTATGCTTTAAAGAAAATACGAATTTAGGTTTCAAATTCATAATAATATTAGTTTAGTCCTCGTCCTCGTCCTCCTCCTCGTCCTCCTCCTCGTCTTCGTCCTCGTCCTCCTCCTCCTCCTCGTCTTCGTCCTCCTCCTCCTCCTCCTCCTCGTCCTTGTCCTCGTCCTCCTCCTCGTCTCCTTCTTCGTCCAAAAGTAGTTGAAAATCTGGGTAAAATTGTATCATCGTGGGAGTGTCCTCTTGGTAAGGCTCGAATATATGATCTCATGTACGCGATATGTTTTCATCTATGGCCAGTACTTCGGCGCTGTAGACATTGCGGTGCGACATTTCTTGTACTACCTTCCAAGTACCACCAGCCTTTGGATCGTCTATGTAGAATACCTGTTTTGCTTTGGTTGCAATTATGAATGGTGAATCCTCATAGTAACTGTTGTTTGTATTCACTGATATCAGTCCATGATCTTTTATAAGGGTGGCAAGATCTTCAGGGTCCTCGGAGTTGTGCCATGTGCACTTAAACAACACCACTGACATACGGCCTGCATATAATACTTTGACCACGTAGTTAACATGGCCGTAGAACTTGGATGAACCCATGTCTATCATGACACCGCTGTTTTGAGTCACGGTTCTTTGATCTCTATCAAACGATGTGAACTTGACACCGTTCACATAACACGACTTATAAACCCGACATTGCTGAGGTCCTTGAGCTAATGACTTTATTCCTGCAACCAAGCTCGGGTCCGAGTTTTTTTCTTTAAGAGACACCTGAGAGATAAGTGTTATAAACAAGTTAGTTATAAGTGTTATAAACCCTCAAAGAACCTTACAAGAATTAATAGTCATATGTACCCATGTTAAGAACCATCGAAGAAAACTCCTCCTCCGACGAAGCTCGTCGAAATCTTCACCATTTTTAGCCTCGAACCTTCTGAGATGTTCTTCTAGGTAAGGTTTGACTTCGTCTGTTTCCACCAAGACTTGCCAGTGAGCCTCAGCAGTCTCTGCCTCAGTCAACCTGAACTGGCGACGAGTCTCGATAATATCTGGTCTTACTAAGAGTGAAACACAGCTGACATTCCACCCAGCTATGGAAGTGTCGATATCTTCGTTGTCCATCCGTCTGAGATAAGACTTACAATACGTCACCGACTCATGTACGAGGTACTGTTCAGCAATACTACCTTCTGGGTAACGTGTATTCCTCATTGACTTTTTATATTTTCCTAATTGCCTGCAAAAACACCACTCAAGATTAGTACAATATTTTCCTAATTGCCGACATATTACACAACGAACATAATATTAGCAATAACAAAACATTTTACCTTTCAATTGGATACATCCATGTATAGTGTATTGGACCTGTAAGGAATACTTGTTCGGGCAGATGAACCATGAGATGAACCATAGATGTAAAAAAATGTGGAGGAAATATGAGCTCCAAATTGCAGAGAATCATCACTATCTCAGTTTCCATGTCACGCACAACCTCCTTCTTAAGCTCCCTACTGCATAGTTGACGAAACCAATTTGACAGTGCTATCAATGGCTTCACAACATTTTCTGGCAGGAACCCTCTGATAACCACAGGAAGAAGACGTTGAAGCAAGACATGGCAATCATGCGTCTTCAATCCATAAAACTGTGACGGGGAACTTACTTTCACCTTACTTCTCAAACTACCTGCATAACCAAGAGGATACTTAACATCCCTGAACCACTGGAACACATCTTCTAAATCATCCTTTTTAACTAAAAAGGGTGCATGAGGAACTTTCCCCGTACCCAAGTCACCCGCTCTTTGCCACTGGTTTTTTCGCACATTCCTCTTCTTCAAAGCAGCGCGAGCTTTTGGACCATCCTTAGACTTCAATTCAATCGAAAAAATAGTTCCAAGGATGTTGTCACACACATTTTTTTCAATGTGCATGACATCTAGGCAATGTCTGATCTTCAATGATGACCAATACGGCAGCTTCCAAAATATGCTTTCGTGAGTCCAACACTGTCTGTTATTCGGATTGTATGGCACCTTCAAGTCTTCATGTTGGCTAAGAATAGGGTAAACGTTTGACCTAACGTCCTCCAAAATTCCATCTCCACTCTTACGATAGGGTCTTCCGCCAAACTCCTCCTTCCCGTTAAATGCCTTGCTCAATCTCCAAGGGTGATCTTGGTGGAGCCATTTTCGATGACCTTCATAAACTATCCTCCCACATATATGCTCTGAAGTTAGCTCATCTAGACAGATTGGACATGCCTTGTACCCTTTCACAGTTGACCCCGCAAGCATCCCTAAACCTGGAAAGTTGCTAATAGTCCACATTACCGCTGCCTTCATCAAGAATACCTCATTGTCTACTCGATCAAAAGTATGGACTCCAACGACCCATAAATGTATTAGCTCCTCGATTATCGGCTCAATGAGTACACTAAGGCACTTTCCGGGAGATTTAGGGCCTGGAATCAACACTGATAACATGTTATATTCCTTCTTCATGCACATTGATGGTGGTAGATTGTACGGCATCACAACAACGGGCCATGTACTATGCAAAGTTCCCATTGTTCCGAATGGATTGAAACCATCTGTTGCTACTCCAAGGCGCACATTCCTGCAGTCCCGTGCAAAACCTGGAAAAGTTCTGTCAAAATGTTGAAACGCTTCTCCGTCAGCTGGGTGGCTGAGGCTACCAGCCACGCATATCCGCTCCCCCAGCCATCGCATATGCTTGGCAGTGTGTGGGGACATAAACAAGCGCTTCAACCTTGGTGTTAGAGGGAAGTTACGAATTATTTTTTTGGGAATATCATTCGTATTTGGCTTATATCTTTCAGAACAACACACTGGACAAATCCTCTCGTTTACAAGCGCCCCTCTGAACAACACACAGTTAAACTCACACGCATCAATTCTTTCGTAACCCAGTGAAAGATCACTCAAGACTTTTTTTATTCTCGAGTATGAACAGGGGAATGTGTGCCCTTTAAGAATAAGTTTATTAATGTAAATACATAAAGAGTCAACACTTATGTCCGACCATCCATTTTCATTTTTCATTTCCATTGCATCTAATATGGCACTCAAAACAGTTTCCTCACTGCCTTCATATAATGGGGTCTGTGACTCCTTCAATAATCTATCGTACTTTTCATAATCATCGTCTACCATGTCATTGAAGTTCATGCCCGAATTATCTTCCACTAATTGTTGGGGTGCATCTGCATGGTATCCAGGATAATAGGGATATGCATCATGTAGAATCTCCAACTGCGGGTTCACTGAAGGACCGACACCACTAGAAGGACCGACTCTGTCTTGAAGCCACTGTCTTCGTTGACTGAGCATTGCCGGTTCACCAGAAACTTCCCCGTGAAGGTGCCAGACTGTATAAGTAGGACTCAAACCACTGTGTGATAAGTGATGATAGATGACATCCATAGTAACCTTGAACGGACCGTTCTTACAACGTTTGCACGGGCAGAAGTAATAATCGGCTCCGTTACTATGCAGCCGGGTAAAATTCATGAACTCGAATATGCCTGTGATGTACCTTGGATCAGCACGATGATATGTCATCCAAGTTTTGTCTGGGAGTCCGTCCATGTTTCCTGTCAACATAAACAATCAATATGAACAAAGTTACCACACCACAGTTGCGATTCAACCAAAACCCCACACTTCTTCGCCTTATGCCTCCGGGTTGGGTCCTATCCCCTTCAGGGGAACACGACATTTGTCAACGCTTTTGCACCCATGCGTTTCAGCTCCAGTTTAGGGAAATTTCGGCAGCATCTCCCTACAGTTCCCCGAGTGCACACATATCTAAACAACCTAATTTGCACTCGGGGAACATTTAAAGGAGACACTGTCGAAACCATATCCCAAAACTGAAACTGAAATCACATGAATAGCAAAAGGATCAACAAAGTCATGTTCACCTAAACTGTCCAAAAATGGGACAATTCGAGAATCAACAACTCAACTCGATCAACTAGATGAGTTGTTGATTCTCAAACGGGAGTTCTAAGTTGATAAACACCACAATTATATATAGCCATACGCTCGAAATCATGATTAACACTAATAACACTACTAATTAAGGCTCGAATACACATAATCTACACTAATCATCAATTAATTTCTCTAAATTTAACCAAATTTCAAACATTAATCATGAACCCATAACATGATTTATCACAATTCAATGCTTAACACACTAAAACTACAACATAACACCAAATTCAATTCAACTTCAAACATTTCATCAAAACTTCAATTTCACTTCTAATCATCACTAAATTTCACTAAACTTAACCAAATTTCAAACATTATTCATGAACCCATAACATGATTTAACACAATTCAATGATTCAAACACTAAAACTACAACATAACACCAAATTCAATTCAACTTCAAACATTTCACCAAAACTTCAATTTCACTTCTAATTTAACATATTATGGTCATAAAGAGGGTTAAAGAGATATAAATCAAACTAACCTTACTCAAGAATCAAATCAATGGCAAGAACAACCTTCTTTCTCAATTTCCTCAAATTTCTCCCAAAATCGCCCAAAACAACTGCAGAACGACGGGGAACTGTTTTTCTAAAATTCTAACTTTATGAACGGTTTGACTTTAAGAAGAAGAGTAGATCCAGATTTAAAAAAAAAGAGGCGACGTAGATTGCTCAATCTACGTCGCCTCGTTTTCATTCGAAGCGACCAAACTAATCTACGTCGCTTCGAATAAAATCTAGGCGACGTAGATTGAGCAATCTACGTCGCCTCGTTTTTATTCGAAGCGACGTAGATTAGTTTGGTCGCTTCGAATGAAAAACTAGTCGCCTCAGTTTGTTTAAGCGACGTACTTCAATCTACGTCGCCTCAATTTTTTGAAGCGACGTACTTTTTATCAAAGGCAATGTACGTCGCGTCATCGAAAATCGGAGCGACGTAGAAATATAACTACGTCGCCCCGATTCCCTCCTCCAGTAATGCGGCCTCATGTGTTTCGGCCAGCCACGGCCCCAATCCCGTTCAAGAGGTCGAACGCTTCATGGTTTCGAACGCCGCGAAGAGCTCCTCCTCCATATCACACGGCTCGCACACTCCGGCGACGACGTCAAGGGTTTCGAACGCCATTGGTATCGAACGCCACGGCCCCCACGAGTCTTATACGCACCTCGAACGGCCCCGAGAGCTTCCGCCCGCCACGGTTACAACCCCGTTCGCACCATTCGAACGCTCCTCAACGAGAGACATTTCGAGCGTCCCGCAACCGAGCGCAACCGGGCCCCATCCCGCTTTACATTCCGAACGCCGTCCGCTCACCCCTCTCGAGCCACGCCATTCGGTCCAGCCCACTCGGTGATAGGGCTCGGCCCATCCCGTTCGACTTCCAAAGGTGAACGCAGCTTCCTCAACCACTTAGTCGCGAACATTGCTAGCAATGCCGTCATGTACGCCAACTAAATGGAAACCCAAACTCAAGCATCACCATACGCTGGGGAATTGCCATACACGCTGGTTACTAACATAACAGCGCCGTTCACCTCTCCCTCCAACGACGTCATGAAACTCGGACGCTTTCATACAACCGTTCGCACTCCTCTCCGAATGGCCTCGAACGCAAAACGGCATCATCGAGCAGCACCTCTCTCAAACGCCTCCTCACGCCGTTCAACTCTCTGGAACACCGCCACCGCGTTCACGCCAGACCAACGCCGCATTCCCGTTCCCGGTGTTCCGGTCGCATGGCATAGCATGCAGCACCGTTCGAAGGCCGAACGCTCCTGAGCTTCGAACGCCGAAAGCTCCTTCCCAAACGCCTCGGTCACCACCAAGCAAGCAGCCTCCAACCACTGCTTCTGTTCTCTCTGCCATGCAAGCCCGAAAACTGAGTTTACTACAGCAAGTTTTCGGCGGGAAACTTGAAGTTCAAAATCATAAAATTGCCCAATCAGAGGGTGCCACCTGGCATGCAACGAAGCATAGCATCACGCACGCTGCATGCATGCATATACGTACAACTCCACCATGCTCACAACTTGCATGGGCTAGGTAAATTCCTCGACGTGCAATGGGCTACAACATAATTACAAAGCAACTGGGCCTTAGCTCGTCATAAAGCAACAAACGGGCCAACAATCAACAATTAAGGAGTTCACTCGGCATGGGCCTCCAATACCCACGTGGGCCCAGAGTTGGATCAAAACATGGGAACTTCATCACCAAGCCTTCAACATTCAACATCATACGATTAAATTTGTATTCCGAAAGAGCCCGCCAAGAGATAAGTTTTCTATTCTATCATCTTCGCTATTATCACTCACACATGCTTATTATCTCATACAAGCCTTACATGCCTATGCAACTCACACATATAGCTTACATGAATAAACTTTATCAATCAAGCATGTTCACAGTAGCATTAAATACTCCATACTTGTGGAAAATACATGACCACCAAAACTATGGATGTGCTATATAGAAATTGTTTTTACCTTAATCGATCAATTGGTTTATAGCTAATTAGGTCATATTGAGTTGATACGAGTTATATTACCTCCTCCGAGATATACTCTATCTCTAAGGTTCTGTAGTCTCCGACAACCTCTTGATATTTACTCACCGACTCACACACTTGACTCAATTACACATGATTCAAATTAGATTACATGCAATAATTCTTTATTTACACTACAAATCACATGATCTAAATGTTTTCTGAACACCTATATTTAAGCATGTGTTGATGTGATTTAATTAGCTTGTTACAACAATTATTTACCCATTACATGCCTTACAAATATGTGCTCCTAACATGTTTCAAGTATGACATGCCATACTCTGAAATTGCATATTATTCAAGTTATATGCTTCACTAGCTAACATGACAGGGGACTCCATTTTATAAGTTCACCTACGCGTTCACCTGCAAATAGGGCACATTATTGTCCGAGCGCTTCACATATACTCGCTAATAATCGGCAACGCTATGGTTCGTCAAACTCACTTATAAATTTTACGGCCACAGTAGCCCTTAGCAGCATCAGCTCACTTACGCGGCTAGCGCTCAACGCCCATTGCCCAAGTACGAACTCCCCTAGCGGTTGATCACCATGGACGAGATGTTCCCTAAAGTTTGCTCGTCCTA
This sequence comes from Geum urbanum, assembly GCA_946800695.1. Lineage (NCBI taxonomy): Eukaryota > Viridiplantae > Streptophyta > Magnoliopsida > Rosales > Rosaceae > Geum > Geum urbanum. The sequence continues at coordinate 37,044,134 of OX327005.1, read as the reverse complement.
TCGACATTAGATACTTGGGGACTTAAACTCCCATCGGGCCAGAAAAAGCCATAGCACGTTGTTAACCGTCAAGCGGGCTTAAACGGCCTAAACGCATGCTGCACCACGCACATCGCGCATATACAGACTCCCTCAGCGGTTGGTCACCCCAAACGGGACATCTCCTAACATGGTCCTCGGCCTAGTGGCATTGGCTACTTGGGGATTTAAACGCCTCTTGGGCTCGAAAAAATTCTAGCGTCGTTGTTGACCGTTAAGTGGCCTTACGTGGCCAAGGCACGCTGCATCGCGCACACCGCCAAAAAATATGGACTTCCTAGCGACTGATCCTCCTAGGCTCATCCCATGACATGGTCCTCATCCTAGTGGCATTGGCTACTTGGGGACTTAAACCCCCCTTGGGCCAAAAAAAACCCTAGTGTTGTGGTTGACAATCAGGAGGCCCCACGTGGCCAAGGCGCACTGCATTGTGCACTCCGCCCAAAAATAGACTTTTTATCGACTAATCCTCCTAGATTAGTCCCATGACATGGTCCTTGGCCTAGTGGCATTGGCTACATGGGGACTTAAACTCCCTTCGGGTCCGAAAAGCCCTAGTGTTGTTGTTGACCATCAGAAGGCTCCACGCGGCCAAGGCGCGTTACATCGCGCACGCCGCCTAAAACTACAGACTTCCTAGTGACTAATCCTCCTAGGTTCATCCTGCACCTAGGTCGCATTGGCTACCTGGGGACTTAAACTTCCCTTGGGTCTGAAAAAGCCCTAGTTTCATTGCTACCAGTCAGGCAGCCTCAAACGGCCTAACCCTCGCTGCCCCAGCGCACAACGTTCCTCGTTTAACGCTATTCCTCACATGTATGACGTTTAAGCTCAACGCTCGCCGCAAAGTGCACGACATTCCTCGCTTAACGCTCTTTGCTCACGCATACAACGTTTAAAGCTAAACGCTCACTGCCTAAGGCACGACGTTCAAACTCAACACTCCCTGCAAAATGCAAGATGTTTCTCACTTAACACTTGATGCTCCCAAGCACAACGTTCAAGCTTAACGCTCGTAGTGTCCCGCACGACGTTTCAAGCTTAACACTCGCTGCCCAGCACACGACGTTTCAAGTTTAACACACTTTTGCTAGCACTACCCATCAAATGCCCCGCTCATGATTATTCTATTCTGGAGACCAATCTTGGTTAAGAAGTCGAGGGGACTTCGGTGTACGCTGCGCTACACCAACCTAACGGCATTAAGTGTGGCTACATTGGAGGTTTCAATTTTTCAATTCCCCAATGAAGATCATTCTCCTTGACATGAGGACTTGGGGGACTTGTTAGTACCACTTAGGGATAACGCTCTAATTATTCCACACTTAGTAGTTTAATTAGCCAAATAAGAAGGAAATAAAGAGAAAACATCAAAAAGGAATATCTCTCAAAGCTACTTGTCACTTGGTGGCTCATTACTATGAGTAAATGATTAAGCTGCTCTCAATTATATTGGGAATGCATACACTCCCACATTACTAAATGAGAGAAGATGACACCTTCACTTGCCCATAGAAGGAGGTCTCACGCCTTACATAAGGTAACATTTTCTAGTGTAATAATTTTACTTGTTATTCTACATGCTTATTAACTTAGGCATCAAAGCGTTGAAGGTGGGTCAATTTTGTCTTCACCTCTGACACCGTGTTGCATATTGTAGGAACATGTACTTTTGTCTCTATCGAAGACCTCAACAGAATTTGGTAGAAACAGCGAAGCTTAAATATCAACTACTTTTGTTTTGTTCAAGGCAAGCCTGGACCTGAATAGAGGCATATGAGGCAATTCGTTTTTTTAATATAATATAGATGTATAGATACTTGGGAATAATCAAAGTAAACGTTGTTTTTCATCTCCCTCTCGCATTGTTCCATATTTTCACGAGCCTAATGCATCCAACAGTGACGAATCCAGCCCAATGGCAGGATATGCTGCAGCCCACCCCAAAATTTGGGCAATTAAAAAAATAATAATTTTTACTAAGCAGCCATCCCATGACAAAACAAATCTGTACTATGCCCAACTGCCTAAGCTTGCCCTCTCTCTCTCTCTCTCTCTCTCTCTCTCTCTCTCTCTCTCTCTCTCTCTCTCTCTCTCTCTCTCCTTATTCTCCTGATTCATTGATCTTCTCTCCCTGCTCACGTCTTAGTTCCAAACCCCACGATCTCTTTACTGGCAACCCACCGACCACCCCACCGACCCTCCCGGGTATCTCCCTTTTCCTCTCCCTTTAATTGTTACCAATCTCAATTTCAAATTTTCAATTTTAATTTAATTTTGTTGGATTAATGGAATAATGGTTGGAGAGAGCATTGTATGAATGATATATTGTTTTGGGTTTAAATTCAATTTTGATTTAGTACAAGAATATAATATAGTCTATGTTTTTAGTGTTTAAACTAATTTGGTTAGCTATGTTTTTTATGAGTTTCAGTTTTGAGTGTTGAAGTGGAATATGGAATGTGGATTTTGTGTGCACATCTGTAAAACTATAATGTCCTAATTAAATGTATAAAATTTTATGGGTTTCACACATTAAGTACTGGCGGATTACCATAAATCCAAACGTTACAAAAATCTTCTTTTATAGTTTACAACAAATAATTCATCAGGTGAAAGGAATGACAATAAGAGTGGGAATGAGGGTGGGAGTGAGAGTACTATACCTATGACAGAAGATTCAATTAATGACATCCCTAATTTTGTGAATGATGATCATGTTGATCCTTTTCTATCCTTCCCATTAGAAGAATGTCATTTTGATTTAAGTTGCCTTTAATGTGATTAGGGAAAGAAAAGACCAATTTGTTCATATCCTTTGAATGATCGTGAAAATATTCTAAGAGCATATGTGGTTATGGGACCGTTTCAACCTGAGTTGAGTGTGTATCAAGTCTCTATTGAGAGTGGGAGTCAAGGTCAGAGATTCAATGTAAAATGGTTTAAAAATTGGTCTTTGCTTGAGTGTTCTTCTATAACAGATGCAGTGTATTGCTTTCCTTGTTTTCTCTTTGATTCTTATCTATCTCAACATCCTGCATTCACTGAGAAAGGAGCTCCAGGTTGGAAGAATATGATGTCTAAGCAATCTATTGCTCTCAAGCATATCGAGATGGACATTAACAGTATGCATAACACTTCTCTGCTAAAATGGAAAAACTTAAGGAACCCATCTGTACATATTGAAAGAGTGATTAGTGCCCAATCATCTCAGGAAATTGCGGATAACCGACTTCGACTTCTTACCACTATAGAGGCAGTGAGGTTAGCAAGATTAGGATGTACTTTTAGAGGCCATGATGAATCAGTTGACTCGTTAAATGGGGGTAACTTTGATGCAATTATAGATTCATTTTCAAGAGTAAATTTGGAAGTCAAGAAGGTTGTTAAGCAGAATGCTCCCGGGAATGCCAAGTGTATTTCTCCAATACTCCAAAAGCAGATCTTGAATATACTTGGCAACAAAGTTAGAACCAAAATCCGTGAAAAATTGGGAGATGCAAAGTATTGCATTCTTGTTAATGAGTCGGTTGATTCTTCTAAAAGGGAACAAATTGTTATCATTCTTCGGTTTGTCAATTGTGATGAATTGCTTATTGAAAGGTTCTTCAAAGTCGTTAGTCTCTCAAATACTTGTTCTCTAACTTTGAAAAATGAGATTTCCAAAGTTCTTGCTCAGTCTGATATTCCAGTGGAAAATATGTGAGGTCAAAGATATGATGGTGCTAGCAACATGAGGGTTCAGTTTCATGGTCTCCAAGCATTATTTTTTAGAAGAGTGTCCATGTGCTTATTATGTGAATTGCTTTGCTCATCGGTTACAACTGACATTGAATGCTGTTGTTACGGGAGTTGATGATATTTGGGAGTTTTTCTCTAAACTCAGTTTGGTTGTGACTTTTGTGGATTCTTCTGCAAAATGACATTCAATGCTAAAATCTATTAGAGAAGAAGAAATTGTATAGTTAGTAGATGCTGGTACACTTGAAATAGGTTCAGGAGTTAATCAAATTAGCGATTTTCCACGAGCAGGAGCTACTCGTTGGGGTTCGCACCATTGCTCTATATTAGGTTTGATAAAGTTGTTTAGAGCTACTCGATTGACTTTTGTAGATTTGAAAGTAAATGGGCCATCAATGGTGAAAGGACAAGCAAAAAGTGTTGGTAAGATTTTGAGAGACTTTGATTTTGTGTTCTGTTTATTGTTGATGCATGATGTCATGAAGATTACTGAGTTTCTTTGTCAAGCATTGCACAGAAAGCCATAGACATCTTAAATGCTTTGAGCTTTCTCAATTTAACAAAATCTAAACTTCAGGCGATGAGAGAGAATGGTCAGGATCAATTGATTGCAAAGGTAATATTATTTTGTGAAGAGCATGATATTGTTATGCCAGATATGTGTGCTCCTTCCACGGAAGGTACACACCCAAGAACGTGCCAACAAAGAAATTTTATTACAAATGAGTATTATTATAGAGTTAGTGTTCTAAATGTTGTGATAGACTTTTAGCTAGCAGAGTTGGATACTAGATTTACAGTGACTTCATTGGAGCTCCATGTTCTTAGTGCAACATTTGATCCTTGTGATAATTTCTAATCTTTCAATGCTGAAGATATTCGTACTCTTGTTGTGAAGTTTTATCCAGCTGAAGATTTTACGTCAACTGATATACTTTCTCTTGAGATGGAGTGTGGATATTTTCTTGAAGATATTCAGAGGGATGTACGATTCAACATGACATCAACTTTATTAGACTTCTGTCGACAGTTGGTAGAAACAAGAAAGTATGCATTCTTCCCGATGATCTATAATTAATTTATCTTGTGTTGACTCTTCCTGTGTCTGCTACAACAACAGAGAGAGCATTTTCATCTACGAACATCTTGAAAAATTCTCTTCGAAATAAGATGTGTGAAGAGTTTCTTGATGATAGCATGATTCTCTATATTGAAAGGCAGTATGCTAATAGTATTGATAATGATTCGGTTATTGATGAATTTGAAGTTAGTGGACCTCGGAATGTGAGATTTAGTTAGTAATAATGTAGATCTTTTAATTTACGAAGTTTGGTTTTATGTCCCATGTGATGTATGTTTTTCTTATATATAATAATAGATGCGTCAGGATGAGCCTCTCAATGGGTTACAAATCTCAACAAAAAAAATCATGTGCTACACAGTAAATCACAGTCCACCCAAGTTTCAATTCCTGGATCCGCCCCTGGCATCGAAAATCTTAAACGATTAAAAAAAATTAATGTGTTGGAAATCTAAAGGTTTAGGCACTCTCTCCCTCACTCTCTCTCTCTCTCTTTCTCTTGCTCAAGATTGTCGATATCTTAATGTCTCTCATTCTCTCTTTGGTTAGTTGGTGGCTTGGTGAGCTTATTGGGGCTAGATTATTAGTGTTGGATTATTGGTTCTTAGAGGTAATAGAACCAATGGGTAGACTGTAAGTTTTCGATTAAGATCGATTTGTTCCAATAGTTCTAAGAGTGAATCAATTATTGTGTTCTTTACTCATCTATTGAATTGAATCATCTTTGCTTTTATCTAATTTTTATGTAAATTAAATCAAGTGAATTGAGTGTGGCTTTGCTTTAAATGCATTTTTCATGTAATGTGGACTGGGTTTCTTGCCTGAATTCTAAGTTGAAGACTTGAACTTTCTTGCTTTTAGTTTATTTTCTGCCTTTCTGGTCTAGCTGAATTCTACTTGATTTTTGAGTACTTTGTGGAGTCCTTGTAGTTTCAAAGCTAGGCTAGGGCTATGGGAATCAAAAGTTACAAAAGAAACTTGAGATTTCAAGTTTATTTGAATTGTAGATTTACTGGATGTAATATATTGAGTATCGTATGAATTGGTTTGTTATTTTCATCATATAGCCAACCTATTAGTCTTGCTGAAATCTAAGAAGGAAATCCGTATCATTAAGCTTTCTGCTACTTGTTTAAGCCAGCTTATGTGATAAAATATTATATAATTATCGATTTTTTTTCCTCTTATTAACATTGAATTTCAAGAGCACATTTTTAAGAACTCGCCTTAGGTCTCAGATTTGGCGCTGGTTCAGGGTAGGATAGCCAGTGACCTACCTTTGTTTATATTCGGTTCGGTTTGTCATAAATGCTCTGGATATAGTTTTTTGTAAAATATGGTAGTCAGTTTATTTATTTTTTTTCACTCACTCTAACGTTTTAAAATTGCATTTCCTAAGCTTTATAGTTTACGTTGCTCATGTCGCAAATTAGATGACTGAAGGTGTGTGTGACGACCCAACCCAATTCAAATGTCGTAAAAATCAATAAATAAACTAGTAAATCGAGGAAGTACTCGATCCGCAATTAACTTCAACTAATCTAGTAAAAGAACTCATCCGACAAACCGGTTAAGAGGATATTATTACAAAACTAATTTCTTCGTCGGCCACACCGTCACTGTCTACCCGCTACACTAACGAAGCCTAAACACAAAGTGAACCTCACGACTATATTCATATTGACGATACTAACCTAATGACATATCACACGACATATTTTTGGAAAGATTTTTCCAGCCACACTCCGCCCGTGGCGGAAAGTGACACCTCACCAAAAAGCTCTCTTCGAGCCTAGTAATATGTTCAACTTAGCAAGGGATGTATATATATGTCTATGTTTAGTCTTATATATAAATGTTGTATCCTCATTCTCTGCAATCAATAAATACAATGTAGCCCCAAAATCATCTGTGCTCTTTTACTTTCCTGCACTGGTTTTCTGCATTTGCTCTAGTTTTCTGCAGTTTCTCACTCAATATGTTCTTCTTAATATCGTATCTGTGCCTATCATATCATGGTGTCTTATGACTTCTGTGTTCTATCAATTTTGCTTCTGCGTAGTCAATTTTCTATCTAAATATTAGTTTTCTCCCCAAAATTTCCAACGTTCAAATCCCTAAACCCAATTCCAGTACACATGACACTTGTATATATGGTAGATATATCACCTTGGCGTGGCATCACCATCATCAACATCGCAGGTGGAGGGAGTTGGTACAACAAAGATCAGCGTCACCAGAGTGTCTTACCTCAACACTCAGAATTTCACTTCGGTCACTCAACAACTCGTTTTAGATCAAGTACACAACTAATTAACTCGGCAACTCAACTCTGTATGAGTCCTTCTTAGGTCTAGCGGTTTCATCGGGTCTGACGAGGTTCTCTACTCTGTGCTCTACAAATGCAAGAACCAAATCTGATGGGCTTTAGATTAGATATCCAGATCTAGATCTGAGTTCGACTCCAAGTCTGGTGTTATCATCCTTTATCGTTGACACTATTTTAAGTCACGGAGGAGGAGGGGGCCAACACACCCCAGATAAGCATGGCATTAGTGCAATAGTTGCTTAAGAGTCGGAGGTCATTCACCTCTAACTTTCAGCTCAGTTAGCATCACATCATCAACATTCAACATCATTAACACTTCATCAGTAGTTTTGGGTAATGTTTACCTCGTTAGTTTTCTACTATTATTAATTATCAACCAGTGCACAATTTATTAGGCACCCAAAATCATAGGATAGCTAAGCTAAGAAAACAGTAAAGAAACGAGGAAATAACTTCTGATAAGATTGATGATGATCCCTAGGAAGATTACAATGTTATAAGGAAAGGGAGTGATAAGCACAAACTCACCAGGAGGGCGAGTGAGCCAAACTCAAATACTTGTATACTTTTCCTTTATTCTTTATTAAAATATAAACTTTGGGTAGTGTATAACTTTTATTCCATTTTTACCCTGCTCTTTCACTCTTCTTGACTCCATTGACCAAAAATCATATCACAATTCTTCCCTCCTTTAATTTCTTCACGCCATACACTCCCCCAATTCCTGCTATTTCTAAACTCCCTTAGTGAGTTCTAGAGAACCCTGATTTAAGCAAAATAAGGATTCCACCTTATGTTTTTTTTTAATAGTCCAGAAGACTAAAGTATTTTTTTTAGTGTTTTGAATACGTAATAGGTCAATGTATTACTCTCTTTTGAAAATTTATAGCAGGTTTGGGGTAAAAAAAGTGGCAGGAAGAAATAAAAGAAGAGAAGAATTGTGATGAGTGAAAGAGCAGGGTAAAAATGGAATAAGAAGTATACACTACACAGTATATTTTTTAATAAAGAATAAATGAGAAGTTGACAAGTGTTTGAGTTTGGCTCACTCACCCTCATGGTGAGTTTGAGCTTATCGCTCCTCTATAAGGAAAGATAGTCACCAATGTGCACACGTGTCGAGCTCTCATAGGCATCTTACAAGCTATTAACTATTAATCATATGACATGCTTTAACAATGTAAACGACATCTATCAACTAGATGACCTCTGCTACAAAATGTGTCCCAACAAGCAGGTCTCTAACAACACTTCCCCCGCAAAAACAAGCTTGTCATCAAGCTAGTATGTGAAATCCGTGTACCTAGATTTGATTTCCTCTGCAAATTCCCATGTAACGTCTTCAGGAAATGTCCCAACCAGTGTATTAACCACTTAGTCGTTGCTTCTCCTTTATGCTTGACCAAGGTTCTGTCCAGAATGCTCGCGAGATACTAGTGAGGATTGTTGGGATCACAAGTAGGTGGAAGATGTTGATTAGGACTGTTCTTCTTACCAATCTTCTTCTTCAAAAGTGACATGTGAAATACCGAGTAAATTTTTGCTGATTGTGGTAAGTTCAGCTTATAAGCTACTTCACCAATCCTCTCCATGATTTCAAACAACCCATAATACTTGGCTACCAACTTGTGTACTAGACAATGCTCTACAGACTGTTGTTTGTAGGACTAAAGCTTTTCGTAAACCATGTCACCTACAACAAATGAGCGCTCTTTGTGCCTTCTGTCATAGAAGTTCCTCATACGTTCTTGAGCTTTAGTGAGGTTTCTCATCAACACTGCTAACAACCTATCTCTCGACTGTAGCTCCTTATCCCTCTCCTTCACGGCCATAAATCCAAGCAAGTAGAGCTCAATTCTTGGTGGACTATACCCATACACCGCTTGAAAAGGTGTCATACCCATGGCGGAATGATAGGTGGTATTGTACCACCATTCAGCCCAAGGAAGTACCTTTACCCATGAAGTTGGATGCTCTCCAATAACACAGCGTAGATACTACTCCATTGAACAATTTAAGTTCTCCATTTGTCCATCGGTTTGTGAATGGTAGGAGGTATTTTTACAAAGAGTAGTTCCTTGAGTAGTTCCTTGAGCTTTGAAGAAGTTTTCCCAAAAATTGCTCAAGAAAATGGGATCCCAATCAGACATGATAGTACTTGGCATCCCACGAAGTTTGAAAACCCCTTTGATGAACACCTCAGACACTATTTTAGCTGTATAATGATGTGCTAGAGGAAGAAAATAAGCATACTTTGAGAATTGATCAACTACCACAAGTATGACCGACATCCCTTCCGACTTGGGCAAACCTTCTATGAAATCTATAGATATGTCAAGCCATACATTATCCGGAATAGGATTGAGTTGTAGTAATCCAGGTGGAAGAATGGCTTCATAGTGATTCTGTTGGCACACATCCCACTCCACTACAAAGCTCTACATGCACTTCTTTCTTCATGCCTGGCCACACCACACTTCTAAACAGCCTATGGTAAGACTGAATGTAATAAGAATGCCCACCTTCTTTCCCTTTATAAAAAGCTTCAATGATTTTCTGCCTCAGGTCAACACAATCACGATAGTACAATGAGCCATCCTTCAAGGTATAACATTTGTTAGTACATGTTCCATTCTCCACTTGACTCTTGATAGTTGCAACTTCAGGATCATTAGTTGCAGCTGCCATGATCTCTTTCATCATTAAAGAGATGGGAGTGGATACTCCAGTAAGTGCAAGAAGTTCTACTTGCCTAGACAACATGTCTAGTGCTATATTCATTTTTCCTGCTTCATATTGTATGGTATAATCAAATCCAATAAGCTTGACTAATCATTTTTGTTGTGTCGGTGTTGTAAGTTGTTGCTTGAGAAAATGTTCAATAATGTAGTGGTCTATTACGATGGTGAAGTTGCGTCCCAATACATAAGCTCGCCAATTGTGGGCACCGCACTAACCATATATCGCAACCATCACCTTGTCGTAGACGGATAGCGCCAAGTGTTTTTGACGCAAAACTTTACTCATATAAGAGACCGAATGCTTTTCTTGTGTCAAAACGGCCCCTATATCATAGTATGACGTATCACATTCAATCACAAACTCCTTAGTAAAGTCTGGGAGGGCGAACACTGGTGTTGATACCAAAGCTTGCTTCAACTCTTCAAATGCTTTAGTGGACTCCTCACACCACTTGAAACCATCTTTTTTGAGTAAGTCAATGGTTTGGCAATGAGACCAAAGTGCTTGACAAACATACGATAGTATCTGGCTAATCCAAGGAAACCTCTTAACCCTTTAACAGTTGTAGGTTGCTTCCACTCCTTAATGCACCGAATTTTCTCCGGGTTTACGGCTACTCCTTTTGCTGAAATTATGTGCCCCAACATACTCCACTTGTGTGACCCCAAAGTAGCACTCACTAAGCTTCACTTTCAATTGATGCTCTTGAAGTTTTTCAAACACCATTGTCAAATGTAGTAAGTGATTCTCAAAAGTATTGATATAAATTAATCAAAATATCATCAAACAAAACTAATACAAATTCACGTAGTACCTCATTCATCAAAGATTGGAAAGTGGATGGTGCATTGGTGAGGCCAAAGGGCATGACCATGAACTTGAATTGTAATGACCATTGTATGTCCGGAAAGCGGTATTTGCAATGTCATCCGGGTATCCTTACTTGGTAATATCCGGACCGCAAATCCAACTTCGAATAGTAGCACGCCCCATGAGTTTCATTAATAAGCTCATCAACTATTAGGATCAGATACTTATCCTTCACCGTAGTAGCATTTAGCGCACGATAATCAACGCACATACATACGCCATGACCCATCCTTCTTTTTCATACGAATCACTGGGGAAGAGTAAGGGCTCACACTCAACCTGATCACTCTTGCTTCTAACAACTCTGCAATGATCTTCTTAATTTCTTGCTAATGGAAGTGAGGATAAGAAGAAGGGCTAGTGTTCACTAGTGCGGCATTGGGTAAGAACTCTATGTGATGAATATGCCACCTAGGGGCCATAGGAACATTCCTTGTCACAATGCTTGAGGTCGGTCGGTTTGCTGGCCCCGGCTGTTGTGGACGTACCATGCCAGGGTTTTGAGGGTCACGTTGCGTTACTTCATTGCATTTTGCACATCCACCTTGATCTCCTTTCTCAACCCAGCAACAAAGCAAGTGATAAGCAAGTGTGCAGGAAACCCTTGCACTCTTCGAGACAACCTCATAAATAGATTACGATACTCTTCCACCATACCCACTTGTGACAAGCGAGCTAGAACTGCCTGATTATCGCCTTGGTCGTATGGCCCGAACTCCCTCATAAGTAAATCAGATAAACCCTGCCATGTATTAGGAAACTCATGACGGAACATAAACCAAACATCTTATGCTTGCCCTGTAAGATGCATCGAAGCTAAAGAAACTTTCCTTGCTTCTGGGATTTGGTATAGTTCGAAATACGGATCTGCCTTGTGGAGCCATTCAACGGGGTCACCCGATTCAAACGTAGCAAAGTCGAGACGCATCTGTCTCATTTTAGGCAAGGTTCGATCGACCTGCTGACCATGTTGACAACCGTAGCTATCTTCTCGGTTCATATATTGAGCATAGATCGATGTGGTAACAGGGTGTTGCATGTGCTGAGTCACTGTAGTATCATAATAAAGTTAGGCCGTTCCTGGACCAAGATTGTAAGAGCCCATGTAAGAATAAGTTGATGGGAGAAATTTTTTTGATATGGCGACGGTAGGTAGGTGGGATTAGATCCAGCCCGAAAGGCATCCCCTATGAGACGTTCTGGTCGCTCATTGTGTCGCCGGCGATGGCTACTAGACTCACCCTCGGTCATGTGATCTTTCGCTTCTCGCTGTGGTACCGCAGTCTCAACCTCCTCACTTCCTAGCGACGTGTGAGGAGTGACAGCTCGAGGAACCAGATCGGAAGTCACAACCTCAGGGAACTGTATACACCAAAATGAACTGGGAGGGGCTCTGTGGAAAGCAAACCCGGAACCGCCACAAGTGATGGTGAGTCAGTACTTGGTGGTGACGTAGCATTCTCAGTCAACGCTGGTCGTACACCTCCATCGCCAGCTCCCAACTCACGCATCGCTGCCATAATCTCCAAAAACATCCTCCATGTCTGCTGCTGCAACGCCTCGCTCTATATCTGCAGCTCCATGGTTTGGTTTTGCAACGCCACCTGCGACACGTGCACAGTCTCCACAGATTCACAGAAGATTGGATCTGAGTATTCGTCTCTGACTGTTGAGCTATGTAATCTTTCTCAGCAGGTGTAAGCTCTGGTGGATCCTTGCTGGTCGGACCCGGTTTTCGAGAAGGTCCCATTAAAACGAAGGCTCTAGATACCACTTATTAGGCACCCAAAACCAGAGAATAGCTAAGCTAAGAAAATAGTAAAGAAATGAGGAAGTAACTTCTGAAAAGATTGATGATGATGCCTATGACGATTAAAATGTTACAAGGAAAGAGAGTCACCAATGTGCACACAACACGTGCCGAGCTCTCATAGGCATCTTACAAGCTACTAACTATTGATCATACACATGCTTTAACAATGTAAACGACATTTATCAACTAGAACCAGCTGACCTCTGCTACAAAATGTGTGCCAGCAAGCAGGTCTCTAACACAATTGTACTAATTCAATAACTGCACAGCTGCAAATCAATATAATTGTTAGTTGACCATGCTGTTGACCATTGAAAGAGAGAAAGATGAAAGAAAAGTTGTCTGAAATTGTATTGATATGATTGATTACGAAAGAGAATTTGACAGCTAGAAACAGTTGTTTGGACAGCTAAGAGTGAGCTGTAGCTGAGCTGGAAATGCTGAGCTGAGTTCTTCACTTAACACCCCCCCTCAGCTGGATGAGCAGTAAGGATCATCAAGCTGAATATCTGAAGATGTAGAGGAGTCCATTGACTGTGTTGCTATGATCATCAAACTGTGCTTTAGGTAGTTATGTTGAGGAGAACACAGACCTTTAGTGAAGATGTTTGCTAGCTGTTCATGAGTTGAAACAAATTGTAATTTGACAGTACCAGCCTTAACTTGCTCTCTTGTAAAGTGAATATCTACTTCAATATGCTTGAGCTTTGAGTGATGCACATGATTGATAGTAAGAGCCAAAGCTGAAATATTATCACAGTATAATGTGGGAGTACATTTGAAAACCATATGCAGGTCCTTGAACAAATGCAGTAGCCACATTAACTCATAAGTGGTGTCTGCCATAGCTCTATACTCAGCTTCTGTTGAAGATCTGGACACAGCATTTTGTGTTTTTGAACACCAGGATATAGGAGATTGGTTCATAAATATCACAAAACCAGTAGTGGACTTTCTATCATTTGGATCTCCTGCCCAATCAGCATCACAGTATGCATGAAGATCCAATGAGTTAGCTCCCTTTCTGAATGTAATGCCATGATGCAATGTTCCTTTAATATACCTTAGTATACGTTTGACAGCAATAAAATGCTCATCAGTTGGACAGTGTAAAAATTGACATACACTGTTAACACTGAAAGTAATGTCAGGCCTAGTGAATGTGAGGTACTGCAGACACCCAACAGTGCTCCTAAAGAGAGAAATCTCATGATCAGCTAGAAGTTTCCCACTATCCCTGTATAGCTCAAGGCCTGACTGACATGGGGTAAGTTGAGAATGACAGTTATCCAGTCCTGCCCTATGAATTAACTCAGTAGCATATTTCCTTTGAGACACACAAATACCAGAACTTGTATATGTGATCTCAAGGCCCAGAAAATAATGCAAAACACCTAAATCTTCATATCAAATTCACTTTGCAGAGAAGATTTAAGATCAGCAACAAGATCTTCATTACTCTCAGTGATGATAATATCATCTACATATAGAAGAAGATAGACTAAGTTGCCATCAGCAGATTCTTTGATAAACAAGGATGGATCAGCAGATGAGCAAATGAACCCAAGTTGAGGCAAAAAACTAGTAAATCTCTCATTCCAGGCTCTAGGGGCCTGTTTTAGACCATACAAGGATTTATGCAGTTTACACACATGAGTTCTGAGTCCTGCAACTTCAAAACCACCAGGTTGACTTATGTAGACTTCTTCTGAAAGAATTCCATGCAAAATGCATTTTTTACATCCATCTGATGTAAAGTCCACCCTTTATGTGCAGCAAGAGCAAGCATGACTCTCACAGTGGTGTGTCTCACAACTGGTGAAAAAGTTTCTTCATAATCCACCCCATATTCTTGGGAAAAACCTCTAGCAACCAATCTAGCCTTATGTCTAGCAATAATGCCATCAACATTCCTTTTTATTTTAAAAATCCACTTACATGAGACAATATTCTTGTCAGGAGGCAGAGGTACTAAACTCCAGGTTTTTTGAATATTTAATGCATCAATTTCTTCTTGCATAGCAGCTTTCCATATTGGACTACTGAGAGCTTGTTTATAATTTGAGGGTTCCATATTGGAAAGATCAGTTTCAGTAGAATTAAGAAGAGACAAAAAACACTTTGGTTGAAAAATGCCTCTCTTACTTCTATTGAGCATGGTGTGATCATTTATAGCTGGATTAGTCATACCAGCTATTGGATGAAGAATGTTGACATCAGACACTTCAGCAGTGGGTCTGGTAGGAGAGCATTCCAAAGATAATGAAATTCCACCACCAGGAGAAGTGGCAACATCAAGATGACCATTGTTTTCATCAAAGTGGACCTGTGTATGAATGGCTGGATCAAAAGGTACCTTAGTAGATACAGAAGTAGATGGGGTGAAGCTTGGCATCCAGACCTAACTTTGTGTATCAGATGATGGTAGAGGGAAATTTGAAATAGTAGGAATATCATTAGATGGAGGCAACAAATCTGCAGCAGAGTCAGGATTTGAAGAAAAAATAGGAATGGAGGAAGGAAGAGATGGACCTGATTGTTGTTGTTGGACAGGTGATGGGACATGAGAGAAGGATTGTGTAAGCTGAATATAGGGATGTGAAGAACTGTGTTGTTGTTGCCCTAAACTATGTAAATCAGAAGATGTAGATTGTACAAATTTCAGAAGTGCATAAGGGAAGATAGTTTCATCCATAAACACATGTCTTGAGATGATAAATTTTTTGCTAACAGGTTCAAAGCAAATATACCCCTTATATCCTGCAGCAAAACCTATAAACACACATCTTGATGTTTTAGGTTGAAGCTTGTCATGCCTGTATGGTGTCATCAAGGGGTAAGCTGCACAACCAAAAATTCTGATAATGTCCACAGATGGAATTTTTGTATATAACTTCTCAAATGGTGAGGAAAGTTGTAACACTGGTATAGGCATTCTGTTGATTATATAAACTGCCATAGCACAGGCATGAAACCAAAATAAGTCAGGCAATGAAGCTGTTTGAAGCATTGTCACAGCTGTCTCCCTTATGTGTCTATTTTTCCTTTCAGAAATACCATTCTATTCAGGTGTATAAGGACAAGACAGTTGATGAATCACACCCTTTTTGTCAAGGAAATTCTTAAAGACTTTACTGATGTACTCACCCCCTCCATCAGATCTTAGGCACTTAATAGGAAGGGAAAATTGACATTGAGCAAAGGAATAAAGGGACTGAAAATAAGCAAACACTTCTGATTTATTCCATTGGAAAAATCCATGTGTATCTAGTACAGTCATCCACAAAGAGTACAAAATACCTATATCCATCTATGGAGAGATGTGGAGAAGGTCCCCAAACATCAGAGTGAACAAGTTCAAAATGTTTCAGGCTTCTTGTACTGGATGACTCAAAAGGAAGTTTATGAAACTTTCATAACAGACATGGTTCACACACCATAGACTCTACAGTTTTGCTCACTATATCACACTTATTCAGCATGCAAGTAACAATCTCATTAGAGGCATGGCCTAGTCTCTTATGCCACAAGGAGTGACTCACACACTTGCCCAGAAAAGCTATAGCACCAAAAGCCGAAGAAGATGAAGATTGCCTGCCTGCCTTATTGAAAGAGGGAAGATCAAAGGGAATATGATAGAGTCCTTGCTTACACAGTTCTTGATAGATTGTTGTTCCCATCACCTTGTCCTGTATACAACAAGAAAACTCATCAAACCATACTCTACAGTTATTCTGCTTGCATAACTGATAAACAGATAGGAGATGAGCTGCCAAATCAGGTATTAAGAGCACATTGTCAAGTTTTAATTTTCCTAGCAAGCTACTACCAGAATGAGTTATAGACAGTTGATCACCATTACCAACTTGAACAGACTCATGAGAGGAATAGGGTGCAATATTCTGCAGAAGTGACACTTCACTTGTCATGTGATTGGTTGCTCCAGAGTCTGCAAGCCAAAATCTAGGTGTAGTAGCTGCTGAAGTGGATGTTGTTGGTGTGGCTAGCATAGCAGTAGGAACATTAATGTGACTATTGTTATGAGAACTCAATAGTGTAGCAAATGCTTGTGGAACAGCCTGAGTGGCCTGAGCTGAGATGTCAGGTGATGATGGTGATGATGCAGACTGATTGTTTTGAGAGAGATGAGGAGCTCTAAAACTGTTGTTGTAGCCACCATTATGTTGATTCTGCTAATCAGGAAATCCTTTTAGAAAGTGACATTCATCAACATTGTGATTGGAAAGACCACAGTATGTACATCCTCTCCCATTATTCTGAGGTATGAAATTATACTGAGACAAGATTCTGCATGTTCTGATAATGTGTCCATTGCATCCACATGTTGAACAATATGAGTTAGGAGCATAACCAAGAACATTATTAAGACTGCCAGTGTTGCTGTAGTTGGTCCCAACATTATGACCAAAATTATTGCCATTGTATCCAGAGTTGTTATTGAAACGTCTGTTGCTAGATCTTGCTCTATTAGTGTTGTCAAACCGATTTGTACTAGCCATCAAATTAGCTAATGCACCCTCAAGCAAATTAAGTACAGTGTTGTTCTCAATTGGTATAGAGTCCTTAGTGCCATTGGTACTGGATATCTGATTTTCAGGCACTGATGAGGTTGTAGATGCACCAATTGATGGAGTATGAGCAGCTTGAATAGTAGGTATACTACTAGATGCCAGCATTGCAGTAAGTGGAGATGCAGGAATTTCCTCATTAGCCTCAGCTATGTCTGATTCAGCAGCTTGTAAAACAGACTTTAGCTCATCAAATGAAGCACTCACATAATGTGTTCTAATCTGACTTTTATAGTAAGTGTAAGTTGATAGAAGTCCATTAGGCACTGTAACCACAACATCCTCATCATCCATAGACACTCCTACAATTTCCAGAGCATCTCTTGCCTCCTTGATCTTGTCTAGATACTCTTCAATGGAATCAGATCCTTTTTTAATTTTTTGAAAATTTGTTTTAAGCTGCAATATATTTCTCCTGTCTGGTGTAGCAAATTTCATACCCAATTTGGTCCAGACTTCCTTAGAGGTTTTACAACCAACAACAGCACGAATTGCAGCTCCACTTAAGGTCTGACCAATCATATTAACAATAGACTTATCCTGCAACTTCCATGCCTCATATGCTGGATTTGGTTCATCAGTTCCATTAGAGTTACTCAAACAAGCAGGACGACATGGAATGGTCCAATCAACAAAACCATAGAGCCTCTGACAACTCAGGAATGATTCAAAGCGAAACAACCATGAGGAGTAATTTGTAGAGTCTAATATGATGTTAGGAAGATAGACAGTAGTATGTGTAGGAAGAGAAGTAGCCATAGCAGTAATTGTAGAAGAGCTTAGGTTTGATTTTGTAAGAATGAGATAATCAAGTACAGTCGTGAAACACCGTGATCAGATTATGAACACAGATACAGATTGAGGATTCTTAGCTATGATGTAAATCTGAGAGCAAGCCTTGAATCACAGAGAATTATGACTCAAAGAACATAGATCTGAGTAAATGAGAAGTTGAAGATGAGCTTATCTGAGGATGATTGACGTTGAGAAGTGTAGCACAACAGTGCTGATGAGCACAATATCCAGAGTACTCGACCTGAGCTCGTGATACCATGTTAGTTGACCATGGTGTTGACTATGGCAGCCATTGAAAGAGAGAAAGATGAAAGAAAAGCTGTTTGAAATTGTATTGATATGATTGATTACAAACGTACGAAAGGAAAAGCAGCTTATGTATCAATACATTCCAAAGAGTGAGTTAAGAGTGAGTTATAGCTGAGCTGAAAATGCTGAGCTAAGTTTTTCACTTAACAATAATCTGCATTGCACCATTTCAATCATTACACAATTGCAACAAATTTCAATTCCTTTTTAGGATTGGTGTTTAAGCTTCATATGATCTTTGGGAAATATATCCATATGTACTGTGCATTTGCTGTGTGAAGAATCAAGGTTGGTATTATAAATTTGTATATAGGCAGAAGAACTGAGTGTCATGAACTAATGTTGGACTGATGGTTATATATATACAAGTGCATATTGGCAGATTTCGATGTGGTTTGTTCAAGAGCAAGTATCTAGGGATTATTGGCAGTCATGTGAATTTTTCAACATGCCCTATCTTTCTATTATTGCATCAGCCGTTCGTGTCATAATATATCAATTTGTTTAGATTTATTGAATTGTGATGTATCTTTTCAATTCGTTTTGGCTATAGTGATGTTAACCATATTAGGTTTATAGTAATTATATAACAAAGACATTAACGTCATTTCATATATTCATTCTTATATGCAATTAATGTATCTTTCTTCGAACACAATGTAAGTACAAAATCATCTCTACTTTTTTACATTCGTGCTGTAGTTTTATTCATTTTCTTATTCATAACATAAAAGCCCTTCGCTATCACTAGTAATTAAGTAAGTATAACATCTTTCTATGATGAATAGTATTTCTATGCCTTCTTGCGTTTGCATGGGAGAGAGCATGCTAGAGCACAACTTATTTTCATATCACATTATATGCTTACATACACCTATATTATTAGTCACTGATAAAAATGAAACAAACCATCCTAAAGAGTATTACACATGATAAATACATAAGAAGGAACACTCGCCTTAACAACTGTCCATCCCTATACGATATCAGCATTTGGATTTGCATGCTATCATAAGCAGGAGTCGTACCAGTAGTTAAACCAGTAGAACCCGTAACACCCACGTACACCATAAACATCAAAGTTAAGCGACCAAAGCAAATACTCATTCTCTTCTATTAACATCATATCCCCAAAGGTGTTTTGCCGGAATCCTAATTCCTTCTAGCCAAGGAATAAAAATTCGACAATTTCCCCGATATTTCAGCAAAGTTTTCGTGTTTTTGATTGTCTAATATTAAATGCCCATATTATCTTTTCACATTCTCACTGAGATTTAAGGAGATAGGTATCAATCATGCCATATTTTGAAGCCCAACACTACTAGAAAAAACACTTTAGCTAACGAAAAAAACTTGTCGGCCTATTAGACATTTTCATTGGCGAAAAAGGTTCACCAGCTATTGTGTTGTTGGTAAAAGGTCGTAGGCAATACTTTAGTCGACGAAAAAACGAAAAAAAAGAAGTCGTCGGCATAAAGTTTAAACTTTAGTCGATGACTTTTTAGACTTTTGTCGTCAACCAAACCTTTCCAGACGGTGAAAATGGTTAACCCGGACTGGACTATAGCCGATGACTGGGAAACACTATTGTCGGCTATAGTTATTGACCTTCGTCGGCTAAAGTATGAAACTCATCGGGTTATGTGTGGACTTTGGCCGACGACTTTGGGTATTGTCGTCGGCTAATGTTGTTGATTTCTGAAGAAGAAAAACTGCAGGTTCTGAATTTCTATTCCCAGAACTTATAATTCCACAATTTTATTTCCACAATAGCCAACAACACATAAAATGAAAATAAAACACATATTCACCAACAAACATAAATCAAGAATGAAACTTAAGCGTATGATACATTCTACTTGTCCCTCAAAACACATAAACTAAAGGTTATCTAAATCTATGTTATGGAAAATAGATGCATTACTACCATGTTATCTCGGATCCTCCTACTAATGTGGAGCATCGAAAGGGAGCTAGACAAATTGAAACGGAGGTGGGGCTGGAACCTGGACTCCTTGCACCTAAAGTTGTGCAGACCACGTCTGAAACCAGGAAGCCATTTGAGCCTACTGCTTGGCCAAAGCACAGGTCTGAGCCTCATGCTCCCTTCTTGCCTGCTCCATCCGTCTCTGAGTCTCATCCATCTGTCTTTGATGTTCCATCGCCTGCCTCTGAAGTTGCTCCTGTAGCTGAGCAGCCTTGAAATATGCCGACTTGCATAAGAAACCGGGAGTGTTCGTCAAGACCCCATTGCCTTACTGGCCTAGACCCCTACAGTAGCAATTATTCCCTCATGGTGGGAAAATGCTACCCATGATCCTCGCCCCTACCGTCACATCAGATTGATCAATCTGAGAGATGGCCTGGAGGAGGTTCTCATCCTGCGTCTCAGGCTATTGCTCCCTCGCAATCTGAGTCAACACCTCTTCAGTCCCTTCCCTCACTCTTGCCGAATTGATAAGGAAAACAAAATAATATATTAGTAAACATATATATAAAAAAGCTAGAGAAAATACATATACAAGCAATTATATTAATTAAGTTATATGCGCATAAGACTTACACTATCTTTGGGGGACTTAGGATACTTTTTCTCGTAGGTATACACGTACAGGTTGATTTCAGGGTGTTGGATCGCCTCCTCCATATAACTCGTAAAAAGTGTAGAATCGGCATGATGGTTACTCGTGTTTTTTCCCGGTTCGCCGTATTTATTTTAGAAATGGCCTTGTTGGATAAACATATATTAAAAAAATATTAGGAAACTAATTTCGCCAAATATGATACAATTAAACAAAAATATGATGTTGCATACCTCAAATTCTGGGTTGTTGAAGTGGACTTGAAGCCACTTCCACTCATACTCCCTATACATAAACTCGATAGGGGTACCCGAACACTGGTTGCCATGATTCTGTCAGTGCTTACGGAGCTCATTTTTCCACTCCTTGTATCTATATATTCAAAATAAATGTTAGAAAGTGACAATACATGATCCACAAAATATAACTCAATATAGCCAATATTACTCCCACAACCTAGCTTTTTCCTTGCACGTCATTTATCCACGTGCATTTAAGCTGCTCCGAAACATTGAACCAGACCTGGAATGTACCCATTAATTTATGGTAATATCAATTAGTTCAACATCTTCCTCACGAAATTGAACCACACGACCCGGTCTCACATTATTCACGCGAATTGTAGAGGATTCAGGAATAACAATTGCGTTCGGCTCTTGGTATGCAGTATCTTTTTCATTATCTGCGATTTCTCTACGTGTAGCAGCACTGTATATGTTTCTAGGAACAACACGGTTGACTACTTTTCACACGTCTTTGTGCAGTAGATCATCAAGATAAAACTTTTGTTTAGCCGCTGTAGCAAAAACAGAATGGTCATCTTTATACCAGCTTGTAGCAGTAGTCACCGAAAATATTCTGTATTGATCGGTTCTTGTGTTTTGAGGGTTAGTATCGAACCATCTACACTTAAACTAGTACACTGTCATGCTTTTCTCATAACTTAGTTCAACCACAGAATAGAGAACACCGTAATAGTTAATGCCATTCCGCCCACCATGCACCATTACCCTAGAAGTCTTTGTTCTCCGTCGGCCTTCTCTATGTTCACATATAAATTGCACGCTATTGACCTTACACATTGGATAAACTCTTGAAGTTATCGTTTTCATCACCAAAAGCCTCAATTCGTGTGACCATAATGGGTGACCATCAAATTGTATATAGTTCATCTGAAAAAATAATCGCAACCATTAACTTTCAATATGAACATAGTGAATTATGTATATAAATCTATATAGGAGTAAATATATATATATATAGACATACCCAAATACCAAAATAGTTTAGAAACTCCCTATTGTGGTACTCAAGATCACCGGCAACTTTTGGACAGTAAAGATGCCTGCATTTCCAGTATTGAACTTCTGGACAAATAATCAATACTCCCTAGTGGGCAATGACTAGCTCATATGGTTCCAACTGTTACCAGTTTGGCAATCGTCCATAAACTTCAACATTATAGGAGTGAATAGAAATATTGAACTATGGTTCATCTACCGGCATATGTTGTAGAGAGTCCTCCAACGCTCCTAAATACAACTTGGTGTACGTTACGCACTCGTGCACAAGATATGCTTCAGCTATACATCTTTGTAGTGCCCCAGTTGTGTATCAAGTTACAAAGTGCATTGTTATAATTATTGAAAAATAATTTTATATAAAAAAGATTGATCTTCGGATGTTGAATCGTATATTTCCATAGGATACATCCAAGTATAGTGTACTAGACCAGTAAGCAATAATTTTTTGGGAAGATAGATCATCAGGTGAGGCATGATGTCAAAAAAAATTGGGGGAAATATCCTCTCAAATTTGCACATGATGAAAATGATGTCTTCTTGTATTTCCCTAAGGTCTAATTTTTTCACTTCTCTAATGCATAACTTTTGAAAGAATCTTGACAACGCTACTAATGGCTCCCCCACCTGATGGGGCAGGTATGATCGAAGGAAAACAGGGAAGAGACGTTGAAGCAGTATATGGTAGCCATGACTCTTCAATCCGCACATCTTATTATCCTGGAAGTTAACACACCGATCTATATTTCTTGCATCGCCTAAAGGATACCTAACATTATCCATCCATCTAAAAATTTCATTCTTCTTTTTAGGCTTGATGGTGTAAGGAGCTTGAGGCATTTTTTCTTCCCTTCTTTCAACCACAAATATTTTCGTAAACCCATTCTTTTCAGATCAATGCGTGCCTTGAGGCTGTCTTTCATTTTCGTCTCCCAATTCAACACTGTGCCCACCACACTTACGCACACATTTTTTTCTATATGCATCACATCTAGGTAGTGCCTGATGAACAACTTACTCTAGTGCGGGAGTTCTCAGAATATGCTTTTGTGTGTTCAGAATTTATACCTGTCGGGTCTGTCAGGTATTGTCGCTACTATATTAGGATGATTGCTGAGCTGCCCAAAATTGTATTCATTCAGCACTTCCAAAATTTCATCCTCCGTCCATCTCTTGGTTTACACATCCTCTTCTACAATCCCATCAAATGCATTGTCATCCTCTCGCCATAGGTGATCAAGTCCAAGCCCACAAAGGTGATGCATCTGAATAATCTTCTTGCAATGAGGTCTGGCACACTCATCAGTTAGGCACTCTAGACAAGCCCTGTATCCTCTAGTAATGTTGCCCGACAACATCCTGCGGGCAGAAAAATCACTGATGGTGCCAATAACCATGGCATGCATCTGGAACATCTCATGCTTGTACTTGTTATAAGTGGGATGGCCAACGTTACATAGAAAATTAAGCACCTCAATCAAGGGTTTCAAATACACATCCATACACTTTCCTGGATAACCCAACCCTGAAATTAACAGAGTCAGAATATTGTATTCCTTCTTCATGCACATTCATGGAGGAAGGTTAACGGTACCAAAATAACTAGCCATATACTATATTGAAGACTCATGTTACCAAAAAGGTTGAATCTGTCAGATGAGAGCCTGAGCCAAACATTTCGATACAAAATGAGGAAACTCCCTAACTGCGTGCTTCCATGCCTCTCCGCCATCAGGGTGTATAAGGGTATCATCGACAGGCGAATCCCTGTCAGCATGCCATCTCATACCTTTGGCCGTATGTGAAGACATATATAACCATTCTAGCCTATCCGTCAGCGGGAAGTACCGAAATATCTTCACAGCTTTCTTATTCCCTATAGGAGTCAACTTATACCCATCTGTGTGACATATCGAATAGGCATCAAGGTTTTCAAGATCATTCCCTTCAGGATCTTTACCCAGAAGAGAAGGCAATCATATTTGCATGCATGGATTTTGATGTAGGTAAGGCAAGGATCTTTCAGGATATGTCACACCTTATGATGAGTGAAAGGCAAGCGATGATTGGGGGCAGTGCCTTAGTAGTCAACTCTAAATAATCATCAACAGCCTTGATAGTCAATTTTTTCTCCACTTTGACTTTCATTACTCCCATGACCATTTCAAAAACAGTCTTATTACACCCATTGTACAACGGGTCTGTTTGAAGGGAATCAACTTGTTGTACTTGTCAATACCGGTAGTGTTGACAACTCTAGGGAATCGCTAGACTGGCTGAATAGCAGGGAAGCCCATAACAGTGGTACGATATGTTGTACTTGAGTAAATACACTGCTCTCATAAGGAAACACATCGTTTATCAACCTCGTTGTTGGATCATTGGATGTACTCTCAGTAAATTGCCCATGATCATGCTGACCCGCTGATGATGTTTCACCTTGATAAATCTAACATGTGTACTTATCTCAAAACCCGTTCTTCTTCAGATGCTCCCATATCAATGAAAAAATAATTTTGTACACGGGCAATAATGAATTGTATTCCCGTTAGCATTAGCCTTCACATATTCTAAAAAACTCCACATTCCCTCGCTATATCTTCGATCCCATTTTAGAAAGCAAATCCAATTCTTGTCCGTGCTGAAAATTCCAACTGTGTATATATATACATACACTAATTAAAAATTCATCATTATATCTATATATATTTAAACTACAAATTACGTACATTAATTCTTCTACTTCTTAATTACAAATTAACACATATATATGCATACTATTAACAATTAACATATAATTACGTACATATATATATATTCATCGAAATCAACTCAAAATCAACAATTAATATATATAATAATTCAACTCAAAATCAACAATCATCTCAAAATCAGCAATCAACACACATATATACGTACCTATATATATGTAGCAGGATATAACTTCACGAACTGATTTTGAACAGCTTCTGACAACACCCAACGATTTGAGAGCGATTTGTGTTTTTCTCCCGATTTTTTTTTTCCGAATGAATAAGCTGCTGTCCAGATCTGTAAACATAAAGAACTTTAGCTGACGATATTATTATTTCATCGGCTAAAATTCTTTATTTTCGTTAGCTAAAAACAAAATTTTCGTCAGCAAAAGTCAAACTTTAGCTAACAAATTTTTTCAACAAAAACCGATGATTTTTTTTCCTCCTATTTTAGCCGACGAATCCTTTTCTTCGTCAGCTAAAGTATAGTATAGTCGACGAAAAAAATTACGTACATAGAAAAAAATTACGTACATATATATAATTACGTACATATATATACGATTAACGACTACATTTTCCGACTACAATTTCGATTATCAATTTCCGTATACGTATGATTAACGACTACAATTTCCGTCTACGATATCCGGCTACGTACATTTTCCGACTACAATTTCCATTATCAATTTCCGTCTACGATTAACGACTACAATTTCCGTCTACGATTTCCGGCTACATTTTCCGACTACAATTTCGATTATCAATTTCCGTCTACGTACGATTAACGACTACAATTTCCGTCTACACTTTCGACTACATTTTCCGACTACATCATATTTCCGACAACAATTTCCGACTACATCATTAACGTACTAAGGATGATAATCGTAATCATCGTCATCACTTGAGTCTGACTCGGTTTCATAGGTAACCTCTGGCAATATGTGCCTCTCCTCGTCATCTGAATCAGCGTCAACTTCATATGGATTAACATCGAGAAGTTCTGCTCCAGTAATTCGAACCACACTCCCAGATCTCACATTATTAAGGCGAATCGTAGATGATTCCGGAATGTCAAAAGCGTTCGGCTCTTGGTATACAGTAACTTCCTCATCATCTGCGGTATCACCAAGTGTGGCAGCACTGTATATGTTTCTATGAGCAACATGGTTAACCACCTTCCACGGGACTTTGTTAAGAAGATCGTCCAGGTAAAACACTTGTTTTACTGATGAGGCAAGAACGAAAGGGTCTTCTTCATACCAGGTAGTAGCAGTATTCACCGAAAATGTTCCGTGCTGATTGGTCCTTGTGTTCTCCGGGCTAGTATCAAACCATCTACACTTGAACAAGTGCACTTTCATGCGGTTCCCATAAATTAGTTCAACAACTGAATGAAGGACACCGTAATAGTCAACGCCGACCATCCTGCCCACCATGGACCATTACCCCACAATTCTGTGTTTTCAGTCGGTCGTCTCTATTTTCACATATAAATTTCATGCCATTGACCTGACACATCGAGTAAACTTTTGAAGCTATCGGTTTCATCGCAAGGACCCTCAATTCGTTTGACCACTCTGGGTAACCATCATCTGCTACATGGTTCATCTGAAAACGATAACAAACCACACAAGACATTATGAACATAGAAACCACAAAACCACGTACGTACACACATGCTATATAAGGAAAATGGCAATAAAAAAAAGACATATACACATATACCCTTACCCATGGACCAAAGTAGTTTGTAAACGTCCTATTGTGGTAATCAACATTTCCGGCAATAGCAGAGCAGTGAAGATGATAGTTTTTCCAATATTGTACTTCTTCACAGTTAATCAGTACCGACCAGTGGGCAATGACTACCTCATTTTCATCCAACTTGTACGACTTTGGCAAGCTTCCCTGTACTACAACGTCATTGGAGATGATAGAAAGGTTGAACTGAGGTTCATCTATCGGCATCTGTTGTTGGGGGTCCTCAAGCGCTCCCAAATACACTTTGGTGTACGTGACACACTCGTGCGCAACATATGCTTCAGCGATACACCCTTCAGGTGCATATTTATTCTTCACATAGTCCTTGTAGGCTCCCAATTGTCTACAAGTTAACAAGTGCATGTTAAAAGGGGTAAAACTAAGACTTTACATATAAAAACAGAGGCAAAGCAAATGTACCTTTCCATGGGATACATCCAAGTGTAGTGTACGGGACCGGTAAGCAACAATTGTTCGGGAAGATGGATCGTGAGGTGAGGCGTGATGTCGAAAAAACTTATACATCTAGGTAATGTCTGATAAGCAACCTGGGCCAGTAGGGGAGTTCCCAGAATATGCTCTTGTGTGTCCAAAACTTATACCTTTCGGGCTTGTCTGGAATTGACGCCACTATGTCAGGATGATTGCTCAGCTGGCCAAAATCATATTCATTCAACACTTCCAAAATTTCTTCCCCTGTCCATCGCCTGGGTGCCACACCTGTTTCCACAGTCCCATCAAACGCGTCTGGATCCTGCCTAAATAGGTGATCATATGGAAGCCAACAACGGTGACGCATCTGAACAATTTTACTGCAATGAGGACTGCAACAATCAACCGTCATGCACTCTGAACAAGCCCTGTAACCCCTGGTAACGTTGCCCGACAACATACCGCGGGCAGGAAAATCACTGATGGTGCCAACAAGCATGGCATGCATCTGAAACATCTCCTTTTTGAACCTATTGTAAGTGGGGTGGCCACACTCACTCAGGTACTTAAGCTCATCAATCAAAGGCCTCAAATACACATCGAGACACTTTCCTGGATAACCCGGGCCCGGAATTAACAGAGTGAGCATATTGTATTCCTTCTTCATGCACATCCATGGTGGAAGGTTGTACGGTACCAAAATAACTGGCCATATACTGTGTTGAAGACTCATGTTGCCAAAAGGGTTGAATCCATCAGATGAGAGCCCTTGCCAAACATTTCGGACCTCTGCTGCAAAATGATCAAACTCCTTGACCATGTGCTTCCAAGCCTCTCCGTCGGAAGGGTGTATAAGGGTGTCATCGTCAGGCAAGTTCCTCTCAGCCCACCATCTCATTGCCTCGGCCGTGAAAGCACACATGAACAACCGCTCCAGCCTATCAATAAGCGGGAAATATCGAAGTATCTTCACAGCTTTCTTGTTGCCTGCAGGAGTCAACTTATACCTTTCTGTAAAACATACCGGGCAGGCTTCAAGGTCTTCGAGATCTTTTCCCCAGAAGAGAATACAATCATATTTGCATGCATGGATTTTGATGTAGGAAAGCCCAAGATCTTTCAGGATATGTCGCACCTTATGATGAGTGGTAGGAAGACGATGACCGGGTGGCAGTAGCGAAGCAGTCCACTTCAACCAAGAATCAACAGCTTTGACAGACATTTTGTTCTCCATTTTGAGCTGCATCACTCCCATCACACTTTCAAGAACAGTCTTACTACAACCGTCGTACAATGGAGTCTGTTGCAATGCAATCAGGTTGTTGTACTTGTCCATACCGCTTGTGTTGACATGAGCTCCAGGTAATGGTTCGACTGGCTCGATATGGGGGAAACCCTCAACGACGGGAGGGACATTTGGTGCTTCATCAGCAAATACACCGCTCTCATGAGGAAACATATCATTGATTAACATCGATGTTGGATCATAGGATAAACTGCCCCTCTCAACAAAATCTCCATGATCATAGCGTGGACTGGCCCTCTCACCAAATTGTCCATGATCATGCGGACCCGCTACCGATGTTTCACCGTGATAAATCCAACAAGTGTACTTATCCCAAAACCCGTATTTACTCAGGTGCCCTGGGACTTTATCAATGGGAAATCGAAATCGATCGCTGAAACACTTACATTCTTTACACGGGCAATAATGAAGTGTAGTGTCTCCACAATTAACCTTCACAAAATCCACAAAATTCCTAATTCCCTCGTGATATCTGACATCCCATCTTTCGAGGCTCATCCAACTCTTGTCCATCCTGAAAATTCTAACAATTTTACGTATTAATTATATATATATACACACATTCACTACTAATAATCGACGTGATATCTCAATTCAACTCTAATTAAATCAACACATGCATGCATATATATATATATCGATCTAATCTCTGAATTCGATTCAGTACTCGATGATAGTATTCTCCTTTTTTCAATTCAAAACGTATTTGACTGGGTAGGAGGCTCTGTTAAGCCTGGCTCCGATAACAATACGATAATACCAGTCATTGATTCAGACACAAGATTAACTACAAGCTGTTTTCTCGTTTCGGTGACCGTCCATCAACAACATTTCATATATATCTCACGAATTGGATTTGATCAACACACACACACATATATATATACCACATATACGTATATATACACCTACCTATATATATAGCTTCCTAAGTGATCGAGTTTTCGACGCGCGTCTTAATTTTGACAATATACCGAATGATCGATTTCAGAGCGTACGTTTTCCTTCTTTCGATTTCTCTGGATTTTTTTCAATCAAAATGATTGAATGATCGAGCTGCCGCATCCGGCATCTAATATAAGACACATTGCCGGCGACGGAGTAAGTCGCCGGAAATGAAGACATTACCGGCGACTTTACGCCGGAATCTCGCCGGTAATGTTCCAAAACATTACCGGCGACTCCAACGTCACCAGCAATGTCTAGCCACACATTTCCGGCAAAATTCCGGCCAGAAAATCGCCGGAAATGTTCGGCTTGACATTGCCGGTGACGGTTGGAGTCGCCGGTAATGTTCCAAAAACATTACCGGCGAGATTCCGGCGACATTACCGGCGACGGAGTAAGTCGCCGGTAATGATGGACATTACCAGCGACTTTTCTGGTCGCCGGCCTTGTTGGCCGGAATCTCGCCGGTAATGTTTCATTTTCTTGTAGTGTATGAGTGATTAAGCCTAAATGTGATATACATTCTTTCTTTGTTCTTTGTCAATTGCTTGCCGCAGATTAAGTTAATGGACCCTAGAGATTACTAGAACTTGCTCTTGTTCTTTTCAAAGCTTATAGTCAATGCATGTCCTGATTGAGAAAGTGATACAGACACTTAATATCAACTACCATTTCCATATGTAGCATGTGTCACATATTTTGTGTATTTGGACTTTTTGTCATCACCCACATAACCTTAATCTGAACATTAGATTACTTTTATCTCTACCTTTGTTCTAGGACTTAGTAAAACTAAACATGAGATAGGTACATGAAGACCAAGGTGTCAGTTTATAAAGACGAGTACTCTTGGATCTATGGAGATAAGTCACAAGAGTTGAGCATATGGTTATGTACATTTGGCAAGTAATTGAGTTGAGTGAAAACCTTAGACATACTCTGAGAGAAACACTTATGAAAGCGTATATATGTGAGCTTTACATTCACCGTATTTATGCATGTGTTCTACATGTTACATGTGCGCCAGATGTTGACATTAACCTTCAAAATTATGTGGATTGAATTAAAATATCATATGATCTTGGTATTACAATGTTAGGGAGATTGTTGAGACAATATGTTAAGGGCATTAGGGTCTTGTAGTTTATGTTATTGTTGAGTCTTTCCAGAGTCTTAGTTTAGTATTTTTCTCCGAGGACTAGCAAAAGCTAAGTGTGGGAAATTTTAATAGTTGCATAAATGCGCAACTCTCTTGTGCTTAATTATTTCAAAATATTTGGTTTATTTGTTTAGTTTTCAGTAATTAATTATGTATTTTTTTAATTAGGTGATTTGGAGAAAAATACAAAAATGAGTATGAAAAGGAGAATTCTATTGGAACAAGAAATGATGACGTGGATAGTCTAAGTGATGATGAGTCAACCTAAATTGATGGGTAGAGTCCCAAACTCATACCTATAAAATCATACCTTGTTGATGGAGCAAGGATTATTGAATTTCAGAGAGAGAATACATTGAAGAGAAGAAGCGCCACAGCTAGGAAGTCCCAACCGTCCTATTTCGGCCCGTCGAAGCTCGCCTTAGACCCGTCGAAATTCCTCTCCCGAGAATTCTGGAGTTTTTTGTTTATTCTTCCTTCTCCATCATATTTTGCTATTTTGTAATTTTGACTATGAGTAGAAAAATTTCCCTAGTTAGGGGTTGGTCAAAGCCCTAGATATGCTTACAATATTGAATCCCTTGTCATTTTAATGACTAATTGGATGAGTTTTACTTCACTATAATTCCATTGATAATTTCTATTATGTGTTTCTTTGGTAGCCAACTTAGTTGCATGTTGTAGATTGTAGTGTCTTGAATGTGTTTATAACCACCATATTATGGGATGTTCTGTAGAGACGAAACAAACTCTTGTGTGAAGTATTTCCTTAGTGACGAAAGTGTGACCACCAAATCAACCCTTGAAATTTTTTTTATTCCTTAAATATTCTTAGAAATTAATTACTCTAGTTTTCTAGGCTTAAACCACCATGTATACAAGTCGGGTAATTGCGGATCAAGTTAGAGCGGATGACCAATCCCTCTTTCATGCAAAGTAAAATAGTGTAATACGTAAGGTGACTTGACCATAGCTCGTGCATGAGAAATATTCATCCATGGTTATTTAGATTAGGTTGGGGTAATAATAAGGTATCTAAGGCGGAGGGAAGTACCTAACATTCATCTCTATTTGATTTCATCAGCTCATATACTTTTCTAAAAATTTACTTTTTCTGAATTAGCAATAAGTTGGACGAATTATTTTGGAAACCAAATCAATTCTGAATACCCCTAAATTTTGTGTGGTAGTCCGCCACAAAATCTATTTTGTTGTGAAATTTTTTAGTAGCATTTGGTTTAGTATAGGTTTGGTTCGTAGTTCGCTTTGTGTTCAGTGGTCGAGGCTGCCAGATTTCTGGCTTTCACGTCTATTTTGTGTTTCTTGTGTCTTTAAGTCTTAGTTTCACCAATCCTCTGCAGGTAACCCATATTTTCTGTTTACTACATTGATATAATTTCCTTGAGAA
This sequence comes from Geum urbanum, assembly GCA_946800695.1. Lineage (NCBI taxonomy): Eukaryota > Viridiplantae > Streptophyta > Magnoliopsida > Rosales > Rosaceae > Geum > Geum urbanum. The sequence continues at coordinate 37,012,167 of OX327005.1, read as the reverse complement.
TAGGGTATCTTTGAGGGTGATTTTTCACCTATCAAGCGTTGACCACCGACTGCAGCGGTAACTCGAATCGAGCTCGTCAGAGGTTGTTTCGACCTGCATGTGCAAAATCTCATCCACCTCAAGATCAAGGAGACAAAGAGGTCTCGAACCATACCTTAATTGGTCTGAAAGGACACCAGAAATGATGATGATGAACTCGAACGAAACCCTAAAATGTTAGCTCGTTGATTCTTTATCTCCATACAGCGGAACCGGTTTATAATCGACACTGGCTGTTCGCCAGCTTGTCATTGCTAAGAACAACCATTCCCATTCTGCTCTTAACACCAAAAATGATGACGAAAAACTCGATCGAAACCCTAGAACATTAGCTCGTCAATTCTCCATCTCCATACAGCGGGACCGGTTCATAGTCAGCACTGGCCATTCGCCAGCTCGCCGTTGCCAAGAATAACCATTCCCATTCTGAGCTTCAAGGGTCACACCTTGAGAGAGAGAGAGAGAGAGAGAGAGAGAGAGAGAGAGAGGACTTCCCAAAATTGAAGTCTGACTTTCAAAATCCGTGAAGTCCCATATATAACCACACTTTATCATTTTTGTATCTTCCTTAAAACTTGCGCTAATCGTAATTCTTTCCTTGTAACTTCGTTGTTGACGTTTGGCATGTCGACGGACTTGTCTCAACCAATACTACAACATTCATTCAAAGTCAACCGACATAATCAACCGACTAAAAAGTCAACCGAAAACCTTCTAACCATTACCATCATTATTATTATTTATCACGTCCAATAAATTGAAATCGAACTATATTCCAAAATACTTTTAATTCTACAAAAACAACGGGGCATCTCAATGATAGTAGAGCAACTATGGCTTACTTTATTCTAATTATGAATGTGCATAATTAAAATGAATTACGAATGTGGGCCCTTAAATTGTTTTAGTTTTTCTTTATATCTATATTGTCTTTTTGTGCTGTTTTATTTGCACTGTCTATTAACATGTAATTGTTCTTTTTTCTCGGATCGGAATAACTGATGGATCCTTAATAATAATTAAAAAAAATTAAGGCGGAGAGCTTTTCTCTGTGTGCTAAACCCTTAGGCAGCTCGTCCTTCCCAAAAATCAACAAAATTCGTTTGGCGCCAGCTCAGTTTTGGCTAGACTTTTGGCTTGCTTTCCGATGGCTATCGAGATCCTTAGTTGTTTTGGGTGAGGTTCTGCATTTGGTTTGGTTGATTTGGCTTGTGTCCTAGTGCTTTTGGAGGCTGCCATCTACTGAATATGGTGCTGGATCAAACATCACGGCTTATCTAGTTAGCCATGAGTCGTCTAGGCGGTCTTGTGTTTTACGATGTGGAGATCGGTTTGATCGGTGGCATAGTTGTTCAGCGTGGTGTTATGGCAAGATGGAAATGGTGCAGCGCGATCTAACTACTACGTGGAGGCGGCTAATAGTGGTGTATCATGTTTTTCTGGTTGGTGTTTTGCGAGATTATGGGCTAGGTTGTGAGAGCAGATTTCATCTTCCTCTAGCTTGGATCTTCGTGAACCTGCAAAATAAGTCGGAGCATGGTGTGGTACCGTGCTTAGACCATCCGTGCCTAAGTCAGAAATTTTCTCAGGAATGAAGAAGTAATTAGGGAAGAGTAACGTTACCTGAGACCATGTTGGGATGCTCTATATATAGTGATCGTGTTAGGTCCAAGCATAGTCCTTATCTTACGATCAGAAATGAAAAATCTATTAAGGAACGGATCTTTGTATCCAGGGCTAATCAAGTCTCATGATTACCATAAGCCATTTCCCATAACCCTCCTACGATACGTTCAAATCTTACCCTTTCCCTCATGGATTCTGCCAATCCCCTAAGGTCCGACCGAATAACCCCTTAAGATTTGATTGCACCGCCTGTTGACGTCTGATCTTACCTTAGGATTTTCATGCCATCGAACATTCTAGAAGCTTCTTCATCATTCTAGACTCTTCCAAAAATCTCCACATAATTCGTTCTTTAATAAAAACCAGTCTTCCAAGCCACGGCCCATATGACCACGTCTAGAATCGGATCCACTAAGCCCATCCTTTCCCAGCTCAGGTGGTCAAAACTGACTCCCACAAATACCCCCATATATGCGTGAGGTCCAACACATGTCTGCCTTGCACTGCTGTCTTCCAAGATCTTTCATTTTGGATTTGAAAAACTCTCCAGCTTTTCAACCAAGTCGCGCGCGAAACCCCAAACACGTGCTTCTACCGTTTTTCTCCCATATGACTCTTCAGTCATCAAACCTCATTAGCATTCACACCTCTCCCAATAGTGATGCCTCTTTCCATTCTCACCTCATTTCAAATCCAATCAAATCCCTTGAAATCTGAAACTTCCTATCTCTCCAAACGGTCACTTTTTATCGCATCTTAACTCCTTACCATACATAAATCAAAACCATCCTCATTTTTTGATATCTCCTTACTCACTCAAACCTTATGGTAAACCCATAAAAATATTTCAATTCCAAAGTTCCTAACTTTCACGTTTCAAGAAAAACCCAGAACTTCAGAAAACCCAGAAAGCATCAATGGCTTCCAACAACTCTTCTTCCCCAAACCCAGATGAAGTTATCAGCCATACTATAACCTTTCTCTAAGACCCTAATGTTGTTGACCAGAATGATATCTCCAAGCCACTCGCCACAACCTTGCCCCCTCTTCAGCCTCCATCGTCGGTTGCTGCTTAAGCCGCCATTAAACCTAGCCGAGAATCACCTCCGGAGGCTGCTAAGAACCCTCCCTTACCCACTACTTTCAAAGTGGATGAGATCTATAATTACACAGCCCTTCCAATTTAGATGTCGAGGCAGATCCCACCAACATGCAACTCCAGTCGTGTACTACCAAAGCTACCTCGAAGAAAGCTCGATAGGAGCTATATCTGTCTGCCCTGAAAATTGATTATGATGAGGCTCTGACTGCCTTCATCCACTTCTTCCACCAAGGGGACAAAGAGAACTTCTAGCTCACTCTCGTCAAGGACTAAGCGAAATTATCGGAGCTCTAGAAAGCTCATGGTCCGAGGTTGCTCATCCACCCCTTCCAGATCGTCTACGATCTCACCTTCTCCATCCCTGTCTTAATCTACTCCGCCTTGGAGTTCTTCATAGAGTAGTGGTGCCCAAACATCTTTCGATGTCTTGCTTTATTTGATCGGCTCAACTAATGGTTCAACTGCCGTATGGGGCTATTGGATTTTAGGCTGCTCTTCCAAGCCAAGCCCACCCCAGTGAATCAGTTCTACCTCTCTCAATAGAAGGATTAGAAGAAGACTCTCATCCTAGTCTTTGGGGATTGGGAAAAGTTTGGCAGAGAAGCTGATTTCAAGGTCCCCACCGCCATTAATCATATCTCTAAGCTACCAAAGGAACTATCCAGGGTCATCGACTTCCGTCGCAACCTTGTGGATGATACTTTCGACATTCCCCCCAACTACCGCAAGTGCCAATGGTTATGGAGCAAGGAACGTCTTAGCTCATGAGGTCTGGAGGGCATCGAGCCCCTCCAGCATGAAGATCGTCAGGAGTTAACCCAGGTCTTCTGAGCCCTTCAAGTCCATAAGGCTGGCAAAGGTTCCACCTCCAACCCTTCTAATGTCCACGCTCTAACCAAGCAGCGGGAGGCCCAAGAAGAGGAATCTTGTGAAGACCTTCGAGCTTGAGAAGGACAAGGTTCAAGCTTTGGCCCCAGCCAAGGAGCTCAAGCAAGCTTCCCAGCCCACCCTACCTGCTGCTGCTACTGCTATCGAAGTCCTTCCTCCCCCTAGCAAGGATCATCCTCCACTATCTCCTCCTAAGAAGAAGCTCAACTCGACTGCCTCTACAACACCCCATCCCTCATTGTCTGAGCCGGGGTATTCCCAGCTTGTTGGCTTCTCCCTGGGTGAGTTTATTTTCATCTTGCTTTACCATTCCTGTGTTTTGTTCTGATATCGTGCTCATGCTTTGAGTTCGCACATGATCTGCTATTTTGGAACGTACGCAATGCTTTGTGCTGTGTTTGTTGGATGTGTATAAATATTATCTTTGTGTTTGGTTTCTCTTGGGGAGTTGATTGAAGGTGTTAACCCTGAGCTCCCTCGGGACTAGTTTAAGAAGGCCCAACCAGACTAGGGCTATATTGTCTAACCTCCTTGTGATCTGACCTAGGAGAAGGTTGAGGCTCTTGAGGAAGGTGTGGTGCTCCCTCGGGTAAGGAAGCACAACCCCTCCCAGTTTTGCTCTGGCTTGGCTCATACAAACGTAGCTTGTTCTTCCCTGACCTCAATAATGCTCGAGTAGGATGCTAAGGACCTCGGGTCTTTGGAAACCGAGGACCTGATGACGCTTTCCTGGACTTCGTTTTATAGAGTAATCTCCCATTCCCCATCTTGCATGATCCTTCTTATAATTCCTCTTTTTCTTCCTTATCTAACATGTAATTTTTATCTTATTTCAGGCCTCTATCACCTTCACTGCCACCCTTGGTCGCCTTTACGCCATAGCTCGTGAGGTAGACAAAAAGGTTGTAAAGGTAGAGAAGAAAGCTAAGGAGTCTCCTTCCAAAATTGCTGAGCTAGAGGGTGAGATCAACAAGCTCGAGGACGCCCAAGCTCATGTCTACCACCTCATCAACCAGAAGGAGAGGGCCCTCAAGGACGAACGCTTCTTACACGAGAACGAGGTCAAGGCCTTGAATTTTGAGCTAGAGAAAGCTCAGTCTGAGGTGAAAGAGGCAGCTAAGACGACCAAGGCAAAGCTCAAGGAAGCTCTGGATGTCAAGGACCTGGAGTGTGAAGATCATATATCTACTTTGGAGGAGGCTCATGGGCTTCAACTTGAATCTCATATGGTGGACTGGGAGCAGCAACATAAGGAGCTTATTTGTGCCTACAACCCTGCTGTTGGATTTGAGATCGAGTAAGAGTGAAGCTACTGGCTTATCATTAGGAGTGAATTTATGTAATATTTTTAGGACCCCCTTATCAAACAACATTTAACTTTATAACTTGTTTGTTTTGATAACCCTGACCTAAGCCTAAGTTTAGATAACTCTTGTCAGGAGTAAATATCAATATCATACTTAGCTGTTCATGCTTTCATTTCATTCACACTTTCTCATTTTCTTATCAAAGCTGGGGGATTTGCCTATGAGTGCATGTGGCCTCAGTGCGACTCTCTAATCCTCAATTTTTCAAGCTATTTCTCTCGAAAGAGGCTTAAGGAGAGCCTTGGTAACTTTAAGGTCTCCTGGGAGGTACTCACGATTTTGAGACTGTCTCCCCATCAACGAGTTTACATGTTTGGCCCCAGGTCTATACAAAGACCATCGTTCTCCAAACCTTTCCCACGGCCAAGTCCTTGACTTGTTAGACATCCCTCTGTCTTCGTAGGGCCTCTGATATTATCACAAAGACCATATCAGAAGCTGCCCTCCAGCTTAGATTCTCCCCAAGGGACCTACCTGCAGTGTCATGTTGGGGTTCACAATCTCTTTGCTAATCGACTTTGGCTTATCTCTAAAGTGTCGCTAGGTGTAAACTCTTGGGACTTAGAATGCCAAAAATTCCATGATATAGCTGGATCACCCTTGGGGTGTTTGTTAATCTAACCACATACAATATGACTACACATAATCTAACCTCGAGGCCCTACTAACCCAAGATTACTTTGAACTCTCGTGAGATTTTTCTATGGGTATTTTGGTCTATCCATAGGTGTCCTCCTCGATGCCCTAACCTCCTTCCCTTAGGATGTTTTACCTTTGGGAGAGTTAGTTAGCTCACAGGGTGGAGGTCCTTCCCATAGGAACCAACGTCGTCTGCCTCACTTGAGCTCTGTGCCTTTCCTGGGCGTTAAGATCCTCTTAATTGAACATAAAACACAATGAAAAGCATAGTTACTGAAAACATAAGCTTTTATAGAATGATCGTAGAAATCGTACAATGTTTATCGAATAAGCAAGGAAGTATTTGATATGCCTCGTTACACCTGCCAACTTGTAAAAAAAAATCAAATTAAAAGCCAAGCTAGTTAGGAAGAGTATGTTCCCCTTCTAGACACTTGCTAGCTTCTGTCCCGAAGCCGTCAGCTCTGCTCCGAGTGATATTCCTTCAAGTACAGAGCATTCCATCGTTAATCAACCAAGGCTCCTGTTCTTGGATCTCCAGCTTGTACATTCCGTTGTAGCCCAATCCAATCATCATGTAAGGTCCCTCCCAGTTTGCCCCTAGTTTTCCCTCTTCTGGCACCTTAGTATTTTCGAACACCTTACGTAAGACCGTGGTGCCTGGTAGGAAAACTCTAAGTCGAACCTTCCTGTCGTAGTAGGCCTTTAGCTTCTGCTAGAAAGAGGTCACCCTGATTTGAGCTTGCTCACTACCCTCTTCCAACAAATCAAGCTCGTGCCTCAAGCTCTCTACGTTACTCTGTACTGTTCATATTGAAAGCTTGAGGTTGGGAATCTTGTGGTTGATGGGAATGAAAACTTATGTTCCGTATACTAAGGCAAATAGAGTCTCCTTATTGGGCTTCCTCTTGGTCGTTTTGTATGCCTAAAGAACGTTTGGTAGATGGGATACCTATTGCCCCTTCGTTAGCTTATCTAGCGTTCTCCTTAGACCTTGTAGTATTGTCTTGTTTGAAGTATCTGCTTACCCATTACTCTGGGGGTATCTAATCTCCTGGCAGTTGAACTGAAGGCCATTGTTTGCTATGATCATTTTTGGGATCTCAAACCTGCATATGATGAACTTCCAAATAAAATTATTTACCTCTACTCCCCTTATCTTTGATAGAGCTTCATCTTCGATCCACTTAGAGTGATAATTTATGGCGACGAGGAGGTACTTCTTTTGCCCATCCCTAGCTCCGGTCGGGAATTCTCCCATTATCTCTAACCCCCATTGTGCAAAGGCATATGGGACTGAGACTGGGTACAGCTTTTCTTGGTGTCTGAGGAGCGTGTCTTTGATAGGCCTCGCAAGCACTAGCGTACTTCATGCAGTCTTTCTTCATCATAGGCCATAGTACCCCTCAGTTAAAAATCTGACCACGAGGTTTTTGCCCCCAATGTGCATGGCACATATTCCTGAGTGTAGCTCTTGCATAATAGTCCTCACCTGGGTTGGATGCACTGCTAGCTAATCTGGTCCACTGAAGGATCATCGATACAAATTCTCATCCCTAATGTTGTACCTTGCTGCTTGTCGAACAATCCTCCTGGCTTCCAGACGTCCCTCTGGTAGGACACTAATTTCTATGTAGTTCTTATCTCGTCCATCCTATAGGGTTTCAGCTGTACTGGCATTACTGTCATTGTCTCTTCCTCGTCCATGCTCGGGTTGGGAAGGTGCTCTAAAGGGACCATTCTTTTGAGCTGGTAATCAATGCTGGAGACCAGATTTGCCAATGCATCGGCGTATATGTTTTTTGACCTGGAAAGCTATATGATGGAGAATTTTTCAAACTGACTAACCAACCCTTTTGCCAACCTGAGGTATGCCTTCATGGATGCATGATGAGCTGCGTATTCTCCAAGCATCTGGTTTGCAATCAGTTTAAAGTCACAAAATACATTGATCTTCTTCACATTTAAAACTTGTGCTAGTCTAAGCCCTGCCAGAAGTGCCTCGTACTCAGCTCCATTGTTGGTGGCCTTCCACCCTAAGGTTAAGGCTTATTCCATGATCGTCCCATCTGGGGTTTTTAGCACTAGTCATACTCCTGCTCCTTTATCTTTTGAAGATCCATTCATATATATAGGGTTCAGTAGTCGACCCCCAGCATGTCTACTTCCGCATCCCTTTCTCTTCTCTCTTGTACTTCCAGTTCTGGTGTTGTAAACTCAGTTAGGAAATCTGCCAAAGCTTGCCCCTTCATCTATGTTCGAGGTCGATACTCGATGTCGTGATATGCTAGTTTGATAGCCCACTTGGATATCCTCCTGGAGGAGTCTGGAGTATGCAAGATCATTCTCAATAGGTACTCAGTCATGATGACTATCTTAAAGGCTTGGAAGTATGGTTGAAGCTTGCGTGATGAAATAACGAGAGCCAATATCTGTTTTTCCAGCTTGGGATAGCGAGTCTCTGGGTCGAGAAGAGATTTAGACATATAGTATAGGGGTAGCTGCCCTCTTGTATCTTCTTGGACCAGAGCTCAACTCACTACTACCTCTAAGGCGGCCAAGTATAGGTCCTCCCCCAGCACGGGGTTGCACAGTATCGGGGGAGAGACAAGGTAGTGCTTGAGGGCCTGGAATGCCTTTTCACAATATTTTGTCTACAGTTCCCCTTTGGTTTTCTTAAGGGCCTCAAAGAATAATTTGCACTTATTTGTTGACTTAGATAAGAACCTGCTCAAGGCTGCTAATTTTCCATTCAAACTTTGTATCTTCATAACCATGGAAGGAGACATCATCTTGACAGTCGTTGTCACCTGGTCTGGATTTACTTCTATTGCACTCTGAATGACCATGTACCCTTAAAACTTCCCAGACCTAACTCCGAAAGTGAACTTTTAGGGTTTAGCTTCATCCCATGCTTTTGTAGGAGATCGAAACATCCCTATAGGTTTGACACATAATCTTGCCTCCTCTTGCTCTTGACTAGTATATCGTCCACGTACACCTCCATAGTATCCCCAATCAAGGGCATGGACACCTTGTACACCAACCTTTGGTACGTCACCCCTGCATTCTTTAAACCAAAGGGCATCACCTCATAGGCATAGACCTCCTCTTCTGTTACAAAAGTCGTCTTTGCTACATCGCCCGCAGTCATCTTGATTTGATTATAACCATTGTAGGCATCCATGAAGCTAAAGAGCTCATGCCTTGTCGTAGAGTCTACTAGCTTGTCTATGCTGGACAGAAGGAAACCATCATTAAGGCATGCCTTGTTGACGTCCGCGAATTCGACACAGACTCTAAGTTTCCCATTCTTCTTCTTGATGAGTATTATATTAGAAATCCATTTTGAGTGTGGAACCTCCTTGACGAACCCTGTTGCGAGTAATTTTTTCACCTCCTACTCGTTTATCCTATTACGTTCAGTAGCAAAAGTCATTTTCTTTTGTGCTACGGGCTTGGCCTTAGGATTCACATAGAGCTGGTGCTCGATGACCAACCTATGTATGCCCGGCATGTCCTTGGACGACCATACAAACACATCCTTGTACTCTCTTAGTAGGTTCATCAGACTTTTACGCTTAGCTCCACTCAGCCCAGATCCGATTCTTGCACATCAATCAAGTTTCTCCTGGTCAAACAATTCGAGTAACATATCTTCCTCTGCATTTTCCTTGAAAGGCAGTTTCTGGGGGTCGAGTTCGATGTCTAACTCGTCGACTGTGCCCTCTAAGCCCCCGTCCCATGATTTTTATGCTCGAGGGGTTGGGGAAATCGTGCCCCTAGCTTTTTCGGTTGTTTCTCTTTTCATGCCTTTATTGGCTAAGACCGTGCACAATCTAGCTACAACTATGTCTCCCTTGATGATGATTGGGCCTTCTAGGGTTGGATACTTCATGACCTGGTGATAGGGGTATGCCACCGCCCTCATTTGGTAAAGCCATGGTCTTCCCACGATTGTATTATGGGGGGAAGGTGCATCGACCGCTGCAAACTATATGGTTGAGTTGGCGAGGGGTGTTCCAACTTGAAGGGGGATGATCCCTATGGTCTTCACCCTTGATCCTTCTAACCCCATTAAGGTCATACGATGATCTTGGATTGCACTGATCAAGCCCATTCTCTCCACCACATCCTTGAAGATGACGTTCACGGCAGCTTCGTTGTCGACTAGGACCCTAGCTATTGTCATGTGAGCCATTCAGAAGTTGACGACTAGGGCGTCATCATGATCCTCTTCCTCCTAGGGAGGTTTGCACCAAAAAACTCATGCATTTTCATCCTCAGCCTAGCTCTGGGATCACCCCGACCTCTGAGCTTCTTCGACGTGTGTTCTTTCTCTTTTAGGGTTGCCTCCAGCTCTCCCACTTTTGTCATGAAACAGTTCAAGCTAGGGAAGATGGTGTCCTCTGGATACTATGGGGCCTTGAGGATACAGTTTAACACATGGTACTTCTCCTCCTAGCCCTTAGGCAGTAGTGGTAAGGTCTTATTGTTGATTTAACACTTACCATTACCTTAGCGAATCTTTGAGCTTTGTTTTGTACTTCTCAATGAGGTATTTCTAGCAGTACCCCTGGTCCACCACTTCAGCAAAGTATCACATGAGGACCCCACACTCAATCGTCCTGTGCCCATTAGCCTTGTGGTAAGCACGAAAGTCCTTCGAGTCGTTCTTGTTGGTCATCGCTGGTGATCTCTTGAGCTATGGCTCATTCTGGATGTGATGAAGTATGGTCGAGATCCATATTGTCATGGGGGAAACAAATAGCTTGCCCCCCGAGTTAGAGGGTTGGTTCCTTGGGGCCTTCCTCTTGTTATCATAGTTATTTCCTCCCCTGATTCGAGCTGTCACTGTTCGTGTTCCTCCTCGTGCTAGCACTGACCCCAGATTCTTTCTCAGTTGAGGAGTCTCTACTGCTATAGGCCCTCATATCTTCGACACGAGCGTAGTCTAGGGTCTCATGGTAGACCATGGACAAGTCATTGGTCTTCTTCATGATCAACTTGCTGGCCAGCTCTGAGTCCATTTACAATCTATTGATGAATGTCCTGGTTGTGACAGTATAATCCTTGCAATCAACCGTTGCGTACTCTCTCCTGAACCTCATGACCAAATCCATCAGGGATGCTCCTCGTTTCATCTTGAGGGATGTGAGGTACGTCACATCCTTGACTCCTTCCACGTTGCTTTTATAACTTTTGAAGAATTCTTCCTTCAAACTCGTCCAATCCTCTATCGAACCTGGAGGAAGGGTTTTGTACCAATGCAGTGCATGGTCATTCAAGCTCGCCTGGAACATCTTACATATCCAAGCATCGGTCGACTGGTTAGTGGTCATGGCTGACTGGTAGTTCCTCACATACTGGTATGGGTCAGAGTCTCCCGAATATCTATCGAACCTAGGGTGACTCTACTTTTAGGGGGTTCGACATCCTGGATGAACTAAGCTAAGGGATTTTGGGACATCTTACGGGCCTCTTGCTTAGCTTCGGACTCCTTTTTGGACATCCCTTCATTTCACAACCTCTCGGTCTATTGGTTTGTCTTGATGTTGTGAGCCCATTGTGTTTTCATGAACTCATCCATCATGTTCTTAAAAGCTGCTACCTTGGAGGCCTTCTCGCCCTTGGTGAGTTGAAGGGTTGGTCCTTCCTGTTGGTCTTTCTGCTCAGTCACTGGAGCTTCCTATCTCTCCTTCGTGGGTGGGTCGGGTAGGACCAGCCCCTACTTCTTTAGGAGGACCACCATATCTAGTAGGGTAGACTGAACTATAGTAACAGTGCCCGACAGTTTGTTTGTGCTTTTGGCAACCCCCTCCATTGATTGTTGTAGCATGGTCATATCGAGCCTTAGATTCGCATATCGTTCCTCGGCCCAATGGAGGTCCTGATCGACCTTGGCCTTCCATCCCCTGGCTCTTTCATTCTCCGTCTCGAAACCTTCTTCTTTACTCAGGTAGGCTTTGTTCGCGAGGTTCCTCAGTGGGATTGGATGTGAAACGGTGTTGCCAGACTTCGATGCTCCAGTGTCAGGCGTGATCTAGTTGCTCTTTCCAAGAGGGGTTACTTCCTTATCACATTGGTTACTCATGTCGATGTTGTCTTCCATATTCTTCCATTCACGAGAGTTAACCTAGGGTTCTTCTCTCAACTAGAGCACCAATTTGTGAGAGCAGATTTCGTCTCCCTCTAGCTTGGATCCTCATGAACCTACAAAACAAGTCGAAGCACGATGTGATATCGTGCTTAGACCCTCTGATGCCTAAGCCAGAACTTGTCTCAAGAATCAAGAAGTAATTAAGGCAGAGCAACGTTACTTGAGACCATGTTGGGATTGTCAATATATAGTGATCGTGCTAGGTTCTAGCATAGTCCCTATCGAACTAGACTACTTTACATTCGAAAAGGAGGAATCTATTAAGATACAGATCTCTGTATCCATGGCTAATCAAGTCTAATGATTACCATAAGCCCTTTTGCATAATCTCTCTAGGATACGTTCAAATCTTACCTTTTCCCTAAAGGATTCTACCAATCCTTCGGGGTTCGACCGAATAACCCCCCGGGGTCAGATTGCACAGCCCCTTGAGGTTCGATCTTACCTTGGGATTGTCATGTCATCAAACATTCCTGAAGCTTTTAATATAGACCAGACTCTTCTAGAAATCTCTAGATAATTCGTTCTTTAATAAAAACCCTAATCGTCTAAGCCCAGACCCACTATCTGCCTTATCGCGCCTTATCCAGAATCATATCCACCAAGCATATCCTTCCTCAGCACATGTGGTCAAAATTGACTCCCACGTGGTTGACTTTGTTGGGCTAGGTTTGGGGTTTATCCCTTTTGGGTTGTGTGGGCACATGAAAAAGTTAGAAGTTCTTCGAAGCTCCACAAGACAATTCCAACAATCAACCTGACGTTCCTCTCGACAACAGCTCAAAAATAGCGCTGCAATGGCTGAAGTGTTTGAACAATAGGGGGGGTTCCTGCAAAAGACTCTCCGACGCTGAAGTAAGTGAGAGCTCAATGCAAGTGTATAGGTAGGTAATCGAACTTGAAAAACTTACCAAATTCCTCTATTTATACCACCAGAATTCCACCAAAATAGAAGCCACTACGTCCACTAACGTTTTGGCTGAACATCAAAGTTCATGCACCAAAGTTCAATCCTTAAACTTCAGCCACGTTCAACAACCACCTTCTATTTTGGTGCCATGCTCCTATAATCACGATCCACTTACCCACTACCCCTCATTTCGGGCCTTTATGGGTTGGTGACCTCCCTTCGAGCATATCTGAATCATCCCTTAGTCTTTAGGCCTTCAACCATTCCCTATGGCCCAATGATCCATTTCATTCTCGCTATGGATCATCGAAAGCCAAAGTTCGAGACTCATCTCGAGCTTTAAGGTTCTTATCGAGGTTCGAAGCTTGAAGCTCGATCTTCACTTCCATAATGAACATCGATCTTTGAAACACTCTTCAAAGACTTCATCCTAATGTCCTCATTCCATATTCAATCTTCGATCACATTCATTGGTGCCAAGTTCCAACCTTGAAAATCCTTCTCCCACAAGGCCCCCAATTTCTCCTTTTGGGTTACATTTGGTTCCAACAGTGGAAGTTTTCAGCTCTGAATTCGAACTTGTGCACACTACTCGTCGATCTTTCTTCAGCAATCAACTTTGAAACTTCGATCAAACTCGATCTTTCCAGCTTCGAAACTCTCCTTCGACGCGGTCTTCCTGCACTTCCTTAAGTTCATGCACCAAAAACCCAAAAACTTCCCTCTTTAAACACAACTCTTCTACTTCTCCACTCATCATATTCAATCGTTTGTTTTATCATTTTGCTACATATAAATAGCCTTCTATCCTTATCTGATTTTCATCTACACTTCACATTCCCAAATCAAAAACCCTATATAGAAAAAATCTCAATCTTCCCGACTTCCTTCGAATTCAATGGCCAATACTCGATCTTGTTCTCCTCGAACAGGGAACCCTCTTCCCGTCGCTGCCCAGCCCTAGCCGAGTCGGCTCACTCCTCCACCGACTCCGATTCTGATTATGAGGAGGTTGCTTCCCAAGTGCCCGACTCCGAAATCTGGAGTCCCACAGAAACTCAGCTCGATATCGAGTTGGTGGAGATCAACCCTCCCGGCAACGTCACCATCTGAGCATTACCGGAGGGCAGCCATATGTGCTCTAGTAAAGGGATTCTGGCCGGTGCTCAACAAAACACCATCTTTATTTTCTCAGCTTCTCGCTCCACTAAACCTTTGTGATTCTCTAGGCGCTCTTGGGCTTGCATCTCAAGTAGCTTAGCCCAACTCCTACTTTTTACTCTTGGCGTTCCTCACTGTCAGCCAACAATGGGGGGTCTCCATCGGCCTCATCGATTTATTCTCTTCCCATATGTGGGCGAAATAGAGGCTTGGAGAGACCCTTCAATCTCCAACCCCAATGATTCAAGAAATGCTTCTACCAAAAGTCCACCAATTTTGTCCACTGGCACATCGACCCAGTCCTCGTCGAAGGCAATTGGATTCCTCCAGAGCTCGAAGGCCTTAGACTTGGGGTTCCATCTTCCTTCTCTGATGCCCCAGGTATGACATTGATCTTCACTTCTTGCTTTTCTTGACCATTTAGTGAAGTTGTATATCTGCTCAATTATAATCTCTAACTTCATTTGCAGCTATAAAGCTCGATGCCACCTCCTTCGATCTTAGTAAAGAGAGGCCCTTCTGGATGAACAACTTCCTCACCAGAAAAGAATGGCCCTTGGCTCAGGTTGCGACCCAGAAATCCCTTATAAGTCTCTAGCCTTAGAGAGGGACTCTGATCTCTTCACCGGCTATACTAGGAAGCCTCAAGATAGAGAGGACTTCCTCGAGTGGTTAATCGACGTAGAGTCCTCCTTCACTCTCTCCATCGAGACCGACAAGCTCATGAAGGAGGCCATCCACAAAAGAGACAAGTAAACTACCAAGAAACCAAGTTTCCCCACAAGCTCTAAAGGTGCCCCATCGGGGTAGAAAAGTCTTCGAAGTTCGGAGGTAAGGGTCCTAGAGATTCCTGAGATCTCCCAAGAAAAGAATAAGAAATCAGAAGTCACTTCCGGTGCCAAGGCAATCGATCTCGAAGCTCCCATGCCTCAAACTTCTCGGGCAAGGAAGGATTCGATCGACGCTGCCCAGGCTACCCCTGCACTTCCTCAACATGGTCAAGGTTCTTCCAAAGGTTACTTTTTTCAATTTCTTCTTCTTTTTACATTCTTCTCTTACTTTTCGTTCCTTATTTTGAACTTTGAAATCAGCTGCCTCCCCCTCGCCATCTTCTACACATAACGCTTTCCTTGCCAACTCCTTGTTGCAGACACATTATGGCGATGCTCCTAAGGCCATGCCATCGGAAGAGTTCCCTTTTTTCTACGACGGGCAACCCATCTTCTGCAACCACAACGCTGCATCCATGTTCACCCAGCGCTTAGGTAGGAGGGGCCCTAAAAGGGACCTCTTTAAGTAGGGAGATTGGGTTGAAAACCTTCGAGCCGCATACTCATGCTAGTTTAACGTAAGTTCTCCAATCTCCAACTATTCGAACTTGATGCTATCCCATTTTATTCATACCACTTAGACATTAACGATGATCTTTGCCTTCTAGAGGATGCTACACACCAAGGCTTTCTTCAAGGAGATGGATCTGATCAATGTTGACCTCCAGGTGAAGCTCTATTTAACCACCACTGAGAAGGAAGAGCTTTCCTTGAAGCTTTTTTATGCCGAGGAGAAACTCCAAAAGGCCGCTTGGATAGAGCAGGAGCTTTAAGACTCCCTCACACTCCTCGAGAAGTCGGTGGTTGATGTCAAGACCCAAGCTACCCGCGTCGAGGCTGAACTCAAACTTAAAAGGGTGATGATCGAGGTGATAGAGGTCCTGATTGGCGATCTACAGCAGGACTTGCATGCAGCTCAGGTGAACAACAAGGAGCTTGAAGATGATCTCGATGATGCTATCTAAGCTTGGGACAATGAGGTTACTGCCGACCAGTATTTGATCTAATATGTTTTTGCTCAATACTTCTAACTTGGCTAGAACCAAGCCCTAACCATTCCAGAGGATCATCTTTTTGTCGATCTTGGCGAGGTTGACAAGAAATTGTACAAGTACGAGCCCCTTTTCGGATCCCTCCCTGGTGAAGGCAAGTCCACAGCCCACCTTTCCCACGCTTACATTGTTGCAGCTACTCCTGTTGTGGAGTTATCTTCTCTTGAAGCTATCAAGGAGCAACTCGAAGTTTCTGGGAAGGTGCTCGATCTCGAAGCTCCTAAGCAGACCTTCGATGTTGTGGATTCTCTTAAGTCTCATAATCCTTCATCAAGCTTGGCCATCATTCCTACCTCTGTCTTATATATCTTCCCTGAATTCTCCAATCATCAAGTTTCCAGAGAGCTCCGACAAACCTTAGGCTTTCCTCTTTGTTATTTAGTCTTTAGCTTTTTGACTCATTTGTTGTATAACTTAAACAATCTGTTTTGGATTTTTGGGTGATGCCTTCGAGCATCTGAATTTGCCAAACTTCGCAGTCTAATTTACCTTTTCTTCTTAGCTTTGAAGTTTAACATAGTACAAATTGTCTTTTTTCAACAACTTTTATTCAACTTCGATATCCCTGCTCGAAATTAAGAACTTTGAAACTCAAAACAACTTCAAAATCCCAGTTCAAACTTGAAAAGTTAGAGATGGAGTCCTTAAACGAGGAATCCTCTCCCAAGTTAAACTCCTCAACTGAGTCAAACTCAAATTGTTTACTCGGCGAAAAGTTTTTTTTTCAATCAAGTCAAAAACCGTTTTGACTTATCTTTCACTTCGGTTACTTCGAAATATTTTTCGATTTCAAAATTTATCCGAATGAAATTCAAACCTTAAAATTTATTGGGTTCTAAGGAAATCTTTTTTGAGATTTCACTTATAAAGTGGAAACCATACCTTTTCCATTCTTAGCCCTTTTCGTTAGCTTCTATAGAATAGCTTAGGCTTGGTAACAATCTCAAATTCAACTTTGTCACATTTGCTCATTAGGGGATAACCCCTACTTCTCACAATGGGAAGGGAAAAGAACTTTGCAACATGCCGATAGTTTTGTCTTTGCCCGAGGCCTATCCGTGGTAACGCTTACTCATAACCTCTGCATGTTAAGCACAATACTACACCACGTAATATTACTTACTTGCATTTGTTTGTCTATTTGTAGGTCTCAATCTTGAAATGATGAATCGATGTCTCTCTTTACTCTTTCAAACTCTTGCATCCATAGCACTGATGCCATGACATTGGAAAGAAGAGTTACTCACCTTGAAGAGATGTTGTTCTCTCGTTATCGTTGTGATCCCAGCGAATCCAACCATGATCGGAATGGTTTCTCATCTCCTCGTGACAGTAGGAGCCACAACTTAGAACGCTCTGAATTTGTTGACGTTCAAGATCATTTTTCCCCCAAACGACATGACTCTCATGACCTTGAGCTTGAATTCCAAGCTAGGAAGGTTAAATTTAGCACTTTGGAGGATGCCTTATTGTGCCTTCGAGGGGATGTGATTCGTAATGATGACACCACTCACCGCCTTTTCGAACACAGTTTGAGGGCCTTAGGGCTAATGTTGGTACGGCTTCTTCTCGTGGCTTCAGTGCTGGAGTTAGATCTTATGCACTCAAACTCATCGAGAAGACTATGCTCGAACATTTCCTGCCCTCTTACCAAGGCCTCGCCACTCGACGCTGACTGTTTTCATGCCTCATCGATCTTTAATAGCATTGTCTTATCTGCACTTTTTGCTTTTCCTATTTTCAATCTTTCATTGTACCGTACTCTTCAAAAGTTCATTAAGGGTTTTGGTGGCACAATATTTTTTCTCTTATGAATTTAGCATCATATAATTGTATATAGCAGACAAAATTTCACAAGTATCAAGGATTTCCATACCTCATGCCTCCAATAATCTCTCTCTCTCTCTCTCTCTCTCTCTCTCGAACTTCAAGTTTTGAAGAGACGATTATTCCGCTCATATGGAAACTTACTCGTTTTCTTGCTGCCAACTTCAACCTCGAAGTTCATCCTCGAAGCTCCATCTTCAAGTTTTAACTTTAAGGCCTCTCTGGATCTATATTACCTATATCCTCATATATTATTGAGATTTTCACTTCGATTCGAGGTCCTAGATGAGACCTTCAAATATATCGAAGTACACTTCTCTGCATGGTTATTCCTCACTTAAGCCTTTGGGATTCCATTCTAACTTGGTTAAAGGTTTTGCTCTTTAAGCTTTGTTGAACCTTTGCCAATAATTATCAGAGGTCCAGCTCTACTTAGCCTTTTGAGCTTGATATATCGATCTTAAGTTAATAGTTCAGCTCTTAAGCCTTTTGAACTTGACCTTCAATACTTAGTCGTTTGTTCGGCACTTAAGCTTCTCGAACGTACTCTTATTGTTCAGTCAGAGGTTTTTTGCTGAATAGCTTCTCGAACTCGACTTAATTTTCTAGTCATGGGTTCAACCCTCTGGCTTCTTGAACCTGACTCATAGTATTTTGGTTAGAAGTTCTTTGCTCTAAAGTTTCTTGAACTTAACCCCTTACGTTTTTAGTCTGAGGTTCTTTTCTCAATAACTTCTCGAAATTGATTCCCCGTGTTTAGCTAGAGGTTCTTTGCTCAATAGCTTCTCAAACTTGACTCCCCGTGTTTAGCCAAAGGTTCTTTGCTTAATAGCTTTTAGAACTTGACTCCTCGTGTCTTCGTCAGAGGTTCTTTGCTCAAAAGCTTTTCAAACTTGACTATTGTTCTTTAGTCGTGGGTTTCGCCTTCTAGCTTTTCAAACCTAACTCTCATTGTTCGGTCAGCGATTCTTTGCTCAAAATCATTTCGAACTTGACCTTTTCCGCCGATGATTGTTTCACACATATATATATATATATATTTATATCCGACACTTATAGATATGCAATTAATCAAAGTGTAAAACGCATGTTGAAAACAAATGCATATGTTCTATTCAAACTTGGGATTCAAATAAACATAAAAGAGCCAATTTTCCTCCTAACAAGGAGCTTGCCCACAATAACTCGAACTTGCTAATTTTCTTAACAAGTCCTTTATTTGCAGAAAACAATAAATTTGAAAATGCGTACCTCCCAAGCATTCACTTGTAATACATTTTCAAGTATATCGCATTCCATTTCCTTGGGAGGCGTTGTCCGATTTTAACATTCCTCAACTTATGCCCCATTGCGATAGAATTCGAAGATTTCGAAGGGTCCTTCCCATACCGGTTGGAACTTTGCTGACCCATGTGCCTTGATGCTCTATACTATTCGCTTAACGACCCATTCACCCATATCTAATTATCTCGGCTTCACCCCAGGATTATTTTCAAAGTTAGTTTTGATAACTTAAGAAGTAAGTTGATGCTGCCTCTCTTCTTTTGTCCACAAAATCCAACTCATGTGACATTCGACTTTCGTTTCCACCTTGCTCGAAGGAAATTTTTCTTTATGTTGGTACTAATTTTTTCGTGGGGATGATTGCCTGCATTTCATATAGAAGAGCGTACGGTGTATCGTTCGTCAGTTTTCTTGGGGTAGTTCTGTAATCCCATAGAACTCTAGGCAACTCCAATGGCCATCTTCCCTTTTTGGTGCAAACCTTTTCTTAACCCCATCAAAGATCATTCGATTTATTATTTCCACTTGGGTAGCTTCTTGAAGAGAACCTTAGAAGGATTCCATGCCTATCACAGAAGTTCATGAATCCATTATTGTTAAATTGAGTCCCATTGTCATAAACAATCTCTCTTGGGATGCTAAATCGGCACACGATCTGGTTCTAGATGAAGTTAGAGACATCCTTGGATGTAATTGCTGGATAAGCTTGAGCTTTGACCCACTTCAAGAAGTAATCGGTCGCCACCAGCACATGATTAAATCCTCCTTGCACCTCTGGTAACGGGCCTACAATGTCCATTCCCCACTGCACAAAGGGCCATGGTCTTGCCTGCGCTACTAATTCATGAACCAGAATATGACTTATCGGAGAAAGGTATTGTCATCCTTCACACTTCTTTGCATATTGCTCTACTTCTCGATGTAGGTACGGCCAGAAGTAACCTTGAGAAGTTACCTTCCTTGCTAGGCTCCTTCCCCTGGTATGTCCTTCACACATCTCTTCATGCATTTCTCTGAGTATCGCTCGAGCTTGGATCAGTCTAACATATCACAACAACGATCCCATGAATGACCTTCGAGATAGGACGTCTCTAACATAGAGTACCTTGCGGCCTTGCATCTGAGCTTTCTTCCCTCTATGGGATCCTCAGATTGGATGTTGAATTCCAAGTAGTTGATAATCATGCATCCCCAATCATTTGGGATCGATTCGACCATCATAGCTTGATTCGATCTGCTCCTTGATGCTTGGACGTTTGAGTACATCGATCCTTATTGGCAAGGCCTCATCAACACATCCCGACGCCATTCTTGCCAACTCACTGGCTCTGGGGATTTTTTTCCAATGACAGTTGGGAGAATTCGGTAATCATTCTTCTCACTAACGCTTGGTATTGAATCTTCTTTTTGTCTCGAGTTGTGTATTCATCAATTGATTTCCTGACTATCAACTGTGATTCAGGTGTATTTGAAGGCTCTTGATCCTCAATTGGCATGCAACTCGCATCCCAATCAATAGAGCTTCATACTCTGTCATGTTGTTTGAAGTTTCAAAATCCAATCGCACAGCATAATGATCTACGTATTTTATGCATATTAATTAATGTACTTTCTGTACATTTTTACTTTGTTAGTTACTTAGTATTTTTGTTTGAAATTATTATTTTATTATTTTTAGGTTTGTATCAAAAGTGACGGAGGAAAGAGGTCTACAAGCATGAAAGGCGTAACAAAAATGGAGAAGAAGGAAATTGGTTCAAAAATTCTAACGAAAGAAAGAAGAAAAGTTGAAGAGAAAAGGAAGTCCTTTGTTGACTAGGAAAGAATTTTCTTGATGACTAAGAACCTTGGAACAAGAACAAATGTAAAATAGACCAAATTAATTAGAAGACCATTTGGAATGTCCAAACTTGAAGACCAAGTCAGCCAATTTCATGGAGTACAAGATTTGGCAAGAAAAGTATTCCCAAGTTGAGTAGAAGAAGAAAAATCATGAAGAATAAGGAAAGAAAAATCTGCATATCCATGTCATCCAACTTCAAACAAATACTAGAACATCTCAGGAAGAGTTAGACGACGATTAACCTATGGTTGGAAAGATATTTGAGTATTCTTTCCAACGAACCAAAGTTCATAAGTTTTAGAGGTCTACAACTCCAGGAAAGTGTGATTCTTACAGACTGTCAGATCTACCCGGATAGAGTAGGAAAACGTTATTTTGGGAGGAAACTGTTTTGTAAAAGCCTATATATACAAGAGGCTTGTCCCTATTTTAGACCATCACTTATTCTACAGCTTAAGTTCTGCCAAGAACTCCTCTCCATCTCACAAATCAAGCCAAAATATCTCAAGAGGCCGACTACACCATCCTACCGCCTCAACTTCCCTTCCATAGGCGTGTAGATGGTATCTAGCACCATTAACCAAAGATGTCGTAGTCTACAAAAGTGTAATCATGACCTCTTTACTCCGTAGTCTTCTTTTGTTGTGTGAAAACTTGTTTGGTGTTTTATATGATGAAGTTTGGTTTTATTACATATATAAATTTCAATAACTTTCCATGTGTTCCAATATTCTAAATTTCGATGAGCATGTCTTAATTTGGTTCTTAATGCTTTGATTTTGATATAGGGGGTACGTAGTCTAGATCTATGATGTGTAAGGGGTACTTAGCACAAATTATGAAATTATGCATGTTAATCGGAATTAGGGTTATGGGATTTCGTAAGTGTTGATATTTGTATGTGTTAATAAACAAGCTAGGTAAAGAAATAATTTGATCACATGTAAATAGTAATTAGGTTTTCTTTTTGTCTAAAGCGTGGTAAGTACTTTTTGGTCTTCTATATGTTTACTTGTCTATGAGACGATGCATGTTAGGGTCCTGGACTTATTTGCTATGTTTATGATGTTTTCTAGGTAAATAATTAGGTAATTAAAATCTACTCTTTTTACCTCCTTTCTTACACATTAATTGCATGCACCCTTCAATCTCCAGTTAAAACGATCCCTACTTGCTTAAAATACTACATCAATAGGATTTTAAATGGCTTATGATTAAATTATGCGTTAAATGTTTATTTGATGCATGTTTTGGTTATATCTATTTTTAGCACCGTTGCCAGGGATTGAGAATTTTTTGTGATTTTTTGTAAATTTACTTGTGAATAGTTTTATTTATACTTGCAAATATTACTAACAAATTTTTTTGCAGGATTTTACTTGTAAATTCCGTGTACATACATGCTAAAATTTTACTTTCAATTTTCGTTGCTCTTTGTGCATATGTGCCATAAAATTCGTTTTTCCTATGTGAATAATTTGTGATAGTTAGATTTTAGTTTTTGTAAATATTAATCGGTGTTTGTATATATATATATATCTAATAATAGTTAAGCACGTTAAAGGATAGTCTTAGATTTACATTGATTGCATGCTTAATTGATTAAGTCTGACTCCTTGGAATAGATGGTGCCTCTTTTTCTTGTTTATCTCCTTAGCCCCTAATGTTTTACACATGAGGTTGAGGGCGGAGTTTACAAAGGACTTGAAGGAGTGTGAAATTTTTAAAAGTTTGGCTGCATGTCACACATGGTGTCTAGAATGGGTTATGACTAGTGATAGGTTCTGGATCTAAGAAAGAGAAACATCAATAGAGTATATACCATTGACCAAGTTAGACTCGGGGTGTTTCTCGAAATTAGTTCTGCCTCTCGCGTTATCTCTATCCCTAACCGGCCATGTTTTTCGATTGAACCAAGGCAGGATAATTGAGAATTCATACTTTATCACACGGATCACACGTCCTTGGAAAGACCTAAAGATCAATGTCGTGTACTCTTTGTAAATCCTCGGTGAACTCAACTTAGACAGTGTATGCTATAAATGTCGAAATTTTTGAACTTATAAGGAATTAACCACGTTGCATATCTTTAGATTGTATGAATTCCTTTCACCACAGGAACCGGGTACCCTAACAAGTGAAGTTAGGGACATGAGACAAAAGGATGAGTCGTTCTATTCATGACTGGTCATGTAACTTGGGTATTTTCTATAGGTTCTAACCAATTTTCTCTTATGCATTCACACCATCTTATCATTTAGGTTGTTCTTGTTTGATGAACTTCATTAATTTTGTTTAAATATATATGTGATCCATGATGAATTGAAGTGTGATATTGTGTGAAAAGTGCCTAAATTTGTCCTGGTTTGATAATCTCCAACGTGTGAAGCAAGTTAATATGTGTATATATGCATTTTTCGTTGGTAACTATTTCCTTGCATCATTGGCATTGCATTTTTGTTATATATCATTTGTATTCACGTCTACATGTGTTTCCGCATTTTGTGTGTTTAATTAGTACACTTTTTCGTGTACAATGTACATTTTTTCATTTCTTTTGTCTTCCGGTGATACTAACACTTGATCTATTGATACCATAGGCAAATAATCAATATCCACTCAACTCTTGCGTCAACTTGAACTCAGAGGTCAAACAGTTATTATTCAGAATTCAGATCAGGTCATCACAGAAGGGGTTGAACAGGATCTGCTTATTTTTTAGAATAGTCCGCCTACATCAAATGCATCATCAGTAGAAGTTTTAGATGCAAAATCTATGGCAAGTGCTGAGAATCATAATGAAGCAGAGCAATCTATCCGTCAGCAGACTTGTTCCAATTTGGGTAACTTTGGCCCAAATTCAATTGTTTATCCACAACCACCAGCAGACCAGACTGCCCCTAAACTTAAGAGTGGCATCATACATCATCTTCCACGCTTTCATGCAACTCAATTGAAGATACAAACACACACTTGACTACATTTCTATCTGGAACCTTAAAGGAATCTTTTAGGCTCAGAGCTTTTCCATTTTCACTGGAGGAGAAGACCAAACGTTGGCTCTTTAGCTTGCCTACTGGATCTATCACGACATGGGACGCATATGTGAAGGAGTTTTTCACTAAATACTATCCGGCATCCAAGACAGTGATGAGTCCTTCTCTGCTTACTATGAAAGATTTAAAGAGTTATGCGCGTCTTGTCCTTGACATGGAATATCAAAAAACAACCTCTTGATTTATTTTTATGAAGGACTAAAACCTTTGGAGAGAGAACTCCTAGGCACAGCAACTGGTGGTTCATTCTTGGAAAAGCCTACAATAATAGGTCATGCTTTGTTTAACAAGCATACTCTTAACACTCAGCAATATGAAGGGATGGTATTGCATGAAAGCATAAATGTTCAAGAAGTGTCTTCCTCAAACACTACTGCAGAGCTTGCCAAGCTTACATCATTGATCACTAAGCTTTTAGATACCAAATCGCACCAGCCAATGCCTCTTGCAATGTCTGTTTATGGAATTTGCTTACTTGATGGATATCATAATGATCAGTGTCCTCAGAATGTACTAGCTCTAGTAGTAGAAGAAGTAAATGCCATTGGTTTCCAAAATAACCAAGCCGCCCCTCGCTTCATGATCTACGCATTTTATGCTTGATTATTAATGTCTTTCTCTCTATATTTAACTTTTTTTTATGCTTAGTAAATATGTTTCTAACTTACTTTATGTTTTTAGGTAGAAATAAAGGAGGAAATAATAAAGGAGGCGTTTCGGAGCTAAAAGTTGGCTAAGGAGAAAAGTTTCTAATTCCAGAGAAGAAATGGTCCGAGAAATGGTCTTCAAAATGGTTACTAAAATACTTTCCCACATGGTGTCAAGAATTGAAGACCAAAAGCATGTCCAAAGAAGCCCAAAGAAAGAAGATGGATTAAAATGAATTATCAGAAATCAGCCTTTGTACATCAGCCCACTTCGAAAGACCACTGTGAACAGATCCGGCTGAATCTAAATGCGATTAGCATATGGTTAGAAATATCTAGAAGTCTAGTTTCCAACGCAACTGAAATCAAACGATTTGGAGTCCTAGAACGAGAGAAATTCCTATTTTAGTGGAGAAGGGTCAGGTTACCCGGGTGGATTAGTTAGAGTTCAAAAAGGAGTCGAACTAGGCTTTTCTTGGCCTATATAAAAGAGGGCTCAACTAGGGTTTCATTATCACACATCATAGACAGCAAAGCTCTGCCCAAAACACCTCCCAAGTAGTCCTAAGCCTAATTTCCTCCAAGGCCGAAACTCCCTCCTCACGGATCAAGAATAATCGGCGCTCTTCGTCTTGTTCTTGAGAATCCATCCACTCGAGGCATTGTTAGTGCTCTTCACAGACTCCAAAAGTGTAACCATAAACCTTCTATCTCATCTTTTGTCTTGTAAAGAATTTGGTTTACGACTTGTGATTTTTTTAATAAAGGCTATATGTTTTTACTTACTTATGTTATCTTCCATGTGTTCTTAGTTTTTGGTGTTTGCTTGTATGCATGCTTGTATGCTTAAAGCTTCTTAATGTGTTGGGTGATCCGCTCTTCGTTCCTCTCTAGCATGTTTTGTATGAATCTTAGATAAATTAAGGTGTAGGTGCTCTTCGTTGCACTCTTAAAAGCATGTGTATAAATTGCAGGTTGAAAGGTAAGTGAAGCATGAAAACGGTGGATGTAGACATGATGTGATGATCACGTGTACATAGTAGAATTAGGTTTAAATTTCGTAGGTTATTAGTTAAACAAACCAAATCCCGCACCCCCATAAACAAACCTAGCATAGTTATGCATGCACCCTCAATCCCCGGTTAAGAAAGATCCCTATCTACCAATGCTACATCTACTCAAAAGGATTTTAATTGACTCATTGTTGTTGAATGTTAAGTGTTAATTTAGTATTTAGTAATGGTGAGTATCAATTTTGGCGCCGTTTCCGGGGATTGTAAAGAATTGTGTGATTATGCTTGTACAATATGTTTATATTTTTCTGTTTTCGGAACTGTGCACTGCCATGTTTTGTGTAAATTATTTGACATAGCTACATGTCTCATAAAAATCTGAAAATTTGTAGTATTTTTTGGTTACGTGTCTAGTTTGTGCCTGTAAAATTGCATTGAATTCCGCCAAGCCAATAATTCTGGAAAAAATCGACAAGCAGCTGTGCTTAAGTTTGCACGAATCTGTAATTGCATGTGTTCTTTGTAAATATGTGAAATTGTGTAAATATTAAGCATGTATATAAAACCCATGAAATTTTTGTTTATATTTGTGTACTAACACTTGTTCATATTGTATTTTATTTTTATTTTTTTTATTATTATTATTATTATTATTTTTTTGCAGCTATGTATACACCTTAAAGGAAAGTTTTGGATTTACATTAAGTACATGAGCTTGGTCGATTAAGTCGCACTCATTGTGAATAGATGACGCCTCTTTTCCAAAGTTTATCTTCTAAACCCCTTGTGATGTGTGGATTTCATCACCACACACCATAACCTAAGTGAAGTTATGGACATGAGGTTGAGGGCGGAGTCTACTATGGACTTGAGGGAGTGTAAATTTTCGAAAGATTGGTTGAATGTCGGACATGGTGTCTAGAAACGGGTTATGACTGGTGACAGGTTCTGGATCTAAGAAAGACTTGCATCAATGGAGTATATACCAATGATCCGGTGAGTGGATGAATACTTATCTTTGAGTAAGATATCTTTGGTGACTTGGTGTCTAGAAGGTGACGGTTTCTATGACGGGTTCTGGATCCGAGATCTCAAATCGGTCCTACCTCTCGTGGTCTCTCTTGCTAATTGGCCAAGTTCATTAAAGTTGCCCAAAGAAGATAAGGACTAAATCTACTTTCCATGATCGGTAAGCCTCGGGATGGATTGTCGAAATTAGTCCTGCTTCTCGCATTATCTCTATCCCCAACTGGCCATGTTTTTCGATTGAACCAAGACCATTCAATTGGAAGTTTACACTTTATCGCGTGGGTCGCACGTCCTTTGAACGACCTAAAGATGAAGTAAGTGTACTCTCTTTAAATCCGAAGCGCACTCAAAATGACATATACTTGTGCATAAAAACGTGGACATGTGTGTTGCACCGAATTTTGTAATTAAACACTAATTAAAACGTTGCATTTAGTCTACATAACCTTCTAGCGGCTTTGTGATGCTCGGATTTCATCACTGGGTACCCTAACCTAAGTGAAGTTAGGGACATGAGGCAAAAAGATAGGTCACTTTGCATCATAAATTAGCACGTAACTTTTGTGTTTTCTGCAGGTTTCTAACACTTTTCTCTTATGCATTCACTCCATACTTCATCTAAGTTCTTGTTTGATATGTTTGGGTGACGATTTGAATATATGATGCATGAATTTGTTGAAGTATTGTTTGATTGCATTTGTGTGATTTATGTACATATGTGTGTTCCTTTAAACCTTCCATCTGTTTATACACTAACCTCGTCTATTCTTGCAGGAAACCATGTAAATATGTGTGTTAACTTGTTCTAGATTGTTCATACTACGTTTCATATCATCTAGGATATTTAAAGCCCTTGCATTCATAACTTAGAACTTTTGAATTGTCGAGAAACTCTAGTTTTCGACCGGTCGATTATTCCATGCCTATTAATTTTGACCGGTCGATTCCCCTATCTCAGTGTGCTCGTGTATTTTTCATGAGTTTTTTGTGTTTTGTGTACTTTTGTGTGATTTTCGTGTACTTATGTTTGTGCTTTGTTTTTGTTTCATTTTTGGCTTAGTATCTTGTTTTTCTTGTATATTCTTTTGATACTAACACTTGGTCTTTGGTGGATGCCCAGATTTATGAATGACCAGACCTACTCCACATGAAGTTCAACTTCGTAATCGCACTGTGATCATTTCTAACAACGCGGTGGAAGACCTTGATCGACCTATTGTTCAGGACGAAGTTGACTCGCCTAGATCCCGGCACTCCGAGGATTTGGTAACAGAAGGAGAACAAGAACAAGAGCACGTACCAATGGCCAACGCAAACAATGCTCAACAATCACTTCGCCAACGCACTTTTCTACTGATTGGAGTGCCAGCCCCTCATGCATCAGATTTCCAGAACCTCAAGAGGAGAAGAAGGACATAGAGCTGAAGAGCGGATTTCTCCATCGCCTACCTATCTTTCAAGGGATGGCGCATGAAGATCCTAATATGCATTTAAGGCAATTCCAGTTTGTGTGCGCAAGTATGAAGCCTGCGGATGCTGATGAAGAACTCTTGAGACTCAAGGCGTTTCCTTTCACCTTGAAAGAGAGAGCACAAACTTGGCTTATGGAACTCCCACTGAATCACATCACCACATGGAAACAACTAGCGGATGCTTTCTTAAGCAAGTACTTTTCGGCCTCAAAGATCACTGTTTTGAGGAAGAAGATCACTAGAATTGCACAGGCTGCGGATGAGTCTTTTGGCCAATACTATGACAGATTTAAGGTTCTCTGCGCCACCTACCCATCACATGGATTCTCTGAGACTAACCTCATGAACTACTTCTATGATGGTCTCAAACTAATTGATCGAGAGCTTCTTGATGCCGCTGCAAATGGAGCATTCATGGATTTCACTGAGGTACAAGCTCGTGCACTATTGGAGAATCGAGCCAACAATGACGCTCAATATGGGATGGCACCGCGCAAGACAGTAGCTGAAGTAAGTTCTAAGCCAGCACCGGATGACAAGTATGACAAACTCTCCGACTTGATGGAGCAAGTACTTGAATTAGAAGTAAAGAGAGCCAATGCAGCTTTGGGACCAACATGTGGCGTTTGCCACATCCAAGGACATTATAGTGAGTAATGTCCTACAACAATGGAACTGCCTACTGAAGAACAAGTCAACGCCATTGGTGGATATCAAGGAGGCCAGCTTTACAACAACTACAACAATTTTGGCAACCGTGATCATCCTGGTTTCAAGTGGAGTAGCAATGAGGGATGTCTTAACCCTCCAGCAACTCAACAACAACAATTCTAACGTGCTCCCTATCAACAAAGGCCACCAATGCCTCAAGCGTCCATGCCACCACCACAAGCTCCTCCGATCCAACAATTTACAAATCTGGACTATGACAAGATGCTTGCTCAACTGTCCAACTCCACACAAGCTCTAATTGATGGACAAAACCAAACAAAGGCCATGTTGGAGTCTCATGGATAGGATATCTCTGAAATGAAGAAGCAAATGGGTCAACTTGTGGATTTCATGAGGCAATTTAGGGCTTCCGGACAACTTCCATCTCAACCTCAACCACCACCAAGGAATGTGAGTGCGATTACAACGAGAAGTGGAAGGATTTTGGAGAGTCCAACGTTGGACGGAGCTAAGCTGAAGGCAACACCATTAACTTATGATGTTGTGGAGGATGAAGATTTAGAAGAAGATCCGGCAACCAAAGATGCTAAGAACAAGAAGAAAGTGGCACCACTTTTGAGGCCACAATCACCAACGCCACCTACCCCAACCAAAGGTATTAACTCTATCCCTTCAAGTTCTGTAAATACTAATGCTTCGTTTGCTCGTGCACCATTCCCACACAGATTATCAAAATCAAAGAAGGATGATCAATACGAGGAAATCCTGGACATCTTTCGGAAAGTGCAAGTAAACCTACCCTTGATTGAGTGCATAAAGCAAGTGCCGATATATGCCAAGTTTTTGAAAGAGTTATGCACCCAGAGGAGGCAAACGAGAGCAAAGGAGGTCATAAAGGTGAATGCAACAGTTTCGGCTGTGTTGCAGCGTCGGTTACCCCCAAAATTGAAGGACCCTGGGAGCTTTTCTGTCCCTTGTGTTATTGGTGACACCAGATTTGAAGATGTCATGCTCGACTTGGGTGCATCAATCAATGTGATGCCTTACTATCTTTATGCATCCATGGAGCTTGGCGAGCTTAAGCAAGATAATGTCATCATACAGTTAGCCGACCGATCTCATAAATATCCCAGGGGATATGTTGAAGATGTTCTTGTACAAGTCAACAACCTGATCTTTCCCGCTGACTTTTACATTGTTGACATGGAGGAAAGTCCGTTGAACACCACACCATTATTACTCGGACGACCTCTCATGAGGATTGCAAGAACAAAGATTGATGTGTTCGAGGGAACGTTTTCCATAGAGATTGATGGAGAAATGATTGAGTTCAACATTCTTGATGCCATGAAGGTTCCCACTGCTTGTGTCAATACATGTTTTTCATATGATATAGTTGAAGATTTGACGCAGCAGCATCTCGACACACTTAGAGAAGATGAGCTCGACACTGTGATTCAAGAAGGAGTTGGGTTGAACGGACTAGATGCAGAAGCTCTCTTGGATGCTTTGATCGAGATTTTTGAGCCTAGGGTGAAGATGATGGCGTCACTCCTCAATGAGCAAGCCAACGTGATTTCCAAGGCAGCCCCTATTCCCTTGGCTTATGGTGAAAACAAGATAGTTCCCTCTATTGTTCGAGCACCGGAATTAGAACTCAAGGTATTACTGGACCATTTGAAGTATGCTTACTTGGGAGACAATGAGACTTTACCGGTTATCATCTCTTCATCTTTGGAGTAAAAACAAGAAGTGAAGTTAGTTCATATGCTTCAACAATACAAAACCACCATCGGTTGGACACTTGCGGACATCAAAGGTATCAATCCTGCAACTTGTGTTCATCGCATTTTACTTGAAGATGGAGCTAAGCCCTCTCGTGAAGCTCAAAGAAGGCTCCATCCGCCTATGATGGAGGTTGTGAAGAAGGAAGTCATCAAACTCTTAGATTGTGGAGTTATCTATCCAATTTTCAGATCGTCGTTGGGCCTCACCTATGCAAGTTGTTCCTAAGAAATCTGGAATTACTGTTGTGAAGAATGCGGAGAATAAATTAGTGCCTCAACGAACCATCACTGGCCACAGGGTTTGCATTGACTATAGGAAGCTCAACGCCAGCACTTGAAAGGATCACTTTCCTTTGCCATTCATTGACAAGATGCTTGAGAGGTTGGCTGGTTATTCTTACTATTGCTTCCTTGATAGATATTCGGGTTACAACCAGATTAGCATTGCTGAGGAGGATCAAGAGAAAACAACGTTCACATGCCACTACCAGAAATTGACTCATTGCCGGCGACTTTTAAGTCGCCGGCAATGTTTTTGGACATTACCGGCGATTTTTGCCGGAAAAATCGCAGGTAATGTCTTCTTCTTTTTTTTAACATTACCGGCGATTTATGTCGCCGGTAATGTATGTCGCCGGTAATGTCTTTTTTTTTTTTTTTTACATTACTGGCGACATAAATGTATGTCGCCGGCAATGTCTTTTTTTTTTTTTTTTTACATTATCATCGAGACATTGCCGGCGACGGACATTACCGGCGACATAAATCGCCGGTAATGTAAAAAAGAAAAAAGACATTACCGGCGATTTTTCCGGCAAAAATCGCCGGTAATGTCTAAAAACATTACCGGCAAAAATCGCCGGTAATGAGTCAATTTCTGGTAGTGTGCCCTTTTGGAACGTTTGCTTATCGTCGCATGCCATTTGGACTTTGTAACGCCCCAGGTACGTTTCAACGTTACATGCTCTCTATCTTTTCTGATTACACTGAGAAAATAATTGAGGTTTTCATGGATGATTTTAGTGTATTTGGGAAGGATTTCGATGCATGTTTAGATCATTTAGAACTAATTTTGCAAAGATGCGTTGAAACGAACTTGGTACTTAATTGGGAGAAGTGCCATTTTATGGTCACTCAAGGGATTATCTTAGGTCACATTGTTTCAAAAAAGGGTATAGAAGTTGATAAATCTAAGGTAGATCTTGTGCGGTACTTACTCTCTCCAACTTCGGTTAGAGAGATTCGTTCTTTTCTTGGACACGCAGGTTTCTACAGGAGGTTCATCAAGGAATTTTCCCACATCTCACGTCCCTTGTGCAAGCTGCTTCAGAAGGACACTCAATTTGCTTTTGATGAAGAATGTGACGTTGCATTTGAGAAGCTTAAGGAGTTATTGACAAGTGCCCCTATTCTTTGTGCTCCGGATTGGTCTCAACCATTTGAACTTATGTGTGATGCATCAGATTATGCTGTTGGAGCTGTATTGGGACAACGGAGAGATAAGAAGCCATACGCCATTTATTATGCTTCTAAGACACTTGATGATGCTCAAGCCAACTACACAACAACCGAGAAGGAGATGTTGGCGGTGGTGTTTGCATTGGACAAGTTCTGATCCTATTTACTTCAAAGTAAGGTTATAATTTACACTGATCATGCAGCTTTGAAGTATTTGATGCAGAAAAAGGATGCAAAACCGAGGCTCATACGTTGGATACTACTTCTACAAGAGTTTGATGTGGAAATCAAGGACAAAAAGGGAGTAGAGAACGTGGTAGCCGATCACCTCTCTAGGATTGTTAAAGAGCAATCCAACGTTGCAATTGAAGAGAATTTTTCGGATGAACAACTCTTCAGACTTCAGGTAAGTGCCTCTGAAAATCCTTGGTATGCGAATATTGTAAACTATTTAGTTACCGGTGAGTTTCCATCATTTTTGCACAAGGCTCAACGTGACAAACTTCGAAGTAATGCTAGGACTTTTATTTGGGATGAACCTTACTTGTGGAAACAATGTGCTGATTTAGTGATTAGAAGGTATGTTCCGGATGATGAGTTTGCATCTATTCTTGAGTTTTGTCACAATGGTGCATGCGGAAGTCATTTTGGTTCAAAAAAGATAGCCCTTAAAGTGTTTGATTGTGGTTTCTTTTGGCCTAAC
Source organism: Geum urbanum (assembly GCA_946800695.1). Taxonomy (NCBI): domain Eukaryota; kingdom Viridiplantae; phylum Streptophyta; class Magnoliopsida; order Rosales; family Rosaceae; genus Geum; species Geum urbanum. The sequence goes on along the minus strand of OX327005.1, from coordinate 36,979,602 downwards.
TTATTTCGTGATTCTAATGACTTTTGTGCTAAGTGTGATAGGTGCCAACGATCCGGAAATATTGGTTCTAGAGATCAAATGCCGCAGTTCTATATATTGAATGTCGAAATTTTTTATGTTTGGGGCATTAATTTTATGGAACCTTTTCCTCCATCTAACGGTCTCACTTACATTTTACTCGCTGTTGATTATGTTTCGAAATGGGTGGAAGCAAAAGCCACCCGTACTAATGATTCGCGAGTTGTTGCAAATTTCCTCAAAACGAACATATTTTCAAGGTTTGGGATGCCGCGTGTTCTAATCAATGATGGAGGGAGTCACTTTCGCAACAAGACAGTTGAGGCTTTGATGAAGAAATATGGAGTCAAGCACAAAGTTTCTACACCTTATCATCCACAAACAAATGGCATGGCGGAGGTCTCAAATCGAGAAATCAAGAAGATCTTGGAACGTACTATCAAGCCAAATCACAAAGACTGGAACCAGTGTTTGGATGATGCTTTGTGGGCATATAGAACAGCGTACAAGACCCCTATAGGCATGTCACCATATCGACTTGTTTATGGGAAGTCTTGTCATCTTCCAGTAGAGCTAGAGCACAAAGCTTGGTGGGCAGTGAAGAAATTCAACATGGATAAGGATGAAGCTGGATTGCATCGAAAATTGTAGTTATGTGAGTTAGAAGAAATCCGGAACGAGGCATTTGACAATGCATGGATCTACAAGGAGAGGACAAAGCGCATTCATGGCAAGATGATCCGTACAAAGAGTTTTGAGGTTGGGCAAAAGGTTTTACTATTTCATTCAAGACTTCGACTCTTTCCGGGCAAGCTGCGTTCGAGATGGACTGGTCCGTACATTGTGGTGCAAGTTTTTCATCATGGAGCCATAGAAATCATGTCCTTAGAATCCGGCAAAGTGTTCATGGTGAATGGTCAACGGTTGAAGCCATATTATGACAATTTTGAGGAGCCCAACGTTGAAGAAGACAAACTCATGGAGCCATCACCTTCAACCACATGAAGAATGCATCACGTCTAGGCTGGAAGACGTTAAACAACAAGCGCTACTTGGGAGGCAACCCAATGGAGGAATCATCAACAGATTTGCATTCTCTTCCCCAATCTCTTTTTAATTTCGTTACTTTAATTTAAATAAGTAGAATTTTCATGAGTCCTTCCTTCATGCTCGAATTCTATGCTTTACTTTAGTACATTGAGGACAATGTAGAGTTTAAGTGTGGGGGAGGGGTTTACAACTTATTTGAGTCATAAATTGTAAAAACGAGCGGACAATGGAACCTTTCGGTGGATGATGCCCTAAAAAAATTGTTGTGAGTCTTTTTGTTTAACTTAGTGTTTTAAAAAGTCTTTAGGATGCCCTTAGTTAGTCTACGATGAAATTGGACCGAAAAGAATACAAAAATGGCGTTGCATATCATTAAGGATGAATTCATGTGTTAATTGAGATATCTTTTGAGTGTTATGACATGTAGTAGATATGGTTTGATAAAACTTGGTACAGAAATCGCATATGAGAATAAGTTTTAAATCATATGAGCCTTAAGTGAGATTTTGAGCCTTAAACACTTCTTTTGAGTGAAATTTCGTGCATATTAGATATAGGTCTCAAAATCATGCATATACTCACTTGCCATAGATCTTAATGAACTAGAGAATACTAGAACTTACTCATGTCAATTTGCAAAGCTTATAGTTGATACATACTATGATTTTGGATGTGATTAAAGGCACTTAGGATATCCACCACTTTGCCAAATTTCCATGTGTCCCATTTGTGCGCACGAGTTGCGACACCCCTAGATAACCCATTTGAGCCCACATTACGCCTTTATTTTATTACCATACATATCTAAACACTTTAACCTAGTGTAGAATATCCGTACCCTTGTTCAAAAGACTTGGTGGGGATTTTTGAAGCTAAAATCATGAGGAGATGTGTGTATGGGGATCGACTTGTCCAAATACCTTGAAAAAAGTTTGCAATTGCTGAAAATAGAAAGAAGAAAAAAAAATTCGAGAGCTAAAAAAAAAAAAAAAAAAAGAAGCTCTTCAGCAATGTGATTTAGATGTTAAATTTTGGATTAATGTCCCCCATACTTGTGGATTTGGAGTTTGTATTGAATTCAAGGCCCAAAAGTGAAGAAATGTGGTCTTTGTCCTGTCTACAAAAGCTCAAGGGAAGTTTAGAATGAAGTTATGGTCCAACAAGATGAAATCTGGCCCGTGTACTTAAACTTTACACATGGTGACGTTGGTGAGAGGAGGATGAACGAAATTTATGAAGTTTTTGGTGCTTTGACTAAGTCTTTTGAATGTTCTTAACCACCACATATCCATATTTTTGAATGCCTTAGCCTAAGCCCCATTACAACCCTTAAAAGTCCTTTTTGATCCTTAAGATGAGTAGCCTTCAATCTGTGAAGTAAGTTGCATGAGTAAGCATATGGTTTTGGTTCATTTGTGTAAGTATCTCTTCCCATGCATGAATTTTCATTGAAATTAACAAACACTTAGAGTGAAACCTTTGCATAAGTGAAAATATGATGAGTGCATCCATGTGAGTTGATTTGAACTTTATTCGAAACATGAACAGCTTTAACATCACCATTATTTTTCTCCACGTCTTACTTGTTCATGACATGATCATATCTCTATTATCTATTGAATTCATTGAACATTCATGTGAAAACATTATGATTCCATCGCCATAGACTTGAAGAATTTTCTGAGACAAATTTGAGTAAGGGCTTTGTTTTGTTCAACTTAGTATTTCTATCGTTTTCAAACATGATTACATGAGAATTTGTGGCTTTGAAACGTTGAAATATCTAAGTATGTTTGTATATAAGTGTCACGTTTACCATTGTGTTTTTCCCTATATTATTTTTCTTTTATCGAGTCCATTGCTTTGTTATGTATTTGCTAGGGACTAGCAAAGTCTAAGTGTGAGGGAATTTGATCTACGCATTTTATGCTTAATTATTAATGTCTTTCTCTCTATATTTAACTTTGTTTTATGCTTAGTAAATATGTTTCTAACTTACTTTATGTTTTTAGGTAGAAATAAAGGAGGAAATAATAAAGAAGGCGTTTCGGAGCTAAAAGTTGGCTAAGGAGAAAAGTTCCTAATTCCAGAGAAGAAATAGTCCGAGAAATGGTCTTCAAAATGGTTAATAAAATGCTTTCCCACATGGTGTCAAGAATTGAAGACCAAAAGCATGTCCAAAGAAGCCCAAAGAAAGAAGATGGATTAAAATAAATTATCAGAAATCAGCCTTTGTACATCAGCCAACTTCGAAAGACCATTGTGAACAGATCTGGATGAATCTAGACGTGATTAGCATATGGTTGGAAATACCTAGAAGTCTAGTTTCTAACGCAACTAGAATCAAACGATTTGGAGTTCTAAAACGAGAGAAATTTCTATTTTAGTGGAGAAGGGTTAGGTTACCCGGGTGGACTAGTTAGAGTTCAAAAAGGAGTCGAACTAGGCTTTTCTTGGCCTATATAAAAGAGGGCTCGACTAGGGTTTCATTATCACACATCATAGACAGCAAAGCTCTGCCCAAAACACCTCCCAAGTCATCCTAAGCCTAATTCCCTCCAAGACCGAAGCTCCCTCCTCATAGATCAAGAATAATCGACGCTCTTCGTCTTGTTCTTGAGAATCCATCCACTCGAGGTGTTGTTAGTGCTCTTCACAGACTCCAAAAGTGTAACCATAAACCTTCTATCTCATCTTTTGTCTTGTAAAGAATTCGGTTTACGACTTGTGATTTTTTTAATAAAGACTATATGTTTTTACTTACTTATGTTACCTTCCATGTGTTCTTAGTTTTTGGTCTTTGCTTGTATGCATGCTTGTATGCTTAAAGCTTCTTAATGTGTTGGGTGATACGCTCTTCGTTCCTCTCTAGCATGTTTTGTATGAATCTTAGATAAATTAAGGTGTAGGCGCTCTTCGTCGCACTCTTAAAAGCATGTGTATAAATTGCAGGTTGAAAGGTAAGAATTTCGTTGATACTAGGTAAGTGAAGCATGAAAACGGTGGAGGTAGACATGATGTGATGATCACGTGTACATAGTAGAATTAGGTTTAAATTTCGTAGGTTATTAGTTAAACAAACCAAATCTCGCACCCCCATAAACAAATCTAGCATAGTTATGCATGCACCATCAATCCCCGGTTAAGAACGATCTCTATTTACCAATGCTACATCTACTGAAAAGGGTTTTAATTGACTCATTGTTGTTGAGTGTTAAGTGTTAATTTAATACTTAGTAATGGTATGTATCACTTCAACAATTATGAAAATTACAATCAGAGGTTCATAAATAATCATCCCGATTTTCAGTGGAGAAACAATGATGGTTTCCTTAACCCTCATGTGCCTCAGCCATTTCAGCAATAAAAATTGACTCAGCAGAGAGTTCCTAACGTCACTAATGCCTCGGCTCAACCTGTTCTCACAAATCCGGATTATGACAAGATGTTGTCACAATTTTCATCGTCTACACAGGTTTTGTTGAACACTCAAGCTCAACAAGGGAATGATATAGCCAAGTTAAAGAAGAAGAATAGCTAGGTTGTTGAATTCATGGGCCAGATTAAGGGACAATCTGGAAAATTTCTAACTCAGTCAATTCTGAATCCAGAAGGTGATTTCAGACTAGCAAACGTTGTAACTACTCAGAGTAGGAAGCAGCACAATGAGTATCATCAGAAGAAGCCAACATCACACACCATTTCTTTGGATGGTGTTGAGCTTAATCTGTCTATCATTGAGGCCGAGAGAATGAAGGTAACGTCACCTGTCACCAAGGCACCTTCATCTTCACAAATTGACCCGCAGCCACAAGGCAAGAGCTCAATTCCTTCCAGTTCGACTCCTGCTAATTGTCTGTTTGTCACAGCACCATTTGCAAGTTGTTTAGTGAGTAAGAAGAAGCAAGAAACATATAACGAGATCTTGGAAATCTTCAAAAAGGTGCAAGTAAATCTACCCCTCATCGAGTGCCTCAAGCAAGTGTCGAAGTATGCAAAGTTTCTCAAGAAGTTGTGAACCACGAGGAGAGAAATGAGAGAGAAGAAGATTGTGAAGGTGAATAAGATTACGTCAGTAGTCATTCAACGACAGCTACCCCTAAAATTGAAGGATCCAGAGATTTTTTCTGTTCTGTATATTATTGGTGCAAGATCTTTTAACAATGTGATGCTGGACTTAGGAGCTTCCATCAACTTTATGCCTTATACATTATATCATGCTCTTGGTCTTCTTGCATTGAAGAAAGACGATGTGATCATTCAGTTAGCTAATCGTTCTAAGACTTATCGACGAGGTTATGTCGAAGACGTTCTTGTCTAAGTCAATTAGTTTATCTTCCCAGCTGATTTCTATGTTGTGGATATTGAAGATAGTGACGTCAACACCACGTCAATGTTATTGGGATGTCCATTTATGAGGACTACAAGAATCAAGATTGATGTATTCAGTGGTACATTCAGCATGGAATTCAATGGAGAGGTTATTGAGTTCAATATTTTCGATGCTATGAAACATCCTTCAGCTACTGTCAATTCATGCTTTTATGTGGATATTGTTAACACATTGGCACAAGCTCACTTGGATATAAATAAGGATGATATGTTGGACTTAGTGCTTCAAGAAGGAGCGGGGTAGACTTGACTAGGGGATGACGCCCATTTTGATGACCTTTGGCTCAAAATGGAGAATGTAGATCGTGAGGTTCTTGCCTTTTTTGATGCAGCACATATGGATCTCATATACTCTCCTCCTATGCCGATCACTTTTGGAGAAAACAAGATGCTCCCTTCAATTGTTCAAGCACCGGAATTGGAACTAAAACTCATACCTGAACATTTCAAGTATGCTTACTTAGGAGAAGAAGAAACGTTGCCAGGTATAATATCTGCAACGTTGGAAGAATAGCAGGAATGCAAGCTTGTAGGAATTTTGAAGAATTACAAGACATATAGGTTAGACGCTAGTAGATATCAAAGAAATCAATCTGACAACCTGTGTTCACCGAATTTTGTTTGAAGATGGCACCAAGCCTAGTATAGAGGCTCAACGTAGGCTTCATCCACTAATGATGGAAGTTGTGAAAAAGAAAGTAATCAAGCTATATGATTGTGGCATAATTTACCCTATTTCTGACAATCGTCGAATGTCTCCGATACAAGTCGTTCCGAAGAAGTTAAGAATTACTATAGTAAAGAATGAGGACAACGAATTGTTTCCTCAAAGAACTGTTACACATTGATTTTAGGAAGCTCAACGCCACCACTAGAAAGGATCACTTTACTTTGTCATTCATTGATCAAATGCTTGAACGGTTGGCTGGTCATGCTTATTACTACTTTCTTGATGGTTATTCCGGGTACAATCAGATTAGCATAGGCGAGGAGGACCAGGAGAAGAGCACGTTTACTTATCCATTTGGTACTTTTTCTTACAAGAGAATGCCCTTCGGTTTATGCAACGCACCAGGCACCTTTCAAAAATGTATGTTGGCCATCTTTTCAAATTACATTGTGAAGATCATTGAAGTATTCATGGATGACTTCGGCGTCTTTGGAGATAGTTTTGACGCATACCTTAGTAACTTGGAGATGATTTTGCAACGATGCGTGGAAACTAAGTTGGTGCTGAACTGGGAGAAGTGTCATCTCATGGTAATGCAAGGTATTTTTCTTGGCCATATTATTTCAGCTAGAGGCATTGAAGTTGATAAAGCTAAAGTGGATCTTGTTTGACATCTACTATCTCCAACAAGTGTGAGCGAGATTCGTTCGTTTCTGGGACATGCAAGATTCTACAGAGGCTTCATCAAGGATTTTTCTCACATTGCCAGACCACTATGCCGCCTACTATAGAAAGAGATGCCATTCTCTTTTGATGAAGATTTTCAACGTGCCTTTGACAAGTTGAAGGAGCTTCTGACTTCAGCTCTCATTCTTTGTACCCCATATTGGTCCTTGCCCTTTAAGCTTATGTGTGACACCTCAGATTATGTAGTAGGAGCTATTTTAGGGCAACACAAGGACAAAAAGCCATACGCTATATACTATGCCTCTCGGACTTTGGATAAAGCTCAGATGAACTATACAACAACCGAGAATGAGCTACTTGCTGTGGTGTTTACCTTAGACAAATTTTTTTCATACCTACTTCAAACTAAGGTAATCATTTACACTGACCATGCAGCATTAAAGTATTTGTTGGCAAAGAAATATGCCAAGCCAAGGCTTATTCGATGTGTTATACTTCTCCAAGAGTTTGACATTGAGGTTCGAGACAAAAAATGAGTTGAGAACGTTGTAGAAGATCACTTATCACGTCTTGTACATGATAAGAAGAAGGTCGTGGACATCAAGGAGAATTTTCTAGATGAGCAGCTTTTCAGAGTTCAGACTAGTTCATAGGGATTACCTTGGTACATAGATATTGTCAACTATCTTGTTACAAGGGAATTTCCAGCTGACATGCTTAAGACAAAACGTGACCAGCTCAAATATATGGCGCGTCAGTATGTTTGGGAGGAACCTTACTTGTGGAAACATTGTACTGATGCTTTAATTACAAGGTGTGTTCCAGATAGCGAGCATAGATTGATTCTTGAGTTTTGTCACACTGAAACTTGTGGAGGTCATTTCGGTTCAAAGAAGACAGCTTTGAAGATCTTGGAAGCTGGGTTTTTCTAGCCAACGTTGTTCAAAGATGCTGCAGAGTTTTGTTCTACATGTGAACAGTGTCAATGCAATGGGAACTTGGGACCAAAGGATCAGATGTCGATGACTTATCTCCTCAATGTTGAGATCTTTGATGTTTGGGAATTGATTTTATAGGACCCTTTCCTATCTCCAATAGTTTCATCTACATCTTACTTGTAGTGGACTATGTTTCAAAATGGATTGAAGCTAAAGCTACACGTAATAATGATTCAAAGGTTGTTGCGGATTTCCTTCGTACTCACATCTTTTCAAGGTTTGGCATGCCTCGTGTACTTATCAGTGATGGATAGAGTCATTTTTGCAATAAGATTGTGGATGCATTGATGAAGAAATATGGATAGTGTTAACACCATATCATCCACAGACAAATGGTTTAGCTGAAGTATCCAACCGTGAGATCAAGAAGATTCTGGAAAGAACTATGCCGCCTAACAGGAAAGATTGGAGTCAATGTTTAGATGATGTATTGTGGGCCTACAGAACTGCTTACAAGACACCTATCAAGATGTCACCTTACAAATTGGTTTACGGGAAAACATGTCATCTTCTGGTAGAGTTGGAGCACAAAGCATTTTGGGCAGTAAAGAAGTTCAATGTTTGCTATGATGAAGCAGGTCTACATCAAAAATTGTAACTGGATGAACTCGAAGAAATCAGGAATGAAGCTTATGAGAGTTCTTGGATCTACAAAGAAGAGACTAAGGTGTTTTATGATAGAATGATCAAGAACAAGTCGTTGAAAGTCGAACAGAAAGTATTACTCTTCAATTCTTGACATAGGCTATTTCTTGGGAAGCTTAGATCATGTTGGACAGGACCTTTCATTATCATGAAGATTTTTTCACATGGAGCTATTGAGATCAAAGGTCCAGCCTCAGAAATAGAATTTAAGGTGAATAGCCAACGCTTAAAGTCATACCTTAAGGCTTTGTAGAACACAACAGTGGGGGAGATGCCTCTCATGAATCCGGCAATTCCCAGTACCTAAATATGCATCATGTCTAGGCTGTAAGACATTCCCAATACCCAATGGAGGATCGACACTCAGATTTTCTTTCTTTTCCCTTCCTCTTTATTAATTAGTTTGCTTTTGTGTAAATTAGTTAATTAGTTATTTTTTCATATCTCCTTGCTTGATTCTATGTTTTTACTTAATTACATTGAGGACAATGTATGATTTAAGTTTGGGGGAGGGATTTACACTTTATTTTAGGAGTCTTTTGTGAAATTTTTAATGTTTTTCAAAATTTTAGGATGCTCTTAACTCGTCTATGATGAATCTTTTTCTGAGACAATTATTCGAGTTCATGGCTTTCATATCACTAATTATTGGAATTCTTTTGTTAATAGAGATGTTTTGATTGCATTAACATGTAGTGGATATAGATTGAAAAACTTGGTACAGAATTTGCATGCTAGAATAAGTTTAAATCATATGAACCTAAGTCATGAGTTTTTGAGCTAAATCCATGCTTTATTTTGAGAGAAATTTCGACATATATAGAATTATAGCCTCAACATTATACATGCCTCATATTATTATTTGCCATAGTTTTTAATGAACTAGAGATCACTAGAACTTACTCATGTAGATTTGCAAAGCTTTTAAGTTGATATATGCTCTGATTTTCGATATGATTAAAGGCACCTAGGTTTTCCACTATTGAACCAAATAGCCATGTGTCCCTTTTTGTGCGCACGAGTTGCGACACCCTTAGATAATTCCTTTGAGCTTACATTAAACATTTTCTTTCATTGCCATATAAATATCTTAACACTCAGCTTAGTATAGAGTTTTCTATCCTTGTTCTAAAGACTTGGTGATAAATTTTGAAGCTAGTACATAAAGATGGCTTGAAGATGATGAAAGAATGAAAATCAAGGGGAGACTTGTCCAAAAGAATAGAAAAAAAGTGTGTATGCCAAAAAAGAAAAGAAGGAAAAAAAGAGAGAAAAAAAAAAGAATTCTCAACAGCACGAAGAAAGAAGAAAAGAAAAATATATATTAAGTTCTCCGGCAAAATATTCTAAAGTGTGATCGAACGTTTGGATCAAGTAAAGTTTAGACTAAAGTTAGGACCCAAAAAGATGAAATTTGGTCCTGTTTCTGGAGTTGACACATGAGAAATGACGGAGCTTGAATTGATGAAGTGTTGACTAAGTCCTTGGGACATTTTTATCACCACATATATCTAAATTTTGAATACTTTAGCCCCAACCTCATTACAACCCTTCTAAAGTCCTTTATGATCCTTAAGATGAGTAGCCTTCGATTGGTTGAGTAAGTTGCATGAGTAAGCATATGGTTTGGGTTCATTTGTGCAAGTAATTAGTTACATTCATGAGATTTTATCAGTTCATAAATACATATCTTGAGTGAAACCTTTTTCATGAGTGAAAAAATGTTGAGTGCCTCTATGTGAGCTGATTTTTTAAAACTTTTCTAGTGCATGCATAGCCTTTAAATCACCATTGTTTTCATGTAAGTCTTACTTATTCATGTATGAGAATGTCTTTATTAACTCTTGAATTTCTTGTACTTAAACATTGTGATTTCAATGATATTCGAAGATATTTACATAAAGGGCTTAGTAGTGTTTTTGTTTCCGACAAGACTTGTGAAAAACATAGAAATTTTTGAGAGTGTTGAAAATTTCTGAGTCTTAGTTTAATTTAGTGTTTGCTAAGGACTAGCAAAGTCTAAGTGTGAGGAAATTTAATCCACGCATTTTATGCATATTAATTAATATACTTTCTCTACATTTTTACTTTGCTAATTACTTAGTATTATTTGTTTTAACTTATTTTATTATTTTTAGGTTTTTATTAAAAGAGACAGAGTAAAGAGGTCTACAAGCATGAAAGATGTAACAAAAATGGAGAACAAGAAACTGGTTCAAAAATTCTAAAGGAAGAAAGAAGAAAAATAGAAGAGAAAAAGAAGTCATTTGTTGACTAGGAAAGAATTTTCTAGATGACTAGAAATTGGAAGCTTCTAGAAGAACCTTGGAAGAAGAACAAATGTAAAATGGACCAAATTAATTAGAAGACCATTTAAAATGTCCAAACTTGAAGACCAAGTCAGACAATTTCATGGAGTACAAGATTTGGCAAGAAAATGATTCCCAAGTTGAGTAGAAGAAGAAAAATCATGAAGAATAAGGAAAGAAGAATTTGCCTGTGCATCTCATCTAACTTCGAACAAATACTGGGAACAACTCAGGAAGAGTTTTAGACGGTGATCGACCTATAGTTGGAAAGATCTTTGAGCATTCTTTCCAACGAACCGAAGATCATAATTTTTGGAGGTCTACAACTCCAAGAAGTGCAATTTTACAAACTGTCAGATCTACCCGGGTAGAGTAGAAAAACCTTATTTTTGGAAGAAACTGTTTTGTAAAAGCCTATATATAGAAGAGGCTCATCCCTATTTTAGATCATCACTTATTCTACAGCTTAAACTCTGCCAAGAACTCCTCTCCATCTCATAAATCAAGCCGAAATACCTCAAGAGGCCGACTACATTATCCTACTGCCTCAACTTCCCTTCAATAGGTGTGTAGAGGGTATCTAGCATCATTCACCAAAGAAGTCGTAGTCTACAAAAGTGTAACCATGACCTCTTTACTCTATAGTCTTCTTTTGTTGTGTGAAAACTTGTTTTGTGTTTTATATGATGAAGTTTATTTTTATTACATATATGAATTTCAACATCTTTTCATGTGTTCCAATATTCTAAATTTTGATGAGCATGTCTTAATTTGGTTCTTAATACTTTGATTTTGATATAGGGGGTACTTAGTCTAGATCAATGGTGTGTAAGGGATACTTAGCACAGATTATGAAATTATGCATGTTAATCGGAATTAGGGTTATGGGATTTCGTAAGTGTTGATATTTGTATGTTTTAATAAACGAGCTAGGTAAAGATATAATTTGATCACTTGTAAATAGTAATTAGGTTTTCTTTCTGTCTAAAACGTGGTAAGTATTTGTGGGTCTTCTATGTGTTTGCTTATCTATGAGTCGATACATGTTAGGGTCCTAGACTTATTTTCTATGTTTATGATCTTTTCTAGGTAAATAATTAGGTAATTAAATCAACTATTTTTACCCCTTTTCTTACACAATAATTGCATGCACCCTTCAATCCCCGGTTATAACGATCTCTACTTGCTTAATATACTACATCTATAGAGTTTTAAATTCCTTATGATTAAATTATGTGTTAAGTGTTTCTTTGATGCATGTTTTGGTTATATCACACAATCCAACATGAAACCTTCTGAACTCTTCAAGACTATTCTGATTCCCGCTGAGGCAAAGTTTGAGGAACCATCAATGTTCATCTCCCATCTCGGCTCTTCCCATGGAACATCGGCAATGGTCAGTTGGATGTGAAATTCGACAAGGAAATAAGCTAGTACTTTTCCCTTTAGGGCAGAGCGTGGCTTGTAAGTGATATCAAACTCACTCAGCTCTATGATCCACTTCATCATCCGTCCGCACATATCTAGTTTCGTGAGGATTCCTCTAATTGGGAAATGGTATACACCACGATCTCTCTACCTTCGAAGTATTGTCGAAGCTTTTGCTTCACATGTATCAATGTCAATATGAGTTTTTCGGTTGGAGTGTACCTTGCTTCGAGGAGGCAGTGACTAGTAAAGGATATCGGCCACTGATGCATCCCTTCCTCTCGAAATAAAGCAGCACTCATTGCTACTCCTGACCCGGCTAGGTACACAAAAGTGGCTCCATGTCTCTCGGCACCACCAAGAATTTCTTACTCGCCAAGTATTGCTTCAAATTCCATAATGCCTCGAACTGCTCATAACCCCAGAAGTTTAAAGCTTTAAGCTTCAGAGCTTTGAAAAACGGTCGGCATCGATCGGTCATTCAAGAAATGAACCTACTAAACGCCGCTATCCTCCCAGTTAGGACTTGAATCTCTTTTTTTTGTACTGGGCTCTTCCATGCTTAAGATAGCTTCAACTTGTTTTAGATCCACCTCGATCCCTCTTTTACTCACAATGTAACTTAAAAAACTGTCCAGAGGACACGCCGAAGATGCAGTTCAAGGGATTGAGCCTCATCTTATATTTTCTCAAGATTTCAAATGTACCTCTCAAGTCCTCAATGTGATCTCCCTTGTATCTACTCTTGAACACCATATCATTGATGTAGACTTCCATCGTCTTTCCCAAAAGATCTTTGAAAATTAGGTTTACAAACATTTGATAGGTTGCCCCCGCGTTCTTTAATCCGAAGGGCATGACCTTATAATAGAAGAGTCTTCTCTCTAACACAAACGTGGTTTTGAGTTGGTCCTCCGGCGCTAAAGGTAACTGATTGTAACCTGAATGATATACGCATTTTATGCTCGTTTCTTAACGCATTTCCCTTTACGTTTAGCTATGTTATTATCTTAGTTTTTATGTTTTTCTTATTTAATTTGTTATTTTGAAGATATTTACTGTGGAGATTAATAACGACGCAATTCGGAGGAATTTCGGCGATTTTGCGATTTTTGCGATTTCGGACCACCGGAAATGGGCCAGCCCAAAAAGCATTTTTTGGGCCCATTTCTCAAAGTTTGTTTCGGCCCATTATCAAGCCCAAACCCATCTAGTTCGGCAAGGAGGCCACTTGGTGAAGTTGAAAAGTCAAGCTTGTCAAGCTTTGATGACAAGGCTTAGTGACTAAGCTTGTGATCATCACAAAAGATGACTAAGTGTGTGACTTGCCATGGTGACTCTTGCTTAGGGTTCACAAATGGTGAGTTGCCATGGTGACTCTTGCTTTGTGATGATCACACTTGGTGACTAAGGGAGTGACTTGCCATGTGACTAAGGCTTGCATTAAATGAAGGGAGGCAAGGTGGAAGAGAGATGAAGGCATATGCTTGCCTATAAATACCAAGGGAGTTCGGCCATGATAAAGCATCACATAATTTCACAAGCCAAAATTCTATACACTTTACTACTCTTCCATACACAACCGAAGTCCTCCCGAAGTCGAAGTCCTCCGCCACCTCCGGATCAAGAACGTAGAGTGCGTCATTCGTGTTCTTGAGAACCACCGCTAGTAGATTGGTGCGTCACCTCTCTAAAAAGTGTAACCATGTACTCTAAACTCCATCTTCATCTTTGTAATACTTTCGGTTATATAATGAAAGAAATTCTCCATGTTCTTCTCTTATTTCGATTCTTCCATGTGTTCTTGATTTTATTAGTTTGGATGCATGTGCTAGCTTTAAAGTTCTTAATGCTTTGAGTATGATTTAGGATAGGGTGCGTCACTTATTGTCCTAAATTATACCTCATTGATTCGGCAAAGAAGCTATTGTTTTAAGTTGTTATGCGTCATGACATTCTTATTCAACGAAAGCATGTGTATGTATCTCGACTAAAATTAAGGATTTCGTAGATGATAAATAAGGTAAAAGCAAAGGAGTAGGTTCGGTTAGTGAATATGTTGATCACTTGTAATTAATAGATTAGCTTCTTATTTTTAGCAAGCATAATTAGACTTGAAGTTTCTTGATTGTTAAAACTTGTCTATGAGTAAAACATGTTAGATACCTAAGAGTTTTTGTTGTGTTTGCATGTTTTTGCACTTTAATTTAGTAGGACATTTAATCAACCAATTTCCAATCCCCCCAAACATTTAGATTTCCGCTTATTAACGAAACCATGCATGCGCCCTTAATTCCCCGGATAAAGAACGATCCCTACTCGCCAATATTATAATGACAAAAGAAGGGTTTTCAATTGCAACGCGCGTAATCTGTGTTTTTAAGGTCTACTATGTGTTAACGTTAAATGCATGTTTTGCGCGTATCAATTTTTGGCGCCGTTGCCGGGGAATTAAAATGTTTTTGTATAATTTCGTTGTATATATGTAAAAATAGGTAAATAAAAGCATGTCTATAATTTTCGAAATACATACTTGTTTATACTTATAGAAATTTACATACATGTTTACAATTCTTACTTATTACTTATACGAATTTATTTACACTTCGTATTTACACTTGCATAATTTATTTTCATGTTAAAGGATAGTCTTTGATTTAATTTGAGTACTAGCACTTAGTTATTAAATAAATCTCTATGGAATAGGTGGTGCCTCTTTTGTTTGTCTATCTCCTTAACCCTTCGTGAAGTGTGGATTTCATCACCACACGCCATAACCTAAGTGAAGTTATGGGTATGAGGTTGTGGGCGGAGTTTACAAACACTTGAGATTGTATACTATCTTATGAATTCGAGTAATAATTGGTTATGATGTCTAGAAGGGTTATGAATGGTGACTGGTTTTGAACTAAGAAAACAGAACACCATTGGAGTATATACTCTTACGAGTTAGCCTCAGGTTGTTCCCAGAAATTAGTTCTCACCTCTTGCGTTACATCTATCCCAACTGGTCATTTCCAACAATTACGAAAATTAATGATAGTTGGTATACATTTTCGCGCGGGCCGCACGCACAAGAGATTTACTCAATAACTAAATCGTGTATTCCTTTTAAATCTTAGGCGCAATCAAAACGTAGACGTACTTAAATTGATTTACATTGAGTACGAGTATTGGTTTTAAGTTTCGTTCTTTGGAAATAGGGAGGTGCCTCTTTTTCTGGTTTATCTCCTTAACCCCTCGTGAAGTGTGGATTTCATCACCACACGCCATAACCTAAGTGAAGTTATGGGCACGAGGTTGTGGGCGGAGTTTACTAAGGACTTGAGATTATATACTATCTCAAAAATTTGGCTGATTGTTGGATATGGTGAGTGGGTTTATGATTGGTGCCGGGTTTCGGATCTAAGCAATAGAACACCATTGGAGTATATACCGTAACTGGTTAGCCTCGGGGTGTCTCTAGGAACAACATTGGAGTATATACTCTTACGAGTAAGCCTCGGGTTGTTCTAAATATTAGTCCTTACCTCTCACGTTATCTCTATTCCTACTTACCATTTCTAAACGTAACTAAGCTGAATTAGCGAGAGTCAGTATACATTTGAGCACGAGCCGCACGTCCAAGAAATTTACTAAAAGATCATTTCGTGTACTCTCTGTAAATCATAAGTGCATATGAATACGGATAAATACAAAACTTAGTAAATACGACATAAATCCTTTAAATAGATGGTATATCGGATTAAGCATGCTTAGACCTCTTGGAATCAGACTTCATCTTCGGATGAACGATACCCATTGCACAGTCGAGAGCCTCTGCACCACGTACCATCGGGGCCAAAGGAAATAAATAAAACTTAGTCAAACTTTTGTGTTTTTTTGTGCATTAAAAACTGTAAAGGACTAACAAACGTTACATTTAGCTTGCATAGCCTCTCTTAGGCTTTATGATACTCGGATTTCACTACCGAGTACCCTAACCTAAGTGAAGTTAGGGGCATAAGACCGAAGAAGAGGTCATTCTTTGCATTCATATTTTAAGCACGTAACTCGTGTGTTTTCTGCAGGTTCTAACGTTTTCTCTTATACATTCACTCCATCTTTCACGTAGGATTGTTGTTTGATGCATTTTATTGAAAAAATGTGTGGTGCATAAATTCAATGTGAATTATTGTTTGCTTGTATTTGAACCTTGTTTATATATGTTCTAACTAAATTCTTAGGTTTAGCATTATATAGTGTTAATTTGCAGAAAACGTGTGTTTTAAGTTTATTACGTTCATGTGCATAGCCCCTAAAATTGATTAAATCATTTGCATTACATAGTAAATTACATTTAGTGTCTTAACTATTATAAATTTTGTGTGTTTTAGTAGTTTTTAAGTATTTGTGAGTGTTTATAGTTTGCTTTGATAGTTTTACTATTTTATGTGTTATCGCTTTGTTTTCTAAATATGCCTTACGATTTTGGTTAGTATTCCTATATTCATCTCATATTCTTTGTTAATATTAACACTTGGTCTTTGGTGGATGCTCAGGCTAATGAATGTCCGATCGGAATCCTGGACCATCTAGAACAAAGTTTGAGGAAATCGCAGAGAGAATAGCGAGACTTAAAGCTCAAACAGACATCTTGGATTATCCCATCATCGAGGAAGTTTCCGAGTCTTCACATTCATCAACCGACCATAGTTTAGCCTCATCAACCGACCATACTTCAGAACAGGAAGCACAAGACGTCAACATGGCCAATGCAGGACAGTCTCTTCGCCAGCGTACCTGCTCAACCGAATGGAGCAGCGGGCCTTCGAGCATTGCTTTTCCACTACCGGAGGAAAACATGAAAGAAGTCGAGCTGAAGAGCGGTTTCCTCCACCGACTACCCATTTTTCACGGACTTTCCAATGAAGATCCGAACAAGCATCTCAAATAATTCCAATTTGTTTGTAACAGCATAAAGCCATCCGATGCTGATACGGAGCTCTTCAAGCTGAAGGCATTCCCATTCACCCTAACCGACAGGGCCGAGTCTTGGCTTATGGAACTACCGCCGAACCATATTACCTCATGGAAGCAACTTGCGGATATGTTCCTAGCGAAGTACTTCCCGGCCTCAAAGATCACCGTCTTGAGGAAGCAAATCACTGGCATTACACAGAAACCGGACGAGACCTTCGGCCAATATTACGACCGATTCAAGGTTTTGTGTGCCACTTGCCCATCGCATGGATTTTCCGAGACCAACCTCATGAATTACTTTTACGATGGTCTCAAGCCGATCGATAGGGAATTACTAGATGCAGCAGCTACCGGTGCATTCATGGACTTAACCGAGACCGAAGCTAGAACTCTTCTAGAAAATCGGGCGAATAATGATGCACAATATGGAATGTCCAACAGACGAGCAGTCGGTGAAGCGAGTTCTAAACCCGACGCGAACGAAAAATACGACAAACTAGCTCATATGCTAGAGAAGGTTTTAGAGCTCGAGACGACAAGAGCCAAAGCAACTCATGGGCCTGTTTTTGGCATATGTCAAGTACAAGGTCACCATAATGACCAATGCCCTCAAGCGCCAGAGCAAGCTAGCGAAATGGAGCAAGCTAACGCCATCGGCGGATATCAAGGAGGCCAACGGTACAACAACTACAACAATTTTGGCAACCGAGATCATCCAGGTTTTAGATGGAGCAGCAACGAGGGAACTTTGAACCCTCCAGCACCTCAACAAAGTTACCAACGCCCTCCATTTCAACCAAGGTCACCGATGCAGCATGGTTCGTCATCTCAATCCTTCACCAACCCAGATTACGACAAGATGTTGTCGCAACTTTCGGCCTCCACACAAGTTCCTCCTCGACGGACAATCGAAGACAAAGGAGACACTGGACTCACATGGCCGAGACATCACCGAAGTGAAGAAGCAGCTTGGCCAACTTGTTGATTTCATGGGCCAAATCAAAGAAACCGGTCGGCTTCCACCTCAACCCACTCCTAATCAACGAAACGTGAATGCCATCGTCACAAGGAGTGGGAAGATACTTGAAGAACCAAAGACCAAGCGATCTCATCTCGATGAAGTCACCATCGAGGACATCACCAATGAAGACGATGATGAGATCGATCCGGCAACTCAAGAGGCCGAGAAAAAGAAGGTGACGCCTAATGTCACCAAGGCACAATCCCCTCCACAACCCACCCCAATCAAAGGTAAAGACCCTATTCCTTCAAATACGGGTATTACTAATTCTCCGTTTGCTGTTGCACCTTTTCCTAGCAGATTGTTAAAATCGAAGAAGAAGGATGCCCAATATGAAGATATCTTGGACATCTTCCGAAAGGTGCAAGTGAATTTGCCCTTGATCGAGTGCATAAAACAGGTGCCGATATACGCGAAGTTTCTGAAAGAATTATGCACGCAGAGGAGGCAAACTCGAGAGAAGGAGGTTGTGAAGGTGAACGCAACTGTTTCGGCGGTTTTGCAGCGTCGGCTACCCCCAAAACTGAAGGACCCAGGGAGCTTTGCAGTTCCCTGCGTAATCGGTGACAACCACTTCGAAGACGTGATGCTTGATCTCGGAGCCTCCATCAACGTCATGCCTTACTATCTTTACGAATCGATGGAGCTTGGAGATCTCAAGCAAGATGGTGTTGTCATCCAATTAGCCGATCGCACACACAAGTATCCGAGGGGATACGTAGAAGACGTGCTCGTGCAAGTCAACAACTTAATATTCCCAGCCGATTTCTATATAGTTGACATGGAAGAAAGTCCACTGAACACCACGCCGCTGCTGCTTGGGCGACCTTTCATGCGGACTGCGAGAACGAAGATCGATGTGTTTCAAGGCACTTTCTCCATGGAGATTGATGGAGAAAGAATCGAGTTCAACATCCTAGACGGGATGAAGTTTCCAATGTTGAGCGTAGCTGCCATTTCGACATATGATCCCGTGGATACCTTAGCACAAGGCCACCTCGACACCATCAATGAGGATGAACTCGACATGGCCATTCAACTCGGGGATGACGCCCTTCTCGAGGCCTTACTAGAGCTTAAACCTCGAATTCAAGACATGGCCATGGCCCTAAATGCCGCACCACGAAAAGTAAGTTTTTCTGCTCCTTTACCAATTACTTTTGGTACTAATAAAATTGTTCCTTCTATCGTAGAAGCTCCAGTTTTAGAACTCAAGCTACTACCGGATCATCTCAAGTACGCGTACTTGGGCGAGAATGAAACATTGCCGGTCATTATTTCGTCTGCGCTAGAAGAGGAGCAGGAGGAGAAGCTCGTGAGTGTGCTCAAGAGGTACAAAACCGCAATAGGCTGGACGCTTGCGGACATCAAGGGAATAAATCCAGCAACCTGTGTGCATAGGATTTTCCTTGAAGAAGGCACCAAGCCTACGCGGGAAGCGCAACGTCGGCTCCACCCTCCGATGATGGAGGTGGTAAAAAAGGAGGTAATTAAACTCATGGACTGTGGAGTTATTTACCCTATTTCTGATAGCCGTTGGGTTTCCCCTGTGCAGGTAGTACCCAAGAAATCGGGAATCACCGTCGTCGAGAATCTGGAAAATGAACTTGTGCCACAAAGGACGATCACTGGACACCAAGTGTGCATTGATTACCGGAGGCTCAACGCCAAAACCCGTAAGGATCATTTTCCATTACCATTCATCGACCAAATGCTGGAAAGATTAGCCGGCCATGCATTTTATTGTTTTCTCGACGGATACTCCGGCTACAACCAAATTAGCATTGCGGAGGAAGATCAAGAAAAGACAACGTTCACATGCCCTTTCGGAACGTTTGCATACCGCCGAATGCCATTTGGACTGTGTAATGCACCAGGTACATTTCAACGTTGCATGCTCTCAATTTTCTCCGAGTACATTGAAAAAATTATTGAAGTATTCATGGACGACTTTAGTGTATTTGGGAGTGATTTCGATGCATGCTTAAACAATTTAGAAACTATTTTACAAAGATGCGTTGAAACGAACTTGGTGCTTAATTGGGAGAAGTGTCATTTCATGGTTACGCAAGGGATCGTGTTAGGTCATATTATTTCTGAAAAAGGGTTAGAAGTTGATAAATCTAAAGTAGATCTTGTGCGTCACTTACCCTCTCCAACTTCGGTTAGAGAGATTCGTTCTTTTCTTGGACACGCAGGATTTTATCGTAGGTTTATCAAAGACTTTTCCCACATCTCGCGCCCGTTGTGTAAATTACTGCAAAAGGAGACCCCGTTCGTATTTGATGAAGAATGCAACGCTGCCTTCAAAAAGTTGAAGGAACTTCTCACGAGCGCTCCTATTTTAAGCAGCCCTGATTGGTCTCTGCCATTTGAACTCATGTGCGACGCCTCGGATTATGCCGTAGGAGCCGTTTTGGATCAGTGGAAGGACAAGAAACCCTACGTAATTTATTACGCCTCTCGGACGCTTGATGAAGCTCAAAGAAATTATACTACAACCGAGAAGGAGTTTCTTGCATTGGTTTTTGCTTTAGATAAATTTCGGTCTTATTTACTTCAAACTAAAGTAACTGTGTATACTGATCATGCAGCTTTGAAGTACCTAATGCTGAAAAAGGACGCAAAACCACGGCTTATCAGATGGATACTTCTACTCCAAGAATTCAACGTCGAAATCAAGGATAAGAAGGGAGTAGAAAATGTCGTCGCTGACCACCTATCACGTTTGATAGGTGACCATAAGACTATTGAAATTGAGGAAACTTTTCCGGATGAAAAACTCTTCGGAATTGAGGTGAGTGCTTCGGAAACTCCTTGGTATGCCGATATTGTTAATTACTTAGTTACCGGTGAGTTTCCATCTACCATGCATAAATTTCAACGTGACAAACTTAAAAATAATTCTAGAACTTTTATCTGGGATGAGCCTTATTTATGGAAACAATGCTCCGACTTAGTCATTAGGAGATGTATCCCAGATAGTGAATTTAAGCATATTCTAGAATTTTGTCACAATGAAGCATGCGGGGGACATTTTGGTTCAAGGAGGACAGCCCTTAAGATTTTAGATTGCGGTTTCTTTTGGCCTAGTTTATTTCGAGATGCTCATGCATTTTGTGCTGCATGTGATAAGTGCCAGAGATTCGGTAATTTAGGACCTAGAGATCAAATGCCACAAACTTATATGCTTAATGTCGAAATTTTTGATGTATGGGGTATTGATTTTATGGGACCATTTCCTCCCTCCAATGGTTATACGTATATTTTACTCGCAGTAGATTATGTTTCTAAATGGGTGGAGGCAAAGGCCACCCGTACTAATGATTCGCGAGTTGTTGCAGATTTCCTACGAACTAACATCTTTACTAGATTTGGAATGCCACGCGTTCTAATTACTGATGGAGGAAGTCATTTTTGCAACCGCACGGTGGAAGCATTGATGAGGAAGTATGGCGTAAGACACAAGGTTTCCACACCATACCACCCTCAAACAAATGGAATTGCAGAAATTTCCAACCGTGAAATCAAGAAGATATTGGAGCGAACCGTCCGCCCAAACCGGAAAGATTGGAGCCAGTGCTTAGATGACGCATTATGGGCTTACAGGACTGCCTACATGACTCCCATCGGTATGTCACCTTTTCGACTAGTTTATGGGAAGGCATGCCATCTTCCGGTAGAACTGGAGCATAAAACATGGTGGGCTGTTAAGAAGTTCAACATGGATCGAGATGCGGCTGGACTGCATCGAAAGCTACAACTTTCTGAGCTCGAGGAGATACGAAATGATGCTTTCGACAATGCATGGATTTACAAAGAGAAAACCAAGATGATCCATGACAAGATGATTCGTGGCAAGAGTTTTGAACCGGGGCAAAAAGTCCTACTTTTCCATTCAAAGCTCAAACTCTTTCCCGGCAAATTACGATCAAGGTGGAATGGGCCTTACACGGTTGTTCAAGTCTTCCCCTATGGAGCCGTCACAATTCAATCTTTGGATAGCGGGAACTTGTTCAAAGTTAATGGCCACTGTTTGAAGCCTTATCGTGAAGCACTCACAGATCAAATCGTGGAGGAAGAATCGCTGGAAGAGCCGGCCACCTCAAACACGTGAAGGGAGACAACAGATTTGTTTTCTTCTCCCCATTTAAATTAATTTAATGGCTTTTTGCGTATTACATTTTCGTAGATCCTATACTTCATGCTTAAAATATATACTTTTACTTTAGTACATTGAGGGCAATGTAGAGTTTAAGTGTGGGGGAAGGGTTTACAATTTAAGTGTGTCTAAATTAGTGTTTTTCAGAGTCTTTAGGATGCCCTTAACTAGTCGATGATGAAATTAGACCGATATGAACACATATGGCGTATGAATCACATGCATCGAATTCTTGTGCTAATTGAGATATTCTATATGTTTTTAACATGTAGTAGATATAAATTGTAAAACATGGTACAGAAAATCGCATGCTTGAATAAGTTTTTAATCATATGAACCCTATGTGAGCTTTTGAGCTATCTGTTCTTTATTCGAGTGAATATGCATCCATTTTGTAGCTACTAGCTTATATATGCCTCATTTGATTGCTTGCCATAGATTTTAATGAACTAGAGAATGCTAGAACTTACTCATGTCAATTTGCAAAGCTTTTATGTTGATACATACTTTGATTTTGGAAATGATTAAAGGCATTTAGGATTTTCCACCACATTGCCATATATCCATGTATCCCATTTGTACGCACAAGTTGCGACACCCCTAGATAAACCAATTGAGCCCACGTTAAGCTTTTCTTTCATCACCATATATACCTAAACACTTACCCTAGTATAGAATATCCTTACCTTAGTTCCGGAAACTTGGTGAGAATTTTTCGAAACTAGCACATAAGATTATGGTTTGGTAGGAAAGATTAAAAGAGTTAATGTGAGTAAGGGGAAAGACTTGTCCAAATAACTTAAAAAGTATGAGATTGCCAAAAAGAAAAGAAAAAAATTATATTTGAGAGAATGAAAAGAAAAAAAATTATATATATCTCTCATGGCAATATGTTGTGTTCTAAAGTAGAAACCAATTGGATTAACGTCCCCCTTATTTGCGGATTTGGAGATTACGACAAATTGAAGGCCCAAAAATAGAAAAAAATATGGTCTTTGTCCTGTCCGAAAAGCTCAAAAGGTAGTTTAAGATTGATGTTTACATGATATTAGTTACGGTGGAGATGGAGGACGAATTTGGTGCTAGACTAAGTCGTTGGAACGTTTTTATCACCACATATCTAAATTTCGAATGCCTTAGCCTTAACCCCATTACAACCTCACAAAAAGTCCTTTATGATCCTTAAAATGAGTAGCTTTCAATTAGTAGAGTAAGTTGCATGAGTAAGCTTATGGTTTTTGTTCATTTGTGCAAGCAATCAAACTTCATTCCTGTGGTTTTCATTTCAATTCATATACACTTTAAGTGAACCATTTTCATGAGTGAAAAACATGATGAGTGCATCCTTGTGAGTTGATTAAACCTTTATTCAAAGCATGCACAGCTATAAACATAACCACTGTTTTCTCTATGTCTTACTTGTTCATTACATAAATTATATCGCAATTATCTCTTGAATTCGTTGAGCATACAAAGTTGAAAATCATGTGAGACATCGCCATATACTTATGAAAATTCTGAGACAAATTTTAGCTAAGGGCTTAGTTATGTTCTTTCCTTTGTTTTAAATTCGTAGAAGAGTCTTAGTTTAACTTAGTGTTTGCTAAGGGACTAGCAAAGTCTAAGTGTGGGGGAATTTGATATACGCATTTTATGCTCGTTTCTTAACGCATTTTCCTTTACGTTTAGCTATGTTATTATCTTAGTTTTTATGTTTTTCTTATTTAATTTGTTATTTTGAAGATATTTACGGTGGAAATTAATAACGACGCAATTCGGAGGAATTTCGGCGATTTTGCGATTTTTGCGATTTCGGACCACCGGAAATGGGCCAGCCCAAAAAGCATTTTTTGGGCCCATTTATCAAAGTTTGTTTCGGCCCATTATCAAGCCCAAACCCATCTAGTTCGGCAAGGAGGCCACTTGGTGAAGTTGAAAAGTCAAGCTTGTCAAGCTTTGATGACAAGGCTTAGTGACTAAGCTTGTGATCATCACAAAAGATGACTAAGTGTGTGACTTGCCATGGTGACTCTTGCTTAGGGTTCACAAATGGTGAGTTGCCATGGTGACTCTTGCTTTGTGATGATCACACTTGGTGACTAAGGGAGTGACTTGCCATGTGACTAAGGCTTGCATTAAATGAAGGGAGGCAAGGTGGAAGAGAGATGAAGGCATATGCTTGCCTATAAATACCAAGGGAGCTCGGCCATGATAAAGCATCACATAATTTCACAAGCCAAAATTCTATACACTTTACTACTCTTCCATACACAACCGAAGTCCTCCCGAAGTCGAAGTCCTCCGCCACCTCCGGATCAAGAACGTAGAGTGCGTCATTCGTGTTCTTGAGAACCACCGCTAGTAGATTGGTGCGTCACCTCTCTAAAAAGTGTAACCATGTACTCTAAATTCCATCTTCATCTTTGTAATACTTTCGGTTATGTAATGAAAGAAATTCTCCATGTTCTTCTCTTATTTCGATTCTTCCATGTGTTCTTGATTTTATTAGTTTGGATGCATGTGCTAGCTTTAAAGTTCTTAATGCTTTGAGTATGATTTAGGATAGGGTGCGTCACTTATTGTCCTAAATTATACCTCATTGATTCGGCAAAGAAGCTATTGTTTTAAGTTGTTATGCGTCATGACATTCTTATTCAACGAAAGCATGTGTATGTATCTCGACTAAAATTAAGGATTTCGTAGATGATAAATAAGGTAAAAGCAAAGGAGTAGGTTCGGTTAGTGAATATGTTGATCACTTGTAATTAATAGATTAGCTTCTTATTTTTAGCAAGCATAATTAGACTTGAAGTTTCTTGATTGTTAAAACTTGTCTATGAGTAAAACATGTTAGATACCTAAGAGTTTTTGTTGTGTTTGCATGTTTTTGCACTTTAATTTAGTAGGACATTTAATCAACCAATTTCCAATCCCCCCAAACATTTAGATTTCCGCTTATTAACGAAACCATGCATGCGCCCTTAATTCCCCGGATAAAGAACGATCCCTACTCGCCAATATTATAATGACAAACGAAGGGTTTTAAATTGCAACGCGCGTAATCTGTGTTTTTAAGGTCTACTGTGTGTTAACGTTAAATGCATGTTTTGCGCGTATCACTGAATAAGCATCGAGAAATGATAACTTCCCGAAGCCTACGGTTGCATCTACCATTTGATCGATATTTTGGAGTGGATAACAGTCTTTCACGCATGCTTTGTTCAAGTTAGTGAAATCCACACAGACTTTCCACTTGCCGATCTTCTTCTTCACCACCACCATGTTCGAGATCCAAGTTAGGCACCACACTTCTTATATGTGTCTAACTTTGATGAGGCGATCTACTTCATCACTTATGATTTGATAGCACTCTGGTGCAAACCTCCTCGATTTCTACTTATACGGTGGGAAATATGGATTGGTGTTCAGTTTATGGCAGGCTATTCTTGGGTCAATAACTAGAATGTTTCGATGTGACCATGCAAATACGTCTTGATTCTTTATTAGGAAGTTGACCAGATATTGAACTTCCTCTTCGGTTTGGAGGGCTCGTATCAAAACTTTTTTCTTTGGGTCATTGTTAAGGGACACTTCCCGAACCTCTTCTAAGGTTGGTGTCGCCTCCTTTTTGACCCTCTCCTCGTTCTCCTCGTCTGAAAGGCCCTCCTTTGATTTCTATTTGACAATTTATTTGTCCTCCATAATCTTTGTCTTCAAGTCAGACTGTTCTTCATCATTGAACTTTGAGCTTTGACAGGTAGCTTCAAATTTTCTTTGCTTCTTGCTGAGTGGCTTCGAGTCTATGGGCTTCGAGCAAGGGGTGCCACATCGAACTACTTGTTTATCTCCATGATGTATAAGTTTTTCCAAAGCGTTTAGTCCCCACGCACTGAGTTTACTCGGCTTCTGCTCTCCAAGATACACTTTAGGACTTGGTATCTTGTTGAGGCTTCAGCCTCCATCTGATGTAGCCAATCTCTTCCCAGCATGGCATTGTATGCTGAATGCTTGTCTATGATCACGAAGCTCACATCTACCCTTTTTCCAGTCATAATCACAGGGAGAGTGATCTCTCCATAAGGCTAGGTCTCAGCATTACCAAAGGCCATCACTAGTGATTTATTCCTCTTGATGAACTTCGAGTTGATGCCGAGTTTGCAAAAGGCCTTAAACTATAAGATGTCGACGCTGCTTCTGGCATCAATCATCACTCTCCTCACCATGCAATTATCACTTCGAGTTGAGATGATCAGTGCATCCCGATGAGAGAATTGAATCCCTTCTCCGTCTTTTGGTGAAAAGAAAATCGTCAATCCTTCATTTTCCATCTTTTCCAAGATTTCTCTTCTTTCGGCAAAGCATACCCTCCTAATTTTATCTACTTGTTGGCACTCTCTTCGAATGTGCCTTTTGTCCTCTTCCCTTGTGGACAGGCTTCCTTATATGGCCAATATTTCCCACACTTGAGGATCTTCACCTACCGCCTTCTACTCTTGATTCATAATGGTATCGTCTACCTTGTATTGTTGCAACTTACCCTGGCTCATGAGCTCTAAGATAGCCGGCTTCAATGCTTGTCACCTTCGAAGGTTGTGCCCCTGGTCTTTGTAGTATGGACAATATCGTTTCCTCTCAATGGGATCTTTAGCTTCGGCTTGTAGCGGCGGCTTTATGAATATCCCTTCTTTCTCGTGCTTGTAGAATATGGATGATAGGCTTATGGTAAACCACTGCTCCGCAGGCTTCTGACGATCCTTTCAATCTTCTAGGTTCGAAGTTGATTTTTGCCTTCGATCTTGAGCTTCCACATGCTTCGAAGTTCCAGACTTAGCTTTGATGTTTGCGAATACTCTTCCTTTTCGATTTCCCTTTATCATTTCCAAACGAATCTCACACTTTATGCGATCCAAGATATCCTCCATGGTTCTTGGGATCTTTTTCACAAGTTTTCTGAACAGTGGCGATCCTTCAAGTAATCCTTCTCAGAATGCGACAACTGTGATCTTTGAGTTAGTCCTTGTTGCCGCCATTTCATCCCGGAATCTTTCGAAGTATTTCTCCAACTTTTCTCTTGGTTTTTTCTTCACGCTAAATAGGGTGGAGAAGTCTTTCTTTTGCCTCCTATTGCAGAAGAACTTAGCGATGAACAATCGCGTCAGTTTTTCGAAGCTCGATATCAATCTTGTCTTTAATCTTAAGAACCATTTTGCAACTGGCCCGAATAGGCTAGTCAGGAATAACTTGCACATCAAGTTTTGATCAGTGGTCTCGATCCTCATCGCCTCGGTGTATTCCTTAATGTGGTTCTCTGGGTCAGATGTTTCGGTGAACTTTGTGAACACCGAAACTGAAAATCTTCTAGGCTTCTCAACTTGCAGTATGGCATCGATGAAAGGTGAATCAGTGATTCCCCTCAAGACTTTGGTTGTGATATCGTGTAGCCTTAAACCTCAAGCTTCCTTTACGGCCTTTGCCACATAATCTTTCCATTCTCGGCCTCCTAGGGGCAGCACATAGTTATCGTCTGTTTCACTCCTGTCTTCCACCTGGTTCTCTTCCCCAAACGTATCATCTTCGTCGTACGAGAATTTATCATTTAGCGACGGTGACCGGCTCCTTCTTGACCTCAATATGTGCCTCTTTTTGGCTCGTTCTCCTCTCTTGTAGCGAGCTAATTCGACTTACCGATTTATTATCTCCCTATTTGTTAGTCCTTCACGGCGGTGACTCGAACCTCCATTCTTCCTTACCACATGGACTTCGGAGATAGGCCATTTTCCCCTTCGCCTCCTTTCAGTTCTTTCATCCACCTCGCCATCTTCTAGCTCTTCTTCGACTTGGTTGCAATCATTATGGTGCAACACCTCGTCCTCGTCGTTGTCTGGGATATCAGTTGCCATCATTTCCTACAGAAGGCGCCAACTTGTGGGCGCACGAAAAAGTCTTTCTTTGAAGCTCCACAAGACAATTTCAATGACCAACTCGACGTCCCTTTCAACAACATCTCGAAGACAGCGCTGCAATGGCCAAAGTGTTTGAACAATGGGGGGAGTACCTGCAAAAGACTCTCCGATGCTCAAGTAAGTGAAAGCTCAATGCAACTGTATAGGTATGTAATCGAACTAGAAAAACTTACCAAATTCCTCTATTTATACTATCGAAATTCCACCAAAATAGGACCACTACGTCCCCTAACGTTTTGGCTGAACATCGAAGTTCCTATCAAACTTCTGCCACGTCCAGCAACCACCTCCTATTTCAATGCCATGCTCTTATGATCATGTTCCACTGACCCGTACCCCTCATTTAGGGCATTTATAGGTTCGTGGCCTCCCTTCGAGCATATATGAATCATCCCTTAGGCTTTAGGCCATCAATCCTTGCCTCTGACCCAATGATAAATTCGATTCTCGCAACCCGAAGTTCGAGACTCATCTTGTGGTTCAAAGTTCTTATCAAGGTTCGAGTTTCGAACCTCGATCTTCACTTTCAGAACGAACATCGATCTTCGAGACACTTTTCGAATACTTAATTCACAATGTCCTCGTTCTATATTCAATCTTCGATAACATTCTTCTGTGCCAAGTTCGAACCCTGAAAATCTTGCTCCCACAGGCTACTATAGGATGATCAAGGCACTAGTGTGTTTTTCTAGGCCTTGTGATAGAGGCATAAGTTCATCTTTGGTGATCTCTAGATATTTTCTCGAGATCCTAATTAACCATATCATAATTGCGTGCTTAGGTGTTTAGTTAGAACGCTTTAGTTTGGATTTATATCTGATTATTGTCAAGATGAGTTTAACGTATGTTAAGCTCAAAGTTTTAAAGAGTAGTACTTATGCCTTAGAGATTTAGTGGTCGAAAATGATCATTAAAATTTTGTTGGAACGTATGTATTACTTCCGGTAATCTTCTTAATGAGAAAATTTTATTTCAAAATAAAAATAACTGATGGATCCTTGCAAACTATTATTTTATCAATATATTATCATGTCTTCACCGTAAAAAAAACAAATTAAAAGGACTAGCTATTTGTTTCACTGTTTTATTTAATAAGAAGCTGAAATTGACACATTATTTTTTATATTTCATATCACATTTTCTCTTTCATATGGAAATGTGCAATCAAATTACGCAGGAAATATTGATCAAAAGAATATATAATCTTTATTTATATACTTTGAATAATAACTGCAACAATTTTTTTTTGTGGGAACGTGTAAATTGCAAGGAGATGTAATTTTACCTCTTTACCATTTTTTTTTCTTTTTCTTTAATCAGAAGAAAGTAACAATTAAAGGGTAAATAATGAGATTTTGAAAATTTAACTTCAAAGACTTTTTGCATAATTAATAGAGATTTATATTGTAGATATACTTTAGGAATTCCTATATTCTATTAGACGAATTTGCGAGACACGCAGTTGTCCTCGATGAATTTGAGTTTATTTACCACTTACTATCCCCAAAGGTTTCAAGAATCAAACCAATTCGAGTGATAGGATAGTTCCACGTGTTGACGGGATCGAGGTAAAACAATATTCTCTTATTCCTTACTTCCTTGTCTTTGAGGTCAACGCCTGATCATAACTAACGCAGATGGTTGGAGTCGTATCAAACATGATCATCTAGGATCTGGTGAGAATAGAGAGGTAGACGTAGACATGTAGTAGACCAAAGAAAGAAAGAAAGAAACATAGATGATATAGATCACGTGCGGAGGAACAAATGCGTCAGTAGTACTCGGTTGCGCGCCGTGGATTGTGGACTCGCCGGTGTCTTCGGCTACAAAACCAAACAAAGCAAAAAATCACTTACTGAAATATTACTGTTTTTAAGTTTTAGTCATTAAAATTTGGTAAGTATAATTTTAGTCACTAAATTTTTACAATAATTTTTATATTAATCACTGAAGTTTGACATAACTTTTGCATTGGTCACTCTGTTAAACTTTTCGTTAAAACAATCACATGTGCTAGTCAAGTGTTCATTTAAGTGGGATATATCGGTCTTTTACCAAATAAAAAAATTAAATCTACTAAAACTTAAAAGAGAAAACAATGGCAATAATAAATTGAGCTAAATAT
The DNA here is from genome assembly GCA_946800695.1 of Geum urbanum. Classification (NCBI taxonomy): domain Eukaryota; kingdom Viridiplantae; phylum Streptophyta; class Magnoliopsida; order Rosales; family Rosaceae; genus Geum; species Geum urbanum. Next base: position 36,949,172 of record OX327005.1, on the reverse strand, counting down.
GTTGTATTTCCAAAATATCCTTGATTATTAACTGTGTTAACTTTGATTTACGTATGAAAATATGCCCAATGACCAATTTGAAAGTTGATGTCAAAGTTCAATAACCAATGTGAAAATTGGTGTCAAAGTTTAGTCACCAAAGTTATATTTGCGAAACTTCAGTGAACAATGTGAAAGTTGGTGTGAAAGTTCAGTGACAGAAATTATATTTATAAAACTTTAATGATTAAAGTTTAGAAATCGTAATACTTTAGTGACCATTTGTGATATTTTGCTAAATTAAAATATCAAGTTTCACGAAAGTACGTATCCACTTTCTGATATAGTGATGGTATATCTATGCAAGTATCAAGTATATGTTCTGAATAACTGAGATGTGATTTTTTTTTAAATGATAGAAAATTATATACATTCAATTCATATATTCAGAGAATTACAAATTTCATTGAAAAAAATATCATGGATCAACACTTTTAAAAAAAATTTCCGGTCGAGTTTGATTGAAATAATTTCTAGTTGAGACTCTAGACACGAAAATAACAAATCAGCGTGTTATGGTTCCTTGATCAGCGATGGACTCGATGCGCTCCTTGAATAGTAATTTCCGTGCTCGGTTCATATATGTGTTTAATTCCTGGCTACATTGATCGATCATCGCTAGAAACTTTGATCGATGGATCATATATATGGTAGGTAGCAAGATTATTTATGGAGCAAAAGATATGATGATCGAGCATTCGGTACTATGGTTTGTTTGTACTTCTTCATTAGTACACAAGCTAAGTATATACGAAGAAGACCAAGAAGCTTAACAACAACGACATCCTAACACCAATTACGTCCGTCTTCAGATCTATCTATTAATTCCAAACCCAACGACACGCAACAGTAGCATCAAACAATTTGTTTATGCTGTTACGAGCTAATTAACAGGAATCTGATTAGATCAAGCCTCTAGGTCCATTAATTAATGATCATGCATTTACATGTTACGTTTACTATTAATTTAGGTGATAATGATCCATGATATCGACTAAATTAAAGCATATATATGAAATGTACGTACGAACTAACGGCCACAGCATAATCGGAAAATTCACGATCGATCGATCGATCACTGTGGTTCATGTGATGCGATTGTACATACGATATAAATATAAATATAGAGAGAGTCACCGTCCTCACCAAGCTCGTACGTACGGATTTCGACTTTTGATTAGCGTTTCGGTGACCAAATCTCTCCACCATTCAGAAGGTAGATATATATGTATAAATCAATCTTGTAAACTTTCATCCAATTTGATGATCATTTGAGTTCTCAAAATCATGATTTACCACTTATAACACGAACGGACAGAAATCATAAAACCGGAACCGTTCGTGTTATAAGTGGTAAATCACATTTTTGAGGACCCAAATGATCACTTAATTGGGTGAAGGTTTACAAGATTGATCTATACATATTTGGTGGAGATGATATTTGGTGACCGGAACGTCAGCCAAAAGCAGGAATCCATACGAAATCTCTTGGTGCGGACGTCCGCAACCAAAAACGTCCGTGTGTGTATATATATATAGCACACTTCCACTAAGGTATACATTTCTTTGGTCATTTTCTGGTACGATATATGGTATTACACCAACTTTTTGATTATATTTTACCATCTCCACCGTTCAGATCTTAGGTCCTACTGTGTAGGTTAAGCCTGTAAATTTTTAGCCAATATGGTGATCGTTAAGGTATTCAAAACTGCAATTGAAGTATATAAGTATGAACGGTTCGAGTTTGACAAATTTGGTCCGCCCCTTGGTTTAATCTAGTTCGATACCTTAACGATTACCATTTTAGCTGAAAATTTATATAAATGATCTACTCATGTAAATCTAATAATTGGACGGTAGAGATGTTAAAATATAATCGAAAAATTTGTGTAATGTCCTATACCCAAAAATTACCTTAATGAAAGGCCTTTTATATATATGGATTTGTTCTGATCATTAACTACTAAATACAACCGGCCGCCCCATCTCTCAAACAAGATATTTGCATTAAAATTTAATTATCGATCTTGACTTGTAATACGGCAGCTTCATTATAGTCCATAAGTTCATCATAATTAATTAGATCAAGTTACCTATAAGTATATATATACCCCTAATCAATCACAAATATGTCTTTGTTCGTCTCTTATTTTAAAGAATAGTATATATATTTTTTCAAAAGATAACAAAACCATTGTACGTTATTAATTGTGACGCAGACTAGTAAACCAAAGATATTACTATGCTAATGTCTAATATATTCTGAACCCGACCCTGACTAGTAAACCGAAGTAAAACGAGGATTATCGAAAATCAATATCAATATGTGCCACTCTTTAACTGCCTTGACACCATCTATATCACCTGATCTAAACAAAAAAATTGCCACAAATCACCGGCATGCAGAATCAGAAGCTAAATTAAGTAGAAAGTAGTAACGGACGCAACGTATATGACCCACCCTAGAGGGAGTGAGAATGCAGATAGCTATTAGATTTCGAGGCTTACAGGTCCTATCTTATATTAGATGATCTTCTTTTTTTGCCATATTCGAGCTTTTTTTGTACTTCATTTCTTCATTACAAGCAACATCTTTGTAGTTATTGGTATTCATTATCCGATTAGATCAGTCAAAGTTTCGTAGGAATCTTCGAGTAAACTACGTAGAAAGCCGTGGGAGACGTCTACGGGTTTATGGCTTAATCGTGAAAATGATGCAAACGAGAAGACAAACATATTAGATAATCAATTCATGAATTAAAAGAAAAACAAACGACTTCCATGTTTTGAGTAACTATTTGAGAAGACTCTGCTCGCGATAGGTTCCAAATCCAATCGTGAAGATATAAAGAATATGATGCTTCAACCACATTTGATCTACCACATGTCGATTTGGGTGGCTACGATAAGCAAAGATTTTAATTAGAATAAAACAGCTAGCTAGCTGGCCGGAATAGACTGTAGTGGTTTTTGGACTTTCACTTGACGTTAAGTTGCTGGTTCGAATCCGTTAGGTTAATTAGGTTGGGTTTGTTATAAACTACTTCTTTCTTTAACAATTCCACACTCAAGAGTGACTCACCATATGAATCGATAATTTCCTAATTGAAACTATGTCCTTTAATAATAGTTAAATTGAAGAGCGAAAGAGACGCAAAAAAAATATCCTGATTTTCGTTTTATAATTAGAGCATCTCTAATAATGTTACTTATATTTTAAATAAATTTGTTGAAAATTTAGCTAAAAACTCGATTTTTAGGGAGAAAAAAAATTTGTGCTCCAACCATATCAGTGAAATAGAGAGTACGTATGAATCTCATACAACTACCACATTTCTTCCCATTGCCCACGAAATGGGAAAACAAAGACCGACGATATCATATATCGTCGGCTATAATAAGTATTACCAACGAAATTGTCACTCGCCGAAAATTGTTTTTCCTCATCGTCGGCAATGACATTATTGCCGACGAGTCGTCGGCAATACCATTCTCGTCGCCGACAATAATGTGTAGTATGGCCGACGATGGTTCGGCCGGAATACTGACGAGATAATCTCTCTATAGCCAACGATTTAATGAATCGTCGGCTATAACTCTTATATCATATCTACTCTGCAGCAGCTCATTCATTTTACAAAAATCCGGTGAGAAAGAAGGAAAACGCTTTGAAATCGGTGGATATTGTCAAAAGGCGTCCAAAACCCGCTCGTGAAGCTATATAGCTAGGTACGTATATATATGTGGATGTATATGTGTGTTGATTTAGAGTTGAGATTAATGGTTTGATATGCAAATAGAGTTGATATATTGTTGATTTTGAGTGATTGACTGTTGATTTTGAGTTGATTTGAGATGATTTCGATGAAAATATGCTTGTGTATATATATATGTATATAAATTTATTTTGTGATTAATTGTTAATATGTATATATATACATGTAAATTTGTAATTGGGAATTGTTGGTATATATATATTTTTATATGCATGGGTCAACTTTTGTTTAGGGAGATATATATATAGACGAAGAATTAATTAAATTAGTGTAGCTAGTTTAATGATATATATATATGCATGTAATGATGATTTTTTAATTAATTAGTAGTGAATGTATATACATAAATATATAGTACTGTTAGAATTTTCAGGATGGACAAGAGTTGAATGAGCCTTGAAAGATGGGATGTGAGATATCATCATGGAATTAGGAGTTTTGTGGATTTTGTGAAGGCTAATTGTGTAGACACTACACTTCATTATTGCCCGTGTAAAGAATGTAAGTGTCGCAGGGATCGATTTCGTTTTCCCATTGATAAAGTCCAGAAGCACCTGAGTAAATACGAGTTTTGGGATAAGTACACTTGTTGGATTTATCACGGTGAAATATTGTTAGCGGGTCCGCATGATCATGGACAATTTGCTGAGAGGGCCAGTCCATCCTATGATCTAACAACAATGTTGATCAATGATATGTTTCCTCATGAGAGCGGTGTATTTGCTGATCAAGCACCAAATGTCCTTCCCGTCGTTAAGGGTTTCCCCCATATTGAGCCAGTCGAGCCATTACTTGGAGCTCATGTCAACACAAGCGGTATAGACAAGTACAACAACCTGATTGCATTGCAACAGACTCCATTGTACGACAGTTGTAGTAAGACTGTTCTTGGAAGTGTCATTGGAATGATGCAGCTCAAAATGGAGAACAAAATGACTACCAAAGCTGTTGATTCTTGGCTGAAGTGGACTACTTTGCTACTGCCACCCGGTCATCACCTTCCTACCACTCATCATAAGGTGCGACATATCTTGAAAGATCTTGGGGTTTCCTACATCAAAATCCATGCATGCAGATATGATTGTATTCTCTTCTGGGGGAAAGATCTTGAAGACCTTAAAGCCTGCCCGGTATGTTTTACAGAAAGGTATAAGTTGACTCCTGCAGGCAACAAGAAAGCTGTGAAGATATTTCAATATTTCCCGCTGATTGATAAGCTGGAGCGGTTGTTCATGTGTGTTTTCACGGCCGAAGCTATGAGATGGTGGACTGACAGGAATTTGCCTGACGATGACACCCTTATACACCCTGCCGACGGAGAGGCTTGGAAGCACATGGTCAGGGAGTTTGATCATTTTACAGCAGAGGTCCGAAATGTTTGGCTAGGGCTTTCATCTGACGGATTCAACCCTTTTGGCAACATGAGTCTTCAATACAGTATATGACCAGTTATTTTGGTCCCGTACAACCTTCCACCATAGATGTGCATGAAGAAGGAATACAATATGCTCACTCTATTAATTCCAGGCCCGTGTTATCCAGGAAAGTGTCTCGATGTGTATTTGAGGCCTTTGATTGAGGAGCTTAAGTACCTGAGTAAGTGTGGCCACCCCACTTACGATAGGTTCAAAAATGAGATGTTCCAGATGCATGCCATGCTTGTTGGCACCATCAGTGATTTTTCTGCTCGCGGTATGTTGTCGGGCAACGTTACCAGGGGTTACAGGGCTTGTTCAGAGTGCATGATTGTTGATTGTTGCAGTCCTCATTGTAGTAAAATTGTTCAGATGCATCACCGTTGTTGGCTTCTAGATGAACACCCATTTAGGCAAGATCAAGACGCTTTTGATGGGACTGTGGAAACGGGTGTGGCACCCAGGCGATGGACAGGGGATGAAATTTTAAAAGTGCTGAATGAATATGATTTTGGCCAGCTGAGCAATCATCCTGAGATAGTGTCGTTAATTTCAGACAAGCCCGAAAGGTATAAGTTTTGGACACATAAGAGCATATTCTGGGAACTCCTGTACTGGCCCAGGTTGCCTATCAGACACTACCTAGATGTCATGCACATAGAGAAGAATGTGTGTGAAAGTGTAGTGTGCACAGTTCTGAATTGGGAGGGGAAAACAAAAGACATCCCTAAGGCACGCATTGATCTGAAAGCTATGGGACTGCCGAAACATTTGTGGTTGAAAGATGGTAAGAAAAAAAATGCCCCAAGCTCCTTACACCGTCAAGCCGAACCAGAAGCATGAAATTTTTGGGTGGATGAGTAATGTCAGGTATTCTTATGGCTATGCAGGAAATTAATATAATTGTTGCTTATGGCTATATATGCAGGTATCCTTATGGCTATGCAGGAAATATAAGCAAGTATGTTAACTTCCGGGACAATAAGATGTACGGATTAAAGAGTCATGACTGTCATGTACTGCTTCAACGCCTTTTCCCTGTTTTCATTCTAGGGTACCTGCCCAAAGAGGTGGTGGAGCCGTTGGTTGCCTTGTCAAGATTCTTTCAGAAGTTATGCACCAGAGAAGTTAAAAAATCAGACATCAGGGAGATGCAAGATGTCATCATTTTTATCATGTGCAAGCTTGAGAGGATATTTCTCCCAAATTTTTTCGACATCATACCTCACCGGATGATCCATCTTCCCGAACATTTGTTGCTTACCGGTCCGATATACTACACTTGGATGTATCCCATGGAAAGGTACAAATGATTCATACATTTGTGTTTGCCTCTGTTTTTATATGTAAATTCTTATTTTTTTAAGTATCATAACATGCACTTGTTAACTTGTAGACAATTGGGAGACTACAAGGACTATATGAAGAATAAATCTGCACCTGAAAGGTGTATCGCTGAAGCATATCTTGCGCACGAGTGTGTAACGTACACCAACTTGTATTTGGGAGCGCTGGAGACCCTCAACAACATATGCCGATAGATGAACCCAAGTTCAACCTTTCTATCATCTCCAATGACGTAGTAGTACATGGAAGCTTGCCAAAGTCGTACAAGTTGGATGGAAATGAGGTACCCATTGCCCACTGGTCGGTACTGATTAACTGTCCAGAAGTTCAATATTGGAAAAACTATCATCTTCACTGCCCTGCTATTGCCGGTGATGTTGACTACCACAACAGGACGTTTGCAAACTACTTTAGTCAATGAGTAAGGTTATATGTGTATATATATATATATATATATATTTTATATCCTTATATAGCATGTGTGTACGTGGTTTTCTTTTTCTATGTTTATAATTTTTTGTGTGGTTTCTTATCTTTTTCAGATGAACCATGTAGCAAATGATGGTTACCTAGAGTGGTCAAACGAATTGAGGCTCTTGGTGATGAAACCGATAGCTTCAAAAGTTTAATCGATGTGTCAGGTCAATGGCGTGAAATTTATATGTGAAAATAGAGATGACCGACTAAAAACACAGAATTGTGGGGTGATGGTCTATAGTGGGCAGGATGGCATTGACTATTACGGTGTCCTTCATTCAGTTGTTGAAATAATTTATGGGACTGATCAAGTGTAGATGGTTTGATACTAGCCCGGAGAACACAAGGACTGATCAGTACAGAATATTTTCGGTGAATACTGCTACAAGCTGGTATAAAGAAGACCCTTTTGTTCTTGCCACATCAGTAAAACAAGTGTTTTACCTTGACGATCTTATAAACAAAGTCCCGTGGAAGGTGGTTAACCATGTTGCTCATAGAAACATATACAGTGCTACCACACTTGGTGAGACCTCAGATGATGAAGAAGTTACTGCATACCAAGAGCCGAACGCTTTTGACATTCCGGAATCCTCTACGATTCGCTTTAATAATGTGAGATCGGGGAGTGTGGTTCGAATTACTAGAGTAGAACTTCTCGATGTTAATCCAAATGAAGTCTACGATGATTTAGATGACGAGGAGCGGCACATATTGCCAGAGGTTACATTTGAAACCGAGTCAGACTCAAGTGATGAAGATGATTATGATTATCATCCTTAGTACGTTAATAATGTACGTATTTTAGTATATATAAACGTGCATGTATGTTTGTTATGATAGACGAGTTGGTAAGAAACTCGTCGAAAATACTATCACTGAAATAGAAGAACTCGCACAGCTTCGTAAATTACAAAAAGGTGGCCAACAACGTCATATCGATCAACCACATCAGTATTTATACTACATTAGACTTGAAAGAAAATGACGAAGCTAAGATGTCCGTACGTCTCAAGGAAAATGAACACAGAGCCTTCGATAATGGCGTTATTTGTGGGAATCAAACAATCACCAACGAGTTTCTCACTAACTCGTCTGTGATAGTATCACCGACGAGTTGCTTATTAACTCGTCAGTGATACTATTACCGACGAGTTAGTAAGCAACTCGTTGGTGATACTCCTGTCCATATATCCCAGCTCGACGGGGCAGGGAGCCATTTCTTCAAACACCCAAAAAACCCTAGAATCGCCCCATCCGCCTCTCGCCACCGACCGTGCTGAAATCACTCCCCTTCGCCTCCCCTCTCCTCCTCTCCTCCTCCCCTGTCCCCTCTCCCCTCTCCCTTCTCCTCCCAAAAAACCCCAAATATCCTCTCCCCTCTCCTCCTCCCCTCTTCCCCTACCCCCTCCCCTCCCTCCGGCCGCCAGAATTCGAGCACCGCTGCCGTCTTCTCTATCAACCCGAAGAATGACAGGTCCCCTTTCTCTCTCTCAATTTGATTTTATCATCTTCAATTTTAATTACATGAAATTCTCTTAATTATTGTGTATGCATTTTAGTTAAGTTGGTGTAAATTTGTATAAGTTGGTGTTGGTATAATATTTTGTGCAGAAAATATTTTGTGTAGGATATTTTTGTGTATATATGTAGAATATATGTAGAATATATGTAGAATATATGTAGGATATTTTTTGTATATATGTAGAATATATTTTGGTATAATTATTTTTGTGTTGGTTAATTAAGATTTTGGTTAATTGATATTTTTGATATTGGTAATGATATTTTTGATATTTTGGTTAATTGATATTATTGATAATGATATTGATAATGATATTTTTGATAATGATTTTGGTAATGATATTTTTGATATTTTGGTTAATTGATATTTTGGTAATGATATGTAGGATATTTCATGTATATATTTTTGTGTTGGTTATTTTTGGCATATAGAATATATTTTTGGCATGTATATACTTTTGGTTTAATTAGTTGGCATGCAATTTATTTTTGCATAAACTTGATGTATAAAGGTCTATATATATAAGCAAATTTTTTGCTATCAACATGTTGTTTTGTTATTGTTGTTGTCACGGATGTAGTTGTTGAATTGTTATTGTTCTGTTTAATTGTTGGATGTGCAGGAGGTTTTGCGGCAAATTGGCTTAGGGGCAACAAACGGAGAGCGACTAGATCCAGTGGAGGGAGCAGTAGTCAAGCATCCTCATCCGCAATCAGCAACACGCGCAGCGGCCCTATTATGAATGCTCGCACACAAATTTTGCTACGTGCGCGAGAACAGGAGAAAGCTACACGATCCGGATCCTTGCAACCCTCAGTCCAGCCTCGACCCTCAGGGAGCAGAGACTCAAGCGAGCGACCCTCAACGGGCGCATCAGAAACTCGCTCCATCCGAATGCCCCCAATTGGCCCGGTGCCTACTCCCCTTTCACGGGAATCATCTTAGGCAGATGGTGCAGGCGCCTCATTGTTCAGGCCTCATCTATCTCCGCCGTCCGGTCTCTTCATGCCCGACGAGATTCCTGTCATCCCTCAATTCGATGCTAGGGGGAGGGTTATTTTTATTGAAGGACAGCCGGAGTTCCTGACCGTGGAGGAAGCGTACGTGTTCAAGCCGTTCGGCCCCGTTTATCTTTGGAGTGCGAGGTGCATGAACCAGCAAACGAACGATGCAGGTAAATTTTATTTAACAAGATTGATACTTAATTATTACTTAAGACTATAAATAGTGTCAATTAATAATTTCAATTTTTTTACGTTGTATTATTAGGCAATCTCGTTAATGTCAATGGAAAACGAAAGACTAGAGGCCCCAGCACCAGGAAAAATCTTGAGCAGGCCATCGGGGGAAAGAAAACAATCATTAAGGCCAATGAGCGTGGTGAGGTGATCAAGACAGAAAACACCACGTGAAAGTATGCCAGCATGTCCGGGGCGATCGTGCGGGACAAGGTCCCAATGCTGTGGCCAGATTGGGGTGCTGTGCCTCGCTACGTGAAGTTGCAAGTGCATAATGCACTGACTGTGAGTTAAATCGTATTTTCATTACATAAATTTTACATTTATTAATTAAGTCCGAAGAAATATATAATTTTACCATTTATATATTCATCTTGCAGTTGTGGTTTGACGTGGATGAATGCCTTATTGAGACGTGGGAAGAGCGTCAACTACATATCAGGTGATGTGATTCGAGTTATTTGAGTATATATCGAGTTAGATTTTTGTTTATCAAGTGTTTTAATATCTCTAACATTTGTTTCTGGTGTTAATATAGGTATAAAGAGTGGAAGAACGAAATTTCAAAACATTACACAAAGTACAAGGATCTAGGCGAGGTGCTACCCCTAGCGAACTCCGGTTTAGGGAGTACGAGTGGCTGTGGCTGGTAGCCCACTTCGAGCTCCCCAAAGTGAAGGTATGCATCATGAATATATTTTACAACCCTAATGTATTGTATCACATTGAAATAGTTAGTTACTAATTTTTTGACATATGTTTATCCAACAAGGTGATTTCCAAGATGAACAGAGAGAACAGATTGAAAAATACCAAGTCTCATCATGCAGGTTCACTCAACTATTTGGGTTGGTCGGGTAGGGCGCAGAAACAACAAGAAGTCAACCCGTTGGTGTTTGTTCATCAGAAGTTCTATCCGCAGTGCCCTGAAGAAGCGGTAAGTCTTTGGCCTCATTATTTTGTAGTTCACATATGCATGTATTAATAAAACTATTTTTCTCTATTAATTTATTTTGTTTAATAATACGTTATTGATCATATTCGTTTTTCAATTAGGTGAGAGTGGAGGATGCGATCACAGAAGTCACCATGAATATAGCTCGAAACGACCATCCTGACTACTCGGAGGAGGAAGTGACCCAGTATGCCTCTCAGATCGATACGCTTGATCGCCCTATAACGGCTCATATCATGGCAAAAGCGTGCGGGACTGGGAGGAATATCCACTACAGCAGGGTAATGGGCTCGGCGGGCGAAGGAGTATTGAAAGACACTTCGAAATACTCTAGCGGGTCAAGAACTTCTTCTAGGAACTCTAACCTAGCAGCGGAGCTCCAGAGGATGCAGAGGGAGTTGGAGGAGAAAAGGAGGGTGGTGGAGGAGATGCGGCAATTGACCGAGCAGCAGGCAGCCAGAGAGGCCGAGCACCGGACGATGGTCGAGCAACACCGAGTTATGGTCGAGCAGCAGACACAAATTATAAGTGTCAGACTATGTACGAGTGCCAGACTACCGGACATCCGTTCCCCACACTTCCACCGATGCCTGTGTCCCCTAGTGTTCCACAACCGCAGCCGTCGCAACAAGACCAGGGTAGCCGTCGGAGTTTAAATGATTTCGTAAACATGGATTTCGTCGACTCTTAGTGTAGTTGTATTTTATTTTTGTATTTTTGTTGTTTGTACTGTTGGGCAAATATGTGTATACTATTGGATGTGTATTTGTACAGTTTGTGTTTTTCACTGCAGGTTCTGGAATTGGGCCCAATCCAGAACCTGCTTTTTTTGTAAAATGTCACCGGGTATTGCCGACGAGATGGACCTATCTCATCGGCAATAACTCCCAATTTCCATCGAGATTCTTGCTTATAGCCGACGATATTCTTCAATAAATCTTCGGCCATAAACGGGCGGTCAAACATGTTGACCCGGCGGAGCTTCATCACCGACGAGTTACATGTTGACCCGGCGGAGCTTCATCACCGACGACGTAACTCGTCGGTGATGTTGATTTTCATTGCCGGCGACCTGATATCGTCGGTGATACCTTTGAAGTATCACCGACGATATCTTGTATATCTCATCGGTGATAGTATCACCGACGGGTTGCTTCCGGCGACTTTATAACCGGCGACATGTCGTCGGTTATAAGTATCACCGACGATATAATAAGACAGGCCGACGACTTTAAGTCATCGGCAACGCGAAGAAATGTGGTAGTGTACTTAGAGCATCATTGGCTCCAATGATGCTTTCTATTAATGATGCTCTCTATTTTTTCAACAAATTTGGTGAAAAAATAGCTAAAAGTTAAATTTTTAGAGAGTCAAAAAAATTTGTGCTCCAACCATTCAAAACTAATAGGGAGCCACGTTAAATGCATCTATATTTAAATGTATTTTTTTCAATAATTTCACTAATTTTTTAATTAAATTATGTTTTATAAAAACTACAAAAAATAGCGTAAATAATTTATAATATTTTATATTTGGAAATGGTTGATTTACAAGTTTTTTTTAAGTAAGTTTGAAATAAATGTTTTTTTCGAAAATTATTTGATTTACAAATAATTTATTTTTGACCAAAACATAAATATTAGAAAATGTAATAAATTAAATACTATAAATTGTATTAATCATCATTTTAATCATTCATAAAATACTTCTATTAATGCTTCAAAAACCTTAGGAGCTCATTTCTCTCTTCTCAGATTTAGGAGCTCCTAAGGGTCTCCATATTTTAGGAGCCTAATAGGGAGTGAATGAGGTACTAAAATTTAGTTTTTCTCTATTTTTTCTAAGGAGTTTGGGAGCCACATTGAAGATGTTTTTATTGCAAGTTTATTGCAAAACAAACTATAATATTAGCTTAGTTAATGCATTAGGAATCTCTATATATAGCTAGGAGCTCCCTAGATTTGAGAGCTTCTAACATCCTCTTTATCTTAAGAGCACAATAAAGAGTGAGTGGAGAGAAAAATTTTAACTTTTTTTTAAAATTTGACTCCAGAGTTCCAATAGAGTCCCATTGCAGATGTTCTTACCAAGCTGCCTGGTTTGTGGTTTGTTTATTAGGGATGATGACATGCACTAATTAGTACGTAAATACAACAAGAATGATGAACAACCTTATCAAGTAGCTAAGCCCAATACTGCCAAAAAAAATCACCGATGGTCTAAAAGGATTGTTTTAAATCCCCTAGAGCTACAATTTGTTTGTTTAATTTGTTTGGGGTTAACCCTCGGTATTGGAATATATAACACCATGCATGCAGTCTAATCCCTCTAATGGGTAAATTAATGTAGCTTGGAGAAAATTTTAGATTTCTAGCGTTTAGGTCGAAGACTCGAAGAGGATCGGATGACTGTCACGTACTTTATCTATTAAGAATTTTGTGATTTACTATCCTGGGCTATATAGTTCTTGATGATCGAGGATATCGATTAGGGTTTGGCCATATGTCGACATTCCCTCATTCAAGGACTTCAGAATCAAGTTGTCTTGAATTGACATCCGATTTTATACAATTTTCAAACGAATATCCTATAAATTTAATTTTCCGGCATATACATCTGCATACATGCATGCACTTCCAGAGAAAACTGATTAACGTTTGAGCGGGTCAAAGTTACAGCTCAACTAATCAAAACTAAAAGGATGTAGAACATTCTTCTCCCTTTCGAATTTTCTATTATCTTTCACCTTTTCTTCTTAAAATTCTTATATTCTTGTGATGGACAGTGTTAAAGAATATTGTTCCAACTAGGGGTAAGTATAACAAAACATGAAAAGAAAATATCGATCACCCGAGACTTTTATGGCAGATTGGATGGTTGAGTTAACTACTAGTTGTCCATGAACTAGAAATCAAAACCATCATAGATATGCATGGTAAAGAGCAAGAAGACACAGAAGATGCAGTGCGGTAGTGATTGTTAATGGTTGGTGAAATTAGATCGTGGCGGCTTCCTCCCGACTTTTCACAGCCAGTACGTAGAATATATAAGCAGCCCCGACATGGACTGATGATTCAACTGTTCAAAAAATACCTAAGAGCAACCCAGCAGTTCTGTCAAAGTCCTATATGGCACTTCGACGGAAAAAATTGGTTGAGAAGAAAAAGTTTTGGAGCTTCCAATTCATATGCCAAAGTTATCGTTTTGGAGCTTCTAACCCATAGTCGAACTGTCAAATTTTATAGATCAAAGTTGATATGCCAAACTTTCTTTAGTGCTCTCTCTCTATTTATCTTTGTTCTTTATGTATTTGTCAAAATAAATTGAAAGAGATACTTGTCAAAATATCAAATTGCCACATTATATGTCAAATTCAAATTTGACAGATTATGTACTTGCTCTGACCGATCGGTAACCCTGTAAAAGTTGAGTTTGGTCTGAACAACGAACGTAGCTACGTGGTTGGCCTTTCTTTATCGTCGTCACAGTGCGCCTCCATGCACGTGTGGAAAAAGTACATTGTAATAGTAGGTCACGTATAAAGTAGGGAAGGCGATGATAATGAGAGCATCCGCAGCGCTTCGAGGAATTCAGGGGAATTCCTCGATTCCTTGGTGGGCCCCATGGCTGAGAGAGGAATTCTGGAGGAAGAGCTTCTGCAGCGGGGGAGAGGAGGGAGAAAGACCGGACGGCGACCGAGAGGAATTCCTCTCGAAATTCCGATTTGAGGAACCCAGAGAGGATTTCCTGTCTGACGTCACCACTCACGTGGCTGACGTCAGGCGGGAAATCTTTTTTTTAAACCCGGTAAAAAAAAAAAATTGAATTACTCAGCCAATGACAGCCCGCCACGTGGTAGGTTGTCTGCTAGCTTAATCCATCAATGGTAGGCTTGATCGGGACGGCCCAAATCCAAACCAAAGTTGATCGGACGGCTCCAATTCAATCGCAACGGCTATTGATTTTTCTGAAAATTTAAGAACGGAAACTACCCAAAAAAATTCCTAAAAAATCCTAAAAAATCCCAAAAAATCCCAGAAAATTTCTTAAAACCCCCTACTATTTTTCTATAAATATTACAGATTTTTTCTAAACACTTCATACTAATTTATGCACAACAAATTATCCTCCTCCTCCCTCTCTTCCCTCTCTCTCTCTCACAATATCTTTGATTTTTTGCAAAGAGATGTCCACAAATTGGCTCATTTCCGAAGATGTACAATTGTGCATATCATATTGTCGCTATAGTGTGTGCCCTATCTCCGGTAACAAGCAAAAAATCGACAAATTGTGGGAAAAAATCTATGCCGATTACCAACAAAATTGGGTGATGGGTCAAGGTCAAGTGAGGGCGGAACCGAGGACTCAAAAGGCACTTACCTCTCGTTTTGCTAAGTTGAAGCCAAACTTGTCACAATGGAAAGCGGCGCTTGCATACGCAAGAAGGAATCCGGAATCCGGCGGAAATTTGCATGATGAGGTAAGGATTTATTTATGTTGCTCCTCTTAATTTGAATTAATTTAGTGAAATGAAAAATGTGACCTATATTTTCGTAGTGAAATAAAAAATGTGACCTATATTAATTTTTATTTTTGTAGTTAAGGAAAGCTCAAACGTGGTATGTGGGAAAACAAAAAAAAGAGTTTACGCACTTTGCGTGTTGGGAAATGGTGAAGGATCATCCTATTTTTAGAGTCGTTGAAACTAGCACTCCACCTTCTTACAATTCCTATGTTGAAGTTACGCCTACCTCAAATGTAGTGTCTCCTATGGTCAACTTGGATGAAGATGAAGTGATTCCAACATCACAAAGCAACGTTGGAGGTACCTTAAGTCCGCCTAGACCTCAAGGAGTGAAGGCGGCGAAGGAGGCAAAATTAAAGAAAGGGAAAGAAGGCCATGACACCTACGAATGAGCTTCGAGATGAGACTTTGAAGAACATCGCGGCTAATCAAAAGATGTTCGCCGAATGGCAAAAGGCAACTGAAGAATCTCAGAGAATGCTTGATGAGAAAAACTACAAATTGAGGGAACGAGAAGAAGAAACAATGATCATGACAATGAATTTCGAGGCTATGACCCCAAATTCAAAGAAGTACTTCATGAAGCGGAAATCAGAGATCCTTCAGCAAGTAGATGACGATGAAGGAGAAGTCGGCGATGCTAGCTTTACCGGTTGTTATCGTCCCCGCAACCTTGATTTTAGTGATTAGTTTAGTAATTTCAATTCATGTAATTTCAATTCATGTAATTTCAATTCATGTAATTTCAATTTCAAGAAATAAAAACGCACTTTATTTATTTAGATCGAGCTTCAAATTTAAATTCATTGATTATTAAGGGAAACACACATACAAAAGGGTAACACACAAATTGCAAACACACATATCTCGCGCACATTATTTAGAGATGTTCACCGGTTTCAAGAAACCAGTTGAGCTTCACTAAGTCCTTTTGAAGTTCACCATGGAGATAAACTGATTGTAAATCGATGAGCTGGTCGCTAAACCGTTGATGATGCTGATCTCTTCCCACTGGCTCAAATGGAATTCGGTGACCATTTTCATCCACCGGCCCATCATATAGTGTGGAACTAGTCACTGGGTTTTGTAAATCTTCTTCCTCATTCTCCTCAAAATCTTCTTCCACAAATTCTTCCTCGACAATCATGTTATGCATTATGATGCAAGCCAACATGATCATTTTTAATGTCGATTTGTGATGACACATAGCTGAGTGACGAATGATAGCCCAACGAGATTGTAAGATGCCAAAGCACCTCTCCACATCTTTACGATATGCCTCTTGTTTCCTTGCGAACAGCTTCTGTGGTTGATCTTGCGGATTGGATATTGTCTTGACGAACGAGGAATACCTGGGATATATTCCATCAGCTAGATAATAAGTATGGTGGTAAGTCATACCATGGACTTTATACGTCGATTGCGGGCTTCTTCCGACAAGGAGTTCATCGAAGACATCAGAGGAGTTGAGCACATTAATATCATTTTGTGCTCCAGGCGTCCCAAAGAAGTTGTGCCATATCCACGTGTCATATGAGGCCACCGCCTCTAAGATTATTGTCGGACGAGCTTTCCGCCCCGAGTATGACCCTTGCCAAGCTGTTGGGCAATTCTTTCATTCCCAATGCATGCAGTCGATGCTTCCGATCATACCAGGAAATCCCCGTTGCCTCGCCCTTTTTAGAAGTCGAGTATGTCAGCCGCATTCGGAGCGCGGAGGTAACGGTCTTGGTAAAGCAAGACCACCTGTGTGCACCACTTCTTCATGCATTCGAGTGTTGCTGACTCCCCCATCCTTGTGTATTCAGTACACTGATCTGCGGCTGCGCCGTACGCCAACATTCGTAGAGCACCTGTCATCTTTTGCTCGGGGAGGAGTCCTTGAAATCCAATGACATCTTCTCTTTGATGCCAAAACGGGTCGTGGTTACAGAGATCTGTCTTGAGCCGGTTGAACAAGTGCGTGCTCATTCGAAACCTCCGGCGAAAATCTTGCTCGTGGAAAATAGGGCGTTCCACGAAGTAATCTTCCAGCAGATTCTGACCCCTTGGTTCCCTTTGCCTTTGTACGTTTGGACGGCGGCAACAAGGTGGCTCATCATCAAACGAGGCAACTACCATGGCGGCATCAACGACGAAAGAATTCATCATTGCGGTAGCTTGCCGACGTTGTTGACGCCTCCTCCTCCTTGACTCATCGTAATCGTTAGGATCCATCTTCTGTATGAGAGAAAGTGAAGAAGTGTGTTTACGGGTGTTGTGAGGTTTCAAGGCAAGGAGGCATGGTTACAGATTTTATAGCAAAATTGGATAATCTAATGTTGAAAGACGGGTACACGTGTCACATCCTCAGTGGTCGCAAATCTTACCAGAAATCTTCAATGGATAACTTAGCCGATAACGACACGTGGACGTGACACGTGGCACATTATCACCGGTTTGAAATCTTACCGGAAATCTGCTTCAATAATTGAACCGACAATGACACCTGGACGTGACACGTGTCACATTATGAGTCGTCAAAAATCTTATCGAAAATTTGGTTCGATAATGTACACGATAATGACACGTGTCGGGTAGTCATTTGATAAACATATTGCTAATAATGAAATAAAGTCAATTTTTATATTTTATGAATAGTAATAGGAATTCCTATTTGTTGCACTGCTGCGCAAAAAAGCTGAATAAGAAATCCTACTTGCTGAATAGTAACAGGAATTCCTGAAATAAGAATTTTTCACCCTGAAATAAGAATTTATGGGTGCGGATGCTCTGAGGGAATATAAGTGTGGGAGGCAAGTGTATGTACAGCGTCACTTGTAAAAAAGCGTATGCCGAAACCAGTTAAGCTAGGAGAACCTTAGAGGGAGGGAAAATTCTATAGGGCTCACTACCAGTAAAATGATACATGTTGTTTTTTGTATCTATTAATCTTAAGAGATACATACGTGTGTCTAAAACTCATTAGGTACTGTACAGTCACAGATTTAAAAAGCGTATTTTCTTAAGAGTTTTCACTAGCTAAAAGATATCATTTTCATTTTAATATCTCAATTTTTTCAATAATTTTAAATTTATATATCATATATATATATATTTAATTTCTCTCTCCTTATCTGAGTTTTATTTTATTTTTATTTTGCTCTATTTAATATTTATTTTATTTATAGTAATTTAAATATGTTTCTTTTCTAAGATTATTATTATTTTCTCTATATATTTGCAATAATTTTGAGTTTCGTTTAGCTTTTTTATCATATGGTCTTTTTTACCGAATGATATTATTGGTTAAGATCTATTCTCCGTAATTTTCGGTGTGTGTCTTGTTCTAATTAGATACCGATAGATTAATTAGATAGATATCAAAGAATCCCTGTTTTATAGGGACAATTATTATAACGGATTGTATCAACCTATATTTAAGGCATTCTATCAATGAGAAAAGTTACAGTTTTCAGTTTACTGACTATTACTCTTGAACAGGTTATCAGCAACTCTCAGAGTTGATAATCATCACCACAAGAAGAAGAAAAAACCCTACCCTCCTACATCACCATCGCCGACAGCCCTTGCCACCGCCAACCACCATCGTCGGCCTCTCCTTTTGTGATCCCAACGATCCTCACAAAGCATGTGCTCCACCAAATCTTCCTACGTCATCAAGATTGCTCAATTTCGAATAATCATTTCAAACAAGTCATAACTTCACGTCGATCAACAATTGTACCGGTCATATCGAGCACAATACTCATCAAGCTAAACTTTTCTAAACCACTCAATCTATAGATCCAGGACTCAAACTTAATTTCTGCAACACCTTAAATATAGGATTATTGATAATTGTGATATGATTAGTATATATTGCATGTTTGACCTAGTTTCTATGGACCTATATCCATAGAGTATAAGTGTCGGTCTTGGGGGAGTCACGGTTTGAAAAAAAAATAGAAAATAAAAGAAAAGGAAAGGAAAATCGATACCATGTGACGGTTAGTTGCGGTTACTGGATGTAATTTTTGCCACCGCTTTTAATCGATTTTTGTGACCAGATATCATGGATCACATTCTTATTCATGGATACATGAAATTAGGGATTGTAGTTTTCGATTGTTACTAATTAAACATCTCTGTGTGTTTTTGTAGATGAGTTCGAATGAGCCAGAAAGGCCAGAATTTGACATCATTGACCTTCAAGGCAAGGAATACCACCGTTGGGTCTCTGATGTAGAAAATACATTCATCGACAAGAGACTTACCAACACCATCAAACCCTCTGGGCCTAGATAGAATCTCCTGCAACCCACAGATGAATCAAAATCTCAAGCTCTCATGTTTTTGAGGCGTCGCATTCATCCAACTCTCAAGAAATATTATTTAAACAAGAAAAATCTCATAGAATTGTGGGACGTTTTGAAGCAGCACTGAAAGGACCCAACCCCGATTTAGCTTCCTAAATCGGAATCAAACCCCTTCGAAAACACGAACCAACAAAAACTTTTCAAAATTTGGGCAGAGTTTCGTTACTAGCGTGGAATTACCATTACCTGCACGCGGAAAATACACTTCATCCTATGCCACAAAAAGCAAACCGTGGGCGCCAATCCCAACCGGATTTCTCAATATATCAACAATAACGTAAAGTAGTAAATATATATACACTTTACTGAAATCCAGTGTAAAATCGTATAACATATTCAATAGGAAGCTCAGAGCGACATCTAATACATAATCGTATACTCATACCACAGTAGGTAGAACAATAAACCTACTGGATGAAATAAAGTAGTTCGAGCACTATGCCTCCGACCACGACGTGCGACACCAGAGCCTGAACTGCAAACTGGGCACGGAAACCGAAAAACCCAGGGGAAAGACATTAAACACGTTAGAGTGAGTGGACGAAAATAAATGTCTTTCACCAGTTAATATATATATATGCTATAAAAACATATGCGAGTCCAGGTAAATAAAAACAACATAGTACACAAGGTAAAACTCATACTCCTCCAGTGTACTGAGCATGCAAGTAAAAATCCCACGGGGTCGCTCATGGACACACACCGTGCTAGTACAGTCCGAATCACGGGATCCCGGACCCACACGTGATTCTAAGCCAGAAAGGCCTCGGTTCCGGGGATACGCCCCTCGCCGGTCAGGTCGGGGTAACGCCCCGCCTGGGATGCCTACCATCGGGGATCAGCTGAGAGGCTAAGTGTATCGATACAACAACGTAACCAAGACTGTACTCTGTGTAAACCAAATCATAAACATTTCGATGCAAATGCATGAACAACATATAAGTATATGTATACTCGTATACGTATATCTGTATAAGTATAATCGTAAAACACATGCTCATGTAATCCGAAATCTCATACGCATGCTCGAGTTATAAATCATATAAAAGACTCGCAAGAATTCCGTGAAAAGAAAATGTCCACTCACAGACTGGCGTAACGCGTATCGCGTTAACCCGTGATTCGGCGGAATGTCCCTCGCCAAACAAACGATCACGAACATCTGAACAACCACAATGTCCAATACTCAAAGTCATAATCTGACAATTCAAATCAAATCACGAGAAACCACCGTTCTCGGAAACACACAATTTGAATACGACGAATCGTCAAAAATCCATATATACCACCTCAATACCTCGCTTTACGTTCGGACGCTCAACTCGAAAAACGAACCTCCCCACTGCGATCGGAGCGCGATTTCGAGTCAAATGACATGCGACTTGTCGAAAGTCAAAAAGTCAACTCTGACCGTTGACCGCCGACCACGGCGGCGCCACTGTTGACCGGAGAGTTTCACGGCGGAGCCACCCCTATTCCACTCCAAATCACCCACTGAGCAACTTCCATAACTGCACCGAAGTCCAATTCCCACTCTAACTAGGTCAATTTCATGTAAAACCGAATTGGTTCACAAATTTCAATCTCAAAATTCTCAATCCACAAATCGAATTAGAACACCATGTTTATATGGTTAGAATCACAATGAAGAGGGCTACAAAACCCAGTACCTCTTGAAGTTCATCTTGGCCGGAATAGTGGAACCCGAACTCACCTTAAAATCATGAACTTTGGCCGGAAAATCCTTCCTCCTCCGGCGTCCCACGCCGTGGGAGGAGGCCGGAAACAAGTCGAGGGCTCCATGGCGAGTCGAAGGACACTAGGGTCAAGGCGTGGGGTGGCCGAACGGTGAGCCACCGCCGTAGCCGACTCACCTCCGTCGCACCATCTCCTCCCACTCGGTCAAACCGAGTCAACCACCAAGTCAACACATTAATTCATTTCTTTGACTTTCCAAATCAGGTAAGCCCACTATTTATAGTTTCCCAAAATGGAAACCCCATGTTTATCCATTTCGACGAACTTGAAACGCGCGTAACTTTCTCGTCGTGATTCCGATTCCGATAATTCTCGCAGCCACGAACTCGTCTCAACATACTCTTCAATAATCACCCAAAGTCAAACATATCGGCCAATCGAATAAAAAGTCAATCCTTCAAAGCAACACACATTAAATCGACTAAATAATCAACAAACAGCAAAATTCGCAACTAATTCCTCGTAACTCCAAATCATGCTCCGGAAGTTCCCACAAATTCGAAATTAAATTCTGAACAACTTCCGTGAAGAAGCCGAAACCAAATTCTTGTCCGGTAATTTAGTCGTTAAGTAGCCCACCATTTAAATCCGAACTTCAAATATTCATAACTAATTCCTCGGTCGTCCAAATAACGATCCGGAACCGCCCACGAATTCGTAATCACACGTAGAACGACTCTCGAGAAGAGACCCAGCTCCAATTCTCGGCCAATAATTTAGTCGTTAAGAACTCTGGCGATTCCAATATCTGTCGAAAATCCGCGACTGCGCTGTAACTCACGAATCAAGCTGATTATACTTCTGATTCTGGTCCGGGTCGTCACAAGCACTTCAATAATGTGCATGATGCATAGCTTCTTGAATTGACTACGAGATGGAAAAATACCAGACTTTTGGATTTCCCAAAGATCCAAGATTATAATCAAGCAATGCTGGATCTGCAATCAGAGTTGAGTTTATGTGGGGTGTAGAAGTCTGAGAATGACATGATCGAAAGATCATTGAACACATTCCCTACATCCATGAGCATCCTTGCTCATCAGTATCGGATCGAGTACGAACATGGGAGGATTACTACCTTCAGTGATCTCAACAATAGCCTTGCAAAAAAAAAGAGGCATCATGAGATTATCTTAAATAATAACTCAAGACCGACTGGTATTAAAAAGCTTGAGAGTTACCAAACTGGAAGAAAGGCCCGAAAAGATAAGAAGGTTGCTCGTTTAAAACCTTACATGCATGGAGGACAAGCTCCACATAGGGGTAGAGGAGGGCATGGGCGTGGCCAAGGTCACAACTAAAATCTGACTTGACATAGAGATCAGAACACCAACTCACTACAAGAAAAACGCGGCTAGACCACGGACCATTTCCATGGTCTAGGTGCATTTTTCCGTAGTCTAAGTACTTAGACTACGGAATCTCCGTCGTCGAGGGTCCGTCCTCCAAGTGTCATCATCTAAGCACTTGGATGACGGAAATGGAAATTTTCGTCGTCCAGGAGGTGACTTGGACGACGGAGATTTTGCGTCGTCCAAGCTATGATGAGATGACGCAAATAACAGTTGCGTCATCCAAGTACAACTTAGACGACGCAATAATTTCGTGGTCTAAGTTCCACTCGGACGACGCAAAAATTCCGTCATCCAAGTGGTCCCTTAGACTAGAGAATTGTTGCGTGGTCTGAGTGATCACTTAGACCACGCAACAACTCTGTAGTCTAAGTGATCACTTAGACTACGAAGCATATATATTTTCGTAGTCTAAGTGAAGACTTAGACTACAAAAGCGTATATACTTCATAGTCTAAGTGAATATTTTTTTTAATTAAAATTTGAATTTAAAGTAAAATATTAATAAATTAATTAAAATACTAAATTGTCATTTAAATAATTAAAATTTGTACGTACATCAAATTAAATCGTTCAAAAAATATGATATCATATATAGAATGCAAACTAGTACAATACAGGAAGAGCAGACATGCCGTCGAGTCCCCCGCCTCCAGCCGTGTCGTCATCATCGGGGTATGGGTTCGGAGGAGGTTGACACTGTTGTTGAACCTGGTTTTGCATGAGGGCGACGAGGTGGGCTATCTGCGCTTGTTGCTCATCAAGTCTCTAATGCATAGATAGCGTTTCCTGATGCATAGATTGTGTTTCCTCCCGTGCGAGTCGGGCCTCATCAAGGGATGTTTGGACCGTCGCATCCTGAGCACCTTTCCTCGCCGAACATCCCATAGATGAGTCAGAAGACAAATCTCGCTACACCTTGCGTCCTACCCCGTAACCTCACTGCCAGCTCGACGACCATATACCTCATCAGCGATTGCAATTTGGCTCTCCATCAATAGAGGAGGCAAGTCTTCCGGCGGCAAATCCGGGTGTGCAAGCTGCGTGTTGGCCAATTCCTCCTGCGTATGTTCTACCAACCTTGCCTAAAAATTATGATAAAAATTAAATAATTATAAATTTGTACGACAGTTTAATAAAAAATAAATAATAATTACACTAATTAAGAAGAAATATATACGGCACTTACGCAGTATTGACTCGCTTCATTGTCGAGCCCATGCGTCACGTAAGCAATGACGCTAGCATCCAGATAAGGGTGTTTGAAGCTCTTATTTCTGTGCTCCTTGGCGATTTATATCACCTGCTTGGAGCCGGAGGTATGATGTTTGTCATTCTTCTCCCGGTTGGACTTGTTGATGTTCGAGATTTTCTGTTGGACAACATAAATCAATAAAAAATTAATAAATAACTATAAAAGTAATAATTCAATTTCGTCAATTTAAATAAAAAAATACGAACCCGATAAAATTCTTCTTCCAAGTGGTCGACCAACTAATTCCACTCATCTTCCATATCCCCACGCAGTTCTACGGGGGTAGGCGAGCGGTCGAATTCTTAGTAATACTTGTGAAGTTTATACTTCCAATCACAGCAGATGGTGTTGGCGGTGCTGTTGATTTGCCTAAGCATCTCTGGTGTGTCATCCACCTCATATTGTTCCTACGTACAAGAAAAGAATAAAAAATTATAATCGTATATATTATAAAATTACAATTTTTATTGGTTATTAGAAAATAAATTTAAAATTGTATTACGTACCAAAAGTTCTTTAAACATTTTCTCCTTCTCCTCGTCCGGCAACTCCTTCCAGGTAGGCGCAACCATACAAATCTTGTTGCGAAGGATTGCCCCGATGCTATGTGAGGAGAGACTAGCTAGCTGATAGGTGGGATAACCATCGGTGAAATCTTCGTACGACAACTAGATCTTTTGTCTGGTCGCCTTGAATAACTTCTTGGATTTTCCGCCATTTCCGAGTCCTCAAGATCTTTTCGGTTGAGGGTCTGACGGGGCCTTCCTGACCTTGCTCCGAGTGCTGTAGAGATAGAGTCGGAGGAGGCCGACGCCTGAGCACTGTCTGATATCGATGTTGGACCAGAAGGGGCGTCAACATCATCGGTTCGTATAGTTGGGGCATCGAAAATTTTCCCAAACGCTGCTGCCGAAGGACCAGCTGAAGGGTCCGGAGGAGGCGCAACGTTGTCCTCCTCGTATTGTCAACTGACTTTCTCTGCAAAGCATCGGAATTGAGCATCTTCGGCCTCTTTTTGCGTCTTTTCTGACCCCACGAGGTCATTTTAACCTAGGAGTTGTAAAAATATAATTAGCATAATAATTATAATAATTACCATAATTAATCAATTGCCATAATTAATAATTTTTAATTATTGCAAAAACTACATAATTACCAATTTATTATTTTTATGTATTACTAATTTACCATATATAATTACAATAATTAATAATTTACCATAATTACCAATTTATTATTTTTAATAATTCAATAATTTACCATAATAACAATAATTACCATAATTACCAATTTATTATTTTAATAACTCAATAATTTACCATAATTTACAATAATTATCATAATTACCAATTTATTATTTTTAATAATTCAATAATTTACCATAATACCAATAATTTACAATAATTACCATAATTTCCAATTTATTATTTTAATAATTCAATAATTTACCATAATAACAATAATTTACAATAATTACCAGAATTACCAATTTATTATTTTTAATAATTCAATAATTTACCATAATAACTATAATTATTAATTTATTATTTTTAATAATTCAATAATTACAATAATTTACCATGATTACAATAATAGAGATTTACTATAATTACTAAATTATCATAATTATGTTAATTTACCATAATTACAAAAATTTACTATAATTACCAATAATTTACTAATTTATTATTTTTACTAATTTATTGTTAAACACAAATTAAAAATATAATTATGTTAAAAAATTTAAAAATTACTCGAGAGAGAGAGTGAGAGAGAGTAGAGGAGGATTGAGGATGAGATGAGGAAAAAATGATCGGCCTATGCCTTTATATAGACTTTCATCTAGATGGCGGTGGCCTTTTTTCCGTCGTCCAGGTGAACCGACTCAATTTTTGGAAACGGGACCCAATAAATTTGGCGGGTGGGAGTTAACGACCTTAATTTTGGAAAACGTTTCAAATTTTACTTAGACGACGGAATTACCCATATCCATCGTGCAGGTGAAATTTGAACCGTTCCCCCAAAAAAATGACGGAGATGGTCTAGTTCTGTCGTCTAGATTCAAAATTCCGTAAAATTAATTTTTAAAAATAATTCTTAAGGAAGTTTTCGATCTGTCATTGGAATGAAATAGTCATAAAATATCGATTAAAGAATCGTATATATAAAAAATAGAAATTAAGACGACGAATATTCTTACGTCTTTAAACTTATTAAGTATCTACTAATCTGTATAACTTAAGTGTTATTAAGTATAGGCTCATTGCACATCGATATTGACAAAATTGAATTTGGACAAAACAACCGTTGGATACATTTGCCATAAGACTATATATAAGTAGAATAATTTCTACTAAATAGTAAGTTCGTGAAGGGTTTCATCGACACAATCAACCTCAAAACTGAAATTTATACAAACCGGAAACGTGGATACACGAAAATCTGTAACTCCTATTTTGGAACCGTTGATGCTTACACTCCAAAAATTGTTTACTCTATGGCCTTGGCGGAAAGAATATGCATTGGGACATGATCTATATAGTCGTTGTCTTAGATGTGAAATACAAAATTTTCACTTGGACGATGCAAATGTGTATTGCGTCGTCTAAGTGAAAATTTCAGGGTTTTAGGGTTTAGGGTATATTTGGACGATAGTATTTAGTTTTTGCATTGTCTAAGTAAAATTTTATGATTAATTTAGGGTTATATTTTTAATTAATTACTATTGTGTTTAATTACCTTGGTATGGACTACGAAAAGTCGTTTCGTCGTCTAGGTTTTAGGGTTTAGAGAATAAAATGTGTGATTCTTGATCCGATCCTCCGGTCTAGGATTAACTAATTAATTAATTAATTTGTATTTCCATCTGTCGGAGCGACTTCGGTCTTTAATTAATTTGAAGTTAATTATGCGAAAAAGTTAAAATTAATTAATTAATTACAGAATTAAAGGGTTTACTTGTACGTACCCACTCCTCCTCATAATATATATAATTAATCATGCATTATTATGTCAAAAAAGTATAATTACATTATTTAATTACCAATTAATATTCCTTGTCATTATATCGTACTTTTCGTCATAATCGTCATCATCCTCACCACTGTTATCCGATTGCTCCTCCTCCTCATCATACTCAACATCGTCCGACGAATATCTTGAGCCCTCGTCCTCGTCCTCGTCCTGCGCCTCTTCTTCATCTACCTCATTAATTGCATCAATAATCTCATCTTCAGTTAGATCCGTACAACCATCAGGCATGGGTAAGCATTCACCAGCTTGAACCAGGTCCATTATGTTGGAGCGGATGACAAAAATATTAGGCTCTTGATATGCAGGAATGTCTCTTTCCGGTTCATCAGCATCTTCAGTCGCCGGCGTCCCTTCAGTTGTCGTGGTATTCCATATTCCTTGATGAGAGATATGGTTCACTATTTTCCACCCTTCACCAGCTTTTAGATCATCAACATAGAACACCTGCCTAACTAAGGTGGCGAGAGCGAAATGCTCATCCTTATACCAGCTTGAGTTTGTATCGACTGATAAAAGTCTTAGGTTTTCCTTTGTACGCTTGAACCATTTGCACTTGAATAGGAAAATGTTGATATCATTCTCGTAACATAGCTGAACGACATATACAATAACCCCGCAATATAAGTCTTTGTCTTTCCCAACAGCTACCCCACTGTTTTGTGTTCTTCTTCCTTCATCCCGGCCTAATGAATGAAACTTTACACTGTTTACAAAATATCCAGGGTAAATATAGTATTTAATCGGCTTCCCTGCTAGCAAGTGCTTTGGCCGGGACCACCACCCCCCATGATTTTTGGATTTTTGTAGATCAATCTTCTGGAAAAATAGGAAATATATATATAATTAAAGGGTTTACTTTCTACAAACATGTATATAAACTAAATAATTAAACATACGTAAGTACCCATTGGAAGAAATAATCGGGGAATTTCTTCTTAATCATTTTCTCAAACCACGCCGAACTCTTGTCCGGATTTAACGCCTGAAGCCTCTCCCTGTACCGAATCATGTACGACTCAACTTCGTCACAGTCGTAACACTACCTAATGTGCCTCAATAAGTTCTTCTCGTGTTAATGATTCCTTTAATACTCCTCGAAACGGTCGTATGACATTTGTGACAACAGAAATATTGATGCGGGCACTGGGATCGAAGGCGGTGGGAGGTGGTGGATCTTTGAGGTACTTGTTGCAATAAGTAACACACTCATGAATTAGGTATGTCTCTGCTATGGAGTCATCCGGGGCTGACCTATTTTTGACGAATCCTTTATACTGTCCAAGCTGTCTACAAAATCAAATGTTTAATTAATTCATTATAGAATAAGTACATTTATCTAGTAATCTCCAGTGAATAAATAATGGATCGAAAAACCTGTATAATTAATTAGTTGTACGTACCTTTCTTGAGGATACATCTAAGTATACTGGACTGAACCAAAAATGAGCACCTGCTCGGGCAGGTGGATCATTAGGTGAATCATGATGTCAAAGAAAATAGGGGGGGGGGAATCCTCTCTAGTTTCCTCTCTAATTTGTTGTTGTAGTTCCACCACATCTGACTTCTTTAATTCTCCGGTGCATAACCTCTGCCACCATGTGCACAATGCCACTATTGGTTCTACGACGTGACAAGGATAATATGGTCAAATTACCACTGGAATCAGACATTGCAGCATAACGTGATAGTCATGTGTCTTTAGACCAACAAACTTGTGTTGCACCTCGTCCACTGCTCCAATTATAGTAGCTTCATACGTAGCCGGATAACGAACGCTCTTAAACCAGTGAAATACAGAACCTCTAAGTGCCAGCTTCACTGTATAAGGTGCAGCTGACATCTTGTTATACACATCTCTCCTATCCCTCCTCAACCACAAAGGACGATGTAGATTCATAGATTCTAGATCTTTGCGCGCTTTGGGAGTATCTTTAGTCTTGGACTTAATACCGAGAATTGTTACCACCACACTGTCGCACACATTCTTTTCTATATGCATCGCGTCCAAGTTGTTCCTCAGCTTCAACTTCAACCAGTAAGGGAGTTCAAAGAATATACTCTTGTGATGCCAATAACTAAGATCATGTGGAGGTATTGGATTGCATTTCTGTACATCCTTGTCATTGGTCAACACACCAAAGTCGAAAGAACTCAACCTCTCTAATATCTCTTCTCCCGACCAACTACGGGATTTAAGATTATTCTCTATCGTCCCGTTGAAATGAGCTTCATCCTATCGCCACGGGTGGTTGTGAGGAAGACCATCTACAGTGATCCAAGTAACACACCTTCCCCGCATGCCAACTAGAGTTCACGTCTTCCAAATATATAGGACATCCATTGTATCATTTCGTCTTGCAGGCTGCTAACATCCTATACGTTGAAAAATTGCTGATCGTCCACATTACGGCAGCCCTCATCATGAACATCATGTCAGTGAATTTGTCATAAGTTGGGACTCCATTTTCCCACAACAGTTTCATCTTGTCGATCAAAGGTCTGAGGTAGACATCTAAGCACTTCCCTAGAGATTTAGGACCTGGAATTAGCAGAGTAAGGAAATTAAATTCCTTGTTCATGCACATCCACGGAAGCAGGTTGTACGACATCAGAATAACTGGCCAAGTGCTAACGGCAGAGCTATTACTACCCCAAGGATTGAATCAGTCTGTAGATAGTCCGAGTCTAACATTCTAACCTTTATGGCAAAGTGTCCAAATTTGATGTCGAAATGTTTGAAAGCCTCCCCATTTTCGGCGTGTCTCAGTACATCGTCATCTATTCGATTTTCTGCGTACCATCGCATTGCCTCTGCTGTGTATAGAGACATGTACAGATACTGCAATCTGGGAATCAATAGATAATATCGAAGAACCTTCATAGGAATTTTCTTTTTTGAACTCTTCCTATTCAGCTCATATCTGCACTGCCCACATATGAAACAATAGTCCAAATCTTTATACTCTTTGTAAAACAGCACACAATCATTTGGACAGGCGTCAATTATCATGTACTTTAGGCTGAGGCTGCTCAAGATATTTCGAACCTTATAATGGGAATTAGGAAGATTGTAATCATCAGGAAGAAACTTACATATTTTTTCCTGAATTTCATCAAAAGCACTGACTAACATTTTGTACTTCACTTTTATCTTCATTTGCTCCATCACATATTGCAACACATTCTCTCAACATCTAGGGTACACCAGGGTCTACACTTCAAGTAGCATCCTGTTGTACTTATCCATCTCACTAGTGTCCGTGGTCAAGCTAGAAGCGGGGAATGTGTCATCATGCCCATGAGTGGTACTGTAACCTCCATCTTGGTGTTGGTGTCCACCATGACTAAATCCCGGAAACACATCATGGATCAAATCCGCCGTTGGGTTCCAAGCAGGGGGGCTGCACCACTGCCGCTGAATGAGGCATCATGGTAATTGTACCCTGAGCTAAAGTCTACTGCTTCACCATGCTCACTCCACGTAGTGTAACTCCACATCATACCATTTTCGTACAAGTGTTACACCATAACATTAACCTCCACATATTGACAGTTAAGACATTTTTTGCACGAACACCTGAAATGCTTCTTTCCCTAACCATGTTCTATCGTAAAATTCACAAATTCTCTAATTCCATCAATATACCGGACATCACTTCTATTTCCGCAACTTCATCCAACTATATATATATATACACAGATTTTCAAGTAATTATTAAACTATTATATATATATACAAAATTTCAACTACCTTGATTATTAGCATATAATTAATTAAAATATTTATTAATTACCTTTATTAATTATTGGTGAATATGCTACACATCAATTATTTTAATATGTCTAACATGCATGTACGTTTTAACTAAATATTAACCAAAATTTTAAACATCCATGCATATATACGTACTACTAGTCTATATTAATTAACTAATATATATCATCAATTACCTAACTTAATTATAAATATATATTAGACGTACTAACAATGCGATCAATTAAACGTACAATTAATTATATATACAAACGTTAAGATTGTCAAAAATTAACTACGTACGTATGTACCTAGCCTTCTCCGATATATGGCGAATCGATGGTCGGAGCCGGAAATATATATATATATATATATAGTGCTAGCTAGCTAGTTGCATGTACGTGTGAGGAGAGAATGATTGATATGCGGATGAAGTTGAGATGAGCGAGCGGAGAGGAAGAGAGTTCGGTATGGATATTATATAATGCTTCACTTAGACGACGGAGCGTCGGTGCGTCGTCTAAATGACCACTTAGACAACCGACTGAGCTAGTTTCCTTCGTCCAAGTGGCCATATAGACAACGGACCTCGATGCCATCGTCCAAGTGGCCACACAGACGACGACGTATTGGTCCGCTATCTATATATCCACTTGGACGACGAAAAAGTATTTCTGTCGTCCAAGTGTGTCTTAGACGACACAAATTTTTTCCGTCGTCTGAGTTACACTTACACGACGGAACCGTAAATGTTCCATGATCTAGGTGCATTTTTCTTATAGTGACTTCAACAAGAATCAGGTTTGTTCAGTTCTCGATGGTCAACGGTCTCAACATTTTGGAAGATACATTTGTTTTAAATGTGGTTCAAACAAGCATATACACAAGCAATGCCATACTAGTAAAGAAATCCAGAACATCTACAAGAGATACAACCAGTATTTGGCTCAAGAGTCCAATTATGCTGGAGATTTAGAGATGGAGGTTGACACCAATCTCGTTCTTGTAGAAGACAAGGAGAAGGAAGTTGCTACTCTAAATTTTGATTAAGCCTATGTAAAAGGCGGTTGTCTCTGTAATTTTGTCAAGTTTTGGTTTTATTTTTAACTTACTTTTCGGTTAAGATTGTTAAGACATTTGTCTTCTTTTTTTTCCGAATAAGAACTTCTATAATGTAATTGTTGGCAGTAATTGATATTTCTCTATTTTTTGTATATGAAAGTGTTGAGAATGTTACATCTCATAAAACTCTTATATATGGTTCGATGTTTTACATATATATGGCAACATGACACACATATACCATAAAAACGTAATAACGAGAAGCAGTTTATTTTTATCACATACCATTTTTGACCCATCGAGCTTTTTCTTGACCCGTCGAGAATGATGTCCTGGATCGTTTACCATGTTCCTTCGACCGGTCGAGATTTTCCTCGACCCATCGAGGACATGCTTCTGTCCCAACATGTGTCTATTTTCGACCTGGCGAAATAATTCCTCGACCGTCGAATTTTGATATCGGAAAATCAATATCGTTTTTGGTCCTATTTTGAGGAATTCCTCACCCATTTAAGGAATTCCTCTTCAATAGGAAGTCCTATTCCTGTTTTTCATGCAGTGGTGCTAAAAATAGGACTTCCTATCACTATTCATTATTATTTAAAATTTTAATTTTTTATTTTCGGGTAATATTTTCAACCAATTTCCAAGTAATAGGAAGTCTTATTTAGACGCGCGTTAATATGCTTTGAATCAATTTTGTATGCCGGTAGCACACGGGGGTCTCTCTGATCGGTCAGCGAGTAGGGGTCCAGGGGCGACGCGCCCTGGTGGGGCTCGGGGGCAACGCCCCCGGAGCTAAATGTAATCCGAATCATGTTGGACTTAGGTTTTTTGTTGAGCATACATTCGTTATAACAACGTGTTTATTATGATTCTTTATTTCGTCGCGATTCAAAAATGACATTTTTTTTAAGTTATGATTTTTGACTCATTTTCTTCACGAAAGTTATAGAGGACATTAATATGAACTTGTTTGTATTTTTATTGAATTTTTCGGAAGTCCGAGCTATTTATTATGATTTTTTTAAGTTTTAGAGTAAATAATTTTTTTAAAATAGTTTTAGGAGCTGCCACGTGTCGCGTTCCGATTCGTCCATAATTCAATAATTTTTTAAATTTTTTTTTTACCGGGCGCGTGTAATAAAAAAAAGTTTCCCGCCTGACGTCAGCCACGTGAGTGGTGACATCAGAAGGACTTCCTCTCCCGGTTCCTCAAATCGCTCGTCCGAGAGGAATTCCTCTCGGTCGCCGTCCGGTCAATGCCCCTCCTCTCCCCCGCTACACACTCCATTCCTCCCAAACTTCCTCTGCCGGCATGGGTCCCACCAAAAAATCGAGGAATTCCCAGAATTCCTCCCCCCGCTGCAGCTGCTCTAAGCTAAGCTAGATATGCATTTCTGTGTGGTTCTATTGGTTCTCCCTCTTCTACCAGAATATATAACTTAGGCGACGAAACATAAAAAAATTTCCATCACCTAAATAAATAATTTCATCGTTTTAAAAAATTTTAGACGACGAAAATTAGTTTCGCCATCATTTCATCGGCTAACAAATATCTAAGATGACAAAACATTTTTTCGTTGCAATTTTTTTTTCGTCTAAGTGACTTCCAAACGACAAAAATTATATTCGTCATAAGTTTCATAGTTTAAGAGCACACTAAAACGACGAAATATTTCGTCGCCTAAAAGATTACTTAAATGACAACTTTTGATTTCTAGACGACTAAAAATTTCATTGTCTAAGTGAAACAATTAATAAGAGATAGTAGCAATTCCAAATCGAATCACATCTTCTCACAATCCCTCAAAAACTATGTCGACACCTGCTCCGGCAATTTTTTGATCTCTAACAAAATACCTTCAATCGAGGTCTCTTAAAACATTCCCTCAACATCTTATATTGGTTAGTGTTTGTATGTACTCTTTTCTTTTTCTTTTTTCAAATATTTGGGTGTATTTTAAATTTTACCGGTGAATGAATTCCAGCGAAATTGTTGGTATAGAATCACTTGATAACTACAATAATTTAATTTGCATGTGTTGAATATATATATATATATATGAAATGTTAGATTAGTAGTTTGACAAATTAATAATTTTTGGATTAAATACATATATATCAATTAGTTTAATTTGTGTTATGCAATTTATTAATTAATGGGTGTATGTAAGAATCATAACCAATGTGTAATTAACAAGCTACGTAGGTTATGTTCATGATTTGTACGTCCCGAAATTAGTCATCTAGGTTCTTGAAATGTGGCAAAATTAGCTATATAGGTTCTTGAATAATGCATGATTATGACTCTAAATAGATTTGGATAATTTATTGTTTCGCTCATTACAACTTACGCAAAATATGGACAAAAGCTAGTTAAGGTTGGAAAGAGGTGATCCAAAATATATATAGGGAATTTACGACTTTATGAATTTTGCAATTGAAAATGGTCAAGGAAATGAGTGTTACATGTGTCTGTGCAGAAGATGTCATAACTCAGAGTATTTCTCAGTTCTGTAAATGTTCCAGCACTTGTCTGAACAAGGTGAAGAATCAGAGACTAAGGTTGAAACTATAATGGCAGAGTTGAGATCAAAGTACCAGGATCCACATCCAGCAAAACTGACGGACCTTCTCCAAGCCCCATTATGAAACTTGTGCACGATGCATTTCCATCGTATAGCTCAAGTGGATACGGGTTTGAAGAGAAACATTATGATACTCTCAACCATGAGACAATCCCTCCAGCCTCCGACTTCAGTAGATCCACTAATTACGATAAGTACAACATTCTTCTATTGGAAACCAATACACCGTTGTACCCACAAAGTAAAGAGACTATTTTGAGTGCCATAACGAAGTAAATGTGGTATAAAATGAAGAAAAAAATGTCGAATGCAGCTTTTGATGATGTCCAACGACATATATGTAAGTTGCTTCCAGGTGATCACAAACTTCCTGATAGTTATTAAAAGATAACAATGATCTTGAACAACCTTGGCCTTTCATCCACGAAAATCAACGTCTGCAAAAATAGTTGTGTCATGTTTTACAAAGAGCACGCAGACCTCCAACACTGCGCAGTTTGCGTTGAGTCGAGATGGAACCTCAAGAAAAAGAATAAGAAGAAAAATGTTCCTTGGAAGGTCCTTCACTATTTTTCGTTGATTTCTAAACTGGAGCGACTGTACATGTCTCCGTACACGATAGAGGCAATGAGATAGCACGGTGAAAAAAGGTTAGATGACGATGTGCTTAGATACCCGATAGATGGGGAGGCTTTTAAATCTTTTCATATGACGTTTACAGACTTCGCATTAGAAGTTCAAAATATCAGACTAAAAATTTCTACATATAGGTTCAATCCTTACAATGATGGCATGTACAAAACTTGGCATGTTATTATCATGCCATACAACCTGCCTCCCTGGATGTGTATGAGAGATGAATTTAATTTTCTTACTTTGTTAATTTCGGGTCCTTACTCGCCTAGAAAGTGTTTTGATATATTTATGTTACCTTTGATTGACGAGTTGAAATATGTGTGAGAATTTGGTGTGCGAATTTGCGACAATTACACAAAAACTTCATTCATCATGAGAGCCGCACTGATGTGGACCATTAGCAATTTTCCTGCATATGAGATGTTGGTATATTGCAAGACTAAAGGGTACAAGGCTTGTCCTATCTACTTAGATGACATCAACTCTAGCTCTCATGCGAAAAATGTGTGTTACTTGGGTCACAATAGATGGGTTCCTAAGGATCACCATTGGAGATCGGATAAGGTGGGTTTCGACGAGACGGTAGAGAATGGTAAGAGACCCCAAGAATAGTCTGGTGATGAGATTTTCCATAGGCTCCAATACATTGATTTTGAAGTGTTGAACAAGTGTCCATTTTCCATAGCCAACAATCATGTGGTTAACAACGATCTTACATATTGGAATCACAGGTATTTTCTTTGAACTTTCTTACTGGTTGAAGTTGAAACTCATGAACAACCTAGACATCATGCATATTGAGAAGAATGTATTCGACAACGTGGTGGGAACAATTCTCAGTATTGATAAAAAGAACAAGGACACTCTTAAAGCGCATCAAGATTTGCAGGGTATGAAAATACGACGTCACTTGTGTGTAAAGAAGTCAAGTACAAGTAGACCCATGATACCTATGGCACCTTACACATTGAAGCCAATCAAGAAGAAAGTGTTCACCTGGTTTCATGGTGTTCGATATCCATCCAACTATGCAGCAAATATATCTCATTGTGTAAAAGTGAGGAATAGCAAGTTCTTTGGTCTAAAAACTCATGACTGTCATATTATGATGCAACGTCTTTTTTCAGTAGTAATTCGACCATATTTTCATCATGACGTGGTGGTGGCAGAAGTTATGTGCTAGAGAGTTGAAGAAATCAAATGTGGTCCAACTGAAAGAAGAGATTATGTATATCTTTTGTAAATTAGAGAGGATCCTCCCTGCTTTCTTCGATGTCATAATTCACCTAATAATCCACCTTTCGGAATAAGTGTTGCTTTCTGGTCTGGTACACTACACTTGGATGTATCCTCAAGAAATGTACATTATCCTTAATTAATGGATGTTGCACCACTTCTTATGGCTGGCTTATATATGTCTTACATAATGATTTCATCACAATTTTGTAGACAACTTGGACAGTATAGAGGATATGTTAGAAATTGCTTTAGCCTAAAAGGGTTTATAGCAAAAAGATACACTAGACATGAGTGTATCTCAAATATACTGTCAGCCAACCCCTTCTGACTCCTCCAATACACTTGATCGCTACTATCTTTTTGTCATCACAACTGTTGTATGAGTGTTTGGACTAATACATGAAATTTCAGAAAGATTAAGCAAAGTGGAACTCATTGAGGCATACTGGGTAGTGTTGCTGGACTGTGATGAGGTCGATAGTTTCATGCAAGATCATTTGGAGGCGCTTCAGAGACATGATCCGCACCTTACTCATAAACAGTTGTTTGAACATCATAAAAGGCAGTTCCCGAATTATTTTCTCTAATAGATATATGGTAAATAATATCAATAAATATACATAATTGTTTCTTAATCTGATGATTTTACTTGTTCATAATTTTACAGATGACAACACTCCAAACACGTAACCACCATGGGTAGTACACACCGGCGTCATATACATGTGTTGTGAACGAGGTTAAGTTTTGGACATTGGATCAAGATGAAGGCAAGAGAATAGAAAACTATGGGATTTCAGTAGGAGAAGACAATGATTTATACTATGGGGTTCTTGTCAACGTAGTTAAGTTATTATATAGGAATGAAAATTTTGTTGTGCTTTTCAAATGTAAATGGTTCAACACCAGACGAAATACTATGAAGAAGGATCTTGGCTTGTTATCGGTAAATACAAACACAAGATAGTACGATGTGTTATCGGTAAATACAAACACAGGATCTTGGCTTGAACCGCCATGGTTTTTGAACCTGGACGACGGAGATGGTCATTTTCCGTCGTCCAGGTGTTCACCTGAACGACGGAGAATGACCATCTCCGTCGTCCAGGTTCAAAAACCATGGCGGTTCAAATTTTTTTTGTTTATTTTTTTCATGTAATTTTCACTTGGACGACGGAGATGGTCAGTCTCCGTCGTCCAAGTCCAATTTTTATGGCGGTTCAATTTACCGCTTCCGTTTTTGGGACCGCTTGAATTTTCACTTAGACGACGGAGAATTCATTCTCCGTCGTCTAAGTTCAAAATCATGGCGGTTCAAAACGTCCCGCCGATTAATTGGCTCCGCTTGAAATTTTTTGAAACCGTTACCTAGACGACGGAAAACACTATTTCCGTCGTCCAAGTGAACTTAGACGACGGAGAATAGTGCTCCGTCGTCTAAGTGCAACTCTATAAATAGAGTTGCACCCCCCCCCCCCTCATTTTCTCATCATTCCATCTCCTCCTCTCCCTCTCCTCTCCTCTCCTCTCCTCCGGCGACGCTCCGACGACATTTTTTCAGGCGTGGTTCCTCCTCTCCGACGACTCAACTCCGGCGATATTCTCGAAAACTCCGATTCGGTACATTTCTATTTTTCCCTTATTAAAATAATTTTCATTTAATTAATTAATTAAATTCTAAATATAATTTAGAAGTAGAAATTAATTGATTAATTAGTTTAAATATTTAATAAATAATTAATTATTGTTATTAATTTATTAAATCATAATTATTGTAATTATTTATTATTAGTTGCATGATTAAATGAATTTATTATTAAATTTATTAAATGAATAAATGATTATTCATAATTTATTAAATGAATCAATTTTTTATTAAATGCATGATAAATAAATATAAATTATTGCATCTAATTAAAAATTATTAATTAATATTTACGTTTATTTTCTAGTAAATTAATTAGTAGTACGTGTTCGATTTAAATTTAGTACATAGGCTTGGTTTATTAAGTCGCACTCTTTGGAATAGATGGCGCCTATTTTCCTTGCTTATCTCCTTAACCCCTCGTGATGTGTGGATTTCATCACCGCACACCATAACCTAAGTGAAGTTATGGACACGAGATTGAGGGCGGAGTTTGCAAAGGACTTGAGGGAGTGTAAATTTTCGAAAAGTTGGCCGAATGTCGGACATGGTGTCTAGAAACGGGTTATGACTGGTGACAGGATTTGGACTAAAAAAGACTTTTGTCGAAATTAGTCATGCATCTCGCGTTATCTCTATCCCTAACTGGCCATGTTTTTCGATTTAACCAAGGTTGATTAATTGAAAATTTACACTTTATCGCGCGGGTCGCACGTCCATTGAACGACCGAAAATGCCAAGCTAGTGTACTCTATTTAAATCTTAAACGTACTTAATTAATTAGCGTAAATTTTTAAGTTGTAATTATTATGGTAAGTAGGTATTTTAACACCGTACTCTTAGGTTTAAATGGCTCCGCCAAAGACGACATCCGGCAAGAAGAAATCCCAACAGGAAGCAGAAGATGCCATGCTCCGAATGTTCGCGGCCCAAGTCGGTTGGGTTCAACAGGAGGGCAACGACGCTCTCAATCCGGACGGATCATCTGGTCCGTCCGTAGCGCCCTCTGGGGAAATTCCCGCTCCCCCATTCATCTCGAGCGGTGATGACGTCGACCCCTTCCAATCTCCGACGCCCGGTACCGGTTCAACGGGAAGTACTCAGGCGTCCTCGACCGCCGAATCAATCATGTACAGCGCCCGCCGTAGGCAAAGGAGGGCCCCCACTGACCCGGAACCGAAAAGGACTCGGGGTCTCGTTAAAGGGGGCAAAGCGGAGAGTATTTGCAAGGCGACCGGTAAAAAGATCGACTTGCCGTACGACGAATTCACCGGTGGCCCTCCCACAGCTCAGCTAGCAAGTCTCTCGGCACATGGGATAGGGTCAATCATCCGTAACCGGGTTCGTATCACTGCCCCTACTTGGAAGGAGGCGCCGGATCATGAGAAGGCGAAAGTCTTCAAAGATCTTTCGGTACGTAATACGTCCAATTTAGTTATTATATAATATTGTTAATCTCGGCCTAAAATTTCATAATATATACGATTATAATTTTCTATTTATTTTTGATAGGAACAATTTGACGTGGATCCGACACCGGCTATGTTGAGGCATATCAACCAAACCGCCAACTCCATCTACAAAGATTGGAAGTACAAGCTCCATAAGTACTTCCAAGATGTCGGTCCCGTGCCTCCCCCGGTAGAGCTATAAGGGGAGAGAGAAGATGAGTAGGAGTGGTTGTGTAACCACTTTGCCGATGAACAATTTAAGGTATTAATTTATTTTTTTTATTTCAATTAAGATAATTGAATTATTTAAATTGTAGTTATTCATTTTTTAATGATTTAATTATGTTGTGTAACAGAAATTCTCTGGTGTCAACAAAGCCAACCGGGGGAAGAAGGAGAAACACCATACTACCGGCGCCAAGCAGTTCATTCAAATAGCCAAGGAGCACAAGGATAAGGGCTCCAAACACCCTTATCTTGATGCAAGCGTAAGCGCGTACGTGACGCCAGGGCTCGATAATGAAGCGAGTCAATGCGGCGTAAGTGATATATATATATATATGTGTGCTTTTAATTATAGTAATTATTATTTAAATATGATTTCATTATAATAAATTAATTATTCTTTTGTAGGCAATGGCGATAGAGCGTGCGCATGAAGAGTTGGCTAACACTCAGCTTGCGTTCCCAGATGTGCCGCCGGAAGACCTGCCTCCTCTATCCTTAGAGAGCCAAATTGCAATCGCGGATGAGGTCTACGGTCGTAGAGCTGGCAAGGAGGTTAGACACTTTGAGCCTAAGGTGGTACGAGATTTGTCGACGACCTCCGGCTCATCATCTACGGGAGGTTCGGGGCAGCAGAGAAGGAGTCAGGCTGCGGCCGTCGAAGCAGCCATTCAAGAGGCTCGACTGGCACGAGAGGAGAATGAGTCAATGCGGCAAAGACTTGACGAACAACAAGCACAAATAGCCCAACTCATCGCCCTCATGCAACAAAATCGAGAAGTATGTCAACCTCCTCCGAGCCCACACCCCGACGACAACGACCCGGCTGGAGGCGGAGGACTCGGCGGCGCATCTGCTCCTCCAGTGTATTAGCTAACTAGTTAATTATCGCGTTTCTTTATTTCCAAGTTCCGAACAATATTATATAATTTTTCTGGGTTTTTAATTTGGATGTGTATATATGTACAACTTAATTAATTATTTAATATTAAAAATTTAGTTCAATTAATTATTTTCGACTATTTTTCATTATTTAAATTAAATTAATAATAAATTAAATTAATAATATTTAATTTCAATTTATTTATTTTTAAAAATTAAATATTCACTTGGACGACGGAGATTATGTTCTCCGTCGTCCAGGTGCAAAACCCTAAACCTAACCCTAAACCCCTAAACCCTAACCCCTAAACCCTAAACCCTGCCGTTCTCCGTGGCCCAGGTGTTCACCTGGACGACGGAGAATTAGTTATCCGTCGTCCAGGTGAATACCTGGGCCACGGAGAAGCTAGCATTATCCGTGGCCCACGTGTTCACCTGGACGACGGATAACTTATTCTCCGTCGTCCAGGTGAACACCTGGGCCACGGAGAAACGAGCAATGTCCGTGGCCCATGTAGACACCTGGACGACGGAGACTTAGAGTTTCCGTCGTCCAGGTGTCTACATGGGCCACGGATAACGTCCGCGGTCCAAGTGAACTTGGACGACGGAGCACTAAATCTCCGTCGTCCAGATTCTTGGACGACAGCACTTGGAGCACGGACCTTGGACGACGGAGATTCCGTCGTCCAAGTACTTAGTCGACGGAAAACTGTACCTAGACGACGGAAATGGTCTGTGGTCTAGGTGCAGTTTTCTTATAGTGTCAAAACAAACCACAAGTTACTTTTCTGTGTGAATGTTTATGCGACAAAACCTTAGAAGCATCTTCCCGGTATGCACATAGGTTAGAGTAGATAGTGAACGGATGAAATTTACTTTTTGTGCATTGTTTGTTTGATTGATGAATCAAAATTCAAATTGGTTATTGAATCGGTTGGCATTTCCATAATAGTGTTTAAAAACTGAGCATTAAATACAGTTATGGGGTTGTTTGTTGCTATATTGAGAATGCTGCTATTTCGTGTGCTAGAATGGTTCAATTTTATGTGTTTTCAGATTTTTGGTTGCCTTTATTTTTAGGGAAATTTATGTCAAAATTTTTGTAAAATTATCCGAGTTAGTCGAGTTTAGCTTAAGTTTTTTAATTTTTAATTTTATTATAGGAGAAGATGACGCAGTTGGCTGAGGAAGCATTGACCTAGAGAGTAGCACAAAACCCGCAAACTCCGCGTGAAGAGCTCCCTCTACTAAATGTACCTACTCAAATTTAGATGTATGAGAAGACGCTTGGAATCTGACCTGGGAAGGAGATTCGTGGTTTTGGACGAGCTGGCATTCGAGATTTGAGGCTGAAATTGACGTCTACCTCGTGAGCTCGTTCAAGTGTGGTGGATGAGCGCATCCGAGAGATCGAGGAGCGACAGAGACGTGTCTTCTAGTGGAGAGGGAGCGGGGGAAGGCGCATCTTCTAGAGGAGAGAAAGTGGTACGAGGAGCAGCTTCGAGAGATCGAGGCGGGGACTGAGGTGGGGATTCGAGAGATGATGTTACAGATGAGCTACCAGCTGTCTAGTTGCAGTTCATGTGTGCCATCTCAGCATTCACGAGACCGAGACCACAATAATGATGTCGACGATAGCGAGAATAGGCTAGGGTCTAAATGTAGATATGCTATTATGTAGATAATGTAGATATCAACTATTATATAAATATTTTAATCAATATTATATTTATTAAATATTTTAATCAATATTATATTTATTAAATATTTTCTGGAATTTGCAAAAAAAATTATTAATTTAATGTCTAAGACGACAAAATAAAACTAGTTTATCGTCTAAATGAAACTATTAGACAACGAAAACTATAACAATTTTGTTGTTTAAAATAGTACTCTAGGCGACGAAATGTTTTATTTTCGTCATCTAGGTGTTCTTACTAAGACGACGAATTTCAGATATTCGTCGTCTAAGTTAGTTTTTTGCGAGGAAAATTTTCGTCGTTTATGATTGAAGATGTTCGTAGCCTGAAATGTTAGACGGCAAAAATTTATTTGTCGTTTTAGAAACTTGTAAGATGATGAATTCTGTTTTTTCGTCGTTTAAGTACTATCGCGACGAAGCCTAAACGAAAAATGAAACTCTTAGACGATGAAATTGTTTCGTCATTTAAGTTAGATATTCTGGTAGTGCTCTTGAAATTAAGTATATGAAATTAAGTTTACATCAATTATATTATAATACGCCAACTTCAGTTTGATACTTATGAGTGGTTGATTAGTTATGTTTGATCTTCATGGACTAAAAGATGTCTATGATGAACTCATACTATACTCTAATGTCAATGCAACAAGTGTCAAAAACACATGATATATACAAAAGTAGCATATACTTAAGTTCGAAAGGAAATACAAATCCTAATTCAGCCGGACTTGCAACTTAATTTAAATCCATTTTATGTATGGAAATTATAAGAGCAAAAGGACATATAGGATCGATGCTGATCAGATAGTTGTTACTTGTTCGGTGAAGATATATGTAGTTTACGCCTTTAATTATAAAATCTCTGCCACAGCCACCCCACACCACACCTAAAATGATTTTGAAAATTGAGAGCAGATAGAAGAGCATGGTGTGGTCCTTTAGTGACTTCAAATTTAATTAGTTACTCGCAAGTGATCATTATTCACATATGCCTCATTTTTACTCTATGATCTGTTCTTATTTTGTTACATGTTTCTTAAATATTCATAATCTATGGTGTATGGAACATGCATATAATTTACTTTATGAGTTCAACATCGTAATTAACCAAGGCTAAGGAATTATTATTCTTGTTTGAAGTTGTTTTCTGTATTGAATGTCTGCCCTGGCCTAGCTAGCCTCTAAGGTTTGAACAAAAAAAAGGAAGCACTTCATGAAATGAATCAAATTGAAGGGTTGCTATATATATATATATATATATATATATATACTAGAAAATATCCGCATTCGTTGTGTGCAGAACAACAGAAATAGGGTCTGGGAACAAAAAAATTTGTTTATAGTAGTTATTTTTATTTTTCTAGATTTTTTTAAATAAAAATTAGGATTAATTATGGATATTTTTTGAAATTGATATTTTAGTGAGGCTGATGACAAAATAAGTATTTGGTTTTATTAATATATATATATATATATATATATTTAACATCTCCTAAAGCCCCTCAACAACTCACCTTACTCACGCACCCCTGTTCAGACGACTTCGATCTCTTGCTTGCAGTAGTGGTGTTTCAATTCCTAACACGGCAATTGATCGATAGTCAAGAGGAATATATTCCAAAGTTTAAACTCTTTAACAATCTGCTTACAGCTCATTGGGACACCTCCATTAAACCCTGGCTAGCTAGCTCTCGATCATTTTTGACCATTGGTAAGGTATATCTAATTATAGTGAATTGATTGGGACAAAGTAACAACAAAAGTGACACACAAAGCCAGTTATAATTTTCCCTCATTCCCTCTATAATTTAGTGTGGTTTGGTATTGGTTTAATTGAAAACATATGCTAATTCAACGTTTTGAATTGATTAGTTTTAGTTTGTCTTGTGGCTCATGAAGCTTCAAGTTTAAGCAACAACAACTTGTATTAAATTTCAACTATCTTTGAGATTGCTCGAGGATGCAAAGTTTGGATGTGATCCCTACTCGATACGTAATAGAAATCTAAACAACGAAATAGAAATCTCAGATGTATATGTTAATATATGCATGTTCTAACTACTCATTCAATTATCCACCGATCATTACATGGCCTTTTCTTAAGCTCAAATTTAGAAGGAGAAAATAACAACAAATTAATTTTGTTCAATTGTTTTTTTTTTCTCCGAT
Source organism: Geum urbanum (assembly GCA_946800695.1). NCBI lineage: Eukaryota > Viridiplantae > Streptophyta > Magnoliopsida > Rosales > Rosaceae > Geum > Geum urbanum. The sequence continues at coordinate 36,904,757 of OX327005.1, read as the reverse complement.
ATATAGTCACCTTTTTAAGAGCTTAACAATTTTTGAATAAAAGAAAAAGCAAAGGAACATAATAGGAATTCTAATGAAGGAAAAGGATCATGGATGTTATAATTTTATCGAAAGGAAACATCTTTGATCTATGATGGGGTGGTCCATAAACAAGAGTAGTACCCCATTATATCAATTTAGCTAGCTACTTAAGCAATTTCGTAAAATCGTTTTCATGGGACTATGGTGGGCATGCCTATATATTTCTTCTTCAAAGGAAACAATGCATTATCATTTCTTGCACAAAAATAAAATTCATCTAAAAGTAATACCATAGCTAGTATACTTCATCCTTTATTAATTCCTTTATACTCTTGGTTTGTAGGTGATATTACAATGCAAAGGCTGCAAAAGCCCACTTGATTCAATTCACATGCTATAATCCTCATAATTGAGAAATCACATGCAATATTTCATATTTTCAAAATAAGTTATTAAAGACCAAAAATATAGTACGTCTTCCCTAACTAATTAAATAGATGGAGGCAGCCATGAACTTGCACTATCTTCTTCTTCTGTTTGCATATATACTTTAGTTTTTGTATTCTTGCTATTTTAACTTGAAGCATTACAAAGTCTTTGTCTAGCTACTATATACCAACCATATGCATTCTAATCTATCATTTTGCTCTTCATTATTGCACTTTTAAAATTCTTTAGCTTTTTGGTCTGTTTTCTCAGCAGGCTACAGATCTAAACTTCAAAAAGGATTTTGAAAAAGTCAGAAAGAAAAAAACTGTTTGATACTTAGAACACATACATATATTATGGAAGCTTCACATGGCCTCTGTAACAACATTTGGATGGGGCAAAGCGATTCAGATCTTTTAGATTTGAGATATTATTAACTTAGTTAATAGAGAAACCAAGGGTTGACTAATTAAATTAAAACATGAAATATATATATATATATAAGAGCCATTGATTTCGATCCAACGGCGACTAAGAGTGCCAGCAATTGATCAAGAACTAGGGTTACATCATACACTCATGATTGATTCTGTGTTTACATACATACTTCTGTAGTGCAGATTGCTTTTTGCTCGAAATACATAATTAGAACAAGCCGCGAAGTGGAATTACTGTCAAAATGAGTTTGATTAATTTAGCATTATCAATTTATTGAAAATGAACCATTTGGGGAGTATTGTGTTTTTGGGTTGGTCTGGTCTGGCTAGTTCTAAACTGGGGGACGACTCTGCTTCGAGGAATCTCAAGTGATCGATCCAATTATAAACAGTGTTTTTAATTCGTGTTGTATTAAAAACAAGATGGAGCCAGCTAGCTAGTGTGCCCCATTTGACAGCTCTAGAGCAACGACTCCGATCACTAATATCGACTACTATAAAACTCTCCATATTTGCATGCCGATCACTTCATCAAAACACCATCCATCTCCTCCCACCTCTCTAAAGCTTTCTCCTTAATTCATCTCTCGCTAGCTCTTCATTCTCCATGGGGAGGATGAGCGGCGATCCCCCTTCCTGGGGTCGTTTTTGGCCACAAATGGCGGTGGCCTTAGTAGCCATAGTTGTCGTGTTTTCGAGTAATGTGGGTTCAGTTCAAGCTGATCATCCTTACCTCTACTCTTCTCCCCCACCACCTTATGTCTACAGCTCACCTCCGCCACCTGTTCACTCTCCACCACCACCTTATATTTACAAATCACCGCCTCCACCTTCGCCTTCTCCTCCACCACCATACGTCTATAAATCACCTCCTCCTCCTTCACCGTCACCACCACCACCATACGTATACAAGTCACCACCTCCTCCTTCTCCATCACCACCACCACCTTACGTGTACAAGTCACCACCTCCACCTTCTCCCTCACCACCACCACCTTACGTGTACAAATCACCACCTCCACCTTCTCCCTCACCACCACCACCTTACCTATACAAGTCTCCACCACCTCCATCACCTAAGCTACCTCCATACGAGTACAAGTCTCCACCGCCTCCTTCTCCCTCACCACCACCACCGTACGTATACAAGTCTCCACCACCTCCATCCCCATCTCCTCCCCCACCATATATCTACAAGTCTCCACCACCACCTTCTCCTTCACCACCACCACCATACTACTACAAATCTCCTCCACCTCCCGCACATTCTCCACCACCACCTTACTACTACAAGTCTCCACCACCTCCTTCTCCTTCACCACCACCACCATACTACTACAAATCTCCTCCACCTCCCGCACATTCTCCACCACACCCTTACTACTACAAGTCTCCTCCTCCACCTTCTCCCTCACCACCCCCGCCATACTACTACAAGTCTCCACCACCTCCTTCTCCCTCGCCTCCTCCACCATACATCTACAAGTCCCCTCCACCGCCTTCTCCCTCTCCTCCTACTCCATATTACTACAAGTCACCGCCACCACCATCACCAAAACCTTACTACTACAACTCTCCACCGCCACCTGCTCCTTACCACCCACACCCACATCACCACCCATTGATCGTAAAGGTCGTCGGAAAGGTCTACTGCTACAAATGCTACGACTGGGCTCACCCAATGAAGTCTCACAACAAGAAACACCTCAAAGGTATAACTTTACTACATATATTCTTTAGTCTTAATTGTTCCTTGGTTTATTTAATTTGTTCCTCATTTTTTCCAATTATGATCTGTCCCTTTTCCAAACGTGTTTTTTAAATTATTTGATGGCGGCTCAGTTAGACAATAAAACACATGTTTTGCTCTCTAGTTTGACTAATTTGACAATTGAAAAAATAATAAAAGGTAATTTAAATTTCCATACGTTTTTTTTTGGTGTTCTGTAAATAGATCCGATGCAAAGAAAACAAATAGTCTATTTTTAAAAAAATATATTCTTGTCCTTTTCCGTATAAAGAATTTATACTGTTATGATGTCTTTCATAAAAAAAGAACAATCAATGAGTTAGTGATTGAAGAAACAATTATTTAAATCGTGTTATTATTTAATTGGATTTAATTAATCTTATAATTGTAATGGAGCAGGTGCTATTGTTGAGATCACATGTTGGGCAGAAAAGAAGGCGATCAAGGCTTATGGTAAAACCAAAAACAATGGTAAATTCAGTATCGAAGTCAAAGATTTTGACTATGGTAAATATGGTGGCAAGGCTTGCAGCGCCAAGCTCCACATGGCACCTAAGGGTTCACCATGCAACATTCCAACTGAGCTCAACTGGGGCAACAAGGGTGCCAAGCTGAAGGTCAAGTCTAAAAACCATTGGGAGGTTGTGCTCAAGGCAAAGCCATTTGCTTTTGCTTCAAAGACTCCTTACTCCGAGTGTGCCAAGCCCGCCCCACACCATCCTCCTCCTTACGTGTACAAGTCGCCGCCTCCACCAACTCCTACTTACGTCTACAAGTCTCCTCCTCCTCCGTCGCCTAAGTACATCTACAAGTCACCGCCTCCTCCTGCTTACTACTACAAGTCACCGCCTCCCCCAACTCCTACTTACGTATACAAGTCTCCTCCTCCACCATCGCCAAAGTACGTGTACAAATCACCACCACCTCCCGCTTACTATTACAAGTCGCCACCGCCGCCATCACACAAGCCATATGTGCCATCACCCAAACCCTACGTGTACAAGTCTCCTCCACCACCATCTCCAAAGCCGTATGTGTACAAGTCTCCACCACCACCATCTCCAAAACCGTACATGCCATCACCTAAACCGTATGTGTACAAATCTCCACCACCACCATCACCAAAGCCGTATGTATACAAGTCTCCTCCACCACCATCACCCAAGCCGTATGTGTACAAGTCTCCTCCACCACCATCACCCAAGCCTTACATGTACAAGTCTCCTCCACCACCATCCCCAAAACCGTACATGTATAAATCTCCACCACCACCATCACCGAAGCCATACGTATACAAGTCTCCTCCACCACCCTCACCGAAGCCGTACGTGTACAAATCTCCACCACCACCATCACCGAAGCCATACGTATACAAGTCTCCTCCACCACCATCACCGAAGCCGTATGTGTACAAATCTCCACCACCACCATCCCCAAAACCGTATGTGTATAAATCTCCACCACCACCATCACCGAAGCCATACGTATATAAGTCTCCTCCACCACCCTCACCGAAGCCGTACGTGTACAAATCTCCACCACCACCATCACCGAAGCCATACGTATACAAGTCTCCTCCACCACCCTCACCGAAGCCGTATGTATACAAGTCTCCTCCACCACCATCCCCAAAACCATATGTGTACAAATCTCCACCACCACCATCACCGAAGCCATACGTATACAAGTCTCCTCCACCACCCTCACCAAAACCGTATGTATACAAGTCTCCTCCACCGCCTTCCCCAAAACCATACGTATACAAATCTCCTCCACCACCACCACCGACTTACATCTACAAGTCACCACCACCACCGGCATATGTTTACAAGTCACCACCACCACCGGCATACATCTACAAGTCACCACCGCCACCGGCATATGTTTACATGTCACCACCGCCACCACAATCTCACCCTCACCCACCTTACATTTACAAGTCACCACCACCACCTTCACCATCTCCTCCTCCTCCCTACTACTACAAATCTCCACCTCCACCATCCCCATCTCCACCACCCCCATACTACTACAAGTCTCCTCCTCCACCATCGCCTTCTCCACCACCACCATACATCTACAAATCACCCCCTCCACCTTCTCCTTCACCACCACCACCATATGTTTACAAGTCTCCACCTCCACCATCACCATCACCACCACCCCCTTACTACTACAAATCCCCACCTCCACCCTCACCGTCTCCTCCTCCACCATATTTCTACAAATCTCCACCACCACCTTCTTCATCCCCTCCACCTCCTTACCACTACAACTCTCCCCCACCCCCATCACCATCACCTCCGCCTCCATACCATTACACATCTCCTCCACCACCATCCCCATCTTCTCCTCCACCATACCACTACACCTCACCGCCACCACCAACGGCATCTCCTCCTCTACCATACCACTACACCTCCCCGCCTCCACCTTCTCCATCTCCTCCCCCACCATATGCATACAAGTCTCCACCACCTCCTTCACCTTCTCCTCCTCCTCCTTACGTCTACAAGTCACCTCCACCTCCGGTGAAATCTCCACCACCGGTGTACATTTACGCTTCTCCCCCACCTCCCACTCACTACTAAGTTTGAACACTTCCATAGACCAATCATGTAAGTAACTTAAGCTTCTACTTGTATTTTTGAATCATGCATTGATCGACAATGGAACATGTAAAATGTCAACTAACTTATTTGCCATGGATAATTGCAGGTTTCAATTTAAGCAGTGGAATAAAAGCAGGCTCCATGAGCCAAAAACTGAGACGTCAAGTTTACAATCCAGACCCATCAATCATGAGAAAAAACATCATCGAACTACAGAATGCTTCATTTTCTTCCACCCTTTTTGTGGCCATCTTACACATGCTCTTACTATCCGTCGTCCAAACTCGGGTTCCTCCAAAGTAAAAATTGATGTGGGAATTGGAAGAAACTAATAATTTGGCTTCGTCGTCTCAGCTAGTTTCGTCATTCTTCAATTCTAAAGTATATTTGATTTGTATAGTGTAGAAGTTACATGGCCGTTTTCAATTGTAGTATATGATTGGCTTTTATATGTTGGTGGCTTGTAGTTTATTTATCAATAAAATGAAGAATTAATTCTACTCCACTATCTCTACAACTTCTCATTCATATCCAAGTTACTGTTACTGCTCTTCGATTTTATTGGCTTCCAAGCACAAGTGTTCCAAATATTATAGGACTATAGATTATCATTGTGTATGGTTTATATGTCAGTGCCTCATGATCAGTGGGAAGCAAAATGAATTTTAGTGAGCAATTGGGAATCAGTGGGAAGCAAGTGCTCATAACATATTTGTCGACTACTTGGAAGCAGTTATTCGAGTAATCGAATTCCATATATCGTCTGACTGCTGCTGAATGATTATGAACAACTTTGGATGATTCCATAGGAAAAGTTTAGTGACAAAAAACAAAACAGAAAGGAAGGTAATCGCTAACAAATTATGGTGGCAATCACTGACCCGTCTGACCCCATTTGCATGTTTGTTCATGATCGGGGACTCGATTTATAATTTAAAATACATCGTAAACTTTCCCATCAGAACACCATCGAGTTTATGTAGTAAACTTGGGGACTTCATATTAATGGTCTAGGACTGGAACTAGTTAAAATAATTCTTATCGCGATAAATTTGAGTTAAGTGGCCACATTAGAATGCAAAAGTCCATATATCTTATCTCTCATAGATACCTAATCGAAAATTCAGATATACTTTTATTCTTTTTACAGAAAGTACACATTTATGCACACTTGCGTCCAAATAGTAACTAAGAAAATACAAAATAACATGGTAAATAAACTTGGTCAAAAAATCTACACAATAAAAAGCCCAACAAATGAGTTTGAATCTGTGAAAACAAGAAACCTTTATTGTGAGATTGCACTTGTATAATATTCATACATTCACGTATAAGTTATGTACCAACTCAATTCTTGTGAGAGCAGGAGCTTAACCTTCTAAAAATTTCACTATAAATGCATTATTAATAGTGGACCTCAATCATCAAAAGCTCAAACTTTCGTTTGTACATTTTAAATCACTTGTTAATGCAAAAAAAAATCAAAAAAATAAATAAATTGTTTTATATCTTTCAGAAATCTTTCTAAAAAAAAGGGAAATGTTACACAAAAAAGCAAACCTTTTTCCTATTGCTACTCCTGTAAGGAAACGCTTTGTGTGGTAAGAGCCATAAGACTCATCATGACACAGGTGAGTCATTATAGCCACCCTTGGTCAAGGTTTGCTTAACTGAGAAAATACCCGGAAGAAAAAATATATATATATATAGCAGCAACAATGTATGGGAGTTAAGACGCCTGCTGCTTCAATGTAAATATGACTTTGGGAGCTATTCTTGCACCATAGATTGTGGGTATGGAAGGTGGTGCTTTGCTATATATGTGTAATTTGTCCAAATTTCTTTTTCAGTGTTCCAACTTGAGTTAGTAGAATATAGATTATGCTTCCAAAGCTAAGCCTCATCTTCTTTCTACAAAATTTTTGCACTTGTATTTTCTAAGTATTAGTCATGGTACATAGCTACCAACAAAATGATGTATTACGATGCATGGTATCCCCACATCAACTAAGCACAGCTTCAATAGAATGAAACATATTCAATGACAGTAAGCATAAGCAGAAGGAGAAAACTAGAAAACAAATGTGAACCTGTATATTGCTAGAGGCAGCGAGCATAACGTTCAATTTGCAGGTGACATCAGTCAGCATATTCTGTATATCCTCTCTACGGCACATGCATTCATGCTCACCCTGGAGGCACTAAATATAAAAATTTGGGACATGTTCAGAGAAAATACTCAACCCATCTGCAGTTAAGACCGATATAGCAGCACTGTGCCCTCCAGTCGTTGTTATCTGTCATCACAAAATTGAACAGCTCACCGGATCAGTATTATCATGAACCAAGTATCTTTTGTGCTTCTGTCATCATCCGATAAACTTTTTATACATAAAAGAAGACATAATCGTTCATTTTTGATTGCATGCCCAAGATCGTACAATTGGCAGGATAGAAAACTTCTGAACCCATTATATTTATGTGCTTATTGATAGTATAAGAATCCAGAACTAAGGGGAGATCCTACAACTTGTCACAGCTAGATAGCCGCATACCACCAAATGAGAACATAAAGCTGGTTCCATAAGATATATGAATTTGAATCTATATATAGCAACTTAGTCTAATCACAGGAGCTGGTCTGGTTGATTTTTTTATTAAGAAAATCTCAAGAGTGCAAATCGATGTAGATAAAATGCTGCAAACCTCTAAAAGTTCATATAAGTAATTATATGCTCATTACAGTTATACCTCAGTTTGGTCACTTCCCAGACCTTCGGTGTTTGATTTCGGAGCATTATTTGTGTTGTTATCTCCAAGATTCATTGATATCACTGCCTGCAAAGGGTTGGCAGTAACCTGCAAAAGTAGTTCAGATTAAAGTTGCAATCTTACATACTGAGTACCCGACACATAACAACGGAATGTGGTTTATTAATGTGATCATAAAAAATAAAATCAAAATTAATGGGCTAAGCAACACACATCTAAGACCTGTCCAGGAACAGCCTCATGTGATGTCACTGCTGTGGATTCCTTTGCATTGGCAGTAACTGGCTGTCTTTGATCTATCGCCTCTTGGCGGACGCGTTCTTTTGAGTTGTTGTTACAACCAGCATTAGACACTACCCCATCAGCTTCACTGGCAACCCGCTTCCTGATGTTCCTGATGTTAGAATAAGAAATCTTAATCAAACCAAGGGAAATCTATCTACCCAAACATGCAGGAATCTACAGTGATTAACCATACTGGAGTTAGGAGTAGTGGTGTTACATATCTCTAACTCGTTGGAAAACAATACACCACGAAGAGGCTTTCCATCGATGAAAGTTCCAATTGTGTATCCCTCAAACAGTCTTTCAGTAACCTTTGCATGAAATGATCTCTTAGCTGGAAGAACAGTAGAGTGATTCGATGCCGCCCAGTTTGTTCACCTGCAATGAAACAACCAATTAATAGAAGTCATCTGCAACTATAATTTGAGATGCATAACCATGATATAACTTTATGCGTACAAGGCTAGTAACTAAAAGATCATAGACATATCCGATCTAAGCAACGCAAGAAAAAATGTTTTTCTATACAGATTACTTTGTAAACTGCTGACACATATTCAATGACAGTAAACTTAAAACAGAAGGAAGAAACGTAAAAAACGAAGGCGAACCTGTTTTTTGCTGGGGGCAGCGAATACAGCGTTCGATTTGGGACTGAACAAATGAACTGGAATTTGAACGACCTATAAAATTCCAAAATGCTCCAACAGACCCCGATCAAGTTGTATCCTCCTCCGCCGGTCTTCTGATTCTCTATTTTCAATTTCACCGATTCATTATGGGTTTCATATCGACTTAAAACCCAAATGTAAAACTGAGCCAATTCAAGTGATACATGATTGGATGTATAACTGTAGGAGCTCAGAAGCTTCGAACATGTATACTCAGAAGAGAGTAGTTAATTGTGTAACTTCACTCACTTGGGTGTGTGAGTGATTCTTCGGAGAGATGGGTGTTGCATGCCTTGGAAGATGGAAGATCGAACAAACCCCACAATGAGAAAGTGGTGGTAGAGAAAGTGAGAATCGGAGCAAAAGGGTAAAATATCATATGGTGCTTGAAAACTGAAACATAGTGAAGCAGAAGAAAATGGAGAAACTGTGTCGCGTGTTTATTCTCGTTAATCTCGGTGTGTGTCTTGTCCTAGTTAGATACGGTTATTGATTAGATAGATACAGAGAATCTCTGTTATATCAAGATAGTAATTGTAACTGATTGTATCAGCCTTAAATAGATAGTGATTGTAACTAATTGTATCAGCCTGTATTTAAGATATTCTATCAATGAGAAGAACATAATTTTCTGTCTATTCTACTTTCTCTTGCAACACGTTATCAGCACGACTCTCAGAGTTAATAGAAAAACCATAAACTAGGAGAAACCACTACTGCTGCCGTCGACTATCGCTGCCACCGTCAGCCGCCGCCGCCAATCACCATCGGCCTCCCATTTTCGTCTTCAACAAATTCCAAGAAATTTCAAGAAGTTGACAAGATTGCACAACTTCCAAGAAATCGTTTCAGAAGAACTTCTTCTTCATCAAGAGTAGCGGTCATACCGAGCATAACACCCATCAAGGTAAACTTTTCTATACCGTCAATCTCTAGATCTAACAAACTTACTTACCGCCAAACCCTAGATCTAATTTGATGATAGCTGCAGTATGAGTTGTGATTATTACATGTTTATACCCTAGCTCCTATGGACATATATCCATAGAGTATACGTGACGGTCCTGAGGGAGTCACGGTTTGGAAAAGAAAAAGGAAAGAAAAGGAAAATTGATTATATGTGACTGTTGTGTCACGGTCGCTGGGTGTGGTTTTTACCACCGTTTTACAATCGATTTTGTGACCATGCATCATGGATCACTTTCTTATTCAATTAAACTTGAAAGTATTGTGATTGTAGTACTCGATCGTCTTTAATAAAACATCTCTGTGTGTTTTTGTAGATGAGTTCGAACGAGCCTGCAAAGCCGGAATTCGAGATCATTGACCTTGAAGGCAAGGAGTACCATCGTTGGGTCTCTGATGTAGAGAACACATTCATCGGAAAGAGACTGACCAACACCATCAAACCCACTGGGCCTGGAATAAACCTCCTCCCACCTACTGAAGAGACAAAAGCTCAAACCCTCATGTTTTTGAGGCGTCATATTCACCCATCTCTGAAGAAGCATTACTTGAACAAGACAGATCCCATGGTTTTGTGGGATGTTCTAAAAAAGCGGTTCAATAATGTGCATAATGCACAGCTTCCTGAGTTGACTGCGAAATGGAACAACACCAGAATGGTGGATTTCCCAAAGATCAACGCTTTTAACCAAGCTATGCTCGATCTGCATTCTGAACTAAGATTTTGTGGTGTGGAAAAATCTGAGGAAGACATGATTGAGAAGGAGTTACAAACCTTTCCCACATCTATGAGTCTTCTACCTCATCAGTACCGGATTGAGTACGAGCAAGGGAGGATTACCGAATTCAGTGATCTCATTAACAGTCTTGCGACTAAAGAAAAGCATCATGAGATCATCTTGAGTAATAACTCAAGACCGGCTGGTACTAAAAAGCCTGCGAGTTATAATACGGGAGGAAATGCTCGAAAAGATAAGAAGGTTGCTCGTACAGAACCTTATAATCGTGGTGGACATGCTCCACTTGGGGGAAGAGGAGGGCGTGGGCGTGGCCAAGGCCGCAACCAAAACATGACTTGGCATAGAGATCAAAACGCCCATCCTCTAAAGAACCAGTCTGGTTCGGTTCCTGATGGTCAACGGTATCAACAATCTGGTAAACTTGGTTGTTTCATGTGTGGCTCTGCTAGACATATGCACAAACAGTGCCATGCTAGTAGAGAAATCCAGAATATCTACAAGAAGCACAAACAGTATTTGGCTCAAGAGTCGAATTACACTGGAGAATATGAGATAGAGGTTAACACTAACCTAGTTCTAGCAGATGACAAGGGGAAAGAACTTGCTACCCCGGATTTTGATTAAACCTATGTAAAAGGCAGTTGTCTCTGTAATCTTTCAAGTTTTAGTTCTGTTTTTGACTTACTTTTCGGTCAAGAATTTTTAAGACATTTGTCTTTGTTTTATGAATAAGAACACATCTATGATGTAATTTTTGTTGGCAATGAATGTTTATCTATTTTCAGTAGTGTTTGAGAATATTCTATTCCATATGATTCTTATGTATGGTTCGATATTTACACATATGGCAAAAGGCAAAGCCAAGATACCACTCTGAAAAAAAAACGTCGAAAAACTTCTTTGAAGCAGTGCACAGAGTAGCTTTGACCCGTCGAAAAATTGAACTAAACAATTTTCGACCGGTCGATGCTTCGCTTCTGTCTGAAAATGGCTCAAGTTCGACCCGTCGAGAAATTGAACTGAACAATTTTCGACCGGTCGATGCGACGACACTGTCCCAGATTCTGTCCATTTTCGTCCCGTCGAAAGTTTTTCTCGACCGGTCGAGGCCTTTTCTCGACCCGTTGAAAATCCAACCCGAATGTGATGTTCTTAGATGAGTTTTTCATCTGTTTCATTGGCTTATGATGTTAGTTATACATCGGTTTTATTGGAAAACATCGAGAAAAAAATTCAACATCAGATGTTGTCATTACATCGGTTTATGCCATGTCATATCAACACTCAACAAGGGTCACACCTTTCTCAAATCTTTGAGTATATACTTGAAGTGTGCGCCTCGTCTTTGTTACAAAGACTCACTTGCTTACATTGATTTTGTAGATGTATCAAGGCGAAATTGAGTGTCTAGCAGATAGTGGTACTACTCATACCATTCTGCGGAATAGGCAATTGTTTGTGGATCTTTTCCCATACAAATCTTCAGTGACAACCATGATTGGTGCAGTGCCCGTTATTCAGGGGCGTGGTAGTGCAGAGTTTCTGTTGCCCCATGGTACAAAATTATATATCACTGATGTCTTATATGCGCCAAAGGCCAATCGAACCTTGCTAAGTTTCAAGGACATTTGTGCCAACGGATTTCACTTGGAAACCTATTGTGAAAATGGAAAAGAATTTTTGTGTATAACCTCTGTTGAATGTGGCCGCAAGCGCATTCTAGAGAAGTTTCAGGCAATTTGTAGTGGTTTATATTTAACCACAGTTCAGATCATTGAATCCAATGCCGTGACTCACACTACTACGTGTGATTCTGATTCATATAAGCTTTGGCATGTACGACTGGGACACCCAGGTCATGATATGATGATCAAAATCTTAAAATATACTCATGGTCATCCATTCTTTAGAGCCAAGAAACATGAGGGATTACCTATTTCCATCGGTTTAGATGGTGAGGATGAGACTACCCATCTCAATCCTAACTTGGTCTCCACGACAAGTATAGCACCTTCCCAACAACATACTGTTGAGGCATTGTGCGTTATCCCACCGGATTCTTATGTTGCTATCTCTGATGCGCATCGTTCGTTCTGAAAAGCTTGTTCTTTAGCAAAATTGACGGCTCGACCTTTTTTTGCTGTTGATAACAATGAAAATATTTCATTCTTACAAAGGATCCAATGTGATATTTGTGGACCTATCAAACTTCAGTGCGGACCACTTAAATATTTCATGGTGTTGATAGATGCATCAACGCGATGGTCACACGTTGCTTTGCTATCCATAAGAAATGCTGAGTTTGCAAAACTCCTAGCTCAAATCATTAAGCTCCGTGCTCACCACCCGGACCATCCAATCAAGTCTATTCGATTGGATAATGCAGGAGAGTTTACATCAAAATCTTTTGATGATTACTGCATGTCTCTTGGGATTGATGTTGAACATCCCGTTCCCCACGTCCATTCTCAGAATGGTTTAGCAGAGGCTCATATCAAGCAGTTACAGCTTGTGTCCAGAGCTTTTGTAATGCATACAAATTTATCGGTCTCTTCTTGGGGTTATGCAGTGTTACACGCAGCAATGCTCCTTCGTTTTAGACCTGTTGCCCGTCAACCATTCAGTGTGTACCAGTTGGTAACTGGATATGAGCCTGACATTTCACATTTACGCATTTTTGGTTGCGTGGTCTATGTGCCTATTGCGCCTCCACAGCGTACTAAGATGGGTCATCAACGAAGATTGGGCATTTATGTTGGATTCGAATCACCCAAGATAATTCGCTATCTTGAAACTTCCACAGAAGATCTTTTTACTGCTAGATTTGCAGAATGTCAATATGATGAGACATATTTCCCACCGTTATGGGGAGATAGGAATAGTTCTATTTCAATTCAACGTCAGGATTTGATGTGGTTTGATCCCACTGTGTCTCATCATGATCCATACACATCGTAGAGTGAGATAGAAGTGCATAGTATACTCGATCTTCAACAAGTGGCAGACTCCATGCCTGATTTATTTACTGATATCGCGAATGTGACAAGATCAGATATACCTGCTGCTAATCCTGGAAAATGGATTTGTTAATAGCAACACTGGGCAAGGAGGCATTCCTCCTGCTCATGTGGATGGTGTTGCTTCGGCCTCAGCTCCCACCAGAAAGAGGGGGAGACCAAGAAAATCCATATATGAGCCGCCGGTTAAAAGGCAGGCCATCAAAGCACCAAAAGATCCACTTATCATCAACGTTGTGAATCATTCTCATGAGATTGTCTCTGATTATAGTTATGTCCTTGAATCACAATCGGCATCTCTAGGGGACGCTTCAGAACCTTTTGTGATATCAGAGAACTCCGAAATCCCACTTAGAACAAATAATGTGCATGTTCTTATGGATAGATCTTCCATGTTAGTTGATGATATGTTTACTTATTCCGTCGCTCAGGAGATTATTGATGACGATGAAGTGGAACCCCGCTCAATTGATGAATGTCAATGTAGAGCAGATTGGCTGAAATGGAAGGAAGCAATCCAGGCTGAACTAGACTCTCTGAATAAAAAGCAAGTTTTCGGTCCGGTTGTGCTATGCCCACCGAATGTTAAGCTAGTTGGACATAAATGGGTCTTTGTTCAAAAGCATAATGAGAAGAATGAGATCTTGTGTTATAAAGCTAGACTTGTGGCGCAAGGTTTCTCTCAGCGTCCTGGAATTGATTATGAGGAGACGTATTCTGCAGTTATAGACATCATCACCTTCCGCTACCTGATAAGCTTGGTAGTGTCTAAAAAGCTTAGTATGCAGCTGATGGATGTGGTTACTGCATATCTCTATAGGGATCTTGATTCAGAGATATACATGAGAGTGCCAGATGGCATTGCTATACCCAAATCAAGTAACTCCAAACCACGGAGTGCTCATGTTATAAAATTGAGACGTTCACTGTATGGATTGAAGCAATCTGGTAGGATGTGGTATACACGCCTCAGTGAGTACTTGATTGGGAAGGGATATAAGAATGATGATTTATGCCCTTGCATGTTTATTAAAAGAACAAGTTCAGGATTTGCGATAGTAGCTGTCTATGTTGATTATATGAATATCAACGGAACTCTTGAAGAGATCAATGAGACTGTTCGCTACTTGAAATCTGAATTTGAGATGAAAGACCTTAGTAGGACTTAATTTTGCCTCGGATTAGAGCTAGAACATCGAGTTGGTGGAATTCTTATTCACCAGTCTGCTTATGTCCAAAAGATGCTCATGCGATTTAATATGGACCTTGTTAGCACACCAATGGTTGTACGCAGTCTGCACCCCAAGAAAGATCTGTTTCGTCCGTTTGATGATGAGGAGGAGATCTTGGGAGCTGAAATTCCATATCTTAGTGCTATTGGAGCTTTGTTGTATTTAGCTTAGTGTACACGTCCAGATATTGCATTCTCAGTGAACTTGTTGACAAGATTTACTCTGCACCAACGCAACGTCATTGGAAGGGAGTGAAACAAGTCTTTAGATACTTGAAAGGTTCCATTGACATAGGTCTATTCTTCCCTTGCAAATAATATAGAGAAAAGCATGAGATTCTCGGAAAAGAGAAAGTTGAGACAAATTCTGGGGATTTCGACCCGTCGAAGGATTTCCTCGACCTGGCAAAACCTGCACCCTGGATCGACCAGAGTCACTTCATCGACCGGTCAAGGGATTCTCTCAACCCGTCGAAAATTGGTCCTGTTTCAAAAGGTTTTCATGTTGTTCCCTATTCCAAAACATCGGTTAATGTGTTGGTTGGATTTGCTGATGCTAGGTACCTTTCTGACCCACACAAAGGTCGTTCACAGACCGGTTATGTTTTCACTATGAGAAACACGGCGATATCTTGGAGATCAACAAAGCAAACCCTTGTTGCTACTTCCTCGAATCATTCTGAGATAATTGCTTTGCATGAAGCAGTTAGGGAATGTGTTTGGCTTAGGTCAATCATTGGTCACATTCGAGGCTCTAGTGGGTTGAAATCTACTGTTACTGATCCTACTTGCATCTTTGAGGATAATGCTGCATGCATTGAACATATGAAGTTGGGTTTCATTAAGGGTGACAATACAAAACATATATCACCGAAGTTTTTCTTTAATCAGCAACAACAGAAGCCGTTGAACATTCATGTGAGCTAGATAGGCTCTGTTGATAATGATGCGGACTTGTTTACCAAGTCACTTCCTAAATCTACTTTTGTGAAACATGTGAGAAGCATTGGTATGCGCAGATTATCAGAACTCTTAGACTGAGTTTCCAGTTAGGGGGAGTTACATTTCTGTAGACATCAGGGGGAGTCTACCGCACATGTAGTAGTTTTAGTAGTTGGTGCATTGTACTCTTTTTCCCTTAGACCAAGCTTTTGTTTTACTCATGAGGTTTTTGTTTGCTTGGCGAGGTTTTTAATGAGACAATAAGTCATGCATCATTCTTATGGCCATCGACACAAGGGGGAGTGTTTAAGGAGATTTATTCTCATTAATCCCGGTGTGTGTCTTGTCCTAGTTAGATACGGTTATTGATTAAATAGATACAGAGAATCCTTGTTATATCGGGATAATGATTCTAACTGATTGTATCAGCCTGTATTTAAGGCATTCTATCAATGAGAAGAACATAACTTTCTGTCTATTCTACTTTCTCCTGTAACAGCAAGCAAATACCACTTTTGTGTGTGTTACTGATGTGTGCGGGGCTTCAAAGTAGTTGTGTTTCGCGTTTTGGAGGCCCAAGTTTTTTGGAAGCGCGACGGAAGAGTAATTTCAAAAAAAAATATTAAATGTACGTCGGAAGTGCAAGTTTTCATTTTAAAAGCGTGATTTCAAAAATATTTTTTTTGGGAAGCATTTTAAAAGTGCGAGAAACTGTATTGTCGATACCGGTAGTGATGGTCTTACTACGACAATGATGACAATGAGTTATGAGTTGATGGTGAATATAATTTATGTGGGGTGAAAAGAAAATCAGGACAGTGACAGTCTGGCGGAGATAATGTTTGTCTATGAATTTAGATTCATTTGTGTCTAATTAAATGCAAAAAACCTAGGCTTTTTCTTTTTCTTTTTCTTTTTCATTTTCATTTTCTTTTTCTTTTTCTTTTTGGTGTGTTTTTGCAAAGGGCAAATATGGATTTTAAAATTTTCAAAAAAGTAAGGAGGTTTGAAGAAAAATTTGGAAGGTATGAATAGAAATTCTACTAAAATTTTATTTCATGTTAAAGTTAATCAAATTTTATTTTTTACTCAAAAGTCACATTAATATAAAACAAACATGCACAAAGTACTGATAGATTTTAAGTTCACATTTATGTTATTGCATTGGTAATCTTAGCTTGATCGACTCAAGTTTTGAGAGTTACGAGTTTCGTCTCTCTTAGTAAGGAACGAAGATTTTGTCCAAATTAACGTCATCGTCGGCTTGAGTTTTGCATGCTTAGTTCATGACAAAGTCCTTGTATCACATCTTTCCTTTCCCATGATCCTATCAACCAATCTCTTCCTTGTCCTGATTGCTATCTACATTGCGTTTTAGGGTTTGTATTCTAGGGTTTGGTGATCATGTGCGACATCAACATCCTTGCTTGGAATATGCGAGGTTTGGGTGCGGACTCAAAGATCGATGCTCTTTGTTTGTTGATCTTCAGCAAGAAACCAAGTCTCGTGTTCCTCCAAGAAACCAAATGCCGGAATCAATCGAGGTTTGAATATATAAAATCCCAACTAGGGTTTCAGCAAGGGCTTATGTGTGAATGTTTGGATACTAGCGCAGGCAGACTCATGCTTTTATAGGGGGACAACATCGATCTTCACTATTGAAATCACTCGCCTTGGTTCATCGACATCGAGATTAAGGTCCCGACCTCGGCAGGTCAGCCATGGAGGTTTACCGACTAATATGGGGAGCCATATACACAACGACTGTATTAGACGTGGGCTTTGTTAAGGGATCTACTATAGCATTTGGGGCCGTCTAGGTGGTGTGTAATGGGAGACATCAATAAGATAATGAGATCATTGGAGAAATCAGGTGGGTCGGCGAGACCAGATTGGCATATGAATGATATGATTCGATGCATGAATGATTATGCACTTGAGAATTTAAGTTACACGGGAGGTCATTTCACCTGGCATGATCCAGACACCTAATAACGATTGGACAGAGCACTTGCCACTCGAGATTGGAAACAACAATTTCTGGAAGCTCAGATTATTAATCCACCTTCTCTTTACTCTGATCATGTACCTATTTTGTTAATGGCTAAACAAGAGAAAGAAATCCATTTCTCGGGGAGACAAAACTTTTTCCAATTTGAGGCTATGTGGGCCGATAAAGAGAGTTATGTGGTGATAATCAGGGTTGCATGGCAAAGCTCTAGCCAGGGGTTTTTGCAAAGCCAACTAGTTACGATGATTGTCAATACTCAGATGAGCCTGAAGAGTTGGTCCAAAGAAGTGTTTAGAAGTCAGAAACAAGAGTTGGCTGGCATTCAAACTGAACTAGCAAACTTTCTGAATGAATCCTTTAATGCAGTTGATAATCCGCAACGCAAGGAGTTGTATGATAGGTAGGAGGTCCTGTTACATCAAGAGGTCACTTGTTGGAAGCAACGTTCGAAGAGTGAGTGGTTTCACAAATGGGATCGGAATACTGGCTATCTCCATCGTCGAACTTCAAACCGTAAGTAGAAAAAGTGTATTAACGGGCTCTTTATGATAATTGAGTGTGGCAGGATACTCATGTGGGGTTGGAGGCAGTGGTATTAGGATACTATAGTGATATGTTCAAAGCAGGTGATATTATTGGCACAGATGGAGTCGGTGCTATCATCTATATCTTAGGTAATTAATGACTCTATGGCTGTGGCTTTAGCTGCTGAATATACAGACGAGGATATCAGAGTAGCACTGTTTCAGATGGGACCTCACAAGGCCCTTGGGCCTAATGGTATGCCTCCTCTGTTTTCTTAGAAATATTGGGATATTGTTGGTCCAAATATTATTACTGCTGTCAGAGAGTTTCTTGTTTTGAGGCAGATGTTGGGGAAGTTAAATGATACTCATATGTGTTTGCTATCAAAAGTTCCTCAACTTACAAAAATTAAGGATTACAGACCCATTACCTTGTGTAATGTAGTACTTAAGATTTGCACGAAGGTTCTGGGCTCAAGCCGTTATTGAATCACATCATTGACCCTTGTCAGAGTGCTTTTATTCTAGGTCATCTAATTACAGATAATAAGTTGGTGGCGAATGATATGGCTAACTATCTCTGGATGAAGAAACAAGGGGATTCCAGCCAAATGGTGGTGAAGCTTGATGTGAGTAAAGCGTATGGCAGACTGAAGTAGAGCTTTCTCAAAGCTATTTTGGACCACTTAGGATTTCCATCCCAATGGACGTTACTAGTGATGACTTGTGTCATTATAGTACAATACTCAATAATAGTAAATGGGTCCCCTAAGGGTAATCTGAAACTGCCAAGGAGGCTACGTCAAGGGGATCCTATTTTTCCTTACTTCTTCTTGCTATGTACATCAAGGTTATCAGCCCTAGTTAGAAAGGTTCATCAGGCGAAGGAACTTCAAGGCATTAAGGTCTATATAAGAGCCCCTACATTGCAACACCTCCTATTTGCGGATGATAGTCTCCTATTTTCCTGGGCATCAAGTAGGCCATGTGATTCGGTAAAGGAGTTATTACATACTTATGAAGCAGCATCGAGTTAGTCGATCAACTATAGTAAGAGTAGCATCTACATCAGACAGAAATTGGATAAGAGTCAGGAAGAGCTTGCCCGAGTACTTGGTATGGAGTTAGTTCCTTATCATGATAAGTATCTAGGATTACCTACCCATGTGGGCTGCAGTAAGAAAGCAACATTTGTGCATGCCAAGGATAAGGTCTGAGATAGATTGGTGGGCTAGAAAGGGTCACTTCTGAGTGCTACAGGAAAAGAGGTATTGATCAAACCTATGGTTCAGGCTCTACCTAACTATGCAATGAATTCTTATCTACTGCCCAAAACTTTTTGCGATAAATTAAAGCAGTTATGTGTGAATTTCAATTGGGGTGATACAGCAGAGAAGAGGAAGATATACTAGTGTACGTGGGATCATATGTGTAAGCCGAAAGTACAAGGAGGTCTGGGTTTTTGGAGTTTGTATGCTTTTAACTTGGCAAAGCAATTGTGGCGTGTAATTGAATATCTGGATTCATTGGTAAACCATATATATCGATCTGGGTACTTTCATTCTTGCTCTTTTTAGGATGCTAAAGCGGTTCTCATTTTTATACATGGCCTAACCTTTTAGCTACTATGACGATATTGGATAGTGAGGCTCATTCACTGGTTGGTGATGGTACTTCTATTACGGCCTGAGAAGACAATTGGTTATCCTGTCCTGGTTAATTTAAACAAGAAATATTGTTGAGGTACCCTGCGCCTATCGGCTATGTTTCCCAATTCATTTTGTCTCACTATCAGTGGAATGTTCCTCTTCTAGAATGATATCTTAGTCCGACCGATGTAGCCGCGGTCAGATCTTTATCATTAAGTCGTTTTCAGGTCGAGATAGACTAATTTGGCACTATACTTCTAAAGGAGCATATAAGGTCAGCTCAGATTATATTACTGCAAGGGACTTGACAGTGATACCCCAGCAGAATGCACCAGTACTACAGACCCATTCAAAAGTTTTGGTCGATAACTGTTGTTATGGGGGTTAAAGTTTGTGCTTGGAAGGGTTAGAAAGGCTTCCTTCTAGTATGTACACGTATGCGTTCTAGAATGGTATACGTAAGTCCAAATTGTGCTTTATGTGATACGGCCACAGAGACAGAACTGCACTTATTTAGAGACTACAAGTGTACTAACACCCTCATTATGTCCATCACCTCAAGAGTTGGGAATACCACCCATTCATTCTCATACTAGCCCTAGCTCAGCGTATTGACAGGCAATATTCACCCTTATCAATGGAAGTGGAGGCTGCCTATAAAACATGTCAGTTTAGTAGGTTGCACAATCTTCACCAGTTCCAGTTTAGTTCGGATTTGCTTATAGTAGTAAAGGCAACCTAGGATATTATGATGATTAAGGAGTTCAAGGACTCTATGAAGGATGTTAGAGAGCTACTTGCACAAAATCCAAATTTTGTCTTCGTTCATCACCCAAGAGAATGTAATAAGGTAGCACATGTTTTAGCTAGGTGGACGTTTTTGAATCCGTTAAATCTCACGGTCCTGTTTGATGCACCAACATTCCTAGAAGGAGTGTTACTAAATGATGTAACTTAAATTCCTTTCAATGAAATTTTCGTTTCTCTCAAAAAAAATGTTATTGCATTGGTATCTTAAAAAACTTATGTCGTAATCTTTTTGAACTTAAGTTGTATCATTTAGAAATTGTGTTAGGTATCTTTATGAATTTAAGTTGGAATCGTTATGTTGTTGTATTGTATCTTTTTGAACTTGAGTTAACAACGTAATATCTTTTTGAGGTTGTGCAGTAGACATGGTATCTTTACGTTGTGATGATAGTACTCACTTCTTCGAAACTGATAAAGTGGATGACTCTCTCTCTCTCTCTCTCTAATATCATGATATCTTTATGAACGAGAGACAATATAATTTCAAATGTATGATAGTATGTTTTGAATGCAACACATATCAATCTTGGTTGAGTTAGTGCTGAATCCAAGCCTAGCTTCTATTGTGCTCAAGTACATTCCAAACAATATATACAAAACCCTATAGGGAAACGTACCACCACAAGTACAAAAACATCATCATATGATGCCCCTCAAACGACATAATTGAAATGTCTGTCGTCTGATTGATTTTATAAGAGAGAGATGACACTCCTAAAATGTGTATCGTGTTATGCAGCTTGAAACTATGATAATTTTTAGTTTTCAATGGTGAGCATCCAAAATATGTAGTTTTCAAGACCATGTACCTCAAATTGTGGTGGTTTTAAAATATTACTCAAGTCAGATGAGGGATGTCTATCATCTAAATATTTAGCACAAATGTTGTGAATCATTGAGTTGGAATTTTCAAGGATGGTCATCTCAAATATTGGTTGTCTAGCAATATTGTTAAAATCAGACGACAGTCATCCGTCATCTGATTATTCGGTGCAATAAGTTCTTCAATTATACGTCGGTCGATTGTCGTCTAAATATTAGGAAAAAACTTTGTAATTATTTTTTCCCAATTCAAGCAGATGAGAAGTTGTGGGCAATTCTCCAAGGAGCTCGCTAAATTGAGTTCTTCGACGGTCGTCTGAGTTATGAAAAAATTCAATCGGCAAATTTATCACCTAAACTGTCTCAATAAGCATGCAAAATTTGCAGATTTTAATGGTGGGCATCTTAAATATTGATGGTTTGAAATATGCCCTAAATCAGATGACAATCATATTCGTCTAATTAAGGTTTGACATTTCTTTGCCACCTGAAACATTAAATTTCGTAAATTGGCTAAAAATAATTTTTTTGTAAATTGACTGTTGGATGGAATGATCAGAATACTGTTAAGATGTTGTTTTAAAAGTATAATTTTTTTAATTGAACTCGTCCTCGATCCGTGTGTGTCACTGTTGGGACGCTAAGGCTCTATTGAGTAAGACTCAATTTGAAACTCCATAAAAACTAGTTTGAGACCAAATTCTACACACGCATTATTGTGGTGTTCATATCTATCTTACCATATGAATAAATATGACAAAATGAATCAATTTAGGTACTCCTCCCACAGGAGAATGAGCAAAATCCTTGAAAAAGATTATTTTAGTCTTTTGGTAGTATTTGATCTTATTGACTGACCTCTAAACGAAGTCCGACAATGTTAAGTTTTTTGGAAAACCCTTTTTATCCCGAGTGGTAGTATGTGTATGGACACATATCTCACTAGACCATTTCGGTTTCTCATATGTCTTTAATTCCATATATAACTACTAAGGTTACTTACAATGTAACAGGTTATATGAGAACCAAACCTTTATGAAACTAAATCACTAAATAGTAATCATTTTGTAAATGTGACCAGTTGGATGAAACGATTAGACTAATCTAAACACTCTGTGAAAAAATCAAAATTTTTCGATTTGAATTCGACATCAATCCATGTGTCATACCATTGTGACAATATTGCTCTTATGCATAAAACGCAATTTGCCACTTCGTCAAAAATAATTTGAGATCAAGTATCTCAAACTCATTCTTGTGGGATTCACTTATATCTTGCCATATAAACAATATAATTTTTAAACCCTAGACCTAAATCTAAACCCTAACCCTAAACCCCAAAAGAATAGTGAAAAGGAAAAAAATTAAACTTGTCAAAAAGAAAGAATAAGGAAAAAAGGAGAAGTTTGAGAGAACCCTTATGCTAGTAGCCGGCCCTTTCTGTCCCTAAACTGAAAACAGAATCAGGCTCTCTCTCTCTCTCTCTCTCTCTCTCTCTCTCTCTCTCTCTCTCTCTCTCTCTCTGGTCAACTCTCCCAAATCAGATCGGGGCCCAAACTTTCCCTCTCGACCACCCACCGCAGTCGTCGTCTGCCTTTGGCCGTCGTGCCATGTCCAACCCTAGATCTCGCTGCCTCTAATGGCATCAGTCTTCAACCTCATGTTGCTCAACCTTATGCATCGCATATGCCTTTTACAACTCAAGCTCGTCACGTCAACACCCACACAGTCAACGATGACGAGCCAAACCTTACCATATCGTTATGTCAACCCTGTCGACCTTCAGTGCGGTCCAAGCCCATATTTCGATGTCGTAGCTCCAAGCTTGTATAAAAAAATATCACCTATGACTTGGGTTTCGCAGTTGATATCGACGACAAATGTCTTATGTTTAAACGCAAAGATCTACCAACTTGGGGAGTAAAGGGATATGAAGCCTGAGACTTTTGCTAGCCTCGTTTTGGCTATTCTATATGAGAAGAGGTTTGTAATATCGACTCAATTTGACATCTTTTGTATATGCTGAGTAAGTTGATTTTAATTGTGTAGATTACCTTCGTATGAAAAGTAGGGTTTTAATAGTGATGGTTTATGAATCCCTTCATTTAGGTCTGGTCCATACTTCATTCAGCCTGTGATTGCTGGATTGGGAGATGGAGACAAGTCATTCATCTGCACCATGTATTCTATAAGAGCCAAGTAGGGATGGCAAAATAACCCGAATCTGTAAGTATCCGTCCGACCCGAACCCAATTTTTAAGGCAAATAATAGTTATCGAGCATTTACCGACCCGAACCCAAACCTGAATGGTGGCAAGTTCGGGTCGGGTACGGATATGCATCTATCGAACCCGACCCTCTTATTTTTTTAGATGAAATTTGTAATATTTAATTTATATCTAATTTTTTATTATATATTTTTATATATTTTATATAGAATAGTATATACATACACTACCACATATTTACCCATTGCCGGCGATTTAAAAATCGCCGGCAATGTTTTTTTTATCATTACCGGCGATTTTTGCCGGAATGGGTAAATATTGCCGGCGATTTAAAAAACATTGCCGGCGATTTAAAAATAATGATAAAAAACATTGCCGGCGATTTAAAAATCGCCGGCAATGGGTAAATATGTGGTAGTGATAACCCTATTTTAAATATTTATTTTATTTTATTTCTTTTTTATTTGGGTAAACGGGTCGGGTTTGGGTTTTATATATATATCTGACGGGTTCGGGTCGGGTGAAAATTCAAACTAAAATTTTTCGGGTTCAGTTGGACGGGTTTATTTCGGGTTTGGGTTTGGTTTCTCAAAACCCTGCCCCGACCTGACCCGCTGCCATCCCTAAAGCCAAGTAAGTTCATTTTATAGTTTCTCAGGTTATTTGTTATTTGAACTTTTGTAATGTTTTATATGTTTTCATCACTTTACTATCATTTAGAACTTGTATGTGAGCTGTGGAGATTAGCGAAGTGGCCAAACATGTGAAAAAGTGTAAGGACTTGCTGCATAGATATGGTCCGATTTGATTGCTTACGCTATGTCTCACAAGGTAACATTTTCTAGTTGTATGCAAGTGAGTGCCTGAGATGGATCCTAAATTGGGTTAGTTGTGAACTTTGTATTGTGTGTGTGTGTGTGTGTGTGTGTGTGTGTGTGTGTGTGTGTGTGTGTGTGTGTGTGTGTGTGTGTGTGTGTGTGTGTGTGTGTGTGTGTGTGTGTGTGTGGTTCTCTGCAAATGTGGTTCTCGGTTTTGCAGTTGCCTGATGGAAATCATTCTATATTGATGACCTTGTGTTGTTGTTGCTTCAGTATGCATATATGCTTTATTGTTCTAAATATCAAGTTTGATTATATATGCATACCATGTGTTTCTTCCTTGATAATGTTTCTCGTTCGTGTCTTATATGTTGAAGAGGTATAAAACAAATTGTTTCTGAAGTTATTGTTGTGAAAATTTAGATGTTATTTCAGAAGCTATTGTTGTGAAAGTTTATATGTTTTGATGCCCTTAAAGGCTATAGGTCTTTAGCTTTGTATTGGTTGTTTCTAAGATGGTCTAACTGCTTCTTCTCTAAAACCTGTGGACATTGAATTTCATTGTCTCTAAATTCAAATGTTTTTTTCTAACACTTCAGGTGCTTCTTGTGGAATTAGCACGGAGATAACACGTGTTCTTGCATTTCGAGGTGCTCATATGGTCATGGTACGTAGTGAGGAACATGGCTGCTTGGAGACAGTCAAATAAGCAATCCGTAAAGTAACCCCGAAAGCTAAAATTGATGTTATCGAGCTAGACTAAGGCAATTGTTATTGTTACCAAGACTAAGGCAATTTTGGATATCCTACGATACGAGCTAGTACTAGCTAGTAGTTCTGTTGTACTTTATACTTGTAGTTTGTATAGAAATTTGAGATTTGTAGGCACAATGCTCAAATTAATGTTCATATGGTATTGTTGAAAGTATATTGATGTATTGTTTATTTGCTAAAATTAAATGTTTGCTCACCACATAAAAATAGCTAAAAACTGGCTATTTGATCATACTCAGATGTCAGTCAAATAATAGTGTGTTGAAACAAGCATACTCAGATGACATACTTTATTATGTCTATCGACTAAAGATAATAGAGACGACAAACTCCCATCGTATGAATAAATGCCATTAGACATAAGGAGAAGCATGCATGGATGCCATCCGTTGACGCAATGAAATGTCATCCGTCGTCTGAACTATATTATCGTCATCCCTATGATCGGTATATAACATCCATTTTAGTCTTTTTAGCATTGTCTGAGGCCATTTCATCAGATGACGGGTGGATAGACAACGAACAAAATATATTTCAGACGACGAACAATGAGCGTCGTGTGAAGCGTTTTATGTAGTAGTGCATGATAACCAGGTAATGAATCCAGCTCCCTAACCAACCTTGCTACACGTGATTTTTGTATATATATTCAACTATAACATATTTGGACAATGATAGGAGGCCCCAAAAGGGCTTATGATTTGGAGGCACCAAATTTATGTGGCATGACATGTTGTTTTAATGTTATAATCAAATAATCAAACTTATATGCACTAAATTCCGTACCATATTATTTATCTCATTTAAAACTTACTATTTGTTTCATTTAGGTTGGATCAGATATGAGATTAATTGTATGGAATTTATATCGGTGAATCGTGATTGTAAAACTAAAATAGAGAAGAAAAAAAAAGTTGGGCGGCTATATATAAAATCAATTGAATTTATTTATGAAAATTCAAATAAGAGAAGTTAGAAAGGAAATATGATACTAATTGATTTGTAATTTACACAAGCCTATGTTATATCTCTTTTAGTTCTATTAAGCTTGATCGATTACTTAGGCTGAGTCATGCTCGTTGTGTGCTGATGGACAGGAGTGGTATTTTTGAAAGGACCCAACCCCGATTTAGTTGCCTAAACCGGAATCAAACCCCTTCTGAAAACGCGAACCCACAAAAACCATAGAAATTTTGGCAGAGTTTCGCTACTATCGTGGAATTACCATTACCTGCACCCGGAAAATACACTTCATCCTATGCCACAAAAATCAAACCGTGGGCACCAATCCCATCCGGATTTCTCAATATATCAACAGTAATGTAAAATAATAAATATATCTGTACTTTACTGAAATCCGGAGTAAAATCGTATAATATATACAACAGAATACTCAGAGTGACCTCTAATGTATAATCATATAAGTATACCACAGTAGGTAGAACAATAAACCTACTGGAAGAAACAAGGTAGCTCGAGCACTATGCCTCCAACCACGACGTGCGACACCAGAATCCGAACTGCAAACTGGGCACGGAAACCGAAAAGCCCAGGGGAAAGACATGAAAACCGTTAGAGTGAGTGGACGAAAATAAATGTCTTTCACCAAGTAATATATATACATATAAAAACATATGCGAGTCAAATGCATGAAAATCAAATGGTACGTGAGGAGACGCTGACTCCAACCCACGTACAGAGCATGCATCGTAAATATATCGTGGAGTCTCTCGTGGACTACCACGCGATAGCACAGTCTGAATCACGGAATCCCAGACCCACACGTGATTCCTAGCCAGAAAGGCTTCGGGTCAGGATATCTGTCCCCCCCGGAGCGTACTCGGGGATCAGCCGAGAAGCCAATGTGTATCGATACAACCCTGATAACTGAGACTGTACTCTGTATAAATCAAATCATAAATCTTTTCCATTCACATGCATAAAACATAATATATATATATGTATGTATATTCGTATACGTATATTCGTATATGCATAATCATAAAACACAAGCTCGTAAAATCATGATCAAACTGCATGCTAAAGTTCGTAAATCATATATGAAAGACTCGCAATCAATCCGTGAAAAGAAATGTCCACTCACAGACTAGCATAACGCAGTTCGCGTTAATCCGTGATCCGGCGGAAAGTCCCTCGCCAAAAGAACGATCACGAACCCCTGAATAATCACAAAGTTCATATCTCAAAGTCATAACTCGATAATTCAAAACAAATCACGAGAAACCACCGTTCTCGGAAACACACGATTCAATTACAACGAACTGTCGAAAATCCGATAATCACACCTCAATACCTCACTGTAAGTTCGGACGCTCAACTCGAAAAACGAACCTCCCCACTGCGATCGGGGCGCGATTTCGAATGAAATGACATGCAACTTGTCGAAAACCTCAAAAGTCAAAGTTTGATTGCCGTTGACCGCCGTTGACCACCGCCGCCAGTGGCGCCGCCACCAAACTGATCATTCCTCGGTGGAGCAACCCCTATTCCACTCAAAATCACCCACTGAGCAACTTTCATAACTGCAACAAAGGCCAATTCACACTTTAACTAGTCCAATTTCATGATAAACCGAATTGTCACCAAAATTTCAAATCCAAAATTCTCCATACACAAGTGAAATTGGATCACCAAACTTACATGGTAGCTTCTAGGTGATGAGAGCTTCAAAGCCCACTCCATTTTGCAGCTCAAATTGGCCGGAAAAATGAAACCCGATTACCCCCAAAATTTCTCAAACTTGGCCAGAAAATTCTCTCCCCTCCGGCGTCCCACGCCGTGAAAGGAGGCCGGGAACATCATAAGGGAGGTGAGGCGAGTCGAACGAGCCAAGGGCCGAGCCCTAGGGTGGCCGGACGGGGCTCGCCGCCGGCAAGGCCGTGGCCATCGTCGCTCACTTCCAACCCAGCCCGCGTTGACCGAGTCAATGCCATGAATGAAAATGTTGACTTTCCCAAAAGGGAAACCCACCATAAATAGCTTCCAAAAATAGAAACTTCCAAAATTACGTATTTCGACAAACTTCAAACACATGTAATTTCCGCGTCGTAATTCCGATTTCGATAATTCTTGCAGCAACAAACTCGACTCAACATATTCTTCAATTTCACCCGAAGTCAAACACATTGACTAAACCGATAAAAAGTCAACGGTTCAAACCAAACACAAACTTACCTGATTAAATAATCGACGGTCGAAATATTCACAACATAATCCTCGTAACTCGGAATAATGCTCCGGAAGTTCCCACGAGGTCGAAATTAAATTCTCAACAACTTTCGTGAATAATCCGAAACCAAATTCTCGTCCGGTAATTTAGTCGTTAAGAGAGCCACCATTATAAACCGATTACATTGAAACTTCAAATATTCATAATTTATTCCTTGGTCGTCCAAATAATGATCCGGAACCGCCTACGAACTCGAAATCACACGCACTACGACTCTCGAGAAGAGACTCAGCTCCATTTCTCGGCCAATAATTTAGTCGTTATCAAGTCCGGTGATTCAAACAACTGTCGTAAATCTGCGACTACGCGCAAGCTCATAGATTAAGCTGATTTCTTATACTGATTCTGTTCTACGTCGTCACAATTTTGGTGAAATGATCTAAGCCAGGGCGGCAGTTTGTTCAAACTCGAACAGGTTTGTTTCAACAAGTGAACTGGTTTTGTTCAGATCTGTCGGCGGCTTTTGTCTACTGTGAAGGAGGGAGGTGCTTGTCGAACGTCACAGAAGAACGGTTGGTTCATGCTACTGGAACCCAGATCTCGATATCGGAGTGTTACGACGACGTCGGGGGAGATCTTTTGAAGGTGGTTCCAGAGTGTGGCCAACGTTGTTTCGTGGGTGGCAACTGTGTGACGGTGCAACAACTCGGCGAGCAAGGGGTGGCTAGAGGCAGTGACGGCAATCAGTTTGTTTGGATTGTTGTTGACCGGTGGGGTTTGACTTTTGCTGGGTTTTGGCCTTGCATTTGGATCCTGGACTCAAGCCATATTTCCTTTTCATTTTATCTTTGTTTTATTTTAGGTTAATTTTTGCTTAGTTTCTACCGAATTTTGACCCCGAGTCTAGCTATCTAGTTATCTAGTTCTTTACGTGCTTCATACCAAGAGGTGCATCATTATAGATTTGCTTCTTCAATATGGAAGAAGGTTATCCTAGGTGCGTTGATGTACTCGACAAGTTTCAATATATGGTCCCTTGAGTGGGATGCTTTCAGTAAAAAAAGCGCTAAATAATCTTATTGCCCACAATACCCTTAATAGTTAATAGTGTTAACTTGATTTAACATCTGAAAATAAACCTAGTGACCAATTTGAGAGATGATGTCAAAGTTCAGTGACCAATATGAAAGTTGGTGTCAAAGTTCAGTGACCAAATTTATATTTACGAAACTTCAGTGACTAAAGCCGAGAAACCGTCAAGCTTAAATAACCATTTGTGATATTTTGCCTTTTACGAATGGGTGCATCTTTTGAACAAAGGGTGTGAATCAATTCAAGAGACACATCAATTTTTATATATAGGAGCACGCCACTTGAATCATCCAAAAACAACTCTTAAGAAAACAATTATCTCATCTCTTAGTCTCTAGCAATTCCCCTAATAATTTCTTAGTATTATTCCCATAAAAACTAGAAGCTATTATTCTGCATAAATAGTTTGTAGTAACCTTGAGTCCTCTTGTAAAACCTTTGATCGAGTGTTGAGTTTATCTTCGTTAGTGTAAACAAATGATCAATATTAGCAATTTTCTAGGCTTTATTGTATCTTAAAAGCTTATCTGATTATTCTCCTATGCACACTAGGTAGTGGGCAAATAAAATTTAAAGGAAAACATAAACTATTACGTGTCTTTGAAGCGTTTTTCCTTGTCCTACCATACCCACAAGCACAATATTTCCAACAAAAGACACCATTTCAAACATATCAAAGGAAATACAAAAGTTAAAATGATACTTTTGCTTCTATATTGTTGAAGAGCATTGGGGTTGCTCTGTTGGTCAAGACGTTGAACTTATTCGTTGACAAACCAATTTGAATCTCAGCACTCCCTATTTAGGAGAGCGGTTGGGTTATTATATTATAGCTCATTCTCTCCTACAAAAAAATATCCCATTGAGAATTGGGGTTGCTCCATGGCAAAGATGTTGAATTATCCACTGACGAGCCAAGGTTTGAATCTTTATACTCCCTTCTATCGTCCAAATTTTGAAGCAGATAATTTAAGAGACAATTTCAGAGCTAGGGCGTTGACCCTCGTCCCGACTTGTCTAGCATCCCATGCCGCCTCCACTCATAGAGGTTCTGGCATGGAATTGTCGTGGTTTACATAATGAAGATGTAGTTCAAGCCCTATGGTGCCTTATTCAGAAGCATCAATCGGGGATTATCTTCCTTTGTTAAACAAAAATCTCTGATTGAGAGTATATGCGTGACTTGAGACTCAAGTTTGGTTACCTGAATTATGAAGCAGTTTGGAGCACGAGTAGAGAGGGTGGCACGGGTCAATCTGGTGGTCTTGTGATGCTTTGGAAGAACGATATCTGTGTGAACTTTAGGACTAAATCTCGCAATCACATTGATCTTAAGATTCGGACAGGTGCGGCAACTGACCCGAGGTGGAGATTTATGGGGTTTTACGGCAAACCGGTAACGACGGAGAGGCATAGCTCGTGGACATTGTTGAGGAGCTTAGCAGACGAAGCGCCGCTACCATGGGTTATAGAGGACTGTAACGAGCTTAATTCACTCACAAAGAAGACTAGCTCAGGTAGTCGTTCGAAAAACCAAATGCAGGCGTTTAGGGATGCACTCACCTATTGTGAGTTAGGGGACCTAGGGTTTCACGGTTCCCAATTTACTTGGAAGGGCGTGGGATATAAGAAAGACTTAATCAGGTTGTTGGTACTTTACAGTGGACTGAGCTCTTTCCTGCGTTGCAACTTCGAGTTCTTGATCCTATACATGGGGACCATATCCCTCTCTTACTGGGAGTGTATGAAGCTGAGCCTCATATGGAGAGAAAGAGACACAAGTTTTGATTTGAGAGCTTTTGGGTTCATAATGAGGCCTATGCAGGGGTGGCACAAGTAAGTTGGTCTAGGTACATAGGTAGCATATTGTTATTCTCAACAGTAAGGAAGATCAAGTCAACAAGATTATCCTTGTCTAGCTGGCAACGGGCTACCTTTGGTCATCGGAGAAGGGAGATAGAGGAGATCTGTGCACAGTTAGTAGTGTTGTTGAATGAAGATGACGGTGATGAGGCAGAGCGTGAGAGCGGTGCTTTGTCCCTAAGACTGGATAAGCTACTAGTAGAGGAAAGTAGGTACTGGTAATAAAGATTGAAAGTTCAATGGCTTCGGGAAGGAGATGCAAATACACCTTACTTCCATCGCAAGGCATCCAATTGGAGAGTAAAAAAATGAAAGGGGTTATGGTCTCTTCGACGGGGATTGAGGAAGTGGTAGTGGATTATTTTTCGAAAATGTTTGCTTTTGATAGCATTGATGAAGAGCACGTGGCTCAGATAGTTGGCATGATGCAACCCCGAGTCTCACAAGAGATGAATAATGAGCTATGTCAGCCTTACTCAGCAGAGGAGATCTGAAATGCTCTTTTTCAAATGTATCCAACAAAATCCCCAGGTCCTGATGGTATGCCTCCTTTATTCTATCATAAATATTAGGACACAGTTGGGGTTAATGTTGTGGAAGTGGCCCGTAGCTTCTTACACTCAGGAGTTCTTTTGGGCGAGTTTAGCTATACGCACATGTACCTCATTCCAAAGGTTCCCAATCATTCTAAAATGACTGAGCTGCGGCCTATTGCGCTTTGCAATGTGATTTACAAAATTTGTTCTAAAGATATTGCAAACCGGCTTAAACCTATGTTGTCTGGCATTGTATCTCCCTTCCAGAGTGCCTTTATTGCAGGTAGGTTGATTACAAACAATACTTTAATTGCTAATGAAGTGTCACATTTTATTCATAATTGGCAGTCAAGTACGGAGCCAATGATGTCCATGAAGTTGGATATGAGTAAAGCGTATGATAGAATGAAGTGGAGATTTTTAGAAGCAGTCTTTAGGAGGTTCGGGTTCCTCGAGTCTTGGATAACAATCATCATGCAGTGTCTTACTATGGTAAGATATTCTTTCCTAATCAACGGAAACCCGAAAGGTTATCTAACATCGTCAAGGGGATTGCGACAAGGGGATCCTCTCTCACTATACTTATTTATCTTGTGTGTAAAGGTGTTTTCGGCTCTCCTCACTAGTATGGCTCAATTGGGGCTGCAAAGTGGCATTAGAGTTTCTCTTGGCTCCCTCTATACATCACTTACTTTTTGTAGATGACAACCTCCTGGTTGGGTAAGCAATTGAGGAAGAATGTTTCCACATTCAAGAGGCGATTCAGGACTACGAGAAATCCTCTAGTCAAAGAGTGAACTTTGATAAAAGTAGAATTTTCTTTAGCAAAAAGACATTGAGCTCACTAAAGGAGAGGATTGCTAGTAGTTTGGAGGTGGTGATCGAGCCGAAGAATTAGCAATACTTAGGTCTTCCAATGTAGTTGGGTAGGAAGAAAACTGCAACTTTGGCTTTCTTGAAAGAAAGATTGAGTAAGAAACTTGAGGGTTGGCAAGGAAAATTGTTGAGTGGGGCGGGGAAGGAGATGCTAATTCTTGTAATAGCCCAAGCCTTACCGTTTTATACTATGAATTACTTCCTTTTACCAAAGGAGTTTTGTGATACTTTGCATTAAATGTGTGCCAGATTTTGGTGGGGAAGTAAAGATGAGAATAAGAAGATACACTAGCTTTCGTGGGAGAAACCATGTCTTCCAAAAGAAGAGGGAAGGATAGGATTTAAAGATCTTTATACTCATAATCTTGCTCTTTTGGCTAAGTAAGCATGGCTCTTGTTCAAAAATCTTACCACGCTGGTAGCTCAAATTTTTCGGGCTTGGTATAACCCGAATAGTGAGGTTTGGGATGGTGTTTTGACTGCCTCTGCATGTTGGCGTAGTATTTTTGCAGCTAAGGATTTACTTCAACAAGGTATACGTTGGCAAGCTAGCAAAGGAACTAAGATCAATATTTGGGAGGATCCTTGGTTACCGAATTTCCCTCTATTTCGGTTCCAGTCATGGCCATTACCTAGCTCGACCCCGATATTTTTTGTTTCGGATTTGATGCTCCACGAGGGATGTTGGGATGTAGGGAGAAGGTGAAGAGACTTTTTGAAAGGACCTAACCCCGATTTAGTTTCCTAAATCGGAATCAAACCCCTTCTAAAAACACGAACTTGCAAAAACCACAAAAATTTCGCCAGAGTTTCGCTATAACATTGAATTGCCATTTACCTGCACCCGAAAACACACTTCATCCTATACCACAAAAGCCAAACCGTGGGCACCAATCCCATCCGGATTTCTCAGTATCATAACAATAATATAAAGTAATAGGTAAAACTGTACTTTACAAAAATCCGGGGAAAATCATATGAAGATAAAACAGTAGAATAATCAGAGCGACCTCTAGTGTATATATACAAAAATATACAACAGTAGGCAAAACAAGAAACCTACTGGAAAAGAAAGGTAGCTCGAACACTAAGCCTCCGACTGCGACGTGAGACACCAGAATCTGAACTACAAACTAGGCACGGAAACTAAAAAGCCCAGGGGAAAGGCAAATAAAATCGTTAGAGTGAGTGGACAAAATAATCATATGCCTTTCACCATTTATACAATATAAAAACAATGCGAGTTCTTAAAATGAATGGAGGTGTTAGACGAATCTCTCAAGCCCGACGGTCAGGCGAATCTCTCAAGCCTGACGGTGATAGACTAGGTGAATCTCTCAAGCCTAGTGGGCACATCAGGGGAATCTCTCAAACCTGGAACTGGACTACCGGTGATCAGCCGAGTAACCAATACATCGATGCTAAGTAAATGCCATCACCATATAAAACATAAAACAATACCTCCAAAAACAATAAATAATCTCAATACTGTACTGAAAATAAATACTGAAATCAAGAACTCGCTACGACAGTGTAAGTAAAAGTCCACTCACAGATAGCACAGCGCACAAACGCGCTAATCACGAGATCCGGCGGAAGATCCCTCGCCCAACGTACGATCTCGATCCCCTGAATAATCACAAAATATAACTGATCAAAATCACAATTCATTACTCTGTACCACACCTCAGAAACTAACAATTTCCGGAAACATATACTCGGATACAAAATAATCGATGAAAATCTCCAAATTCTCCACATAAACCCTCGACTAAAAATCCGATATCCAAATCAACTCGAAAACTTCAAGGTGATGATTGGGGCGCGATTACGAGCAAAACGACATAAAACTCGTCAAATTATAAAAAGTCAATGGGTCGCCGGAGCTCCGCCGCCGCCGCCGGCGCGCCATCACCAGAGGAATTTCCCGGCGACCAAGACCACCATAGCTTCTCCTCCTCAAGCCCAACACATCTCATAACTACACCAAGACCCAAATCGGACGGCAACTGGCCCAAAACCAGCCCGAAAAGCTCACGGCCAAGAATCGCCGGAAAACTTTCCCGGCCGATTCCAGCACCGTCCCGCCACCAAAGTGCTCCAAACCAATGGGGTTTTCACCCTTGGCTTGAGCCCAGTCCAAACCACCCCAAGAACCAACCGGAAAGTCACCAGAGTACCACCCCCCATCAAACCCGATTCCGGCCAAAAATTCAAGAACTTCATCTAGCTCGTTCTCTCACAAATCCTCACCAAATTTCACAAATCAAAGTCCTAAACCATAGGAAATCAAGAGGAGAATCGAACCATACCCAAATCGGAGCCGGAGGTGGCCGGAAATGAAAAGTCACCGGCGAGTCAAACGGTGGTGCTTTTTCCTCCCTCGGTCAACACGGGTCAACGCCAAATTCTTGGTCAACGACGGTCAAACTTCTCGAACAGTGTTTTACGACAATTTTCCGACTATTCCGATATTTATACTCGCGGCTCGATACGATCGACAATCCCAAAACGAATCACATCCACGTTTCGGATAACTCAAACTCAAACAGATAAACACGACGAAATTACGCGATTTTAAATATTTATAACATATTCCTCGGTTGTCGAAACAATTATCCGAAACCGCTCACGAACTCGAAATCACACGTACTACAATTCTCGTGAAGAGATTCAACTCAAATTCTCGCCCGATAATTAAGTCGTAAAATGAACCGCCAATTTAATTCATTTACGATAAACTGTGATTACTCTTAAACTCGTGGATTAAGCCAATTACTATTCTGATTCTGGTTCGGGTCATCACACTTTTAGTTCCCAGTGAAGCTGAAGAGGTATTAGCGATGCCGTTAAGTCAAAGAAGTGTGGAGGACCGCCTAGTTTGGCACCATGATAAGAAGGGTGTCTATTCTACCCGTAGTGGGTATAATTTTTTCTTCTCTATGAGACATGATGCAGCTAGTTCTTCTGACCCATAATGTAGTCAACGCGTATGGAGAACAATGTGGGGTGTGAATGTGCCAGGAAAGGTGAAAGTTCATTTTTGGAGAATTTGCAAATATATTCTTTCTACGATCTCACAATTGCGTTCGAAGAGAGTGCTCGTGGATGGATCATGTGTGCTATGCAGTAGAGGTGAGGAATAGACTATTCTTCACCTTCAACCTAATTGTGTTTATATAAAGGAGCTCCAGCGCTGCTGCTTCAAGCTCGGCATCCCGACTTTTCCCACAGGTTTCTCTAAAAGTGTACTAGATTGGTTTGAATTATGTGTGAATGGTTTGTCGAAAGAAAATTTGGCATGTCTTATGTTTGTGTTATGGTCAGCATGGAAGGAGATGAACAAGAGGGTATGGTCTGATAAGTTTCTCATAGTCAATCAACTAGCTTTCCAAACAAAAGCACATGTTGATTTCTACATATCGATCAAACTTTAGGTCGTCCCACAGGTGCGACGTCCACAACAACCCTAGGTTCCTCCAAGTCCAGGTTGGTTGAAAAGTAACTATGATGTAGCCTTTGATAAGGATCAGAGAAGGCCACTATCGGGGTTGTTTTGAGATCACCAAGGTTTAGTGGTTGGTGGCATATGTATGCGTGTTGACAATGTGATATGTCCTAAAGGTGTAGAAGCAATGGCTTGTCGAGAAGCAATGTTCTTAGCTCTTGAGAACCAGCTTGTGCCAACTTGCTTTGAAACTGACTGTTTGGAGGTGGTTACTGCAGTCAACTGAGCCAACTCGAAGGGTGGGGATTGTTCGAATGTTGGTAGGATCGTTGAAGATCTATTGGAGTTGAAGAATAATCTACATGGTTATCTATTTCACCATATTTACAGAGAGGGAAACTCTCTTGCTCATAAGCTAGCTAGATTTGCTTTACTTTTTAGTAATGTTAGTAGATGGGTTGGAGAAACTCCAAGTAGATTAGATGGCTTCTTAGCTTCTTGTATTGCTTGATTCTTTTTTTGAATGAAAGGTCGTCCAATTCTAAAAAGAAACACGTCACCATTGCATTTACTAGAGGTGTAGATCCATTCATCAGCTAGGTTCTCATTTTTCTGCATCACACTGAAGGTCATTAGAATTGCATACAGATAGTATCGAATTACTTTGTCAATTTTAACCTTTTTAGGTTGGTTGTTCGGTATATGTTGTCTTTTAATGATAATCAAGTATATGTTATTATGTTGTACTTACTGAGTCACTGTGACTCATGATGTACACACTTTTTTGTTTTTATTTTTCAGATGATAAGTAGAATGTTTTGGGGAAAAGGATATGCGTCTACTGAGAAAATAAATTATTTCTATTTGTATTTAGAATTGCATAAATGTAAGGACTGTTAAGTTAAAAAAAAATTGGTTTTCAATAAACGTATTATTCAAATAATTTTGTGTTTTAAAGTTTTTTTGTTTATTATTCACATCACAAATCTGAAAACTGTATTTCTAAATAATAATGGCCCAAATTTGGGGGTGTGACACAACATATTGTCCTGACTCTTGACCAGCTGGATGTCTTTATCAAGGTATAGAAAAAAAGGGAAGGATGGGGTGGGGTTGCGTTCTCTTCTTGTAATTGATGTATTTTGATGTTGCAAGTGGACCATTTTTAAAGACACTTATGCAAAAAATTGGATACCTAGAATGGGTGGAATGACCACTTTTTTGGATGCAAGATGGGGTGAGTAATTCTTAACAAGTAAATGACGTTCACATCGTTAAGTTTTTTGGATTTGGTATGAAAAGAAGGATATATGAGAACATTTTTGACATGAAATAAGCGTGGCTGGTTTGAAAAAGGAGGTATGAAACCTCAACTACAATGTCAATAAATGAGAGCTCAACAGTTTTTGACGTGAAATATGTGTCTGCTATGGTTAGAGGGCCAAATCTTAGTGGAAAATAAAACTACAATGAAAAAGGAAGGGTCAATAAAGCAATTAGAATAATATATTTTTTTGGAAACTTAGGTCAAGATTTGTGAGGTGAATAAAAACCACTACAAGTGACTTAGTGGTTTTTATCTAGTTAGGTGTGCTCCCCAACCTAGGTTTTGAATCATGAGGGCATTAAAAAAAATTTCAAGCACTATGCTGCAATGCACAGTTGGATGAGCAATTTTACATGAGCTAGGAGATCAGTCTTGGGCCTAGGAAACCCTTTGGACTACCTTGACAAAGTAAAAAAAATAATTTGAGGGTGCACAAACATGTGTGCTCCTCACATGCGAGGTAAACTTTCACTAACCGATTGAGTTTTTGGTACGACTTTAACAACAATGGTGACACATCTTGCATACGCGGCTACTCTGACATATTGTACGACGTACTATCTTTTCTACGGAGGCCCACATACCAACCGTATACGTTTTGGGTGTGAAGTCTAATCAAACTCCTCTTAGCTTTTTTTCTTTTGATACAATCTCATCTCAGTTTCTCACACTTAAATATTATATTTTACTAACCGAGGACATGCACACCTGATAAGTGTGGGAGGGAGAAAGTGGTTTACTTGAAAAGTGGTAGTTATTGTAGAGAAGTGAGAGAATGTAGAAGGAAAACGTAGAACTAGTTTTTTTAAGGAGGGAAGTTATTTAGGGATAGGAATGGGTAGGATAGAGTATGAATATCAAAATACCATACCTATACCCGAGTCTATATTCTGTACCCGTACCCACCTCGATACCTGTAATATTATATTAGATAATACTTGTCCCCGTATTTGTTGGATACTAGGGTATCTGTACCCATCTGTTACCTGTAAAAATATGTTTAAAATAATATAAAAACTATTATAAGCAAGTCCATCGATCCAAAGAATATAAAGTGATTTCGTGCAACAATTTTCTATATACTAGTAATACAAGTCTAGCTTATTTAGAAAGAAATGTCCTATTTTGGTGCTCTCTTGAGAGAGAATTTTAAGGCTCTAAACGAGCACCTCTTCTTCTCTTCTCACAAACCCCAACTTCCTAGCCGCTTCCCCTCCTCATCCTTTCCCAATCTGAAATTCTACCACTCCAACCCTTCTCTTTCCTTCTTACTTCGATTCATATCATCAAGCCAAACAATTTCAAATAATTGTATGGTCGATTCGGCTGAAGATGTGGCCGAACAATACAATTTGACGATGGATTTTACCCATCAAGGTGCTGCGCAGCTAGAAAAGATCGTCCTATCGGACTCCGACGAGGATGATGCTCTCCCCGACTGCTTTTACGACGTTCTCCGATTGTTCGGGATGGATCCTCTAGCGGTGAGGAATGAGAGTGGCATGCAAGCCATGCTTGCACGTCTATGGGGTACACCGAGCTAGCTGACGAAGGTGTCGTACGGTGAGGAAAGCTCCGGATATATTTTTTTGTACGTTTCGGGATGCGGCGTCGGTGCGCTGTAAGGTCCAAGGAGGGTAGTGGTACTACGACAATCATACTTTGATTGTTGAGAAGTTTGATGGATTTTTTGATTTTATGGCGGTGGCATCGGTTTGGGTCAAGGTTGGCAACGTGCCGAACAACAGCATGAATGAATTTAGGCGAAACGGATCAGAAGAAAAATTGGGGAGCTTAAGGAGATTGATTTGCCCAAGCTAGGGCAAGTAAAGGAGATGTGGATTTCCGGTGGCCTCTCCCAATGCGGTGGCGATTTCAATTTTCTGCGGGTGTCTCGAAGATCCTTTCCTTTGAATACATGGGAAACCAAGGCTTTTGTGGATTGTGTGGCCGGTTTGGACACCAAGATGGTGTTTATGAGGTGTTGGCAGCCCGAGTGGCGATAACAGAAAGGGTGGCGGCGATAGCGGCGATGTATGACTCTCATGCCACATTAACTGAGGCTGAGTCGACTACCTTGGTGAATGAAGCCTCGGGTTCAGCGCTGGTGCATGTGTCCCATGTGTCAATCATGCAGGGTATGGAATTTGGAGCTTTGAGCTACGTGTCACCCATGCAGGTTACTATAACCACACTTGGTCAATCTTAGGCTTCTGGAATGGAGCTCAGTCTTACCTCAGGTCCAAAGGACTGACGACAACAATTGGCAATGGCTGCTAGGTATGCATTGCAGGCCCAAAGTATGTCTCTCACGCCTTTTCAGCGAGGTGGTGGTACTGCCGCAGGTGCAAAAAAGAGGCAGGCATGTGAAGAGAAGCCATGTCTGGCTTCTAATAGTGAGATGACTCAAACTGACGGGCAGTAGGGCATCTCGAAACATGAATCTCCAACCAAGAAGGTGGTCGTGGACAAGGCGACCAAGGCTAGGGTTAAGGCGGAGGAGCAACAACTCACTCTACTGTAGTTTGGGGTATATATTTAGATACGGTGTGCGACCCCAAACTTTTTTGGTCTATCCTACACTTATCCGGTCTAGCAATGTAGGTAATTGTGCAAAAAGTTTACTTTAGGGGATTCTTTTTACCTAGTCGGAGATTTCGGTGAGCTCTTTGTACTCTACGACAATATCAATTCTATCGTTACCTCAAAAAAAAAGTCTAGCTTATTTCAAGTTTATAAAAAAAGTAAAATAGGGTACCAGGTAAATAAATAATTGTTTATTTTAAAATTTTAAATAAAAAATAAATTATTATACATAATATAATTTCTGTAATAAATATGTAATTTTTTATATTTAACATTCTTATTAGGTGGGTATGAGTACGAATATTGAAATACGATACTCGTCCCGTACCCATTCTAATAAACAGAATATTTGGTACACCCGTATCCGTTATCCGTTTTTACCTGTAATTGTCCTTTGTTAAGGTTGAATACCCGATGGATATTATTGCCATCCCTAAAGTAATTGTAGAGAGAAAGAAGGAAGTAGAAAACAAATATTTAAACAATATTTATTATTAATATGACGTCAATTATTAATATTAATTGGCATTCTCTGCAAGATTACAGAGAAATCTCCCTTTGTGACGACACTGGGTTCCAGAGCGGCCGGGAGGACTAGCGAGGCTAGGTTTATGACCGTTGGCGGGCATCTGGTCTCGACGGGGTGTTGAGACTGTTGAGGTGTTTTGAGTTTTCTTCCTTTTGTAGCTCTTGTTGCAAAGTTTGGTTCAGAGGGTGATGAAGATGTTGACTATGGGTCGTTGGGATCGGCCAACAAGAGGGCATCTCAGAGAGGGCCGACGACATGGATCTCCTCGCCGTGCCGGTTGAACTGAACGGTAGCGCACCAGAGGATGGAGGCGGCAAGCAGCAGCTCCTGGCCTGAATGTTGCTGCTGGTCGTAGGAGAATCCCATGCTGGACGGGAGTGTCACCAGGGTTTGGTTGGCAGTGCGCGGTGGTCAAGGGGCGATGCCGGCGGGTCGTGGCTGGTCGACATGAGGCTAGTCGGCCATGACGGCGAGGTCAACTCGGGAGGCTTGGCAACTGGGCCCACAAGTTTATAGGGTTTGTTGTGGACTTATGGGCCTGGAAACCTGGGATGCAATGGTCAATGGGCCTTTGGTGTTTCTTGCTAGGTATAGGCTTTGGACTTCTGTGAAAAGATGGATATCCCAATAGAAGAAAATGGTTTTCACTGCTGTGCCTTGTTCACTCGAGGTTGTTGAAGAGTGATTGTACTCGCTGTAATTTGTGGTGCATAATTAGATAAGATGTGGGACACGAATTTCCCTACGTCTAGCCCGTCTAATGATAGCCTTGTAATGAGCACGATGTAGTATAGATTGTTATAAGAAGGTCTTTATGTCATGGTGGTAATCAGTATTCTCATTTGTAACTTATCAGACTCAATATATTCTATCTTTCACTTAAAAAAAATTGGCATTCTCTGCTAATTGGTGCATGTTTGATTACATAGTTATCGTAGGGTATT
This sequence comes from Geum urbanum, assembly GCA_946800695.1. NCBI lineage: Eukaryota > Viridiplantae > Streptophyta > Magnoliopsida > Rosales > Rosaceae > Geum > Geum urbanum. Next base: position 36,862,857 of record OX327005.1, on the reverse strand, counting down.
CTGTGAATATCTGAGATGTTTTATATGTGCTTATTGTAATATGAGGTTCAGGTTATATGTCTCATTTATGTACTCAACAATTTTATTAGTAAAGTCTTGAAGGCTGCCACACCGCTTTTATTTAAAAAAATATATTTATTATTAATATAGATATTTTGTTAATTACTTGATATATTATGTCTAACTAAAGTGTAAAAGGCATAACTGAAAAAAAGACAAATATGGGAAGCAAAATCACTTCCCTTTATTATCACCTTTTTTTTTTTCATTTTTCAGGTAGAAGAAAAGTATAACAGAAATTTATTATTCTTAAAAAATGGAAACTGAAAACTATTAATTATAAAATGGAAATTAAGAAGAGAGAGAGAAAGAGTGCAATATTAGAAAGAGAAAAAGAGAAAATGGTGGCGGGCGTCCTTAAATCGCTGCGCTGTATTTGTCTGTCATTTTTGCTAATTTCATTTCATCCTCTTGCAAGCACAAACTTAATTCTACAGTCCAGAAAATCAAAAATTAAACATAAAAAAACACAAAGCTCCTCCTGTCTTCTTATTTTTAAATATTTTCAAAGAAGACAATCATCAGAGAATTGAGGAGCTCTCCTTCTTCTTCTTCTTCTTCTTCTTCTTCTTCTTCTCTCTCTCTCTCTCTCTCTCTCTCGCTCTCGCTCTCTCTCTCGGTTTCTTCTGCTTCGATCCCAAATCCTCATTCGATTTCCTCCCACAATTTTTTGACAAGAATCAATCGCTACAATTGGACCAGGTACCTTTTAGATCTAATCCATTTCTTTGGATTAGATTCAGATCTAATCCATTTTTTTTTTGGTTTTAGATTCAGCTGCACATTTCGAATCGGATTTGATTTGTGTTGTTATATTGATCGGGACAGAATTAGATTGTTTTGGGTTCGTGTTTTCTTATGTGTATTTTTGATAACTTAACGTATCAAATGTTCCAATTAGTTTTGCTGGTGTTATAGGTCATTGTTGATTCGGAAACTGAGCTACCATGAAGAAAGTCTTTGACCAAACTGTCAGGGACCTGTAAGTCCTCAATTATGTGATTTTTCTGATTATGTTGTTTAGTTTATGTTTACAAGAATGATCTGCGAATTGAGGCGGTTCATGATTAGTAGTTCCAAATTAGTTGTATCGCCTGTTCTTAACATTTTTGATAATCAGAACTTTTCCTTTTTGCTATTGTAATGGCTTATAATTTTCAAATTCTGCAATTTTGAATGCAGAAAGAGAGAGGTGAACAAAAAGGTGCTTAAAGTTCCTGGAATTGAACAGAAGGTAATCAAGCTTGTCTATAATATTTATGTAACTATGACATGCGAGAATCATTTGTTAATAGACATGGATGAGGAGTCTAACTTGAAATGTGACCCGTCTCTTATTTACCTTTCAGGTTCTTGATTCTACTAGTAATGAACCTTGGGGTCCTCATGGATCACTTCTTGCTGATATTGCACAGGCAACCAGAAACTAGTATGTCAGACATCTCCTTTTTTGGCTGTTTCAGTAACTTACTAATTTTGAAAGAAACTCATTATGTAAAATTTATGTAGTCATGAGTACCAAATGATTATGTCCGTGATTTGGAAGCGGCTTAGTGATACTGGGAAAAATTGGCGGCATGTCTACAAGGTTTGTATTAATTTCGCTCACCCTCCTCCCTCTCTATCTCCCTTCCCCTTGTACAATGATGTACATATATGGTACTATATATATGCTTTGAGGTTCATCTATTATACTTTTATTACTGCAGGCTTTAACTGTATTGGAGTATATGGTTGCTCATGGGTCGGAGCGTGTCATTGATGATATCAAGGAGCATGCATACCAAATATCAGTAATCGATAATGCTTTCTACTTGTTTTTAGTATTGATTCCATTTCACCTTCTAATGAACTTGAGATGATCTAACTCGTAAAGTAATTATATTATTACTTTTCCCATGTCACAGACATTGTCCGAATTTCAGTACATTGATTCAAGTGGAAGAGACCAGGGAAGTAATGTCAGAAAGAAGTCTCAGAGTCTTGTTGCACTTGTGAATGACAAGGAAAGGATAATTGAGGTTAGACAGAAAGCAGCTGCCAACAGGGACAAGTAAGTTAGCTGTCAGAAAATGTTGTTATAATGCTTTGCTAATGTATTGCTTGTGTGATTTAACATTTTGCTTTAAAATGTTTAGTACAGTTTTAGGACCAGGACTGACTGTTTAATTTTCATCGGAGTCCTTAACTTGATGCGTCGTAGCTACTTATTTACCCCAAGTTATTAAAAGTCTTGCATTGTTTTAAGATGATTTGGAACCTTAGGCTTCCATTTTTTTTATTTTACCTTTTTATTTTTATAAATTTGTAGTTCATTAGTTAAAAAAAATAATCTATTCTCTCTTTAAATCATGTTTATACTGTATTATACTCAATGTTTTAAAAGTTGTTAATTGGAGTTGGGTCGGTCGAGGAACAAAACGATTAGTTGTAGTCGGATAAGTCAGATTTGCAATTTTTCAATTAAATTTAATAATATCCATACAAATAAATGAAAGAAATTACCCTTCAAAAAAAAATGAAAGAAATTAGAAATAATATCCATACACAAAAACCAAAGAAATGAAGTAATCTTGTGTGTCTAGATAAGGTTTTCTCCATTTTTTGGGCTTATACACTCTTTTTTTCTTATTAATTTTATAAACGTTTATTAAAAAAATGAAAAAAATATATTTTTTTAAAAATATATTGTTTTTTTTTTAAATTGACCAATGACCCGACTTTTCTGACCGACTTGCCAAAATCTGTTCGGATTCTAAAAATCACCGCAGCCGACTTTTAGAACACTGATTATACTGATGCTCGTATTGCAGGCCGACTTTTAGAATACTGATTATACTGATGCTCGTATTGTTTTTAAATCCTAATTAATAGCTGAGTCCATCCATTATTGAAAGATACCAATTTTGTTTTTGGTTTTATATCCTATATTTCAGTGACTCCATATATTGTTTGACTTCTATTAGCTGTATGGGGAGTATTACTACTTTAATTGCTGTTTGCGTATTTTTGTTGCTGTATTAATAAATCTGTACCTTACGCTTTTTCAGATTATTAAAATTTAAAGTGTTTGTTGAAATTTATGTGTACAACATCCATTGTGTAGAAGCTTCGGGGAGTATAGTAGTGCTCATTTTATAAGTTAGTGTAACTAATACTCTTGATAGAATAACATGTTTTGGCTCTTTGAAATGTTGGTGTAATGAAGTAGTTTTTCTTTTGATCTAGGCATGAGAGTAGAAAGGATAAGTATCTAAGATTATGGCAGGTTCGTTATATTTGGTCGGTATATATGCATGGGATTTATGATTGCCTGGTGCATCTTAACAGGTTTCGCAACACACCATCATCAGGTGGAATGTATAGACCTGGTTCTTATTCTGAAAAATATGAAGATGATCGTCATGAAGGCCGCTATGGAGGCAGGGATGAAGATAGGAATGGTTATGGAAAGGAAAGAGAATGGGGTTATAGGGATGATGACCGCAGTGGAAAATTTGGGGATTCATATAGTCGTGATGGAGACCGTTATGGCTATGATGAACGCAATGGCAGAGAAAGTTACAGGGATGATGATTACCAGGGAAGAAGCCGAAGTGTTGATGAATATCAGTATGGCTCTAGAAGTAGAAGCTCCGATAGAGAGAGAGAGCGTGCATATGATGATGATGGTCAATATTCATCTCGGTAATGCCCAACCTTCATCTTCAAAGAGACCCTTGAATCATAATCTGATGACGAATCACTTTGATTAGATTGTTGGTCTCATTTATTGTTTTGGCTTGTCATCTTCAGCCATGTCAATGGCTGAAGTAGTCTGTTTCTTTTCACATAGGTTTCGAGAAGGCATGTTCTGTTTTTTTTTTCTTTCTTTTGGGTCCATCTTATTACTTTAGAAAGTAAAATATTTCTACAGGGACTAAGACGACCTCTTTAGTTTCATCATGAACTCTGTAGTCAACGTTTCAAATTGATTCTATACTATTTTACTTTCCAATCTGTACTCCATTCCTTCAGTTTATCTTGATCTGTATTTTGGACTTAATTGCTGTCATTCTTTGTTCTCATTTCAGTGGGAGTGGTGTTAGAGCTGATGACCAGTCTCAGGATGGAAGGTAAAAATATTATTGCACAATTACACGATTTGATGTATTTATTGGTTTGGTGTAACCATTTATAGTATATTTTAAAATGGTCAAAGTAGATCCGTAGAAGATTCTGTAAATAAGGAGTCCAGTACATATACTTATGATGGTTTTTTGCAGGTATATGTATTGTCTTTTAATATGGACTCTTGATAGGATATGCTTAGTTGAATCAGTAATGTTATTGTATCCATATTAGTAACATTTCTAGTTACCATTAAAAGTATCCATCATGGCAGGTTGAGTAGGAAATTTTCAGAACAGAACATTGGCGCTCCTCCTAGTTATGAAGAGGCTGTAAGTGACACTCGAAGCCCAGTTCACAGTGAGAGGTATCAATTTGTTCATACAGAAATATTGTACTTGTTATTTTTTTCCTATGATAAGAGGGAGAACATTCATTTTACATAACTTCTTGATTACAGGGATGGTGAACCTCCTGCAGCTTCTGCTCCTAGAGCTTCTCCACCTGCAGCAAATAATCAAACCCAAGCAACCACTATTCAACCTCTTGCTGTTCCTAGGGATTCGTCTCCTCCAGCAAGCTACAATCCAAGCCAAGCAACTAGTTCTCCGGTTACATCTGCAGTGCCCGAAAAGCAGGAATCTGAGCATTTTGATGAATTTGATCCACGCGGTTCTGTTTTGGGGACTCCTTTTGGCTTTGTTTCAGGTAACTTTTTGGTCAACAGTAACTGACTGGCTGTCACTGGGAATCTTTGTTGCATATGGAAGAGGGTCTGGGGGTTAAGGTGTAAATTTTCTTGGTATGGGTATGGGTAGTGCAAAGGGCAGTGTTATTGTGTGCTCATAAAAGCCATATCTTTAGAGTATGTACATTTTTATTATTTCATATTTTCACTTTTTTTCATCGGTTTCAATAGAGGCTGGGGTTTGACACAAATGTCTTTCAAGGGCTAATTGGTGTTTTTATATCAAGCATTTGTTTTTTTGTTACTTTTGCTTGAAATACTCAGCACTTTAAGCTCACTTCTATCTTCTGGCAGCTGCCCCAACTACCTCAAACAGTGCCGAGATGGACTTATTTGGTTCCCTGTCAGAGTCATTTTCTTCAAATTCATTGGCCATTGTACCGATTACATCTGAAGCCGAATCCCATGTAAATTCTGCTCCCGTAACTGCAATTGGGGCAACTCCCCCAGTGTCTAATGTCATGAATCAGGTAAACACTTATTTATTACAAGAAACTTCTCATATTCCATCTTTTTGGGGTTATTCTCTTATAGCATTTGTGATTGTTTGACATATTGTTCAATATCACATTTGAGGTATGTAGTATTTCATTCAGGATTCCATTTTAAATGTAATTGGCATATCACACGATCAGTTTTGTTGAACCATATAAGCACACATTTATTATCGACAAATGTCCCCTGACTTCTTATTTAGTTGATGAAAACAACGTATTACCTGTAGGAAGCATATTATGGATCGATTTGTAAATTTTGAGTCGAATGGTTAAGCTTAAAAAGTATTTGTTTTCCTTTAATTTGGTGATATATGTTTCTCTAATTTAAAGTGTGAAAACATCAAATCTTACTATATTTTCAACAGTTGACATTATGTATCCATCCGCTGCACCCGGTTTATTTATCTAATTTCTATTGGATCAAATATGCTGATTGAAAGCACGTTGTTCCAATGCAGTCATTTGAAGATCCATTTGGTGAGTCCCCCTTTAGAGCCCTCCCTTCCACTGAAACTGGGCAACCTCAACCACAAACGTCCTTTTCTGCAGACTCCTTTCCACCAACCACAAACCATAGTGCAGATACAGTTTCCACCTTTCCTGGTGGGGACTCATTTTCAGCTGTTACCTACCCTGCCTCTGGTGCTCCCGCTGCTCAGACTCCAACAAACTCACAGTTTATGCCTCAAGATTCCTCCACTGACCAGAACACTGATATTTTAGCTGATATTCTCCCACCTTCTGGAGCTTCACAGCCATCGTTTGCAGGTCCAGCAAGTCAACCATCACAGCCGACATCAAATATATATGGAAATTTTCAACCGCAGCCAGTATCTATGGCTCCACACACCCAAACAGGATTTTCTGGACAACATGGCAGTGGGGCTTTTCCCTCGCAGGGAGGACCTACACCTCTCATCACTTCACATATGGCTCCTCAAATGGCAGCAGGACAATTTAACAACGGTCATTTCATTTCTCAACAAGGTGAATTTGCAGCTCCCAATGGTGGAAACTTCTATTCCCAGCAGGGAGGATCTACAGCTCCCATTAGCTCTTACATGGCTTCTCATACTCAAACCGGACCAGTTGCCCCTTATGGTGGTGGAAACTATGGGACACAACAGGCTTCTTCCCAGAATTCTTATCAAGCTCCAACTGGACCGGCTTCTCAACATAACATTGATGCTCTGGGTAACCTTCTTCCACAAGGAGGATCAAACGCTCTGACATCAACAACAGGGGCACTAGCTCTAGTTGAAAAACCACCAAAAGAAAACAAGTTTGAGACCAAATCAGCAGTTTGGGCTGATACAATGAGTAGAGGGCTGGTTAACTTGAATATATCTGGAGGTGAGTGCTACATCCTTACCTTAGTTTATTAGCATTAAGTTTCTCGCACTTGCTTTAATTCGTTTTTACCTTCTCAGCAGCAAAAGATTAATGTTTTCATGGGAGATCTCTAACAGCTTCTTTTTTTTAACTAACGTTGCAGCTAAAATTAATCCGTTGAATGATATTGGAATTGATTTTGATGCCATTAATCGGAAGGAAAAGAGGATGGAGAAGCAGCCACCAACTTCTGCAACATCAACTATTTCCATGGGTAAAGCTATGGGATCTGGTTCCGGTATGGGCCGTGCTGCTGCTAGTGTCCTTAGGACTCCAGCGAACCCAATGGTGGGTTCTGGTATGGGCATGGGCATGGGCCCGGGCCCGGGGATGGGGATGGGAGTGGGAATGGGAATGGGTGGTGCTCCTGGTGGAGGAATGGGCATGGGCGGCTATGGAGGCATGAATCAACCCATGGGTGCCGGAATGGGGATGGGGATGAACGTGGGTATGAATACGGGGATGGGAATGAATATGGGAATGGGCATGCAACCGCCAACTGGATTTCCTCCCGGGCAAAATATGCCCAGTGGTTATAACCCCATGAGCGGCCAAGGTGGTTACCCTCAGCAGCCATATGGTGGCAGTTACCGATGAAACTGACCCAAGGGGACTACAGTTTAGCCTGATGATCGGAATGGCAAGCCCTGTCTTATATATTTTACACAGATCAAATTTAGACCAATATTTGGTATACGAGGTTGTATCTGTAAACAAGAGTCCTGTAGTTGTATGTGGCCCAGTGTGATGTATTTTTATTTGTTCCATATGATTGATTGTTTTTCGGGTCACCAGAGCTCCCTTGGTGGTGTATTGCTGGTTTCAGCTGTTATCCTGTTTTTGGATCAGGAGAGATAACCATTCTCAGGTTATCATTCTGTTCCTTTTCGTGAGAACATTCTTTTTGTCACTTGTCCTTGATATATATAGCAGCGAGTAATAATAATGTGATCATTCATTCTTCGTAAGTTTGCTGGTATTGAATCAGACTTGCGTCGTAATCTTACTATGCTGTTGCCAAATAGTTTCAGTTACTGTACAATAGACGAAAAGAGCATGGGTTCTATCTAGCCTCTTCTGTAGCCTCTGATGAATAGAACTCGATTTCATACCCTTGGCAATGTTGTGTTGGACTGATCAGAGGCGTTTTGAGGGGACACTTCTCTTTCGTACACATTCATTCATTTATTCTGTTTCTGTTTCTCATCTCCCAGTTTAGCTCCTCCCTATCGAACTGGTTTGAGGGTTTTAGTGAAGAATTTTGTTCAATGTTATTGTCCTCAGCTTCCTGAACTCCTGAAGAAGCTAGTAGGAATGTAGGATGCATCATTTCCGTTACAGACGTACTTACAGTTGGTGAAAATGGGAAAACTTGAGACTTGACCAACCATGTCTTCTAGCTAGTTCAGTTCCACTGGGAATGGGACAAGTTCTTGGCCGACTTGTTCTAACAATGACAAACACCAAAGAACAAGAATGTCAAGTTTTCTTGGCATCATCAAAATATAATTGATGTGGATGGGATGGCCTCTCTTGTTGTCTCCTTATTGATTGCCTGCTGTGAGCATCAAGACTAATAGTTATTATATATCAAGAGCGACACTTACAGTTGAATCAAGCTTCACTAGCTAAAAATCATGATGATCTTAATAATCTCACTGTCTGTGCTGTTTCTCTTAGCTCTGATCATCAAGGCCTTTCACAAACTATGGTGGATTCCGATTCGGATTCAGAGCATGATGTCCTCACAGGGAGTCAAGGGTCCTCCTTACAGACTTGTCTATGGGAACAGCAAAGAAATGTTAACACATGCAAAAGGAAGCCATGAGCAAACCCATGCCTCTTCAGTCACATGATATATTTCCAAGAGTTCAGCCTCATGTTCACTCCTGGATCAAGTCCTATGGTATAAACATACAAACTATTAGCTTAACTCGCTATAATAGTCTAGTTTATGATTAGACTTGATGTGTTTGGTTCACACTCCACAGGGAACAATTTTCTTCCGTGGTATGGACCGGAAGCTGTTTTGGTTGTTACAGAAACCGACTTGTGCAAAGAGATTCTTCATAACCGAGAAGGGATATATCCGAAATTAAAGAGTAGTGACTTTCTGAAGAAGTTAACTGGTGATAGCATTTCAATGAGAGAAGGTGAAAAATAGGCAAAGTTGTCCAACCATGCCTTTCATGGAGAGAGTTTAACAGTAAGTATCAAACATATATATAGCTCACAAGAAAGTGAAAAAACAAATGAAGATTAAACCTGCTAATAATGACTTGATGGTATATATTGTCCGTGTAATCAGAATATGTTCCCAGACATGATAACTAGTGCTGAGGTGATGGTAGAAAGATGGAAAAATTATCATGGTAAAGAGATTGATGTGTTTGAAGAATTCAGGTTGTTCACTTCCGAAGTGACTTCTAGGACAGCATTTAGCAGCAGCTACTTAGGACAGAATTTTTTTGAAATGTTGTCAAAGCTCTACCTCTTGGTTTTCAAAAGCTTTTACCAATCTAGATTTCCAGGAATGAGGTAGCTCGCTAGCTAATAGCTGTTGAACTTAAATGTCAGTGGTCATGATCACTGCTAATGTTTTGTCTTTCATATAAATTTGCAGTAAAATTTATAGAACTAGTGACGAGATTGAAGCAGACAAGCTTGAGAAAGGAATACGCAACGCCATAATGGAGATAGTAAAGAAAAGAGAAGAAAACGCAACGGCTATGAATGATACAGCAAAGTAGGGTTACCACAATTACAAACCAAAACTCTAGCCTTGGTCTTTTTGCTACACCTCCACCAGATTTTGAATGACTAGGACCGAAACAGGGGTCACCGAGTAGGTCATCGACGATTTTCTCCTCACCTGTGGTACAGGTGCAATAGCTGATTCAATAGCAATGGTCCAGTGATCCATGCTCGTAGGGTTGTTCACATGGATCCTGTGCATCAGGATGAGGTATTGGAAGTTGAAGCGACGGCTTGCGGAGACAGTGGGGTTGGGATGTCTGAGGCCAATAGCAAGAGTAAGAATGTTGACGTCAGAACAGATGAGAAAGGCACCATGCAATTGCTTTCTGCAACCGAGGAACTTCAGAGAGAAGAGCTTGTTCCTAAGCTGAAAACGAAACAGGGCGTTGAGACTAATGAGCTTGTTTCTCAAGTCCAATTGGAGGCAGAAGATGTGGTAGAGGGCAGTGTGATTTGGAGAGATCTCGGGGTCACCAAAAAACCTCGTCTTGGCTTATCTCTTGGTGATTAAGTTGTTTTTGGACCGTACTAGCTTGGGATCGCAATCTCCAGAAAAGAACAAAAGTGTTGAAGGAAAGAGCAAGAAAGGGAGACTGGTGGGAAGTCGTAACAAGAAACCGGGAAAGAATTAGAGCAACAGGATCCGGTGGTGGGACCTCTTCGACTCTCCTCAGTGTATAAGAAGGTGGTTTCACAGTCTTATCTTCGATACTCAAATAGTCTAGGCTTAGTTTTTAATTTCAATGTGTAGGAACATCACTGCTTAGCCTAGAGATTTCTCTCCTTAAGTTGTGTGGGTGTGTGTGTGTCTTCAATACTCAAATAGTCTAGGCTTAGTTTTTAATTAGGAACATCACTGCTTAGCTTAGAGATTTATCTCTCCTTAAGTTTTGTGTGTCTGTGACCTTGCGTTACGCCTTTAAGGCGTGCCTCTGTGAGAGGCGAAAAGAAACTGCGGCATTCTACTGAAAAAAATGGAAAATATGGCAAGTCGTTGTTAGGTCCATAATTATGTGCTAATTACATTCTTAACTTCATGTTTATTTCTTATTTTTTATGAATAAAACATCATTTTTATGACCTTTTTTTATGCTAAAAAATTGGGAGTTGACACAAAAACACTCTTGAAAATGGTAATTGATCACTTTTTGGAGAAACCAAACATATTTCTGGAGCTCTTAGAGAGGATGACGAGAAATCGGGAAAAAGACAAAAGTGGTCAACGCCAGCCAATAATCAACTCTGGCCAATCAACGCCAAGGTCAATGCTAGTCAAGGTCTTAAGTCAAGTCATGGAAGATCAAACCAAATGATAGAAAAATAAAACCGGCCCGGCCCGGCCCGACCCTGGCAAATAGAAGGTCCGAGGCGAAGAATAAAACCAGCCCTTTGTATGAAAAAAAAAATACTTTTTTTTATTATTTTTGATAGATTTTTGAACCTAATCGAATATAATGCTAGAGCTCATCTCATGTCCGAGATTTAAAATATACACATGAAAAAAAAATATACAATCCGAACTTCCGAAGGCATGCATATAACCAGTTCCTTAAAAATAAAGTTACATTCGTTTTTTACTCGAGGTACTTCGTTTTCACCGTCACCGATGAATTTGCGAACAACAGTGTCCAAAATTCATTGCAACCTGAGTATTTCCCATCTCCAATTCGCATAAGAACAATGAGCAATCTCAGTAAAAACGCAGTTGTAATATCAAATACAAACTAAATCGATCTATACGGAAAAGTTGTTTTTAGTAAGGGCTTTAGTAGTATTAAATGAATGTAATAATCATAAGAATCAAACTGAACACGAAGTCTAATCATATTTGGATTAACAAATGAACATTTAGATGAATTATGCTCAACCAGAAGCATCAAACTTGATCCCTAAATAGTCTTTGGGTACTGAAAGTCAGTAGAATACTAGAATATTACAAACCCAATAAACTAAATGATCACTTTCTCCTCAATCACATATACACGTTCAAAACATGCATTAAACATGTGCATCACGAATTCAAATGGTACAACACAAAGATGAGAAAATGAAAAGTGCAGTCGGAAGCATGTATGGAAGTTTAACAGGGAAAAAAAAACTTACTTGTTAGCTATGTATTTTGCAATCGGAAGCATAAGAAGCAGAAGAAGATGAAAATATGAGAATTGGAAATCTGACTTTAACATGCCTTCAGAGATACTAGCCTATTTGTAGAGAGGATTCTCAAGAAGATGAACTGTTTTCTCTGTAAATTGGAAATGGGTATATGGGTCGATTTGCTCCATACTTAATACTTGACTTGGGAATTGAGAGGAAGAAGAAAAGGTCAAGAATCGCGAGTTCGCTCGCGACTTGACGAAGAAAAAGTCTGCACTGCTGCGTGACTTTAAGAGTTCTAGGTTTTTTTTATTTTATTTTTTATTTTTTAAGATATATACCGATAGTAAATAATTTGGGACCCTTTTAGAATTTGGGCCCTGGACCGTCGCTCTGCCTACCCTGGATTAGGGCCGGGCCTGAGCACAAGAGTGGACTTGAATAAGTTTGGCTTGCTTTAGGGAGATTTTTTTAGTTATTTTTTTCACCTTATTTACTCTATTGATGTATTCAAACTTGATTCTAAGCATTTAGTGAGTAATACCTTTATGGAAGGCTAGGGGTCAAAACCTAGTCATTTGATGTAGACCAATGATGCTTTGATTTATGTAATGAGTATCTTTCAAGTGTTTTATGCTATTGAATGAGTTTGTCACCCAATAGGTGTTAGTTGGGAGGATTTATTAGAACCCAGTCTCAGGTGCTTCAAAAGAGGGTTGAAAAGGGAATCCATTCATAATCTTCATATGTGTTTGCAATCAAACTCATTACGCATGAAATACATTAGAAAATCTATCACAAAAAGTCTAGCTCCTAATCTTGGTTTACTTTGAACATCAAATGGTTAACGGGGGCATCCCTAGCCAATCAAAGATTTACATTGTTTTGTTGTTTTACATTATGATTGCATTCAGTTAGTTAATTAACTCATCAATCATTTGATTTCTCATTGTAGTTACACCACCGCTTGCATAGTTAGGTTACTAAAGAATTTAGCTAGGTAAGTTACTTTTCCATCTTTTTATTCATTAGTTTTGGGTCTCTTTGTATGTCTAGGTAATGGCGTAGTCTAGGACCTAATCGATTCAAACTTTAGAATTAGAGTGATCAATTCTCATGAGTTCGACACACGACTTCTTTATAAATTATATTACTTGACCCCGTATACTTGCAGGTAAGGAAATTACACTTAGACTTAGATTAATTAATAGTAAAAAAGTTAGGGAGATAAGTTTCTTAATAGTCGCCGATATCCTGAATTCAATCCTATTCTGTCCTGATCCCGATGATTTTCATGGCATTGGTTTTGTGCTCCATTGACGCATCAGAAGTATACAGTAGTTGTGTTTCTACGGCTCCTCTTACATAGGATTGACCACCTCCTTAGCTCTGCCAATGGTAGAGATGCACTAGAAGCAGAGTCGTCTCTAGAAGAAGGGTCGACTGGTAGCATCGTTGTTGCTTTGGTGGAGGGCGGCATCGTTGTTGCGTCGGCTGTGAAATTTTATTTGGTTTGGTGAAGTCGTTTAGTCGTAGGTTTTAAATCTAATAAGAATTTGACTTTTCATACAAACCCGGTTTGGACAGTCAAACACGTTTGAGCCCATCTCAAAAACAAGAAAATAAACATTGTTGGACCTTTGAGATAGTTATGCTTAGCTCTATTAATTATGTTTAATGAATTATGAATCACTGGTAATTGATTAATGGAAAAAATTCACTCTTGGTGTCCTAAACTCTTCGGGTCAGGTAAAAAAGGTGCCGGAACTCTAAAAACTATCAATATGATGCCCGAAATCCTAAAACGCTATCAGTGTGGTGCCTCGAACCATTTTTCGTCATGATTTTGTTTATTTTGATGACGTCACATGGTAATAATTTGAAATTAAGGATATTATTATCGTTTACCTCAGAGCTTCTGAAAAGCTCTGCACATCAGATTTTGTTTCTCTCTCTCTCTCTCTCACATGAGTCTCATCTCATCTCTCTATCTCCCTCCCTCTCTCTTGAAAAAATCTTCCATGAATTTAGTCCTCAAACTCCCCGGCTGGTGGTGGAGCTCACCTTTAGCCCCAGACACCTTGTTGTCACCGCCTTCTTTGTTTTCTTTGTCGTTGCCTTTTTTGTCTTCTCTGTCGCCGCCTCTATCCATCCCCATCGGATCACCCTGGAGGAATTGTTTTAGCACAATCTAAAAATTGTCCCTGGATTCGACGTATGCAGAGATGACGGGTCGCCATAAATGCAAAAAAGACCTACGCAGTTGAGAAGGGGGCGGGTTTTGGAGTAGAGGTGTCGAAGGGAGATAGGGTTGGAGGTGTCTACAATGAGGATAGGGTCGGAGGTGTCTGTAATGAGGATAGGGATTGGAGGCAGTGGTTTCGGGTAGAAGATCCATTTGAGGGTCTGGGTGAGTTTTGATGGGTTGTGGTCGGCTATGGCGAGACTGAGTCGCCGAAGCGCCATCATGGAGAGGTGGAGTGTACCAGTTCTCTGGGTATCAAGTTGGCTTAGGGCTCGGAGGGAGAGAGACCGAAGCGAGGTGAGCTGACTCGGAGTCAGTGGCGAGTTGAGGCTCCTGGGAGAGAAACGAGAAGGTGGTGATGGTCTTGACCGGTTTTGTTGGCTTTGGCGAGGGATTGGGTCCGAGAGGCGAGGATCGCCATTTGCGACACAATGGATGGATGAGGAAAGATCGGTGGGTATAGTGAACTGGTCGAGTGCCGGCTGCACTAACGAGGTCGTTTTGTGGGAAGTGGGATGAACCAATGGTTAGGGTTTTGCGGCGGCGGAGTTCAGGCGAGCAGATCGATGTTCGAGTTGTGGTCGGCGAACGATGATGATGAAAGGGATTGGCAGATCTGATTTGACTAAAGCTTGGACTCTGATCCTATGGATTGAGTTTATTGTAAGCTCAGTCAAATTTGTAAATAAAAACCAATGAAATAATGACACGTGGAAAATTAAAAAATTATAAACAAAAGTTATAAGGGCATAAAGGTCCTCAACTTATTATTTTTCTTCAAAAAGATGCCACGTCAACAAAATAAACGGAATCATGATAGAAAATAGTTAGAAGGCACTTCAATGATAGCATTTTAGAAGTTCGAGCATCATATTGATAGTTTTTTAGAGTTCGGATACCTTTTTGACCTGACCCGAAGAATTCAGGCACAATGGGTGAACTTTTTTCTTGATTAATTAATACTAGAGACTGGCCAATATTCTATGCATGTGATTAAAGTTAGTTTTGTAAACAAAGAAATCAGTTTTGTAAAGCAGTAAAACAGTTTTTGTAGAGTAAAAGTAGAAGAGTGGAGATAAAATAGGTGTTTGAAAATTTTGTATTTTAAATATATTTTCTGATTACTAAATTACCCTTATTATAAATTATGAGGTAAGCTACATATATTTTTTTTTCAAAAAACTTATGCGTTTCACTTCGAGACTATCACGTATGTGATGCTCTCGAAAAACTGCATCGTGTCTGCATTTAAAATTTTGAAACATTGCTATTATCTAATGCAATGATGTGTTTCATAAAAAAAATGAATCATCATTAATATGAGTTGTATGACGAACCATTTGATGATGTAACCATAATTTTTCTATGAAGGACGGTTATCTTGGTACCTAAGAATTTGATGATGTAATTGTAATTTTTCAACTGGGCTAGGGCCAAATTCAACCGAGCCAAAATTCATACTCATCCCCGATTAACTTGGTACCTAAGAAGAACAACAGTCAATGTCTTTGTATAGACTTTGGAGTCTTAATAATATCATGGTAAATGATCGATTTCCAATTCTCTTGGTTGACGAATTACTTGATGAGTATGCTACATGGTTTATGAAGCTTGATTTGTGCTCTGATTACCATCAAATCCGGATGCACTAAGATGATGTTCACACAACGGCTTTTCACAGACATGACGGCTAGGCCACTAGAATTTATTGGTAATGTTTCTCGATCTTAATGCCCCTTCTATATTTCAAAGTCTCATGAATAATATTTTTATTGCTTATTTACACAAGTTTGTACTATTATATTTTGATGACATATTTGTGTATAGTAAAAACATGGAAGAGCATACGGGCCATTTGCACCAAATTCTCCCATTCGTTGAGACTCGAGGCTTCCAAATGCTTCTTTGGGCAACCTAGTGTCAGCTATCTAAGGAACGTCGTATCGACAGTAGAGATCCAAGTTGACCCATCCAACATTCAGGCAAGGGACTTTGTGGGTTTTTGGGTTTAGCTTGGTAGTACCGTACGACCCAAACCCAGATTAAAGAGCTAATTAATAATATTTTGACAAAGTTAATCAAGGATGGTAATTAATTTAATCGTCAGTATTTATTAACGGCCTTTTGATCACAATTTTATTGTTTTTCAAAAAAAAAAATCATTGAAGAGAGTCGTAATGTTCATCTAGACAACTTTGTGGTCATGTCAAGTGTTAAAATCAGAATGACGACGAAGAAATTTTGATAAGCGGAAGTTTCATTACATTATTACTTTTCGGTAATTTTTCAGGTATAATTAAGTAGTTGCCAATTATGGAAACATTTACTTCCCATTTTGCGTCAGCCTCTTTTCTCTCTCCCCGACTCTCTCTCTCTCTCTTCGTGTCAACTGTCGCCGGCTAAAGGTCACCGTTGGCAACCAAATTGGTCAGTCTTTGTGTCAAAATCTTTGCCTTGGCCTCCTCTTCCTTTCCTCCAAAAAATTAATCTCCAACTCTCGTTGATTATAGCCAGAAATCGAGGCGAAATCTTAGGGTTTGAGGCCGATTCGGCTTCCACTGCCGGTGATATCTCGCCGCCACCTCTTGGGGGTTTGTTGCCCTCACACCCAAGAAGTGATTTCAACCTATTCCGATCCTCGCCGTCGTCGTCGATTACCACTGTAGTATTGATTTGAAATTTTGGTAAAATTCCTAACTTGTAGAGGTAATTCTGGCTTATTTGTGTCGAAGTAGACTGTTTTGGTTTGATGAAAGTTGTTGGTCTTGGAATAAGCGTTCAAATGATGTATAATTTGTAGGCATCGGAGTAAGTCAGTTTGACAGCCATTTGTGGGGCGTGTACGGTGCAGCTCCGACGACCAGAGAGTTCACCTTTTTATGGGGAGATTCCTGAGCCGATTTGTAATGGTATTTGTGTAGTTTTGTGAAGTTGGATAGATGTGTGTAACGTTTTGGCTGATGTACAGGATTCATGGCAACTCGACATAGTGACATGGTCGATCTTCATGAGTCGAATTGAGACTCACTTTTCAATGGAGCTTCACTTATAGATCGAATATATGATTTGTAAAATACGATGAGGAGTCTTGGTAGAAATGCATACTATCAGAAATGGAATGTGAGTTTCCAAAAGACATTTCATCTCGGATTCCTATTTCCATTTCATTTGTACGATCGTAACATTTTATTACTTGGTTTTAGATCTTTGCTTTGGCCATAGGAGTGCCGAGTAAGATTCTTAAATTAATGGATCGACAAGCTACTTTTCTCGTGATCCATATGAGTGAAAGTTTTATTTTTATAGTCGTTTAGTGAGTCTTGATGATTATATTTTTATCCAGTTTTAGTTTTGGAGGCTAGATATTTATATAGATAGTCAGTTTTGCATGAATGCATTCAGCTACTCGACTAATCCCCGAGTAGCTTCGGGATGGGTTAGGTGGCCCTACGCCAACATTCACGTCGTCCTGGGTTAGATGACTCTTGACGATTTTAGGTGACTAGAGGTCTAGTTACTCTAGTTACTATTTCACATAGAGATTTTCCGTCTCAGGTTAGATGGCCCTTGACGCCGCCTCCACTGCACGATACTCGAGGAGGTTTAGACAACTTTTCTTAATTTAGTACTGTATTGGTGGACAGACATAAAGTATTTTTAGTTTTTGTGCTAAATTGACCATTAATTTTCGTCAACTTACTCTAACAGTCTTCTTATTTTATATGCCATTCCCTGGGTCATTCGTCTTTAAACGCTCAGGTTGCAGAGTTTCAACCGAGATCAGGCGTGCATGCAGTTCGTGGCATAGTATCATCCACTATAGGATCTAAGGTTGATCCTGCAATTTAGTTGAAAAGCACCCGACCCCGATATAGTTGCCTAAACTGAGATTAGGCCATAATGACACTGTTATCCTAAATTCATTATGTAATAATATGAAAAATTTAATCGAAGCTCCAGGTCTCAAAATCATAAATCAAAGGAAATTATTTACTAATACAAACACTAATTCATATTTGTAAGTCGAAATGAAATATGATATGACACCCGAGCCGCTAGACACTCAAAATTACCCTAACTAACTAAATGTTAACCCGTAGGATCAACCTTGGATCCTACGGCGGGTACTGTATGCCTCAATCTGCATGCGCGTCCGACCTCAGCCAAAACCTACAACTTGGGCAGTTGAAACCAAAGGATCTAGGGGAAAGGCATAAAAAAAATATGGAAACTGTTAAAGTGAGTGGACGAAAAACAATAATCTTGTAATAACATAAAACAAAGTATTTGTGCCTTTCTCCGAAATAAAGAAAAATAAAGCACAGTGATTCTAAGAGATAAAATAGCATGTATGTGGATGCTGTCATATCCTACTCGTACTCGTAGCTAGTTCTAGGACGTGAAGTGTCCCAATGGAGTTCCCTCTCGGTGATCAGCCAGATGGCCTATGCATCGATGCATTATTATAGACATAACGTGTGTGTAACTCATAAAGCATAAAAACATAGTTGCTTCTGTGCATACACATAAATATAATCGTAAAACATATCATAAAACTTAGCGAAAATAAATTTATAAACATAGCCCTAGACTAAGCTACAATCAGTGAAAAGTAAATTGTCCACTCATTGGAATCGGTGGCTAAATATTCACAGGTTCATAAACCCTGAAATCATACTTGGCCTCCCTAAAGTCAAACCGTAGATTAATTAATATAGCTTTCGATTCGCACACTAGTTAACGTAGAAAGAAATACGAGACAAACGACCAAGGGGAAACTCACATTTATTTTCGATAATTTCGAATCGAAATTTGTTCTCGTACTCATCAAATAAAATGTTCGGTCTCATCCTTTGCGTCGGGCCACTTGAACTCAAAGAAGGTGAGCCTCGACTCGTCACACGACGATCGGCTGTGCCGAATGTGTCAAGTCTACTTAATTCCTGAAAATGAGCCAAATTATTAAAAAAATGGTTGAACAATATAAAACTACTTAAAAAATTTATGAAAGGTTCTAGGAAACTTCCAGTGAGAAACTAAACTTCTAGTCGCCGGAGCTCCATCGCACAAGATGGCATGTGGGGCCCACATGCCACCACATGCGGCGGCCCAAGCTAATCAGCCCAGAAATCTTTGACTTGCATGTCAAAATGATCATCACAACACACCTCACAACTTGCATAACTACAACTAAGGTCAATTCACATCATAGTGATCGGATTTTACCTCGAAAAATTGGAGAACTCATTGGATTTCATATCGGCCAACCAGTACTCTCCAATCATGTCAAGGTACGAGGTTGGATCCATTTGGTTGCTCTAACAATGGGTTTAAAAATCCTTAAGGAATTGCTGCCCTTTGTCAGTCAGAGCTCCACCTTCGGTGACAAGAAATCCGAAAAGACCAAGAAATTTTCTCGGCTTCGATTCTCATAATAAGAGCATTGCGTGGTTGAAACAAATGCATGGGGAGAGAGGGCTTTCGATTTAAGGTTGCTGGACAACGAGGATCCAACTGGGTAAGCATTTCGGGTAGGGTCCATCTGAGGGTCTGAGGGTCGGGTCGCACAAAGTGAGTTCTACCCATCTGGGTAGAGATTTCTAATTTATACCCATGGTCAATAAAATGATCAATGGTCCATATTTCACCATTGACAAATCTGACGGATCAGAATAATTAACTACTGGTAGATTTCCAATAATCACATAAATACTTCAAATATAAAAAATTCATAACAATTAGTTCGGTATACCGAAAAATCTAATAAAAATACGCACGAATTCGAAAAAAAATATCCTCTACAACTTCCATTAAGAAAGCGAGTCCAAGATCATAACCTATAAAAAGTCAATTTTTTAGTTGCGACGAATATCGATAAATGTATTATATATTAATTATCTCGATAATTAACTCGACTAAAGAAGATTATGTCGCTAATTTGGGTTTGGGTCATTACAATTAGTATTTTAGTTTGCATAGTTAGTTTAGAATGTTGAGCTACTCTGATGTCGAAAATAATTGTCTGTTTTCTATATTTTAGTAGTGAACAAATATGCGGAAAGTTTCTTTAATTTGTTGTATTTTAGTTAAGGATCTCCACTTTGGTATTCAAATAGTATAGAGAAACTATGTTAGTAGAGGGCCTAAATTCAATTTAGGCAGCTAAATCGGGGTTGGGTCCTTTCAAGTACTGTAAGTTTGTTAAGAATTTTGGGCCCATCTCTAAACCTCTCACTGGTCTTTTAAAGAAGGATAATATCTTATGGACCCCAAGAAAAAATTGACCACACAAAAACCAAGCATCAAATTAACATCTAGTCTAAATGCTTCAAAATTTTAAACTCTTATTTATAGATTATAGTATTGATAAATAGGAATCGTTCTTAAACCGGGGAATGAGGGAGATTCATGCAATTCGTTAGTTAAATTGAAAAATAAAGATATGGGGTTTCCGAAGTTCTTTCTAAACTAATAAATTGAAATTAAAACATAACCTAATATGTACAAGTGATCATCACATTCATTCATCAAGACTCTTCATAACATATACAAATATCAACACCAACGAAATCCTATAACCTAGCTCACGAAAACACATGCATATTATAATTAATTTGTGATCGGGATCCCCTATATCTAGAATTAAGACATTAAGAACAAACACACATGCATATCAAAAGCTAGAATATTAGAGCACATGGAAGGGTATTGAAACTTAGATAAGCTATAAAACCAAACTATATTTGAATTCATAAACAAATTCTTTCGAAACAAAACCAAAACAAAGGTTTATAAACAAAAACCAAATTATGGAGCAAAGAGGTCATTGTTACACTTTTTCAGTTTGTTGTCATGATCCCGTCGAAACTACTTCAGCTTGACAACTACTCTTTGATGATAGACAGCCTCAACTCTAGGGACTTAGCATATGGAGATCAAGGGGATGTTTTGTAACTTATAAGAGGCTAAGCGCATTATAAGAACTCTGGAAGGTATGAACTTGGTGTAGATTGGCCTTGGAGATGAAGAGCTTTGGTTGGAATGTCTAGGAATAGGTATTCGGCTGCATTTGATAGAATGAAAGATATCTCAATGGTTGGTCGAACCCTCCTTTATATAGTCACAAGCAAAACCCTAGTCCAACTCCTCTTAGGAAACTAATTAACTATACTTGAGCAGATTGACCATTCCTCACGAAATCAGTAATTCCCATAGCTTTAGGACTCTGATTTTGATAATTCTAGCGCCGATGGAAACTAGACTTCTAGATCTTTCAAACCATACCTTATTAACTTCTTGATTCTTTCTTAGCTGTTCAATATGGTCCATGGAAGTAGGGTGTCTTGCACACTTGGACACCTCTGTGGGTTATCTTTATATCTTATGCATTTTCACTCTGATTTAACCTCTTTACTCCATCTCTTTTGGTTAGTACCTAAAAATATAAAAACAAAAACAACTCATGATTAACAATACTAAGATCATAACATAGCTAAACGTAGAGAAAAAATGAAAGGACCCAGCCCCGATTTAGCTGCCTAAACCGAGATTAGGCCCTAAAGACCCCTTAATGCCAACAAATTCTAAACCAAAAGTTGAAGTGAAGATCAACAATCGTAAAAATCATAACTTAAAGAAAATTTTCTCGATACCGAATACAAACTCTATTAGACATCAGAGTATCTAGACATACTAAACTCGGTATATAGAATAAACTACTAACTCGTAGGATAATCATCAGATCCTACGAAGGGTACCACTATGCTTCGATCTACCTACACACCCAACCTCCACTGAAAAACCTGCAATTCTTGGCATTTGAAACTGAAGGGGCCCAAGAATACAAATCATTAGAGTGAGTGAATGAAAATAATAATCAAGTATACGGGAAAAACCAAGATAGTTTATGCCTTTCCATGAAACAACTGAAAATAAAACTCTAAGCGAGTCGAGAGTAAACTATCAATGTGCAAGTGATATAGAGATATCGCATAGGGATCTCTGATCGGAGACGATAATTACATGTGCAAGGTCATCTACTAGGTCAAGGTCTCTAACCCATCCTGACGATAATTACATGTGCAAGCCGAGGTTTTGGTCACCAGAGCTCCACCGTGCATGGTGGCACATGGGGCCATGCGCCCCCACAACTGGTGGCCACGTGCTGGTGAAATCTGGCCTGTTTTGATCCCTGCAAATCATACATCAATTGAAAGCTTAATGAAAGCCCAACACTTCATTTAACTACACCTAAGCAAGAATTTGGCCGAAAGTCATTGAAATCTACCTTTGTAACACGGAAATTATGTCGGATTCTAACATCGAACGTTTGCCTTCCTTCGGCCGACATGCACTATGAGAAGGCTATTGTTCGAACCCTGAAATGATGGGCTGCAAAAGCCCTAACGCCTCGCCGTCCAATTTTGGCAAGAGTCCCGACACCGATGGTAACATTGACTCGCCAGAAACATCGCGTCGGTTCCCTCACTACTCTATATGCATGGCCGAAATGAGGATGGAAAATGAGAGAGGGAAAGAAGGGCTATAGTTTTAGGGAAGGGAGAGGCAGAGAAAGTCTCGCTGACCAGCGACGACTCCGACATTGTCACGAGGCGCAAAGAGATAGAGAGTCGAGTCCGGAGGGAGGAGAGAGAGAGATAGAGATAGAGAGAGAGAGAGAGAGAGAGAGAGTTAGTTTTAACTACCTTTACCTATTAACAATCAACGGTCCAGATCATATCTCTTACTGATCAAACGGTCCAAATAATTTTACCAATGGTAGATCTCCAAATAATCACTTAAATACTTAAAACTTCTAAAATTCATAGCAATTAGCTTGGACCTCTAAAAAAGCCAATAAAAATACACACGAGCTCACAATAATATCATCTACAACTTCTGTGAAGAAGGTGAATCCTAAATCATAACGTATAAAATGTCAATATTTATGTCGCGACGAATCTTGATAAACGTATCATATACAGATTAACTCAATAATTAACTCAACTAATGATAATTAACTCGCCAATAATGATTCGGGTCATTACAATCTACCACTCTAATGAAAATGTCACCCTCAAAATTTACACGTGTACATGCCAAACAAAAAGACGAGGTGATGTCATAGCCGCTGCTTAAACATCCGCAACAAACGTTAGATAAATTATACTTTCTGAATTAGACCAATTCTAGCATTGAGATTTCCTTTTAATAAACTTGCGTTGGTTACTCACATTACTCGAACTCCTCAAGCGAAACATAGATTTGATGTGTTATGACACCACAACTAACTACCATAAGAATTTCTGTGATGTATTGACCTCGAAAACTCAGAATTTCAAAATTGTTGAAGTGATACCCAAGTCACTCTAATGAAAAACCTCATATGCATGAGAATTTGAATATGAAACTTCTACGCTCTTCTAGTTCTGTAGCTTTCGCCAGCGACCAGAGACAAAAGAATACTAAGAGCAACTGACAAGAAACCTTTTTGTCACACACCGATACCTCTGGAACATCTAACTTTGAAATTTAAGATCAGTTATCTTTACTAGTGAAATACTTGAATTGAGGAGGCTTCCATCTATTCTGACAACCTAGCATAAAAGTTCCTTAGACATATTCATAACTTAAACTACATAATTGGGGACAACAACTTGAAATCAAAACTATTATGATGAACAATTCACTATGCTAGTAGACGTCAAATAAGTGAGTATTAGTTACACTTCCAAAATTTCTTGGTTTGCGTTCTCGGCAAAGTTTGCCCGATAATCTCTGAACCTTCAAAACAAAAAAGAGTAATTATACTCATACAATAACGCAATACCGCACTCACATAATTACTAGTCTCGTTGAATGCTACGAAGAAAGTTAGAATTTGAACTGAATTGGATGTAGTACGCTAATAAATGGGAACTAGCTGAATCAAAAACATCAATCCAAAGCAATGCTTGAACCTTCGACGAGGTAACGTAAGTGGTAAATTATAATTTGTAAACTCAAAAGATTCGAACTGACTCTACTGAACTTGAACTCTGAAATGGAAGCACTGTGTACGAAAAACGAGGTGAACTAGAATTAGATTTATCTAAGGCAACACATCTCACATACGAAACAAGGAGAGGTAAAGATCTACACACGTCCACGAGAAAGGATGGCGAAGTTTCAAACTGATAATATGAGAAATACCTTCCTCACACACATTTTCCTAATGATTAATATACATGCCGAAATGTAACAAATGATGTCAAAAACTTCCAAGTCCAAAAGACGAAAGAATTCGACCGAGAAAGAATCCACAAGAGCACTAGAAACTTCAGAACACGCAACCGAAATAATGTACATCGAAATTCTTTGACACCACTGATGTGAGCAACAAACAAAGTTTTCCCGCCTCAAAAATATGATGAAAGATTCACGCATAAGTCGAATCTTACCAACATGCACATCATGCAAAAGATCATTAGCCGACTAGCGACAATGCGATTAACCATCAACAAGGTTCCACAGGATATCGAGAGAATTTGTAGAGAATTTCTACTGAGAATTCGGCATGACCTATTCTTTTATAATCGTCCCTAAACCTGCAAATTTGTCGCATTACAACAATACAGACAAACCCAACAACTAGAACCACTAACTGTCCATAATATTCTAGAGCATTTCCATGTAACACAAGTTCGATAAGATTTACATAGTACTCATCATCCAACAATCTTTCCAATAAGTTCAATAATAATGAATGGGTTTCAGGGCTTAAAGTCTGATCATCAAACCATCTTTGGGCTGAATAATCAAGTTGTTGCTGATCAACAAATTCCACCGAGACGAGAAATGATGACAAGGCAAGGAAAAGACAACTCTGCGTCAACGATTGCGAAAAGAGACAATCATGCAAGGGAGAATTATAAACACATGCAGTGATAACATTACTACTACTTGTACACCTAAATTCGAAAGAGGTCCCGTTCACGTCAAAAACTAAGCGAAATCAAGTGAATCAAAATAGTACATAATCGAGAACAATCTTCACGGATGACGTGATTACTATATTCTCGATGAACTATATCGAGAGATGTATTCATAGCGAAATGAAAGAAGCGAGATGAAACTAATGGAATGAAGTGAAACATCATTACTCAGAAGAAAACAAAATTAGTAGAAATTAACCATGACAATTCCACCAAAGAATCGTGTGCAATAATCCCAAAGCTATTCCCAGATTTTGATTTAATTGTGGGGATATGACTATAAGTCTTGCAACTACGCCAAAAATGATATACTAAACCTGTAAAGTAGATGATCAATCTCCTTTAAGAAAAATATCCAAAGTGTAACATAATAAGACTGAATGAAATAAATCGGAACGTATTGAGACTTAATGGAGTGAGTTGAAACGAAACACCCGCTAGTAGTGCAAAAAATCATAATGTTCATTGCGCAACTTTGCACTAGGCCTTATTTATCGTCAGACTACTTTGGTTTGATCCCTGTCCAATAACCATTCAATTCATTGCAATTATTGCATATGGCACAAGAAACCTGAAAGTTCACCCGACATAGGAAACTGGGAAGCTAGATTTATAGACGAAGCTTTGCAACTGAACACAAACCAAAGAATCTGCAAGGTTGAACAAGACGAAAGGAAGAGCATTGAGTACAAAGACTCAACCACGTTGATTATTAGGTCACTCAATCGATAATAATAATCTTGTCGTGACAATCCACATAATACAAAACCTAACATAACACATAGAATTTCCAAAAAGTTTGGTATAACCTCCCCGTAAATACAAGATCAACCAATATCTACATGAAAATTAACACTTTTAATATGACAAATCCCACAAACAAATTGAGAGCTACCATTGCTCTTCCGGATTTCTCATAACTTAAAACACATAGAATTCATACTCCTTAAACATCTAGCGAATTATAACACATGCATGGTTTAAATCATGACGTAAATTTCACTTGTGTAATAACAATGTAACGACCCGAGCCAAAATAGTGAGTTAATCATCATTAGTTACACTGTTTTGCGAGCTTAGCACCATAAGTCACGTTTATCGAGATTCGTCACGGCTAAAAAATTGACATTTTATAAATTATGAAATTGGACTCGCTTTCGTCACTGAAATTGTAAAGGAAATTAATTCGAGCTTGTTGATACTTTAATTGGATTTTTCCGCGGTCTGAGCTAATTTCTACGAAATTTAGAAGTTTATTGTAAATAATTATTAAATTGTTGATTCACCATTGGATAGATCTTGTGGACTGTCCAATCTAAATCTTGCTTAATCTGGGCCGTTCATCTAATTGGTAATTACTGGACATTTTTGGGAGCCAGCTCATTTCGACCCAACCATTTCTCTCTCTCTCTCCTTGCAATCGACCGCATATCGTCGTCATCGTCGACGTCGGCCGGTGAGCTCTCCTCGCCTTCACTCTTCCCAAAAATCAAATCTCATCACCCCCCTCAATCAATTCCAAGCCTCAAACTAACCATGCAAAGAGCATTGGGATGAAAATCGTTGAGATATCTCGGCGACTTACTGTCACCAACGGCGAGCAAGCTCCGGCCAGAGTTGGTCGTTGAAACGTTGGGGCTTTTGAATCCCATCCTCCAAGGAGTCGAACGCGACATATCTCAGACTAAGCCGTGGCCTGACGTCGTCGTTCGATCGGTTAGAAATTCCATAGAGGTTTTTCAATTTCTCAAGGTAATTTCTGATTGTTGTAATATGAATTGACCTTGACCGGAGTTATGAAAGTTACTGGGCTTGAAGTGAGTTTTCTATTGATATGCGGGTAAGAACTTTTTGGGCAAATCGATTATGGCCGCCGCCGCCGTGTGCGGCAGAGCTCCTGCAACACACACCGAAATTATCACGTGTAATTTTCTAGACCATTTTTTCATAGTTTTTGGGTTGTTTTGTGTTGTTCGGTCACATTTGTAACATTTAGGCTATGCATAGGAATCGAGGTGACTCGACACGTCGACTCAAATGTTCATCGCTTGTCGAGTTAGAGCGGAAGCTTCGTAGTGTTCGAATTATGAACTACAATGTTCAGATCATAAAGCGAGTCATCGAGTACGAGAACGAATAGCATTCCACCATTATCAAAAGTAAACGTGAGTTCTTGTTAGACGGTTTTTTTGGACTCTTCTAAGTTATTGTACGAATCAAAAATTATAATAATTTAATCTATGGTTTGACTTTAGGGAGGTCAAGTACGATTTTCAAGTTGATGAATCTATGAATAATTAGCTGGTGATTCAGGTGAGTGGATTTTTGTTTTTCGCTGTCGTTAGTAATTCTAGATTATACATGTTTATGATTTATATCATGTTTTTATGACATGACATGTTATATGTTTTATAATTATGCATGGATGCACTGCACGATATTTTACGATTTTTATGCACGTCATGTACACGATTATGCATCGATGCATAGGCTGCTGAGCTGATCACCGAGTACACTCTAGGTGGGTCAGGAATTCCTTACCCGATGGTTCATACGTTTTTGCCTCTACACACTTCCATTACTTTTATTTAGACCCGCTGGTTTTCATTTTACTTTTCTTTGGAGAAAGGGATACGATATTTCTTATGTTATATGAGATTTATTTTTTGTCCACTCACTCTAAAATTTTTCATGTTTTATATTTCTTTCTCTGAGCTCTTTATTTTCAAACGCCCAGGTTGCAAAGTCTCATTGGAGATCGGGAATACACGTAGATCGAGACATATCGATATCCACCGTAAGAGCCAAGATGATCTTGTGGTTTAGTAATCAACATATCATAGTTAGTTAAGAAATCTAGCTGCTCTGATGTCATAATAATTTTTATATTTTCACTTTTGGGCAATTGTGAATTAAGATTGGGAAATAATTTAATTCGACTTATGATTTTTGGCTTATTAATTCCCTTCAGGTCTTCTCTTTGCTTAGCATGTTTAGGTTTTAATAGTCATTAGGGCCTAATCTCGATTTAGGCAACTAAATCGAGTCTGGTTCTTAGAAACAATACATGTGAGAATCTACAAACCATCATCCTAATCTCCGTCTACTAACACGAGTGTCGATACACATCTTATATATCAAAGTGGTAGAAACCACCATTTCGCCACATACCGCAAGAAAAGCTCAAGAACAGTGTCACACCAGCTAACATGTCACATACATTACTATGATTAAACTATGAGAATAAATAAAGCACGTGAGAAAATTCAACATATGATAAATATGTAAAATTGCTTTCTTGCAATACAGATTGAGTTCGTAGAGAATAGGATACACTGACTCATATACTAGGTTAGTACTCGATCACATTCGTCACGTATTCGATGACGTTCAACACCTTGAGTATATGATAAGGATCCATTGCAGTCGAAAAATCCTCGGAATATGTTGAGCGTAATCGAACACGAAAACAAAAACAACCTAGTACAGTCTACAGAACTTATAGCCTAATGCTTTGATAATAACTGAAATGACCCAACCCCAATTTAGCTGCATAAACTGAGATTAGGCCCTAAAGACCCTTAATGCCAAGATATTCTAAACCAAAGATCAAAGTGAAGATCAATAATCGTAAAAATCATAACTTAAAGAAACTGTTTCTCGATACCGAATATAGACTATATTATACATCAGAGCAGCTAGACATACTAAACTAGCTATATAGAATAAACTACTAGCTCATAGGATAATAATTAGATCCTACGAGGGGGTATCGATATGCCTCGATCTGCGTGCATGCCCGACATCCACTAAAAACCTTGCAATTCTGGGCATTTGAAACTGAAGGGGCCTAGGAATAGAAATCGTTAGAGTGAGTGAACGAAAATAATAATCAAGTATACGGGGAAAATCAAGATAGTTTGTGCCTTTCCACGAAACAACAGAAAATAAAACGACTCGGCGAGTCGAGAGTAAACTATCAATGTGCAAGTGATATGGAGGCATCGCCTAGGGACCTCTGATCCGAATGATAATTATATGTGCAAGGTCATGTACCAGGTCAGGGCCTCTAACCCATTATAGAGCCCTCGAGAAACGAGTAGCTAATTTGTGAATGTAAGGTTAAGGCCTCTAACCCATTCTGGGGCACTCATTGTGACGACCCGGACCAGAATTAGCAGTATGATCAGCTGTATATATGAGTTACTGCGTAGCCGCAGATTGACGACAAGGTTTGAACCGCCAGGGATTGTTAACGACTAAATTATTGGCCGAGAATTGGAGCTGGGTCTCTTCTCGAGAGTCGTTGTACGTGTGATTACGAGTTCGTGGGCGGTTCCGGATTGTTATTTCGACGACCGAGGAATTTGTTATGAATATTTGAAGTTTCGACGGAAACGGATTTAAATGGCGGGTTTGTTCGCGACTAAATTACCGGACGAGAATTTGGTTTCGGCTTCTTCACGAAAGTTGTTCTGAATTTAATTTCGAGTTCGTAGGAACTTCCGGAGCATGATTTGGAGTTACGAAGAATTAGTTGCGAATATTTTCGTTTGTTGATTAATTAATCGAATTAAATGTGTGCTTGGTTGAACAGTTGACTTTTTATCCGTTTGGATGATGTGTTTGACTTCGGGTGATTATTGAAGAGTACGTCGAGACAAGTTTGTGGCCGCGAGAATTATCGGAATCGGAATTACGACGAAGAAGTTACGCGTGTTTAAAGTTTGTCGAAAAGGATAATTATGAAGTTTCCAAAAATGGAAAGTCTATAAATAGAAGTTGCTACTTTGGGCAGGTCAGACCTTTCCTCTTTGAGTGTTGACCGAGTTGACTCGGTCAACTCGGTGGAGAATGAGAATTCACGTCGGCCTATAGGTGGCTCACGGCGGTGCGACGACTCCGGCCACCCCAGAGGGCTGGGCTGGTCCCGTTCAACTCGTCTCGGTGCCCCCGTCCCTGTGCCGACCTCCTCTCGTGGTGGAGCTCACGGTGGAGAGAGATTTTTGGAACCAAAGTTCAAGGTTTTTGGTGTTAATGGTGACTTTCGTTTCGGGCCGAGTTGAACTCAAACATGGACTGGGTTTTGTAGCCCTCTTCAAGGTGATTCTAACCATATAAACATGGTGTTCTAATTCGATTTGTGGATTGAGAATTTTGGGTTTGAAATTTATGAACCAATTCGGTTTTACATGAAATTGACCTAGTTAGAGTGAGAATTGGCCTTTGTTGCAGTTATGAAAGTTGCTCAGTGGGTGATTTTGAGTGGAACAAGGGTAGCTCCGCCGTGAAATTCTCCGGTCAACAGTGGCGCCGCCGTGGACGGCGGTCAACGGTCAGAGTTGACTTTTTGACTTTCGACAAGTCGCATGTCATTTGACTCGAAATCGCGCTCCGATCGCAGTGGGGAGGTTCGTTTTTCGAGTTGAGCGTCCGAACGTAAAGCGAGGTATTGAAGTGGTATATATGGATTTTCGACGATTTGTCGTATTCGATTTGTGTATTTCCGAGAATGGTGGTTTCTCGTGGTTTGATTCGAATTGTCGGATTATGACTTTGAATATTGGACGTTGTGATATTCAGGGGTTCGTGATCGTTGTTTTGGCGAAGGACCTTCCGCCGGATCACGGGTTAACGCGATACGCGTTACGCCAGTCTGTGAGTGGACATTTTATTTTCACGGATTGATTGCGAGTCTTTTATATACGTTTTATGAACTTGAGCATGCATATGAGATTTCGGATTACATGAGCATATGTTTTACGATTATATGATTATACTTATACGGATATACGTATACGAGTATACATATACTTATATGCTGTTTCATGCATTTGCATCGAAATGTTTATGATTTGGTTTACACAGAGTACAGTCGTGGTTACGTTGTTGTATCGATACACTTGCCTCTCGGCTGATCCCCGATGGTAGGCTTTATTCCAGGGGGGGCTGTGACTCCTGACCCGAGGTCTTTACCGGGGGGAGGCAGACCTCTGACCTGAGGCCTTTCTGGCTAGAATCACGTGTGGGTCCGGGATCTCGTGATTCGGACTGTACTAGCACGGGTGTGTCCACGAGTGACCCCGTGGGATTTTATGCATGCTCCGTATACGTGAGGAGTTAGAGTCTCCCTTGTGTACCATTTGATTATTTATGCTTTCGACTCGCATATGTTTTTATTATATATATTACTTGGTGAAAGACATTTATTTTCGTCCACTCACTCTAACGTGTTTATTGTCTTTCCCCTGGGCTTTTCGGTTTTCGTGCCCAGCTTGTAGTTCAGGCTCTGGTGTCGCACGTCGTGGTCGGAGGCATAGTGCTCGAGCTACTTTGTTTCATCCAGTAGGTATATTGTTCTACCTACTGTGGTATGCGGATATGGTTATGTATTAGATGTCGCTCTGAGCTTCCTATTGAATACGTTATACGGTTTTACACTGGATTTCAGTAAAGTATATATTATATGTATTGTTTACTTTACTGTTGATATATTGAGAAATCCGGATGGGATTGGTGCCCACGGTTTGCTTTTTTGTGGCATAGGATGAAGTGTATTTTCCGCGTGCAGGTAATGGTAATTCTACGTTAGTAACGAAACTCTGCCCAAATTTTGAAAATTTTTTGTTGGTTCGTGTTTTCGAAGGGGTTTGATTCCGATTTAGGAAGCTAAATCGGGGTTGGGTCCTTTCAGCTTGGTATCAGAGCATTAGGTTGTAGGTTCTGTAGACTTCTGTAGTCGTGTTTACTAAAGGTATTTGAGAATGTACAGCATGTCTGGAACGGTGACCCGACCGGCCGGCGGATAATCATCAAATTCCGGGTGTTGTATGCTTTCAAATATTTGAAGTTCCATGATTACGTTCCACTTGTTGTGAACGATATTGTATTCATTAGGATGCCTCCTGACGTGCTCTCCGTGTCGTTTCGGTTGTGGATCCTATTGAAGATCAATCGACACACGATTTGCCAGAGAATTGCGGATTTGGTTGAGTATTCAGAATTCAGAGAACCGTGTGGCACGGTTTGCCTGGTTTTGTGTGTATGAGCGTCTATACGTTGCCTCAGAGCTGAGATTTGTGGCAGTGATGTTTGCCTGAGTCAGATTGTTGTGTTTGGTGGGCTGATATTGTGTGAGTTCCGGTTGCGACTCCACGACCTACATTCAGAGTGTTGTGTATACAGTAATGTTTTATCAGGCTACCCAGCAAGCGTATTGTGGAGTGTTTATCCACCTGAGGCAGAGATGCATTGTCTATATGTTTGTCCATGTTTGCACGAGTTATGTGGCTTCAGAGGGAGCTATGTACGAGGTTCGAGATGAGTTTGAACCTGAGTATTAGAGGGAGTCTGATTGATATGCCTCGAGATGTCCGTGAGGAGCTTAGTGTGCTGCACTCAGTGGCGAGGCCGTCGAGAAGGAAAGATGTGTGCGGTCTTCGGGGTGACGGTTTGAGGAAAGTGGATTCAGTAATGAGATTTTGATGAGGTTGAGTTCCGACACTTCGGGATCAGTGACTTCATCAGGCTGTGGCCTTTTCGATTATGTTGAGGATCCTCTGCTAATCCGTTTGATGATGGCGGAGATCACAGTGTAGCGGACTTGCTCCTGTGGCATGAGTTTGGGCAATCGTTGGTGATCCTATCACGCAGCAGGTGTTGTGGTGATTTGTGTTCGTGGAACATTTTCAGTTGCTGTTTCGGTGGCCAGGAGGGTCACGTTACGAGGGAGCGCCCTCAGCCAGTTGTGTTTGAGGTTCGACAGCTCAGAGTTCACGAAGGGATCATGATGTTGTTCCTGCAGTCTGATTAATGTACCCTTTTGATGAGTTATTCAGCAAGTCGCAATTGATGTGGGCGACTAGTTGGGCATGTTGGAGTTCGTGCCATGACCTTATTTGAGGACAGATTTTTCTCCGAGGTTACTGTTGCTTGATATCCATGGCCATTGTACCTGCATCTCCACTTCCGAGGTTTTGGAGAGTGTTGCATCCATCCGGAGGTTGCGAGATCCTTGTTGGAGGATATGGCGTAGCCGCGGATCTGTTATAGCTGGACATTGTGGTTTTGGTGTGATTGTGAGTATGGACTTATTGACGACGCATTTGGTTGTGTTCGAGTGCCTCGATGAGGAGGTTGTGTTTCGACGACCAGATTTCCCCGAGATACTGTTTCGCGGTGATGGTCGAGTGGACGATGGAGACGGATTGTGTTACTCGCTTAGCACATGTTGTGGATACTATGGTTGCTGTACCTGACATTGGTGACATTGAGGTGGTTCCCGAGTTTTCCAGGTGTGTTTCTGAGGAGTTACCAGGTGTTCCTCCAGTTCGGGAGACTGACTACACCGTTGAGCTTGTACCAGGCGCTGGACTCATTTTACCGGCATCTTGTCGTTCGGAGCCAGTGGAGCTGATGAAGCTACAGGTTCAACTCCAGGAGTTGCTGGAGGAGGTTTCAGGAGATTTTGTACGACCTCGCGTATTTGCGTGGTGTGCTTTTGCACTGTTTACACGGATGTTGGACGATTTGACGAGGTGGTGCATTGACTACCGGAAGCTCGATTTGCTTCAGAGGAGTGTGAGTATCCTCCGCTTCGGATTGACGATTGGTTTGATCAGCTTGTGAGAGCTTCAGTCTTGTCGAGGATTGATTTCAGGACTGGATATTATCAGTTGAGGATCGATGTGTCAGTTGTGGTTTGGACAGTTTTCGGATCTCGGTGCGGACATCAGGAGTTCTTGGTCACGCTGTTTGGTTGACCAATGCTCCGTAGAGCGTGCGGACTTGATGGACCATGTGTTCAGACAGTTTCTGGACGAGTTGCGGTCATGTTCGTGGCAACGTCCTGATGTACTCCGAGAGTGTGGACCAGTACCTGGAGCAGTTGCGAGCGGTTTTGCGGACTTCGCGAGACGATCTTGTGTTTGCGAAGTTCAGCCAGTGTGAGTTTTGGCCGATTAGCGTGATGATTTTTGGACTGTGTGATGTTATCCGAGGGAGTTGGCGTGGATCCTGACCAGATGGAAGCCATGTTGATTCGGAGTTTTCCCTACCATTGTACCAGAGATCGAGAGTCTCTTGAGTTTGGCAGGCTATTACCGACGGCTTTGTGCAGGATTTTCCTGGATTGCCACTCTACTTTCCGGATTGACGAAAAGGCGTCAAGTTCGAGTGGTTCGATGCACGCGAGGAGAGTTTCTTACTCCTGCAGGATGGTTGACCGTTGCTTCGGTTTTGACCTTACCTGACGACTACGACGAGTTCATGGGTTATGGCGATGCATCAAGGACTGGATTTGGTTGTGCTTTGATGCTGTGTAGCAGGGCGGTGACTCATTGTTTCAGGCAGTGTGGAAACCTTATGTAGCTACGTATCCTATGTATGATTTGGGTGTGGCTGCCCTGGTGTTTAAACCAGAGAGTTGGAGATACTATTGCTATGGCGTGTAGCATGGTGTAGGATGTACACTGATCATTTGAGTTTCCTCCACTTGCATTTTCGGCCAGATTTGGGCTTGAGGCAGTGTAGATGGATGGGGTCGACTCACGACTATGGCTGTACATTTGAGCTTGTTCGGGAAAGGATAGAGGATGTACTTTGACCATCCGTTTGGGATGATGTTGTTGCTGATGCATTCAGTCGAGAGTCGGAATTCCAGTGTTTCATGTGTGTGTGTGGCTCGCGTTTCCGTGTTGATCGAGTTGCGAGCTACTGGTGCTGAGTTAGTGTATGATTATGTTGAGGCTCATGGTTTTGCGCGCATTTGGCGCTAGTGGTGCGGAGATGCATCAGATACTTCGAGTTTATTACTCGTGATGCAGCATGAAGTAGAATATAGCGGTTTGTGTGTACATTTGCCACTTTTGTCGACTGGTGATGGCTAGGAGGCAGAGACTTGCCGAGGAGTGTCAGCCATTGAAGATTTCCGGTTGAACGTGGCGATTACTGCTGTGTTTGTGTATGCTTGTATGCACTTTGGTTTGTGATGCCAGTGGTTTGATCATTGTGGACCATTTGATGAATTCAGTACAGTTCCTTGTACTTTCGGAGATGATTCCAGTGGTTGGCTAATATAACTGTGTTTGATGGAGGTTGTCCATCTACGTGGTGTACCTGTGTCCCAGTTCGCCGATCGAGGTGATCAACTACGACTAAGTGTTGGTGAGCTTTGCAGCGAACATTGGAGACCAAATTATGAGCTATTACCGATTCTTATCCTCAGATTAGCGAGCGATCTTTGAGGACTATTCAGACCTTGGAGGGCATGTTGTGGACCTCGGTGTTGCAGTTCCGGAGGATTCGGGACCAGCAGTTTCAGTTGTTCGAGGTTGGTTGCAGTACCAGGTTGTTGTCCACTGTGATTTTGATATTGTTTGACGTCGTTTTGAGGAACGATGTTGTACTTCATTGTGTTGGAGTGAGTTTGGTTTGAATTTGAGTTGATATTTGTTTCCGATTTTGTGGAGTGTGTTACAACAGACTGTCAGATTAGCGGAAATGGGTTGATAATTGTTTGTGTTCGATGCTTGAGTTTCGTTGGTATGAGCAGGTCGTGTTGTGATTTGTCTTGATGTTTTGATCCATATGTGGCCATAGGCGAGTTTGTGTTATGCCGTGTGGTTCGGCATCGCTTATAGTGTTGGCTTTTATGTGGGTTGTGTTCCGTGTGGCGGAACTGTGTTTCAGGTTTGTTATGTGTTGTGTACCCTATCTGTTCCTTATGTAGGAACACTTGGCGATTATGTGAGCCAGTTCAGATTTGTGATTTGAGGGTACAGGGATTCCAACACGGAATTATCTCCTATTGTGGAGTCAGTTGCCAGAGTTGTTCAGTTGATGTAGCCACTGGAGAGTTGAGCAGTATGCAGAGGCAGTGCTCCTACCTTGTAGTCGGCAGACTCGGAAATTTCGAGGTCGAAATTTTTCTAAGGGGGGTGGATTTGTGACGACCCGGACCAGAATTAGCAGTATGATCAGCTGTATATATGAGTTACTGCGTAGCCGCAGATTGACGACAAGGTTTGAACCGCCAGGGATTGTTAACGACTAAATTATTGGCCGAGAATTGGAGCTGGGTCTCTTCTCGAGAGTCGTTGTACGTGTGATTACGAGTTCGTGGGCGGTTCCGGATTGTTATTTCGACGACCGAGGAATTTGTTATGAATATTTGAAGTTTCGACGGAAACGGATTTAAATGGCGGGTTTGTTCGCGACTAAATTACCGGACGAGAATTTGGTTTCGGCTTCTTCACGAAAGTTGTTCTGAATTTAATTTCGAGTTCGTAGGAACTTCCGGAGCATGATTTGGAGTTACGAAGAATTAGTTGCGAATATTTTCGTTTGTTGATTAATTAATCGAATTATATGTGTGCTTGGTTGAACAGTTGACTTTTTATCCGTTTGGATGATGTGTTTGACTTCGGGTGATTATTGAAGAGTACGTCGAGACAAGTTTGTGGCCGCGAGAATTATCGGAATCGGAATTACGACGAAGAAGTTACGCGTGTTTAAAGTTTGTCGAAAAGGATAATTATGAAGTTTCCAAAAATGGAAAGTCTATAAATAGAAGTTGCTACTTTGGGCAGGTCAGACCTTTCCTCTTTGAGTGTTGACCGAGTTGACTCGGTCAACTCGGTGGAGAATGAGAATTCACGTCGGCCTATAGGTGGCTCACGGCGGTGCGACGACTCCGGCCACCCCAGAGGGCTGGGCTGGTCCCGTTCAACTCGTCTCGGTGCCCCCGTCCCTGTGCCGACCTCCTCTCGTGGTGGAGCTCACGGTGGAGAGAGATTTTTGGAACCAAAGTTCAAGGTTTTTGGTGTTAATGGTGACTTTCGTTTCGGGCCGAGTTGAACTCAAACATGGACTGGGTTTTGTAGCCCTCTTCAAGGTGATTCTAACCATATAAACATGGTGTTCTAATTCGATTTGTGGATTGAGAATTTTGGGTTTGAAATTTATGAACCAATTCGGTTTTACATGAAATTGACCTAGTTAGAGTGAGAATTGGCCTTTGTTGCAGTTATGAAAGTTGCTCAGTGGGTGATTTTGAGTGGAACAAGGGTAGCTCCGCCGTGAAATTCTCCGGTCAACAGTGGCGCCGCCGTGGACGGCGGTCAACGGTCAGAGTTGACTTTTTGACTTTCGACAAGTCGCATGTCATTTGACTCGAAATCGCGCTCCGATCGCAGTGGGGAGGTTCGTTTTTCGAGTTGAGCGTCCGAACGTAAAGCGAGGTATTGAAGTGGTATATATGGATTTTCGACGATTTGTCGTATTCGATTTGTGTATTTCCGAGAATGGTGGTTTCTCGTGGTTTGATTCGAATTGTCGGATTATGACTTTGAATATTGGACGTTGTGATATTCAGGGGTTCGTGATCGTTGTTTTGGCGAAGGACCTTCCGCCGGATCACGGGTTAACGCGATACGCGTTACGCCAGTCTGTGAGTGGACATTTTATTTTCACGGATTGATTGCGAGTCTTTTATATACGTTTTATGAACTTGAGCATGCATATGAGATTTCGGATTACATGAGCATATGTTTTACGATTATATGATTATACTTATACGGATATACGTATACGAGTATACATATACTTATATGCTGTTTCATGCATTTGCATCGAAATGTTTATGATTTGGTTTACACAGAGTACAGTCGTGGTTACGTTGTTGTATCGATACACTTGCCTCTCGGCTGATCCCCGATGGTAGGCTTTATTCCAGGGGGGCTGTGACTCCTGACCCGAGGTCTTTACCGGGGGGAGGCAGACCTCTGACCTGAGGCCTTTCTGGCTAGAATCACGTGTGGGTCCGGGATCTCGTGATTCGGACTGTACTAGCACGGGTGTGTCCACGAGTGACCCCGTGGGATTTTATGCATGCTCCGTATACGTGAGGAGTTAGAGTCTCCCTCGTGTACTCGGACACGTGAGGAGTTAGAGTCTCCCTTGTGTACCATTTGATTATTTATGCTTTCGACTCGCATATGTTTTTATTATATATATTACTTGGTGAAAGACATTTATTTTCGTCCACTCACTCTAACGTGTTTATTGTCTTTCCCCTGGGCTTTTCGGTTTTCGTGCCCAGCTTGTAGTTCAGGCTCTGGTGTCGCACGTCGTGGTCGGAGGCATAGTGCTCGAGCTACTTTGTTTCATCCAGTAGGTATATTGTTCTACCTACTGTGGTATGCGGATATGGTTATGTATTAGATGTCGCTCTGAGCTTCCTATTGAATACGTTATACGGTTTTACACTGGATTTCAGTAAAGTATATATTATATGTATTGTTTACTTTACTGTTGATATATTGAGAAATCCGGATGGGATTGGTGCCCACGGTTTGCTTTTTTGTGGCATAGGATGAAGTGTATTTTCCGCGTGCAGGTAATGGTAATTCTACGTTAGTAACGAAACTCTGCCCAAATTTTGAAAATTTTTTGTTGGTTCGTGTTTTCGAAGGGGTTTGATTCCGATTTAGGAAGCTAAATCGGGGTTGGGTCCTTTCACTCATAGACTGAGTAGTTAATATGTGAATGTCAGGTCAGGGCCTCTAACCCATCCTGGAGTCCTCGTGGATCAACCGAGTAGCTAATGAATCAATGTAATGAATGTAAACATGCACATATGCCTCAACACTAGAACTAAAACTAAACACCAAACTAGAATGGAAACACTTGCACATAAATAAGTAAATATAATACGACTCGGTACAACTGTGAAAAATAAAATGTGCACACACCTGAATCACCAGTAAATAGCTAGCTCGATGATCCACTAATTCAAAAGTCCTACTCGGGCTCATTTATTTTTAACACTCGAGAATCTCTACCCAAATGTATCATTGTACAGGACAAATCATGCAATTGCTCTTGCTCATCAAGTCGTACTACTCAAGCTCCATAAAGAGTGAGTCTCAACTCGACACACGACGAACGTCATCGTCAAAAGTGTGTTGAGTCAACGCGATCCCAAAAAATCAGCCGAAGCGTTAGGACATCTATATATTAAAAGTCACAAAACTCCCCATGAAAAGTCAAGGTTCTGATCGTCAGAGATCCGCCGTGCACAGTGGTGTATGGGGCCCATGCACTAGCCGGCGACCACACGTTGTCGGAATCCAGCCCGTTCCAATCCCTGGAAATCATACATCAATTAAACTCTCAAAGCAAGCCCAACACTTCATTCAACTACACCTAAACAAGAATTCGGTCAGAAGTCATCGAATTCTACCTTTGAAACTCGAAAATTACGTTGGATTTCGACGTCGATCGTTCGCCGTTATTCGACCGAGATGCACCGCGAGAAGGGTGTTGTTTGAACCTTGGAAAAATGGGCTTCAAAAGCCTAAACGCCTTGCCATCCAATTTTGGCTAGAGCCCCACCATCGACGGTGACAGTGACTCGTCGGGAACACCGAGTCGATTCCCTCACTACTCTCCATGCATGGAGGAAATAAGGATGGAAAAGGAGAGAGGGAAAGAAGGGCTCTGATTTCGGGGAAGGGAGATGCGGAGAAAGGCTCGCCGGCTGGCGATGACTCCGGTAAAGTCGTGTGGCGCATAGATAGATAGAGAGAGAGAGAGAGAGAGAGAGAGAGAGAGAGAGAGATAGATGGTTTTTAACTACCTCTTTATTGATCAAATGGTCCAAATAATTTTACCAATGGTAGATCTCTAAATAATCACTTAAATACTTAGAACTTCTAAAATTCAGAATAATTAGCTCGGACTTCTAAAAAATTCAATACAAATATGCACAAGCTCGTAATAATATATTCTACAATTTCTGTGAAGAAGGAAAATCCTAAATCATAATGTATAAAATGTCGATATTTAGGACGCGACGAACTTTGATAAACGTATCATATACTGATTAAGTCGATAATTAACTCAACTAACAATAATTAACTCGCAAATAATGGTTTGATTCGTTACATGAAGACAATAAGAATCAAGCATAAAATATGTAGATCAAACAAACGTCTTCAACTCACTCAAGTCGGCACTGAATTCAACGTCTATTTTCTCTCTGTTGGATTTCACCAAGCAACATTATCGAAACTGACGCCTCCGACTGTGGTTTAGGAGCAGTTCTACAACATGAGGCTCATCTAATAGCTTATCTCATCAAATCCTTGTCCGACCAAAGCCTTGCCTCATCGCTTTACGACAAAAAGACACTCGCAATTGTGTTTTCCGATCACTCATGGTGCACATATCTCCTTTATCAGAAGTTTAAGATCTTTACACCACACTCTCAAATTTTTCTCAGATCAACGGTTGTCTAGATTGGCACAACAATGTTGGCTTCTTAAGTGTTTGGGTCATAGTTTTGAGATCAAACCCCGCACGAGCTTATTGAACGGAGCTCCCGATGCCTTATCATGCCGCCAAGAGATGTCATCAATTATGGGTATTACCTTGCAAGTATTCGATTGTCTATTAGATATTGGGGCTACTTGCTTGCAAGACCTTGACGTAACTTAGATTACTCAGAAGCTCAGATCTGGTATGTCTTCTAGGGCTGAGTTTATGTTGTATAGAGGCAAGTTGTATAATATGAATAACATTTTTGTTCTTATCTCTCAATGGTGTGAGAAGATTTTGAAAGAATTCCCAGTATTCACTTACGAGGCTGGTCATTCGGTTTTCTGCCCACCTATGAGAGGTTGTCTCATAGCTTCCTGTGGTCGAGAGTACGAAGGGATATTAAGAAGTTTATAGCTAGTTGTAATGAATTCCAGAGATAAAACTATGAGACCGTTCACCCACCCGAACTTCTGCAACCATTCAGATGGAGCTTGGTCGTTGTCTGTTTCGATGGACTTTGTGGAGGGCTTGCTTCTGAGGAATGCTATACTTCTTGCGGTTGATCGATTTACTAAGTATGGTATTCATAGCCTTGTCACACTCATACACAACAACTATTATATATTGCAAATGTGTTCACCTCAAAGAGGTTTTCAAGTACCACAGAATGCCTAAAGCAATCCTGACTGATCGGGATGCCATTTTTACCAGCAATTCTTGGGAGGAATTCTTTAGACTTCATGGAACAAGGTTTTGTAGGACCTCAGATTACCACCCTTAATAGAACTGTAGAACATTACTTAAGATGTTTTGCTAACGATCAACCTCATAATATGGATAGTTCATCTTCATTGGGCCCAATTTTGGTACAATATAAGTATTCACAGTGCTATCAAGATGACACCTTTTGAAGTCTTGTTTGGTTGTCCTCCTCCCACAATTACAACACACATTCTTAGTACGATAGTGGTGCCAACAGTAGATCAAGCTTTGAGTGAGCGGGATCAACTCAACCATCTTCTTGAAATTCACCATTAAAAGGCTTAACACCGAATGAAGCAACAAAGTAAGAGAGTCATCCAGGAAATTGAGTTGGTCTATCTAAAACTTGAACCATACCAGAAAAGATATGTAACTGCCTCTACCTATCAGAAGTTAGCTCCGCGTTTTTACGAACCATTTAAGGTTTTGGCAATCATTAGAAGTGTGGCCTATCGCTTGGATCTCCCAACAACTTCTCGGATCCACCTGGTCTTCCATGTATCCCTTCACAAACAAAGAATTGGTGATCAGATTCCTATAGCCACATAACTACATTCCCTAGACACTATGGGATAACTTTAGTGGACTCCTGAATAAATTCTGAAGAGTTCAATTTACAATAAAGGAAATGTAGCAGGAGCTTCTTGGCTAATTAAATAGGAAGGCCTACCTATTGAGGATGCTTCATGGGTATCTGCCAATGAGATGGAAGGGGGTGGAAGTTGTTGCAATCACCTAGCAATCAACCTTGAAGCACCAGCCCAACTATCATGGTCCCAAACTCTTATGTGAAGTTAACAAAGCATTATGGACATTGTCCCCTTTTGTCTAGTAGCAGTATAGTAGTTAAACTCATCTCTTTCAATGTTGTATTCTTTATACTTTGTATCATTCCTATGAAGACACATGAAGAACCAAACAATTCTCTCCAACTCTCTCTTTTCTCTATATTTTCCCATTTCTCGATCTCAAAGTACCTAACAACTTCATTATCTCTTCCTTCTCATATGAAAATATGCAAATCCTAAATCAATCCTAAAATAAAAGATTGCAACTGCGAAGTAAAATCAAGAAGAGACGAAGGAAAATCAAGAAGAAAAAAAGAAGAAGAGAGGAGATATCGATGTTAGATAGGTTACCCTTCTTATCCAAAATCTAGATTTGCTTACTTCATAATGGAGTCCCCTAGCTGCGCGTTGTGGGTACATCAATCCCTTTCTATCTTAGAAATTTTTGGAACCGTGAGGTTGAGATTGACGACACCAAGGGGGGAGGGCTGCACGACGTGGTGGAGAAGAGGAGATATCAAGCGTGTAGCTTGAGAGAGAGAGAGAGAGAGAGAGAGAGAGAGAGAGAGAGAGAGAGAGAGAGAGCGCAGAATTAAGGCATGAAAGGGGGATGCTTTGATGGAGGAATGATAGCTTGTATTGTACCAATACTCAGCCCAATGCAACAATTCTAGGCAGAGCTCCGACACAGTTTAGTTCCTTGGAGGCGAAAGAAGGATTCCCAAAATTGGCTTGTGAAGACTGGGTCGCGATCGGTCACAAGGGACCTGGGTATGCCATGAAGGCAAAACACTTTGCGAGTAAAGACCTCAACAATAGAGGCAACTGTGTAGGGATAAGTGATGACGATGAAATGCCCATACTTTGTTAACCTCTCCACGATGACCAAAATCACATTATTGTCGTGACATGTCGATAAGCCTTCCACGAAATCCATGAAAATGGAGAGCCAAGCACCATATGGTACCATCAAGGGCTGTAATAAACCAGGAGGGCAAATGGTAGCCCTGTAAAATGGACCGACCAGTCTGGCCCGGGCCCTAAGACATGTACCTCGTGTACTGCCCGGCTCTGGGCTTTTTAAGCCCTAGTATAAAATGGGCAAGGTAGGGCGGACCCTATCACTAATTTATGAAGGCCAAACTCTACCCAAGACTCTATCACTAACTTTACATTTACATTTATAGGTTTAAACTTTACAATAAATGTGACTTAGTTGGCTAGTTGTTTTCAAGCTAATTGTCCACTAGACCACTACAATTACATTTCAAAGTAAACCAATCAAATGTTAATTAGTTAATTATTTCACCTAATATATGTGATCAATTAAATATAAATCACATTTAAATGATGTAATCATTCAAAATTAATTAAAAAGTGTTTAAGGAGATTAATTCTCCATAATTCCCGGTATGTGTCTTGTCCTAGTTAGATACAAATATTAATTAGATAGATACAGAGAATCCTTGTTATATCGGGACATTTATTGTAACAGATTGTATCAGCCTGTATTTAAGGCACTCTATCAATGAAAGAGTAAGAGTTTTCCCAGTTTATATTTTTTCTCCTACAACACGCTCTCTAGGTTGATAACCATCGTAACCAAAGAAAAAAAAACAAAACCCTAACCCCTAAAATACAAACTCCACCGCCGGCACCCCCTCCTTCACTGCCGATCACGAACCAATCAACATCTCTTTCTCCCAGAATCTATAAATTTTTGGCCAACTTCGACAGAATATTTCAAGTAGTTCAGGATGAACCAGAGGGAGATCTTTATATTCAGGAAAATGTCCAGATGTCTAGTTTCTAGAACCACTAGAAAATCTAAATTCAGAGGTGTCTAGAGA
Source organism: Geum urbanum (assembly GCA_946800695.1). Lineage (NCBI taxonomy): Eukaryota > Viridiplantae > Streptophyta > Magnoliopsida > Rosales > Rosaceae > Geum > Geum urbanum. The sequence goes on along the minus strand of OX327005.1, from coordinate 36,819,257 downwards.
AAGTTTTAGTCATTTGAATGCACGAAGGTCAGTCTACCGAAAAGAAGAAAAGAAGAAGAAATCCTCCTTCTACTGAAATTTTTGTGGACGTGTTTCCTCTCTTCAAACTTCTTTCACATCGAAGTTTTCATACTGAGCATAACACCCTCGAGGTAAATTTTCTAAACTGTCAATCTATAGATCTAGGATGAAACTTACTTACCGCAAAACCCTAGATCTAAGTTTATGATAATTGTGATATGAGTTATATATATTGCATATTTTCCCTAGTTCCTATGGACCTATATCCATAGAGTATAAGTGACAGTCTTGGGGGAGTCACGGTTTATGAAATAAAATAAAAGAAAGGCAAATTGATACTATGTAACGGTTTTGTCATGGTTGCTGGGTGTGGTTTAGAACCACCGTTTATAAATCGATTTTTGTGACCATACATCATGGATCACATTCATATTCCTTACACTTGATATTAGTGACCGTGGTTTTTTGATCGTTAAACTAATTATATCTTGTGTCTCGCTTGTGGATGACATCATTTGAGCCGGAATGGCCTGAATTGATATCATTGATCCTCAAGGAATAGAATATTATTGGTGGGTGTCAGATGTTGAGAACGCGCTTCTCAGTATGAATCTGACGAATATAATCCAACTACCACCACCACATAGTACTGAGCCACCAACTCTAGTTCGTAAAGATCAAGTCCTCATATTTTTGAGGCGGGATATACATACAGTTCTAAAGAAAAGTATTTGCTAAAGAATGACCCCGCAGTTGTGTGGGTGACTTTACAAGACATGTTCAATAATGTGTATAATGCACAGCTTCATGAACTGAGAGAAGGATGTGATTTCATCTGGTTATTAGATTATCCAAATATTTATGCTTGTAATCAAGCTATGTTAGAACTTCTATCTGAGTTGAGTGTATGTGGCATTATCAAGACTAATCAAGCTATGATCGAGAAGTCTTTAAATACCTTTCCTACCTCCATAAACATCATTGCGCCCAAATACTGCATAGTTTATGCGCAAGGACGACTTAGATAATTCTGTGATCTCACAAGTGTGCCGGCTAAGAACGAGCAAATTCATGAGATTTTTCTCACCAATAATGCTTGGCAAGCTGTTACTAAAAAAGACTCATGAGTCGTATAATACTGGAGGGAAGGTATGTAAGGATAGAACGAACGGTTATTCTGAGCCTTACAAGTGGAAAATGAGGATGTTGTCGTGGTCGTGGTAGAGGAGAAAATAGTCGAAATTTGACTTGGATTTGCCATAACAACATTCACTACAACTCCAATAAGAATCATTCCAATTCCGGTTCTAGGAATAGTGAAAATTCTTTCAATTATGCTTTTGATTCATGCTTGTCATCTTACTATAGATGTGGTTCTTCCAAGCACATGCACAAACACTATTGTGCACCCAAGGATATTCAACGTGCCTACAAGCAGTGCATGAAATATCTGGCATATGAGACTTAACTTCACTGAAGTTTATGAGATAGAAGATTGCGTGAAGCAAATCTTATAATAACAGACAATATAAAAGCACGTCTGGCAACTGCTATTTCTGCATAGTCTATGTATTAGGCTTATGTCTTTGCTATGTAATCAAGTTTTGTTTTGACTTAGTTTTAGTCATGTTTTGAGACTTTGTTTTTAGTCGGTTTTGGAATAAGATATCTATGATGTAACTTTTACTTATTGGTAAGTAATGAAATCTCTCTATCTTTCGGTATATGAAAGTGTTGAGAATGTTATATTTCATACAATTCTTATGTATGGTTCGATGTTTGATAAAGATACGGTAAAAACGTGACACAAAGAAAATGATGTTATTTTGAACTCGGGGAGACTTTTGATCCATCAAAGTATTGTACTTCGATCCATCGAAGCTAACCCACGAGTTGTTTCCTGACATTTTTTGATCCATCAAAAATATGTACTTCAATCCATTGAAGCTTATCCTCGGGCCCTTTGGTTACAATTTTTGATCCATCGAAGGCATGCCTCGGGTCATTTTCTTCGACCCATCAAAAATCAGTATTGATAAATCAGATTTATTTTGGGTTCCTTCAATCCATCAAAGTATTACACTTAGATCCATCGAAAGCATCCCTCGGGTCAATTTTCACAAGAATTTTGATCAATCAAAAATTTGTTCTTCGACCCATCAAAAATCCTACCCAGATTATAGTGTTTTAGATGTGTATATACATTGGTTTTATTAGATGTCTAAATCGACCAACCTAGAGGTCAACATTAGATGTGGTTTTACATCAGTTTATGTCATGCCATGGAACATAAAATACAACGGTCTTTTCGATCAGTTAGATGTTGTTATACATCGGTTGTATTTAGGTATTATCATACCATATCAGCACTCAACATGGGTTACACCCGTTGAAATCTTTAAGTATTCACTTAAAGTGTTAGCCATGTATTTGATTCGAAGACGGTTTGATTGACATCGTTTTGTTGTTATATAATGGCGAGATTCAGTGTTACCATTTGAACCTTACTAAAATTTGAAAATATTTGTGCCAACTTTTTTCACATAACATTATGGGAACGAAAGAGATTTTTTGTGTCTAATCTCCGTAGAATGTTGCCAACGGCACAATCTGGAGAAGTTTATGAGGATTTATAGTGGTTTATATCTTACTACGGTTTGGATAACTGTATCCAGTCACTTATATTACTATGCGCGACTTAGCCTCATATAAGATTTTGCACTTTGATGATCAACCTATTGAGAAGTTCTAATGGTCATCTGTTCTTAAGAGCAAAGAAGCATATGAGAATATTTAAAACTATCAGTTTAGATGGGGAAACAAAGATTACTCCACTCAGTTCAGGCTCGGTCTCCAAGACGAGTACAACACCATCTCAGTAATATATTGCTGAGGCGTTGTGCGTTATCCCACAAGATTCATATGTTGTAATCTTTGATGCACATTGCTCGTTTTGCAAAGCTTGTTTATGTCTGTAATGTTGTAATACTGTTTACATGCATGGCAATCTTTTGTTGAAGACACATATTTCTTTCTCTATAGATTCCAAGAATCTATTTATAGATCAATCAAACCAATATGCGGACTATTTATCTATAGTTTGGATTGCTGCATTGACGCATTGGTAACACGTCTTTGTAATCCACATGCTACGCTGCATTTCAAAACTCCTAGCACATATTATTATGCTTCAGGCTCATCACCCGGACAATTCAATCTGGTCATTCAGATTGGTTTAATATAGGAGAGTTTATATTGAAATACTTTGTTGATTATTGCATATTGATTTGGATTATTGTTGAATATCCTGGTTCCCATGTTCTTTCCTAAGAACGGGTTAAGCAGAGGCACAAATCAAGTGGTTCAAGCTTGTGGCCAGAACTATGATAATGTATGTGACGACCCGAACCTGAATCAGTTGTGTATTCTGCACGATTCACGAGATTGGTCATAGTCGCGGTTTTTACTATATATGTGTGGTTTGTCGATTCTATTCGCGACTATATTTTCGGCCGAGAATTTGAATTGAGTTTCTTCACGGAAGTTGTAGAGTACGTGATTTCGAGCTCGTGGGTGGTTCCGGAAGATTTTTCCGATAATCAAGGAATATAATATGATTATTAGAAATTTCAGTATTCGACGAGTTTATCCGATTGTTTCGTGTTTATCCGAATCATGATGGTTATCCATTTCGAATTATCGATCGACCCGATGCGCGAGTATAAATAGCGGGAATAGTCGAGAAATAGTCGTAAATCACAGTTTGATGTTGACCGGACCGTTGACTTTCCAAAAATAGCAAGTTGACTGTTGACCCTAAGTGGAAAGTTTCCCGATTGGTCTTCGCCGTCCGACGTCCATTTTCCGGCCACCTCCGACCTCGTTGAGGGTAAGGTTCGCTTCCCCTTGTGATTTCGAGTTGATTGGTGTTTGATTTTATGGAAATCGATGAGGATTTCTGGTGACCCAAATCGGGTCGGTTTCACGGTTGTCGCCGGTGACGGTTTGGGTGGTTCCGGCGAGTTTTGGAGGTGGAGAGGTTGGGGTTTCACCTCCCCACACCTGGGTGATGCTTCCCCTGTACTTGTTTTGGGTTGAGGTTGAGTTTTAGGAGGAACCCGATTAGGTTGCCGGAGAGGAATTCCGTTCGGGTTTCGGGCTGAAATTGACATGGTTTCGATGAGAATTGGATCTTGAGGCAGTTGAGGAAAAGGCTTGGCTTGAGATGGGCTACAGTTCTGGAGCTTCCTCGCCGGAGGAGGTCACTGTTGACGGCGCGCCGCCGCCGCCGGCGGCGGTCAACGGTGGTGCTCCGGCGAGGAGTTGACTTTTTAGTTTTCGACGTTTTTAATGTCGTTTTTCTCGTAATCGTGCCCTGATTATCGTCCAGAGGTTTTCGGATTGATTTGGGTAGCGGATTTTCAGTCGAGGGTTTCGAGTGAAGATTTCGGGAATTCCATTAATCATTTTGTACTGCATTGTATATTTCCGGGAACGGTTGGTTTCCGTGGTTAAGTACAGAGTTGTGGGTTATGTTTTTGATCAGTTATGTTCGTGAATATTCAGGGGATCGAGATCAAGATCGTGATCGTGCTTCAGGCGAGGGATCTTCCGCTGGACCACGAGATTAGCGCGAGTGTGCGCTTGCTGATCTGTGAGTGGACACATTTATATTTTCACAGTTGATTTGCGAGTTCGTGATTTTTATGATTTTACGTAATTAAATTATACGATGTTGAGATATATGTTATTTTCGGAGGTATTGTTTTATATTTATTGGTGATGGCATTACTGCATCGATGTTTCGGCTACTCGGCTGATCACCGGTAGTCCGCCAGAGTTGAGAGATTCCTCTGGACCAGAGTTGAGAGATTCCTCTGGGCAGAGTTGAGAGATTCCCCTGTATGCCGCCGGGGTTGAGAGATTCCCCTGGCCTATCACCGTCGGGTTTGAGCGATTCACCTGATATCGGGCTTGAGAGATTCGCCCGACAACCTCCATATATATGTGCTTTCCGAACTCGCACTGTTTTATATGTTTATGTATATAACTGGTGAAAGCCATATGTTTATTTTCGTCCACTCACTCTAACGTTTTTACTTGCCTTTCCCCTGGGCTTTTCGGTTTCCGTGCCCAGTTTACAGTTCGGATTCAGGTGTTTCACGTCGCGGTTGGAGACTAGTGATCTGAGCTACCTGTGTTTTCCAGTAGGTTCTTGTTTCGCCTACAGATGTGTATATTGTATATATTTACACTATAGGTCGCTCTGATACAATCTGATACGTGTTTATACGGATTTTCTCGGATATATATATATATACTACAGTATGTTTACTGTTTATTGATTATGATATGATGTTGAGAAATCTGGATGGGATTGGTGCCCACAGTTTGGCTTTTGTGGCATAGGACGAAGTGTTATTTTCAGGGTGCAGGTTTATGCAATTCCACGTTAGTAACGAAACTCTGCCGAAATTTTGAATGGTTTTTGTTGGTTCGTGTTTTCAGAAGGGATTCGATTCCGGTTTAGGTAACTGAATCAGGGTTGGGTCCTTTCAATGTATGTTAATTTACTAGTATCTGCAATGTTATATGCAACTATACTTATTCACTTGATACCCATAAAACCACCAACAATTTTGTATGTACCAGTTGCTAATTGGATATAAGCCTGATATCTCACATCTACACATCTCTGGTTGTGCGATACATGTGCCTACTACGCTTCCACTGTGTATGCAAATAGGTCATCAACGTTGATTGAGCATCTATGTTGGTTCACCAACGTTTGTCCACTATTAAGAACTTTTGACAGGAGATCTCTTTACTGCTAGTTTTACAGTTAGTCACTGTGATGAGACATACTTCCCGCAGTTAAGGGGAGATAAGAATAGTTTCATTCCAGTTTAATGTCAAAAATTGATGTGGTTTGTCCCCACTATGTTTCATCATGATCCTCGCACATATTAGTTTAGGATTGAAGTGCAATGTATTCTTGATCTTCATAAAGTAACAGATTTTAAGCCTGTCTGCTTTACTGATATCATGAGAGTGACGAGATTTTTTATACATGCTGCAAATCCTGTAAGGTTGAAAGTCCCTGATATTGGGCAAGTTAAACGCAACACTCGGGTAAGGTAGTGTTTTCTCCTACCCATAGTAAGGGTGTAACGTCGATCAAAATCCACTGATGAGTTACCGGTGAAAAGGCAAGCCATCAAGGCATAACCGTTCATCATCAACACATGAGATTGTTTCTGACTGCAACTGTGTCTAAAAGTTGACATTGACATACACTGGGGGACGCCTCAGAGTCAATGACGATGTCAGTAAACAAAGAAATCTCACCAAGTTAAACAAATGTTAGCGTTATTATGGATAGTTCTTCAATGTTCGTTAATGATGTGTTTACTTATTCCGTCGCTCAGTAATTGACGACGATGAAGTGGAACATTGCTCTGTTGCAGATTGTCAATGGTTAATGTAGAGCAAATTAATCGATATGGAAAGTTACAATCTAGGCTGAACTAGACTCTCTTACAAATGGCAAGTTTTGATATGATAGTCATATGAGCATCGAATAGTATGCCGGTTAGACACAAATGAGTCTTGTTTGGAAGAAATATGAGAAGAACTTGTGGCACAAGGATTCTCTCAATGCCCTAGTATTGATTATGAGGAGATATATTCTCTAGTTATGGACATCATTGCTTTCCGCTACCTTATCAGTTTGGCAATGTCCAAAATACTGAGTATACAACTTATAGATGTGGTTACTGTATATCTCGTTGGGAATCTTAATTTTGAGATATACACGACAGTGTCGAATGACATAGTTCTACCCATATCAAGTAACTCTAAACCACGGAGTGCTCATATGATTAGATTGAGACGTTCACTATATAGATTGGAATAATCCTGTTGGATGTGATATACACATCTTAGTGACTACTTAATTGGGAAGGGATACAAGAATGATGATTTATTCCCATGCATGTTCAGTAGATAAACAAATTGTTTGAGATGAGAGACCTTGGTAGGACTCGATTAAGTCTTGTTTTAAAGAAGGTACATCAAGTTGGTTGAATTCTTATTCACCAGTTTGCTTATGACTAATCAGGCTATGGACAAAGCAGACCCCATTAGTACACCAATAGTTGTTTGCAGTCTGGAAACCAAAAGGGCCATTTCATCTGAAAAGACGATGATGAGGAACTTTTGGAACTGAGATTCTATATCTTAGTGTGATTAGAGCTTGGTTGAATTTAGTTCAATACATACATCCAGACATTGCATTCTCAGTATGCGCTTACGCAAAGTCATTGGAATGGAGTAAAACAAATATTCATGTACTTAAAGTGATCCACTGACTTGGGCCTATTCTTCCTTTACAAACTATAAAGAGAGAAGCTTGAAAATTCTGGTAAAGGGATTGTTGAATCTCAACATTCAAGTTCTGGCCATTTCGAACCGTCGAGCATAGCTCTCGACTCGTCAAATGCAATGAACGGTAACTACTTGAAGGGGTCTTTCGATCCAATGAAGATTTCTCTTTGACCCATCGAAGGATGTACCTTGGACGGATCAGAATCACTCATTCGATCCATTGAAGGAATGGTTCGATGCATCAAAAGATGAACAAGCTACAAGCAATTTTACTGCAGTCCCCTTATTCTGAGACACCAGTTTATGTGTTGGTCGGATTTGCTGATATTAGGTACTCTCTGACCCATATATAGGATGTTCCTATATAGATTATTCACCTTGGGAAACATGGCAATTTCTTGGAGAGCAACAAAGTAAACCCTTGTTGCTACTTCCCCAAACTATTCTAAAGATTGAAGCTTCCTATGAAGCTGTTGATGGGTGTGTCTGATTTAGGACAATAATACACTACATTCGAGGGTCTAGTGGATTACCATATACTATGACAACACCAACTTGCATTCTTGTGAATAATGCGATTTGCATTAAACATATAAAGTTGGTTTACATTAAGGGTGTCATACTTAACTCTTTTCACCAAAGTACTCTTACAATCAGCAATAACAACGGTTATTGATTATCCATGTGAACTTGTTTAGTTCCTTTGATAATGATGTGGACTTGTTTACCAAGTCACTTCCTAAATCTACTTTTGTGAAACATGTGAAAAATATTGGTATGTGCAGGTTATCAGAACTCCTAGACTGAGTTTACAGTCAGGGGGAGTTACATTTCTGTAGACATCAGGAGGAGTCTACATCAAATGTAGTAGCTTTAGTAGTTGATGCGTTGTACCATTTTCCCCTTAGCCCAAGCTTTTGTTTTACCCATGAGATTTTTTTTTGCTTGGCATGGTTTTTAGTGAGGCAACAAGTTAAGCATCATTCCTTAGGCCATCGACACAAAGGGGAGTGTTTAAAGAGATTAATTCTTTATAATTCTCGGTGTGTGTCTTGTCCTAGTTAGATACAAATATTAATTAGATAGATATAGAAAATATCTGTTATATCGGGACATTTATTGTAACAGATTGTATCGGCCTGTATTTAAGGCATTCTATCGATGAAAGAGTAAGAGTTTTCCCAGTTTACATTTTTTTTCTCCTACAACAAAAAGTTTATTCATAAATTGTAATCTATTGTTACTTGTTGTTGTAGTTTAATTGAATTTAATTTCTTCATTAATCATCATTTACTAGTTACTATATATTTTTTATTTATAAAATTATATATTTATTTATTTTTATTACTTGTATGAACAGGGCTTTGGGCATGCCCATGGCTTCAAAAGTATCACCCATACCCCGCCATCTCCAAGATGGGCCGGGAAAACCCCGCCCATCAGGCTGGGCATGGGCGGGCCGATAGGCTTTGGGCCAGATTTATAGGCCTAGCGAATGGCCTCTGAGTTATGGTGTAGGCACACCTCACAACTAGTCACAAAATCTCAGCGAGCTCTTGGCCACAAGGCTTGAGTGGAACTCCTTCAACAGTTGAGTCCTCCAATCAGAATGAACAAGTACAAAGACGTGACCCTTATACATGAGACGATCATGAAGGAAAAACTCATGTGACAATCGACACCATTGTTGAGCTTCTGTATCAGGGTGGAGGCCTCGCTGTCCACCAAACAAGCCTAATCAATCTCATCAAGGCAATCAAATATAGGAGCAATGATAACCAAAATAGAAACCAGGTATATGCGATGAGAGAGCGCATCTGTAGCTCTATTGAGTGAGCCGGAGCGATGGACTATTTTGAACGTGTATCCGAGCAGCTAGAGAAGCCATCGATGCTATGTCCGAGTAGTAAGCCGTTGGTCGGAGAAAAATTGCAAAGTGCGATGGTCAGTCACAATGCAAAATTTCTGGCCCACGAGGTATACTCGCCACAAGTGAACTACAAACACGATTGTCATCATCTCCTTGTTATACACTGGCAAGGCAACGTTCTTCCTGGAGAGCGCCTTGCTCAAATAGGTGATTGGATGGCTTCTTGTTGAAGAACCTCACCCATACTGTTTTTGGAAGCATCGATCTCGACGACGAATTGCTTGGAGAAGTCGGGCATGGAAAGGATCAGCTTTGTGGTGAGCGCGAGCTTCAACTATTCGAAGGCGGTCTCGGCCTCTGGCGACCACAAAAAAAATCTTTCTTTAGAAGTTGAATCAAGGGTACCTACAGCAAAAGAGACAAGGAAGGAAGAGGAAGAGAGAAATTTGGGAAGAACTAAGTTCTGGTTTTCATTCATAGTTCTCAAAATAACATTATAGAGTTTATAGTCTCCAAGAAGATTGGGACCATCATAAGCTACCAACAATGCAGCCAAAATACATATCCAGAACTACTCAGTCATCGTCTCCCATGCTACAACTAGACAAGTTTAACAACTAGCTTAAGTAATGCCAAGGTAACATAGTTAGGGACCATTTACTGTTGTGATTGCAACAAGATGAGAAACAGTTTCATACCCCCATTAACTCATTGCGGAATGCCCAGATATTCTAACTCATAGCTGGGAAAAGTCTAAGGGTTCATTTATGAGAGTCCGACCTCAAATGAAAGAGGGAGAACGTATGATGCTGATAGACAATAGGAACCGCTTCTTGAAAAGGTTATTGATGAAATATCATAAGCAAGCACCTAAACTATTGAGTATCTTTCAAGGAAATGAGTCATGTAGAGCTGGTTTTAGAATTTGAGGAAAAGAAATGGAGTTAAAAAATAGTAGGATGATGAAGTTTGCGATTAATGTTCATAATTTCATGATTTGAGAGCATGGGAACATAGCTCATTCTCTGTCAGTTATGCTGCCTCAATAGTCAAGTAATTTGATACTTGAGCTTTGTAATAACATTTTTACTTTGTTCAACCTTTAAGAGGTGACTTTCAAATAGTCATGCCCACAAAGGATGTGTTTGTTTGCTGATATCACATAATCGCTATTCGCTTCTATCGGCAATTTATTACGCCATGAGATTCCATATGTTCAAATTACAAGTTGATCAACTATGTTATTCTCAGATCTCCTTGCTCTCACAGAAAGACGGACAGGAGAGATTTATGTGCACTACAGTTCTGCAGGATGGCACATTGATTCCACTCGACTTGAAATGTCAGTATTCAGAACTGCCCTTCTTAATTAATTACACTGTAGATGATTATGTGTTTGCATTTATGAGGGGCTTAAGGTGAAAGTCAATCTGTGTTAGTATATCATGCTAAACATTTTAAGTAGGAATGTTGTTTGGGCCCAAAATAAACTCAACATGTATTATGATATTTTTGGGCCTTGGAGATAAAATGGGCCAACCACGTGTAGCTCGATCAGAGCTGCGAATATGGAAAGATATCTAGCTATGAATTTGGAAAAATATATATGCGATTCCTAGATAATCTAGGGGAATCTAAGGGAAAGATATTATTCCCAATCGATAAATGTTACCTTGTCCAGCAAGGAGGATCAGAGTACTTACCTCTATAAATAGACGAAGCATAGCAGATTTGCGGATCTCGACACTCATAAACAAATTTGCGCACCAGCAAATCTTACTCCACTGCGAGTAAACAACCAGCGAACTCAAAATCTAGGTCACCCGACAGAGCGTGAGGATTTGAAGTTTCACTCAAGCTAATCAACCGGTTACAACGAATTCGGGATGTAGACCACCTGACAGAGCATGGGGATTCGAAGATTCACTCGAGGTACGACGACAGAAGTCAGTGGAATCCATGTCACCCGACAGCGCGTGGAGATTCTTAAGATCTACGAAGTCATACTATTCGGTGTTCTCAACACTACGTCCTTAGGATTGGTCTACTTTATACTTGTCTGAGGGTGTAAAGTATCGATTCTTTGTGGCTCAGCATAGAGACACGAAGCTTACGTGTTGAATCAAGACAAGTAGGACTCAACGAGCAAGGTTGGTGCTCTCTTCGCTTCAATCACTTGACAAGAAGCAGAGACTAGGCGGTGCACTACAAAATAACATTCTGTCCTCAGCAGTGGAACGCCTCGCACACAGCACACCTACGATTGCGTATACAAAAAGAGACAGTTTGCGATCACTCCACTCGCAGCAACCGAACTGGAGAAAAATCAAAGTCAAACATTTTGGCATGCCCAGTGGGACTCAGGTTTAAGCATTCAGCACCCCAAAACTTTCATGAGTTGATCCATACCGCAAAACTTTCATGAGTTGCCTTAACCATCCAGCACCCGCGTTCCAAGAACACAATTCAGCTGCTTGCAGAGGTTTAAGCAGCGAAGAAGTAATATAGAGGTTCGGTGCAACGATGACTAAAGTTCGACCATCATCATTGTCAGAATCTAAGAATATCGAAGAAATAAGGGCCATGGACTTCGAGGCCTACAGAGATTTTTCGCTCGAACAAGAGCAATGGGGAAACGCTAACATGGAACAAATTTTGAACAACATGGAAGCCAGCGACAGGACAGTGTCCAGGGTTCAGAGCAGGCTCGACAGCCTTTACGAGGCTCGAGAAGTTAAGTGTGCCGACAACAGCAAAAAGTTTAATGCTTTCACTACGACTCTTGCAAACCTCACCAATACTATGACGGCCAGCTTCGCGCTGATCAACGACAAGTTAGGGGAGCGATAACCTTTTTTTTCAGGTTGATGAGGAAGTCAAGGACGACGAGATACCGACTCCGTCTCCTCCGCAGGCAAACCTTAAGCAAGAGTTGGAAGAAAGCATTAACCACATCATCAATCAGAGGCTGCCGGGTGCGGGAGGAACTCCAATAACCTACATCGATCCATTCCCTCCACCGTCGTTCGGTTGGAAGTGGCCTAAAGGTTATCGGCCCATCTCGTTTACTCGCTTCAGCAGAGAGGGAGCAGAGCCCGCAACTACCCACATTTGTTTGATTCAGGGTCGAGTGTGGACCGTGGGGTAGGCTCGGTGTGTTCAAGTTAAGAGTTTTTGCGTCCTCACTATCAGGTGCAGCATTGCATTGGTACACAAACTTACCACAGGGCTCGGTCCACGACTGGGCAATGATGGAAAGATTGTTTACTGAGCCTTTTGGCGGGTCAGAGCCGGCTGTGAAGCTGGGCAAGTTGTGCCAAATGGTGCAGATGCCAAGCGAATCTCCAGTGGCATATCTACACCGGTTCCAAACCGAGTACACCAAAAGCAAAACTTCAAGTACCATGGAATAATTGGTGGACACTGTGGTAGGAGGACTCAATGAATGATTGCATACAAAGTACATAGATGCAAGGTTCACACCATTGAACGCTCTCATAAATGTCGTGGGTCAGACTCATATTGCGTATGAAGAGGCCGATAATAAGCGCAATGCGTTTAGAGGAACATATACTCTGAAGACTCCATATCGGGAACGTCCTAAGATGATTGCAGATGTGCAAGAAGAGGAGGAGTCTGATGGATACGATTCAGACGATGCAATGATGGCTGGTCTGGAATTAATAGCCAAGAACACAGTCAAGTCAAAGAAGATAATTCCTTCGAAGGGACCAGTGTGGGTCTTGACTAGCATGTTCACAAAACCAGAATTCCAATCATATACTTATGATGCGAACGCAGCGCACGAGATCATAGAAGAATTGATTGATAGGAAATTGACCAAGTCAAACTTTGGAGCATTCCCTACTATAGAGAAGTTAAAGGAAAAGAAGTATTGCAAGTTCCATAACATGTGGAATCATACAACCAAGGATTGCATCAAGTTGAAAGATCAAATCCAAAAGTGGATTAATGAAGGAAAACTTGCGATTGATGCATCACCACAAATTGCTCTGCTTGATCAGCAACCTTTCACAGATACTTCGGTGGGAGCGCTAGAACTAATAAAACGGAAAGTCATCAACAGGTTCCAAAGTGATACGATGGAAAAGGTCCTAGAGGATTTGATTTAGGCAGGTATTGCGAACATACCTAACCCTACAGCTACGCCTCCGCATAAGGGGTTGTACTGCAAATTCCATCACTTTTGGACACACAGTATAACCAGTGCACGGCATTACAGGAACAGATCCAGAGATGGATAGACGAATGGGACATCGTTCTTCCGGATAGTACGGGAGAAGAGACTGTTGTATAATCATTTATGGTGGGCACCTTGGAGGTATCTTGGCGTGGAGGAACCAAGCGGAAGCAAAGGTTGGATCTTAACACCACCAACGAGCAATAGCAAAAAGGATTCCAAGGGGAAGTAAAAAGAGGTCTGTAGAGAGGCGACTTCGGTAGTGCTTTGCACTCGTTGCAAAGCAGAGTGCGGTCTCAAGATGACCTACAAAGACATTGTGGACGCTGTATGAGCAAGCTCAGCGACCAAATCTCCGCCAGAAAGCTATCAGCCGGCAAGTCCGAAGAAACCACGCACGGTGGCCAAGGAATCTAACCTGTTTAAATGAATTCGAATGGCTGACAAGAAGGCTAAGGCAGCGGAGTCGAGCAAACCTTATATCCCTCCTGCGAGCCACACGGTGATTAAAGAAGATGTATGGTACGTGAAGTCAGGGGGAAAGACTATGGAGATGACTCCCACTAGGAAAAAGATATTACAGCGACAATTCGGAGCTGCGAAAAGAACTTTGGAAGCTCTAGATAGAGGCTTGATCAAACTAGAGCAGCTAGTGGAGTCACCAGAGCAGATTCAAAGATGGATGAATAGGCTCACATCAGCCATACCCATGATTACGTTCGATCATGGCTCCAGCAAACCAAAGGCGCAAGCAACTAGGTCCAGTGTATTTTCCCGGATCGAGAGAGTAAAGCCTGATGCCGAGGCACATCGAGCACCAAAAAGGGCTCAAGAGATGGTTGAGGACAAACCAGTGCATAAATCAGTCTTCAAACGCATCGAATCCAGGTCAGAACCAGTCGATGAGCCCAGGAAGAAACCGGGGTTGCGGTGGAAACCAAAACCTTTGGTGATTAAAGAGCAAAAGAAGCTTGCTCTTACGTCTTCCAAGCCCAAGTCATAGAACTAGTGGCTGGTGAGTCAGGACTCACAGCGAGGATAGACTCTTCGAAGAGACTTAAGTCCGAGGTTTATGCAAGAGAGCAACAGTGCCCTCCCGTCAAAGATCAGCAGTAGGAGCTGTTGTTAGTTGAGACTGAAGCATACAATGGGGACAAGAAATTAGTTGACTACGGAGAGGATATTGAGGACTTAGAAGAGGTCTACACTGAGGACGTGCACGTAGGCATGGTATACTTGTTACCGGCCAAATTTTCCAAGCCGGCCAGAGCAACGCATGTGGCCCGTCGTAAATAAGGCAGCTCAAGGACTACCTTTGGCATAGCGTGAGGAACCAAAGGAACGGGGGCCAAATGTGGATCCCGCAATGCAAAATTCCTACATGATGTCTCTAAACCGACAACCACGATGGCCTTGCATATGAGACCATTGTGCATCACTGTGGGCATGAGGGGCAATCAACTTAGCAAGGTCATGGTGGATACTGGGGCAGCGGTGAATGTTTTGACTACTCGAACAATGACATTGTTGAGTATTCCCAGATCATCTATTCAAGCAACATCCATGACAATCAAAAACTTTGCAGGAACTATCTCGTAGACGCTAGGGTTGCTATTCATAGAAGTCAAGGTGGGACCCGTCGTAGGGGTCCATACTTTCTTCGTCATCTAATGTAATTCAAATTTCAGTGCAATATTGGGTAGAGATTGGATCCACAGGATTGCATGCCCTCGTTGCTACATCAACAGCTCCTCAAATGGGATATGGAGACATCAGAGTCACATATAATCAATGCCAATCCACGACCGTATTCAGTCTCTGTGAATGCGCTGGACGACGATTACTACAATGGAAATCTTTGGCCATTGGAAGTGTGTGGCATCGATAAGAAGGGCCGACCTGTTAGAGTAACAGCCTCAGATTTAGCTCTGTGGGGAATAGTGCAAGCAAGGGAAGACAAAGCATAACCCTACTTTCTGGAGCTAGCCTCCACGAGCCGTAAATGATACGTCCGTCGAGAGACAAGAAGACAGAGGCTTGTGCTTCTCTATATGCAAGATTGCAAACCTATATAATTGAGTCGCAAGCCTACGATTATCTGCCAACCATAGCCACGGCAGAATGTATCAATGAAGATGACCAACATGAAGAAATAGAGGAGGATATTATCCAGCTCGCACCTACATCCTTGGATGACACACCACCTAAAGTTAGAGATCCAACCGAGAAGATTAATCTTGGAACTATCGCTGAATCAATGGAGGTGGCTCTCAGCACCTTCCTAGAGCCTGAAGAAAGAAAGAGGCTCGTTGACCTATTATTAGAGTATAAAGACTGCTTCGCAGAGAAATTTGAGGACATGCTAGGACTTCCACCAGATTTGGTTGTCTATAAGCTCCCGATCGCAGAAGGAAGAAAGCCAGTCCAGCAACATATGCGGAGGATGAACTTGGAGCGTTGCATCGATTCAATATGGAAATTAAGTGGTTCAACATTCAATTACCAAGCCGCGTATCTCTTGAAAGGCTGTAGACTTACCGTTTCGAGGTACAGAGTTATGAGCCATTTAAGATGGGCAGTTATTCCAAAGACCGACGTGATCTTTAAAGGCGCGAAGTTATTCTATAGTAGAGATGCACAGTATGTGGTTAAGGCCATGGGTCATAAAGCATAAATTAAATTAAGCAGGAGTTTATACAAAATAAGATATAGAGCCCAAATGTGGGGCTTAGTCAAAGAAAATCAAGAACTTTATAACAGAGCTACCAAGAGCTTGCTGACTAGTATTCACTTGAAGGTACAGGGCCTGCGCAGTGGCCCAAGCTCTTTCAGCATTCGCGGTTGTAGCAAGGGTTTGCTGAATGCTATCGAAGAGAGTTTCCCAGCATTAAGGAGAGCGATAGCAGCCTGTTCCTTGTCGAAAAACTCCTCTTCCTTTTCACACAACTTAGCCTGAAGCTTTGCGATCTCCGCATGCATGGATAGGATGTCTACCCATTCACCTTCATAGCTCTTTCCCATCGTCGTGATTTTATCTAAGTCACGTTTCCACCTGCGGTTATGATCTACGCGATGAGAAATGACTTTGTTGCGCTCGTGGGTCGCAGAGACAACAGTGTCATAAAGGCTGGAGAGTTTTTGCAGAATTTCCTCCATTTGGTCTAGGATAGCGTGATCTACTCCTTCCACATAACAGCGAGCCGTTTGAATATGGACAGCTAACTCTTGACGTACGGACTCGTTCTCAAGATTTAGAGTAGATCACGAAGGTAGGCAGTGGCAAGTTCAACCTCTGAAGGATCTTTCTTAGAGAGGACCAAGTCCTTGTAAATTTCTGCCACCTCTTGCAGAGTTTTGGTCATTCCCTCGCTACCCCCTACAGAAGCCGGAAGGGCTGGAATTGTAGACTGGGGGGCAGTAGCCTTATTGCAGCCACAGATGACGTTAGAGAACTCTCCAAGTCTCCATTGACCCTCAGCAAGATATATATAGCTCTTCAGTACCTGTATCCTTCTGCAAGAAAACCTATACTTAGGGAGTTATAAAGTGCTCAGAGGACTCACACAACGAGAACCTACACGAGTAGAGTCAGAATATACCTGAGATAGTCGAGGAGGAGATTGGTCATCGTACAAGGCAGTGTTGATACAGGGAGGGGAAGGAGCTTCAGTTGCAAACTGTGAAAATAAGTAGAAGTTAGATCCTGGTGAAAGATAAACAAACCAGATGTAGCAGTTCAAAGGAAGTACAATACAGTAGACTCCACATGGCCGGTCTCTGCGGTTAGAGTGATGGAGGGAGCATCCGGAACGCAGGGTTGTTCTCCATTCGCAGGCACAAGAGTTATATCCGCAGCAGCAAAAGTAGGTGTCGGTGCCTGTGTTTCTTGAGCAGCTTCCTGGGATTACATAAAAAAAACAGTGGTTAGAAAAGCACAAGTATTCCAGGAGAGATAGATAAAGTCAAAACAGGTACCTTAGTAGCAGAAGAAGTTTGTACAACAGCAGTGCCAGGGGCTTCATTATCTTCCTCAGATTCAGCAGCCTACTTCAGAGGTTCTTCATCACCCACAGTGGTAGCTATCCCCTCCACAATAGTGGTCGCAACAGAGATTAATCAATAAAAGGGTTGATCATAGACCTGCTCAAGGATTTCCCTGTTCCAAATTTCTTCATCCATAGCACTGGAAAGACCTACATCTAGAGGTTTAGAAACTGGAGGATCCCCAGATGCACTCGCAGCACTGGAAGAGGGCTCAGGAGTGGTAATTGGTTATGCACACTTGCCTTTGGCCCGCGCAGCTTGAAAGAGCAGATCTTCCTCTGAATGCTTACTGTTAGGCATCAGCTCGATAGAGGGTGATCTATTACTCAGCTCATCTTCTGACAGTCGCTTGCGTTCCCTGATGACATGACGATAGGAGCGGCGAGTCTAAACCATAGAGGAGCAAGATTGAAGATTAGAGGACAAAAGATTCTAAAAGAATGAAAATCTTGAGACAAGGAGAAACCTTACCAGTGGAACTTCTTCGTTGGAATCTCCTTCCTCAGCATCCTATGCTTTAACAACTTCCTTCTTCTTTTTCTTGGCAGTAGCCAGCTTCACAGTCTTCTTCGCAGTGAGGGAAGCAGCCGCGAGGCTCATACCTATAAGCTTACTGCATTTTAAGACAGAAGGAGGAGAAGTGCTAATTTCTCGCTCCTTCCTCTTCTGGTCTACCTCCTTCTGGACATTGGAGCCTACAACCTTCCTATCCACTGTTCTCTTGAAATAGTCAAGGAAAGAGGCTGAAAAAATGGTGTGAAAGACTTCGGATTTGGACTGCATCCAGAGTTCACCATAATAGCGCCTGTTCCACTCATGGTACTCTTCAACCGCAGAATAAGTTACACAGAGTGAGTGCCGGCGGAACTCGGAGAGGTCCAGTAGGGAAAATGTTGGTGTAACAAGAGCTTGAAGGATGGCTGCATATGGTTTCTCCACACAAGTCCTCCACGAGGTGTAGTCATTGCGGGATTCTATCAAGGGACAAGGGAGACCTTGCTTACACCCAAGTTGATGAGCAAAGTGGTTGGGTGCGTATAGCTTTATCCACAAAACCGCATCAGGGACAATGATATCCGCACAAGTAATGCACTGGGCAAAGAGCTTCCTCGCAGCAGGGGCTTAGCGAGGGGTCACTGCGAATCCCGTCAATAATTTAGCAAGGAATCTTCTCGTCACTAAACTTGGCCATGTCCTTAAGGAACAGTTTCTGACCCCAGAGGTAGTTGAAGCACTGTGAGTAGCTCAAAGATTCGGTTTCTCCAGTGAGAGCCAAGGATTTCCCCAGAACCTCCTCAGAGGTAAATTCCTTGTGATGCGGGCTGCGAAACTCAAGGAAATAAACCTATAACCACAAAGACAGAATCCAAACAAGCCCTGCAAATTTCAACTTAAATGGGTTTAATGAAATCCACCCAAGTCTGCGATACAGAGCGCCCAATGCGGGTTGCACAAGGCCAAGACAGTGGCCATTGTACAATGCCTCTACCGCCTTGGTAAAGGTGTTGGTAATCCTGCCCGCAGCAACGTAGAATTCGTAGTGATAGCACCAAAATTCTAGAAAGGCAATGCCACCATAGGCATTTTTCACCCGCTGATCATCGGAGACAGGGGTAGCCTGGAACTCTTCCATGTTATAGTGTTTGCGCCAATTAGAGTAAGCAGTAGTGATAGTGGTGCGAGCAGGATCTGAAGAAAAGAGGAAGGACTTGCTATATAAAACACTAGGAAGAAAAGGCCCATCCGCAGTAGGTAAGCCAGTGATAGTGACAACATCAAGAAGGGTAATCCCTAAATTCCCAAATGGGAAAACAAAACTATTGTTACTAGTCTCCCAACAGCATAAGGCAGCGACGGCGGCAGCGCGATTCCCACATTGGGGAAGATGGAAACATAAATCTAAAGCATGAGAGATACCAACCTTTTGCCAAAGCTCCTCATCGAGGGATTTTCATTCTTGGTACCATTAAAGCTCTTCGGCTCGAGTACTGGGCCATTTCCCCAATTTCACGTCGAGCTCATTTTAATCCCATTGAAGAGGAGCGATGGCTTCACCTCGCATGACCAACGGGGGGCGACACACAGCCGAATCAAGAGTGGAAGAGGCCTTCGTTGTATTAGTGGTCGGACCCAGTATAATTTCATCCCTCGTCGTTAAATCGATCCACACATAGGGGGTATCCTGGTCTTGGTGAAGGCATTGGTCCATACGATTACGGAAGGCTTCTACATCCTTCTCGAAAATATTTGGGCAGAACTTTTGGTAAGAAGCCATTTGCGAGGAGAAGGATGGAAATCGGAGTTCGGAGAGTATTTGAAAATTCAAAATCTGGGATTGAGGAAAAGCTTCGGAGAGAAGGTGAAGGGGAAAGACGACTAAAGATGCTTAAAAGAGTTGAAAATAGACGGCGCGATTTTCAAAAGAAAACACTTGAGTAGCCTAGTGTGAGGCTATCTCAAAACTGCTAACTGAAGAGGTGGCACGTCACATCAAGACCCCTTCGATTGCCCATGGGTTAATCTCGAGGTCTGGGGGGCAATGTTTGGGCCAAAAATAATCTCAACATGTATTCTAATATTTTTGGACCTTGGAGATAAAATGGGCCAACCACGTGTGGCTCGATCAGAGCTGCGAATATGGAAAGATATCTAGCTGCGAATCTGGAAAAATATCTATGCGATTTCTAGATAATCTAAGCGAATCTAAGGGCAAGATATTATTCTCAATCGATAAATGTTACCTTGTCAAGCAAGGAGGATCAGAGTACTTACCTCTATAAATAGACGAAGCAGAGCAGATTTGTGGATCTCGACACTCATACACAAATTTGCGCACCAGCAAATCTTACTCCACTGCGAGTAAACAACCAGTGACCAGCGAACTCAAAATCTAGGCCGCCCGACAGAGCGTGGGGATTTGAAAGTTCACTCAAACTAACCAACCGGCAACAGCGAATTCAGGATCTAGGCCTACCCGATAGAGCGTGGGGATTTGAAAATTCACTTGAGCTACGACGACGGAAGTCAGTGGAGTCTAGGCCACCAGACAAAGTCTGGGGATTCTTAAGATCTACAAAGTCATACTATCCGGTGTTCTCAACACTACGTCCTTAGGATTGTTCTGCTTTATACTTGCCCGAGGGTGTAAAGAATCAATTCTTTGTGGCTCAGCAAAGAGACACAAACCTTATGTCTTGAATCAAGACAAGTAGGACTCAACGAGCGAGGTTGATGCTCTCCTCGCTCCAATTGCTTTACAAGAAGCAGAGACTACGCGGCGCACTACACAACAACATTCTGTCCTCGGCAGTGGAACGCCTCGCACATAGCACACCTACGACTGCGGATACAAAAAGAGACAGTTTGTGATCACTCCACTCGCAGCAACCTGACTGGAGAAAAATCGAAGCCAAACACATGCACCATCATTTTTATTTTGCAACTCTCCAACTCTGTTGTTACCAAAACTTTTATCATTTGCCTCTTTGAAAGTTCAAATTTCGGAGGACCTTGTCCACTGTGCAAGTTTCTTCTTTCAATTGTTGGTTTTGGAATGATGTCACAAAAGTTTATGTTCTGCAGGAGCTATCTTTGCCTATGATTCTTTTCTTGAGAAAAAGCAAATGACATGGTATGTGGTAAGATTCGAGGTTCTTTGGTCATAAAGTCGAGGCGGATCATCTAGTGTGTTTTGTTGTCAACGTTCTGCTATTAATGCTTGGTAAAGGGAAACTGGGATATTTCAAATCTGTTTGGTATCACCTGAGAAATATCTTATGCAAGTTTGTCTATTATAAGCATCTGTTCTTTACTGATTTGCTAATATGTAACAATTATCTGAAGCAGTTTCAGTCCACCTGGTCACTCAGTAACAATTAACAACTAACATCATTTCTTATATCTTAGTATCTGCCAACTTCATAAACAGGTTGTCTGCGAACCTGAACACATTCTGCATTGTATAATAAAGGTTACATTCAGGTGTAATTTCTTACTCAAAGGAGTAATATCAACAAAGGCAGCAGTGTCAGATCCTATTGTTCTGTTTTTGTGATACTCTTGTTAATTAAGGATGAATGTGACTCTGTGATTGTGGATTGACAGGATCTCAGATTTCACAGGATGGACTAACATTGAAATCTATATGTAGTTAAATGTTACCCAAATTTGTCTCGTTGGGGTGTAAATATGGTTTCAATGTCTTTGGATATAATTGAAGTTATACTGATGAGCTAGGTGTATAATTCACTGTCTAGTCACATTTGGAACCTGGACACATTTTAAGTCTGCCTCAAAACCTAATCATGGACCATTTCTGACTGCATTTAGATTCCGGTGAGATTCCAACGGATGTTTGTATGTGTGTTCATCTACCTTCCAGAATCCATATTTTCTTTTATTCTTGGCTTGGGATTTCACAAGAAGGGCCAGTTCATGGACAAGTTCACTTCCAGTGCTGAACATGGTTACTGTATATGCTCTTACTCTGGAAACCAGAGGTGGTGGATTAGTCTCAAATTTCAGGTTCTTTTGCCCAAGTATTTTGTTCGTGTACAAGTTGTACCAAAATTGTTTTTGTTATAACAATGGATAGTTCAAGTTATTTTGGATTGTCCTGGGAAACTATCAGAAAATAGTTGCATTGTTTGTCTGTAATTGTAACGATATGTTTTCTGGACAAAAAGGTTGAAAAATTACATGGTAAATAAATGATGGAACATATATAGGAAACCTACAGAAGATTTAGGTTTCGTCTACTATCAAGCTCCATTTTCTGAGATATTGTTTGGGGCAAACAGAATTTCATATAACTTAAAAAGAGTTACCAAGTCAAAGTACATCCAGATCCCTCTGTCTGTATCTGTCTCTGTTGACATACATGGATAAGAAAAATGTAAATAAAATAAAATCAAGGCATGTGTCCATGGGTCTCCTGGTACTTTTCATACTCCTCCATGGTGTTGAACACAAACCGTTTCTCACTGTTGCCAAAATACCCTTCATTCTTTGTGGTGCTTCTGTTTCCTCTTGCGGACTGGTATTCGTTCAACTCATCTGTTTCCTCATTTTGCGCATCGCCTTGATAGTAGTAGCTCCCATTTTCCGAAAACCTCGTGTCACTACTCGTCCCAGTCCCGGCAGGGTTGTTGTTGCCATTGTCATTGTAATAGCTATTTGTAAACCCTTGCTTGCCATTTACGTAGTTGCTGTTATGCTGATCATCGTTGTCACTGTACAATTTGGTATCAACATACTGATCACCATTGTCTTGACTCACAATGTCATCTAGCTCATACCCCAACTCCGAGTCACTTGACTCAGCCGGTGCTGGAGCCGGCACAAATAGTGCTCCATCTTCTGGTGCCGGTGCATATGTTGGTGCATTTGAGGGTGGTGTTGCTGGATTTTGTGTGACTGGGATCTTGGCCTCATTCGGTTTCTTGTGAATGACTTTACTGAAGAACAGTCTCTGTCTAGCTTCAATTTGAAGCGAAGAGAAAATCAGTAGAAGGAAGAAAAATGGAAGAGCTTTTGCTAAGGAAGCCATTGAGGAATGGAGTGATGTGAAATAAGCATGTAATACATATTTATAGACTCTTTTGGCAAGCTGTGTTTACTCTATGTTTGTCTGTTAATTGGCGGAGCAATTATGCGTAGATTTGGGAAGGAAGGTAGATAGATGAGGGCACACTTGCTTGTGTAAATTTGAAAACAACATTCCGTCGGTCAAAAGGGGTAGCTTTTCTTTTGCTACCAACTCATTAATCAAATTTCTCTTTCCCTTTTGAAAAAGGGTAGATTACAAATGTTTGAATTTGTTTTGGAATAGGAAAAGTGAGAAAAAGAAAGTCTAACTAGCTTGTACAAGAATCAACGTTTTACTCTCTAGCGTGTGCAAAATGATCTGAAGACTTTCTTATCAGTGAAAAATATTTAAGATTCATTCCCTCATTTAGTGCCTGATTTACAGCATCTCATATAGATGTTTTTTTCTTTCTTTTTGATATAAGCGATAATACACGCATGATATAAATTTGAAGTAGGGACTTCTTCATTTCTTTAAGACGGAAATGGTGTCTTTTACATTCTGATAATTATGACGCAACAGTTAAACAGAGAGCATGGAAATCTTTTGATCTCCTTCTAAGCAACGTAATGGTGAAGGCAGTTGCTCAGAGTGCAGTAACGCAATCACTGCAGACTGCAGAGCATAATGATCGAATGAATGAATAAATACATGTGCAGATACCAGAATAGGGGACATGGCAT
Source organism: Geum urbanum (assembly GCA_946800695.1). Classification (NCBI taxonomy): domain Eukaryota; kingdom Viridiplantae; phylum Streptophyta; class Magnoliopsida; order Rosales; family Rosaceae; genus Geum; species Geum urbanum. Next base: position 36,795,465 of record OX327005.1, on the reverse strand, counting down.
GGGTCGACTTTCAACTTTAGATTGTAAATCTGCTCCAGAAATTGTGGGGAAGCTTATAATGAGCACCGGTTCAGAAGACCCCTAGTGCTATCAAGATCGAAGCCCCTCAATCATTTCTTCCCCTTCTGTTCGCCACTGACATACTTCTAATGGGTTTTCCTGTCATCAGTAGGCTTCTTGATAGTGTATCGTCTCATAATCCTAGACAGATTTCTGTTTCAAATCTTTCAGAAACGAACTCTCTTGTTGGGCATGGCATCTTTGGATTCCACAAATCCTGCAAGCAGTCTTTTCTTCTTATTATGGTACAAGTTTACACATTTTGGCTATGCCTTGTTACATATTCTAAAATATTTGATAGCTTTTGAGCCAAAATGTAGTATATCTTGCACATAGTACTCTGTATTAACTTTTTTCACATGTCTTGCTACTTACTAGCAACCAAAGCTTCTAGGAAGACTATTTTTTCAATACAGAATATATACCAACTACAAAGGATTTACTCTAGAAAGACTTGAATTCTATCACCAAGTGTATCATTGAAATCTATGAGCTGCTTCCCTCCCATTCCATCAGCTGCCTCATTCAGCAGTTCTTTGATGTTTACACCGCCAAGAGCTGCATGAAAAATGTGTGATATTTTCAGTTCTACATTAATGTCTGCAAAAAATCAATCAATTCGAAGGAAAGAATGAGTGATACCTGGAACTATATTTGTGATTCCGTCCAAGAATCCAGCCTATAAAATATTTACAATCAAATATTAAAAAGCATATCCACATAAGAGACAATCTGACATAATACAATTTAGCAAGCAGATGATATGCATATGCATTTTGTTACGAAGCTGGCAGTGTAACTATCTACTCAAATAAGTATGTGTTGCTGTACAAATTTGTGATTCAACGTGACATGTCACTGTCAGATCAAGCAAACATAATGCTACAATTGATGTAATTCAGGAAACTGTAAGTGCTATACATAGTTCACAGGACATCTGATCTCCTATGAACCTTGTGATGCACTAGGTTTAAACAATTGAATGACTATTTTTATAGAACTCGTCAGTGCAATGTAACTATAACTGTCATAGACTGATTGACATGATTAAAAGGCACTAATATTCTACATATCTCGGCAAGTTGCTAAACATTTTATACGTATTCATTGACCAAGTCTGTAAGGAACAACTATTCATGGGGGTTTAAAGCAACTTCAGCAATGAAAATTATAATCTTATTTTGCCCCAAATCTATATAACTATCCTTTGCTCATAAAGGCCAGGGCTTTACAACTTTACTGACAGTAAGTTCATCTTTAACAGCAGCAGCAGCATCCGTTTATTATGTAAGGTATAATGAATATGGCTATACAAAAGAGATACTTACAGGAATCTTAACATCAAGTTTCTCAAATCCATCCTTTCCAGTTATTCTGATTCTCAACTTCCGAGACCAGATCCCAGAAAATGGATCCCTGGAACCATCTGCACCATAATTATTGTACATGTCAGGTGTTATGACTTCAACAATGGGACCTTCAGGACTCTGATCTTTTGGCTCTCCGACATCTTTAGTCGTCCCTTGAAGACTGTATACACTACTGGGCACTGTAAAATAACCTTTGTGTGTAAGAAGCATGAAGTGGGAAATGCATACCTATCACTAGAAAAACTTGATAGGAATTTAATGGAAAAGAAAACACTGGCATTATTATAGAAAAATAATATTGTTATGAACAAAGAACTCAACTTAACAAAAAAAATAGTCACTTAGACTCACATGATTAAAATCCAATTTATACCGAAGTTCTTTATAGTAACCTACTCTATGAAAACAGTAGAAAACCATTAGACTTCTGTTTTATCACAGCTTCGGATAGATGCTTAATGAGAAGCAACCATCGTGATCGCATCCCAAGCGGGTAAAACAGAAATAATTCGAGTCATATGACTGAAGAAGTTACGCACATCTTTCAGATGACAGCTGACTGCTGTTACTAGAATACCGCTTTTCTTCTTCGTAATAACTGTTGAAACCTAAGACTTCCTTAACTTCTTCGAAAGAGGGCATGCTTCCAGGTGAAGGGATACGACCCCCTTTGATAGCAGCTAGTGCATCCTGCAATTCTTTAATATAAGTTCAACTGTAAATCTAGAAAAGTAATGTTTCACACACACAAAAAAAATTACAACAAATTATTGTTTACAAAATCATCTTGATATTCAACTTGGCAAGTCCACAATTTGGATCCAGACAGTAGGTGAAATTTTTTTTCCCAGAATAAAACAGTAAGTGAAGTAATTGCAGATGAAATTGTATGCGGGATTCTATGTTTACGAGATCTTAGTTTATAAATCTCACTCTATTGCAAAGTAACTTAAAGCATAAAAAAAGGAACAGTCATTATATGTTTAAAGTATGACATCAATAATTGTTGATGTACCACTAAATGACGAAGTGAAAGAAAATTAAAAAAAAAAGTTTCCATTTTTTTACATTTCTATGAGCTCTCTTAATTCTTTTTTCAAATAATATATTTATCTTTCGCATTTCCAAAGCTCCGAAAGATACAGAACAGAAGAGAAATTTAAACACTTTCAGTTTCCACTCAAACTCTAGGTTTATGTTGACTTTTAGACACAGATCCATACTCGATATTAACTCAAATATCTATATAGCAGCAGAGGCACAATTTATGATATCCAAGAATTTCATCATTACATCTGTCATGAACTTTACTGAAAAGAAAAGGTGTAGGGACCTTACCTGCATTGCTTGTATAGAAACCCCAATCAAGGAAAGTGGATAAGCCACAAGTTTGTATCCAATATCCTCAAGTTCAAGAGGATTCAATATTGGTGTTTTGCCCCCTCCTTCAAGCATATTTGCCTGATAAAACATAACGATTTATCAATATTAGAAACTACTTTCATTTCTCTCTTCGGTGTGTGTATCTGTCAGTGTCTGTGTCTGTGCTATGTACAGACCCAAAAAGAAAAAAAGTCAGTGTCTCCATGTATACAAGCCGTTTTGCTACTTTAACACAGGGATCCCTCTAGAAAGTGACTCTTAATAAGTTTTCGAAAGTGGCCATGTGGGTAGAATACATGAAAACAAGCTGTAAATGCAATGTACCATTTTTGGGACAAGGGGATATACACCACAAAAAGCCTTCATTTCTTCTTTTGAGGCTAGTGCATCTATGAAAAGAACATCTGCACCAGCATCAGCGAATGCCCTAGACCTCCAGAGTGCTTCTTCCAATGACAGTGCTTGACGAGCATCAGATCTTGCTACAATGACAATGTCAGAACCAATCTCTTTACGAGCATCAACTGCTGCTCTTATCCGCATCACAGCTTCCTCCCTTGACACCACTTTCCTGCCTTGTGTATGACCACAAGCTTTTGGAGATACCTACAGTACAGCTTCTTAAGTGTCAAACACAAGGTAACAGAGTTAATAATCACTACATAGGGTAAACTACCAGAATAGACAAACTTTGATTGCCAAAGCTGTGGGCAGAGTTTATTTAACAGTATCAGTAACACCCAGAGTGTCATGAAACAGCAAATCATCTTTCATAGTATTAGCATCAAGCTGAATACAAAACTTTCATGAAAGCATCAAGCCGTATAGAAACTTGTAAATTACGTTTATATTCTGTGGTGTTCAATCAGATAGCCAATAGCATTAGAAGATATGATATAAACAATGAAATAAGAGCATTTAGAAGTATGACTACTATGATGTTCGAACAAGATAGGATTACGAGAATGCTGAAAAATTCAAAAATATAAATTAACAATGACCTGATCTTCGAGTAGAATCCCAGCAAAACCAGCTCTAATATACCCCTTGACAGTTCTCTTGACATTCATTGCATTCCCATACCCATTATCGCCATCCCCAATGACGGGAATTGACACCGCTTGGGTAATTTGTTGCCCCTGATCCACCATTTCTCCATAGGACAGAAAACCCGTATCTGGCATCCCTAGTCTAGCAGCCGATATTGAAAATCCTAATGGAAACAAAAACTAATGCCATTGATAAACATGTTTGTGCTGTAAACAGACCATTACACATCTAGTTTCTAACAAAATAATGTACGCAACATCAAAGTCATTAGTTCTGATTCCCTCCATGTAACTCAAACATAACAATGCATATATAAATCTCAATGCTCTCATAGTCTAATCAAAGCAACCCAACATTAACAAAGCTCAAATCTATATAGACCCAGAACTCAGTTCCTGAAGATTTGAAATTGAATGAGAAAGTGTGGCACATACCACTGGTGAAGCAGTACTGAAATCCAGCTCTTTCGACAAGCTTGGCACTAAGACCATCGAAACAAGCAGGGCCTTGGTGAACCCCAGGCAACTCCAGAATCCGACGAAGGGCTTTCGCCGGAGACGGAGGAGACTCCGGGCCGCCGTCTCCGGAGTGAGCTGCAACGATTTGAAAATCGACGCCAGTTCTAAACTTGTGGGGCAGTGAAAGTGATGAAGGGTGATGAAGATGTGGGGGCCCAAATGAGAGGTTTGAAGGTGAGCTGAGAATCCTGAGATTGACGCAGTCTCTGCTGCTACGCACCTGATGAGGAAGCTGGTGAAGTACAACACTACTCATTCTCTCTGCAAACACTAGACTGACTACTTTACGGCACTGGGGCTACATTTTATTCATCAAAACGACTTCTCTCCCCCGGCACTACACTAGAGTTCACAACCGTGTGGTCAATAAACGTGAATTTTATTTTCTTCTATATTTTGTAAATTTGAGTTATGAAAATTTAGAATAAACAAAAATTAAAGTTATTATAGTGTTTATGAAATCTCCTTTTATGCCTTAATGGCTTCTTTGACATTTTGATTTTTTCTCTTTGCGCATATTATAATGGATATCTCTTTATTTCTGTATGCATGGGTAACAACCTGAATTTAATTTAGTGACTTAATCCTCATTAGTCGTGTTTTTTTAATGAGTTAATCCTCAAACGTCAAGTTTATCGAGATTCGTTGTGATTAAAAATTGACTATTTATAAGTTTCAATTTTGGACTTGTCTCTTTCACGAAAGTTGTAGAGAATATTATCGCGAGTTCTTGCATATTTTTATTGAATTTTTAGGAAGTCTAGGCTAATTTCTACGAATTTTAAAAGTTTGCAGTAATTAAATTATTATTTGAGAATTTACTATTGGTCAATATTTTCTGACCGTTAGATTAAGTTGTGATCTAATCTGAGCCATTGATTTCATCTTGACCTAGGGGTATAAATATCCAAAGCCTTACCTAGGTGAGAAGGAGGTTACCCGGTTGCCCCGAGGTCAACCCGAGACGCCGACCCGGTCCCGTTTCAGACCCGAATTGCGACCCGACCGAATTTCTCTGGCCGGCCACCTCGGACGCCCAAACTAATCAGAATCGGTTCCCCTGTTCCTCCCTAATCTTCCCACACCCTCGATTCGGCCATGCAACGTCGTGTCGTGGCAAATCGAGGCCAAGAGATTTTCGGGTTCTCCGATTTTCCTCTGTCATTGTCGATGGTGCTCCAACAGAAATTGAGCGACGAAACGTTAAGGGTTTTAACCCTTGCTCTTCCAGAAGTCGATTGAGACCCATCCCGAGTCACATCGTGGTCGAATGGCGCTGGACGGCCCAAGGGAATTTCCAATGATGTGAACTATTTTTCGCTTCAAGTTGTTCATTAATGTTGTTAGGCTTGTTGAGACCTTGAATTTGACATGCAGATGGACCATATCGGAGCATGTCCGTTTTGGCCGCCGCCAGTAGTGGTGTATGGGCCTCTCGCGCCGCCGTGTGCTACGGAGCTCCTGCGACCAGAATGCCATTTTTGTTGCAGGGAGTTTTCTTAACTAATTTCGCATAGTTTTTACGTAGTTTCATGGGTTTGGGGATCTTGCTTAACGTTTCGATGTATGTTTAGGATACGGATGCAACACGACAATTCAACATAGTCTGTCGTTGTGTGTCGAATTGATGCTCACCTTTCTATAGAGCTTAGGAGTCAACACGGCAGATATGTTTGAAATCACGATGTGGTGGATTAGCGACGTTTAGTGGCTGAATTGGGAATGTGAGTATTCGAATTACGAATTGTCTCGACTTCCTCTCTACTTTAGTTTTTGAATAGAAAATTATATTAATTAATCTACGGTTTAACCTTAGGAGCGTCAAGTATGTTTTCGAGTTAAGGGATCAACGAATTACTTTAGCTAGCGATCCAGGTGAGGTGGGCTTTGTTTTTTACTGTTGCATAGCGAGTCTATTTTATGCTTATGATTTATTTTACGAATATAATTAAATATGATATGATACGACTATGTTTATGCACGGGGGCCATATGATATGATATGATTTTATGATTTCACGCATGCATGTTTATGTATGAACACATCAATGTATTGGCTTCTCGGCTGATCACCGATGAAAAGACCCAACTTTAGCTTACCTAGTAAACTAAGATTAAGCTTAAAGGACTAACCATAATCTAGGAAATTCTACAAAAATTTTGACATAACTTTTCCTGAAACTGAAACTACCAAAAACCTGCAAGAAAATACACTTCAGAGACTAATTCCCACAAACACATTGTGGATCACTAATGTGACAGGACCCGTCCCAGATTACCATAATAAATCCAGGATAAGTCTTGCGAGACCCGCACTAGGGTCTCTAGTACCGCCCCAGCTACCTTAGCACGAGTAACCCTGAACTTCAATTGAGCACCTACACAGAGAAAATAGAAGTTTTGGACCGTCATGCCTCACACCCTGGACAGTCACGACTTCAACCAGTTAACTTTCAATCTGGGCAATTTAAAATAAAGGGCCAAGGAAAAGGCAAATAAATAAAATACGTTAGAGTGAGTGGACAAAAATAACATCATCTGTATAAAACAATAAAACTGAATTAACATATCTTTCTGCTGATTTCCGTGAAATAACACGAGTTCAAAAATTATAAACTAAATACAAATGGAGGCGCTCGCCCAGGACACCTAACCTAAGTCGGCTAGTTGTAAGAAAAATAAATAAATGTGACGGGATCATCCCAGGCCACCTAACCTGAGCCGATCTGAGTCAGACGAGACCACCTAACCTCCTCTGACTAAACTATCTGGTGATCAGCCGAATAGCTAAAGTGTCGATGTAACTAAACAAACTATCACAAATAAACCTCCAAATTTAAAAACTCTTAAATAAACTGTACACCATACTAATAAAAATATGACATCACTACTACTATAAAAATAAAAGGTCCACTCACAGTACTATGCCGTGATTCCCATTCAGCCAAAACCTGTATGTTGACGTTTCTAAACATCTGCCACTAGTTGCTAATACGTCGACCTGAAACAACAATTATTACTTAATAACTACTCGTTGAAAATCATAAAGAATAGCTAAGCTCTTTTACCAACAAGCATATCGTCGAGAACCTCGCATTCTCGAATAACGTGCTTCCCGAACTAATGACGAGCTTAGTAAAATTTCAAATTCTAACTTCTGAATCCTTCTTAAAGTCGCAACATATTTCTCAAACGTTACACGACTCGAAGTCGAATAGACTATCGACTCAACCATTCGATATACTCGTAAAATTATTTAATTGATATCTGATTAACCATACCTCTTAATCAACAATGTCCAAATCAATTTAATTACCTCTTCATTACAATCGGTACAAAATTACGAGCAAAACAACATAAAATTTACATCATAATACTTTTCGTCGGAGCACTCCCATGAACCACCGGCAGCGGCGGTGACTTTTTGAGGCGACCCGAACACCAAATTGTGCAAAATCAAGCCAACAACATGTAACAACCCGAACCAAAGTTCACGTATAAATCAACACGAAACAGTATTATCGCGAATTAGTTGTATCGCGTGAGTTATTAATGAATTTTTCATCGGGTAAGAATTTGACATGATTTTCTTCACGAGAATTGTAGAATATTTAATTATGAGTATGTAAGAATTTTTAGGGAATTTTTTTTTATTTACGAGTTATTTGTTATGATTTTTGGAAGTTTTTATTTTCAGATAACTATCGCGGTATTTATTGGAAATTGTCGTAACAGATCATTCGAAAAGAAACTTGTTTTTATCGATTAATTATTGGCCGTACGATCGCGATATAGTCAAATAATAGCTGTTGATCAATTGAAAAGCTTTCCCTATAAATAGCAAGATTCTGAAAATAGCCGGGTTACCCAATTTGGAAAGTTAGGCTGACTGTTGATCGACCCGTTTCGCGACCCGCCGGAAACTTCACCGTCCGGCCACCAATTTTCGTGTTTGAAGTATGGAAATTCATCCTCTCTTCCCATGAGTGGCTTGGCATACTTAGATTTGATTTTTCGGAGGTTTTTGATTTGACCCGATCAAATTTCTGATTGGAAATTCAATACGGCCTTAGGTCGGCGGCGCTCCGGCCATGGGGTAGGCCGGGGATAGGGGGAAATGTAGAGGGGATGGAGAGGAGTGTTTTTCAGGTGGTCTTGGAAGGAGTGGGGTTGCGCTGCCGCCAGATTCGCGCCAGAAAGCCATACGGGTGATTTTGGGGCCGGCGACTTTCGAGCAAAATTCTGGTCGACGTGGTGTGAATCGGCTTTAGTGGTAGAAGGGAGAAGTGTTGGGCTTGGAGAGAAGAAGAGATTAAGGGATTGATTGACACCATCCGTGGTGGTTGGCGGTGGCCGCCGCCGTCAGCTGTGGCGGAGATTCCGACGTCTTCCCAGCTGATTTGGCCTCTGGCGAAGAAGGACAAGTTGTTGGAGAGCATGTGGGGAAGCTACCTGTGAAATTTGGGCCTCGCCATCCACGGCGGAGCTCCGGTGAGGGTAAAATCATAATTTTTTCAGGAAATTTCTGAAATAGTTTCTAAGTTTATTTTCGCTCGTTTTATTGAACTCCAGCATTAAATGTAGGTGTTATTTATTCAGGAGATCATGATCGAGATTTTGGCGAGGGAACTTCCGCTGGACCACAGAACTAGCCTCTATATTGTTAGTGGACATTTTATTTTCACTGTTGTTATGTGAGTCTTCAGTTATACATTTTACAGTCAGGCATTTACGTTTATGCATTTGCATTTGGAGGCATATATGATTGTTTTACATATAGCATACTCATAGTAGTTGCATCGATGCACTACCTCTCGGCTGATCCCCGAAATGCTCCAAGAGGGCCAGGGACTTGACCCAAGGATTTATTGAGCACCCAGGAGGGCCAGGAACCTGACCTGGGTAGTATTAGGACTTGTGGTAGGGTGACCCAAGTCGGAGTCTGTGCATATTTTTCAGTACCCAGGAGTACCTGAATGATCATATTTTTAGACTCGCATTAATTTTATGCACATTATTTATGAAAGGCTATTAGTTACTGTTTCAGTTAAAAAGTGAAATACTATTTTCGTCCACTCACTCTAACAGTTTTTGTTATTTTATATGCCTTTCTTGGGCTATTCGGTGTTCTCTGCCTAGTTTGCATTTGTTATCCTGTGATTGCACGTCGGAGACGGAGGTGTAGAGTTTGTGTCACTGTACTCATCTAGTAGGTTCTTAGCTTAACCTGCTAGTCTTGTATAATATGTATATTAGAAGTCGCTTTGAATACTGTATAGAGTTTGACTCTGTTGTATTTTATTTTTCACATAGTTTTCAGATTTCTTATGGGATTTTATAGTAAATTTAGAATTTGGTTAATTTGAGAAATTCGGATGGGATTTTGTGCCCACGGTTTGTTTTTGTGGACATTTTAGAAGTGTGTTTTCCTTGCAGGTTTTTGGGTTTCTTGGTTTTTGATGAAACTCTGGCAAAATTTTTGTAGACTCAGGTGTTGTTAGGGGTTAATTCCGGTTTAGGCAACTAAATTGGGATCGGGTCATTTCACAACAACTTTCATAACTACAACAAAGTCCAATTCTATCTCTAACTCACCGAATTTGGTTTTGAACCGAAATCCCTAAAAACTTTCAATCGATCGATTCTTCCTCCTCGGTTGGAATTAGAGAGCCATCTACATATGGTTAGCTTCCTGGTGAGGAGAGCTTTAAATCCCAGTACTCCTCTCCGGTCGATTTGGCCGGAAAAGAAGCAACCCCCAAAATTCTCGGGTTCCAAAACTGGCGGTCCTTCATGTGCTCATCATGGCTTAGTTTTCATGAAATGAAGGCTGAAACTAGAGATGTTTTGTAGAGTAAGGTACGATGAAGAGATTGACACCAACCCCGCCGGATTTGGGGGCCGGAGCACAGCGGAGCATCGCCGGGAATTAACCACTCGGGTGAGAGAGACGGTGAAGAGAGAGAAACAACTTTGTACCCGAAAAGGAAAGTTTGACTTTCCAAAATTGGAAATTCCTATTTATACCTGCATGTTGTGACTAATTAACTTCATAAATTCTTTTAACATTTTTGATGACCAAAATTTCTTCATCGTAACTCCGATTTTAACATTTGACGTGGCCACGAACTAGTCTCGATAAACTATACAACTTTTCTCAATATAATTTCCCCAAATAGAAAGTCTTTTTTATACTCGTCAATTTACGACTATTACATTTCCAATAAACTTCCATTGATCTTAAATTTCTTGTCGTAACTCCGTTTTCGGTATTCTTCGCGTCTACAGACTCATCTTGACAATTTCTACGACTTCATCCCAAAGTCAACCAACTTTGATAATCTGATAAAAAGTCAACTAAAAAGCTCTCAATATTTACCGATGTTGACAAAACTAACTTCCTTACTTAATTAACCTTAATTAAATCATAAAAAGAAATTTCTCTGGATGAGATATTACACAATGTCCATCTGAATTTCTCAACATAAGTGATGAACAAAACCAAAACTCATATCAGGAATTTAAAAATATATTTACAAGGGTTTTGAATACAAAGGAAAATATTCATTTATTTACATTAACATCACTGGAAGTAACAAAATACAAACGATCTTTACATGAACATCACTGGAAGTAACAAAATACAAACGACAGTGAACCAAGACATACAAACAATAGTATTTAGAGCGACTTTTACTAGCATACACTATATATGATACAAACCGACAGTCAGCCAAGACATACAACTGAAAAGATCACTAATGAGCTTAAAGCCTTCGACAATACCAAACACTTCCAGGATATACACTGCAGCCTGGGCGATGGAAACCGAAAAGCCCAGGGAAAGACATTAAAATATAAAACGTAGTGTGAGTGGTCAAAAATAATATAATCAGCGTAAATCAATAAAAATTGGCCTATCATGTCTTTCTACTGATTTTCGTAAAATAATGCGAGTTTAAATCTAATAAACTGAAATGCAAAGGAGGTGGTCGTTTAGGATGTTTGTCCTAACCCGAAACGCCTATAATATGAAAAGTAAGGTGATGGGATCGTCTTGGCTTGGGTGTTTGTCCTAACCCGAGACAATCAGGGTTGGGCAGGATGTTTGTACTAACCCGATCCGACTGGCTATTCGGTGATCAGCCGAATAGCTAGGGCATCGATGCGACTAATAAAGCATCAAAAAATAAAATTCCAAATAAATGATCTGAAAACATACCATACAACGTAATGCATAAAAATATGAGCTTGCTATCGACTATGAAAATAAAGCTCCACTCACAAGTCTCCGACTACTGCTGGAGTCCAGCGGAAGTCCCTTCGTTGTTAGGGTCGCGATCATGTTGTCCTCTCTATACGGATCACATAATATCATAACACGTAAAACTACGAAAATACATTCTAAAAATAACCTTGAAAGTCCCATCGAAGAATTCTATAAACTGCCTTGTAGGAGCTCCGTCGTGGACGGCGACGCGTGGCCCTTACGCACCTCGACAGGCAGTGGCGCATGGGTTTCACGTGTCTCGGTTGAACCTTCTCCAATGAGGGCATTCAATCCCTCATTGGAAAGTTCTCCATGAGCCCTAACACTTTCATAACTAGACCAAAGTCCAACTCACCGGCGTTTGGCCAAAAATAGCGTAAACAAGCCGGAAAACCACTTTTCAGTGGCCGCCACAAATAGCGACGATTAACACCTTGAAATGTTCCTCTTCTCGAGCGCAATCGATCCCCTATACCTACTCGCTCCAACACGTGACCAACTCGCCGAAAAAACACACGAAAACAACTGGCCAAAATCGACCGGTTAACTCTCCATCGTCAAAGCCCCGCCCTAGAGCTTTGACGAACCACAAAACATATCCAGAAAGACTCAGGGGGAGGAGAGGTTCAAAACCCCTCAACTCCAGACCCTAGAGACGCCAGAGCACCGCCACCAACGACGGTGACTCCCACGGTAAAACCCGATTCGGGATACCCTAAAACCTGCAAATCACCCAAAAATATGTACACCAATCAATCAAGGAAGCCATAGGGTTCAAATCCCTACCTTTTATGTCACTGGAGGTGGCCAGAAACGACGGGTTGAATTGGAAAGCGGCGTGGGTCGGTGGGGAGGAAAACGGGTCAAGCCCGATGATATTTTCTTATTTTCAGAAAATAAAAATCCCAAAATTTCCCTATTTATACCCCAAAAATCTAATTGGTCAATAATCCATATTTGATCTGATCAAGATTGGACGATCTAGATTTAACTGACTAAAAATAATTTCCTTTTAAAAAATTTCTCACGCTGAATTCTGATAAACATAAAAACTAGCTCACTTATCCAAAAAATTTCCCAAAAATTCGTATGAGCTTGAAATTAAATACTCTACAACTTCCATGAAGAAAGTCAAATCAAATGCTTGCCCAGTGAAAAAATCGTTAACAAACTCGATAATGCGACTAATTCGCGATAAAACTTAATACTTCCAATAAGTGCGTAATATCAGTTCGGGTTGTCACAACCGTGTACTCCCCGGGAAGGACATGACAATACTTGACCTGATGATTATGTTATGCACTCCTCCACACACGTATGATATATTTTTACTTTGACTCGTTGTGTTTTCCTATATGTACATATTACGGTGAAATGCATAAATTTTGTTTTACGATTTCTTACGAATGCTTATTTTAGTTCACTCACTCTAATGATTTTCATGTTTTTATATGCTTATCAATTTCAAATGCCTAAGTTACAAAGTCTCATTAGAGGTCGGGTGCACACGTAGATCGAGGAATACCAGTATCCACCATAGGAGCCAAGCTGATCCTACCGTTTAGTAATCAAGATAACATAGATAATTTAGAGAGTTTAGCAACTCTGGTGTCATAATGGTTTTAGATTCTATTGTTATGATTTATTTCTGAAATTTAATTTTTTTTTTTAGCTTATGATATTCTAATTATTGAATTCCTTTCGGTCGTCTTTTAGATTAGCATTTTTAGGTAATGATGGTCATTGTCTAATCCCGGTTTAGAAAACTAAATCAGGGTCGGGTTCTTACAGTACGAAAATTTATTAGCGCAAATGATGCAGCGCTGACCTTTTCCTTTATAGCTCATAGGAAAAGAAATATGTTTTAAAAGATGTCTAAATTGACTACATAGATAAAGTATCAAAGAAAATGAATTAGAAGAAACTGACTGTGGGATTCGTACAAAGAATTATCTTACACATGGTGTAAAAATTTAAGTTGGTTCAATCATTGTGTTGACTTCGATCCATGTAGTTAACTCCGACGATCATTATGCAACTATTTTTTTATTTGCCTTATTTGCCTTGTTAGCTATTTCGACATATCAATTTTCGATCTCCTACTAGCTACCTCTATATGGCCATCAGAAAATTTACTTCTGAAAATTGTAGTAAAATCTTCTTTGTGACTCATATAAATTACAATAGGGGTATAAACAACCTTCAGGGTTGACCACAAAGATCAAGGTCGAGATGGTAACAAAATCGACAAAATTTCTTACACCATGTGTAAAATAGTTCTATGCATGCATCATATAGTAGATTTCTTCAATTTTTAAAGTTTATATTCCTTTAGTAACACTAAACAAGTTAAACAACACTTGTAGATAGATCATTAAGTAGTGAAATTTAACTATTCGAAAACTGTAAATGGTCTATTTAACTTCATAGATGTCTGTTTACATCATTTTATGCTTTTTGTGAGAAAATTTGCCTCATTGATCAATCATCTGATATCGTTTACTTCTCAACTATTATTCACTGTGATGAATCTTCTAGCATTCAAATTACATATGGATGTTATAAATCTTCTGTGTTGGTAGTGAAGATGTAGTGCACATCATGAAGAATTTATAGAATTTTTTTTCTATAATTTCACAGACACCTAAGCTATTTGTTTTAATTTTTGAAAATCTACAACATAAAATATTTAAATTGATGCCATCGAGCCATCGAGGTCCATATAGCAACAAAGTTGGATTTGTTATAAATTAGAGAATGAGAAGTAAAGATGAATTAGAGAACACGGAGAGATAGAGGAGGAGAAAGTGTTGAGGTAAATCTTACTCATGTCATAGGCCTCCATAAAGGTAAAAATTACATGATAAGTCCACATACTATTGATATATTACATATAAGTCCTTGGAAGTTTTTTTTCTCTCTATTTTTTTTTGTCCTTTGAAGTTGAATTGACAACCACATTAGATTTAATATGGACGTATTCTTGTTTACTACTCTATTGTTTGAGTCGTTCTTCATGTCATTACATAAAGTTTTGATTTTTTTCAGTTTACTACTTGAAGTTTAGGTATTTCTTCATGTTACTATTTAAGTTTTTAATTTTTTGTTTTTTAGCTTACTATTTGAGGTTTAATTTTTTCATCATTTTATTTCATTTATTAAAAAAAGAAAGCTGATTTTAGCACTCCCACATTTACTATCTGCACTCCTCTTGTGCTTTTTTTTTTACTAAATCACCCTTTTAATAAAAAAAACATAGATGGAAGGAGAGGGTGGGGAGAGGAGCTTTTCGGTAAAATTCTGCACAAGAGGAGTGCATGTAGTAAATAAGGGAGTATGAAAATCAGTACCCTAAAAAATCATTAAGAGGAGAGTATATTGGACAATTTGTTTATTCTTTAAAAAAATTATATCAATTGATTTACTTAAAAATATGAATTATTTATTTATTTTTTTTTTGAGAAAAAAAGAGAGTTTCATTAAAATCACCAGGCCTAAAAAGTACATATATCACATTGTTAGAGTAACCCCCTTTGCCGGATTAAAGCTACAATTGTAGGGACAAATACTAATCTTTAAAATAACATTAAGCTCAACTTATTGTCAAGCTTACTAGGACCTTACAATGGAAACAAGGAAGAGAGCAGAGAGTCTGAGAGCACTAAGACATGCAATTATGGTATGTTACACAGAGTCCTCAACACAAGTATCCAAAGCAAGGTAATAGTAAGCTAGTAACCAAACATACTAAGGTTTCACTTCCTTAGTCTTCCCTGAAGAGCTAGTAAATGGCATAGGGTAAGTAAGGAGTAATGGTGGAGCAGTATTCTCCTCCCCAACTTTCAGTTTATTTTTTGCACCCAATGGTCGGCCCTACTTCTTCTTTGATGTGCCATTCTTGTTCACCAGAGTTCCATCCGGAGTTTCCACCAAACCAAACGATCTTGGTCATATACGACCTGAAAAAGTGTGTTTCTTGCTACACTTGCCATTGGGGGACTCTACCACCACTGTTTCAGAGGCAGTAACCTTTAGTCTTTTGGAGATGCCTTAGTCTTCTCCACTCGATCCGTTTACTAGCTAGGACCACTAATGCTTTCTCCGACTCATCCAGTTCCAAGCCAGACATCAGAATGAATAATCATAGGTCCCGACCTAGTGCTTCGCTCTTCCATATGTTGCCATTCTTCCACTGTAAACCATTCTCTTGTAGCTATAGGGTGCTTACCAAAAGCAAAATCAGCCTTTGAAGTAGCCTCCAGTAAACCTTCTAAACTGAACTGAATTTTCTTCCTAGTCTTAGCAGGAGAACAAGAGACAATCGTCGATCCACTAGCACTATCTATTCCTTCTGTAACCTTCTCCATTGAAGCAGAAGATCCTTCTTTAACCCGTGGAGCATCCGGCAACACCAACCGATGCACCAAGCAATGTCTAGACACATGCCACATCAAGCCACAGTCCTCAAATCTCCCTCAAAGGTTCTCATAGAAAAATTTCATATTCTCCACAATACCTGAAGCCATCGTCATCTCCTTCTGCATCAAGAATGGCACATCTAGTCAGTGTGAGATCCAAACTCTAACCATACCTTTCTTGAGTGCTTCGAGATCATACACCAAGTATTCACCAGCCACCAAAGAAAAAGCCTCAAAGTTATCCAGATCCCTATACAGAGGAGGTATACACTAAATTCAAGTCCAAAATCTCAAAGAGGAGAAGGAAAACCTCGAAAGATCACCCACTCCATCATAGTCCTCCAAAACGAGATAAGCTTTCCGATAATATCATGATCCTCCCTTTAGCACCTTTTTCTTATCATAAGGACTGTCAAAGGAGAGAACGAGTAGCTTATCTTGCTCCTCAACCTTGAAACCCTTATCCAAGTTCTAAACACGCTGTAAGCAGACCCTAAAATCCCTCAAATTCATAGCCCTTGGAGAGAGACTTACCAAGAAGAAACGATTGAGAAACCCTACGTATATAGCCTCCTGTTACCTGATGAAAATTCATGGGTGGCACTTCCACACGTCAATGTTTCTATCACTGAATAAGGACCACTATGCATTCAAATGATGTGGTACATGATTTACGTGACCTATGTCTTTGACAAATGCATAGTGGTAATGTTTTGGTCACTAAATAAGACCACTTGTGCTTCACATATCCACTCATCATTAAATTTCAATCTTGTAAGATATTGAAGTAAAAAATAATAAAAGAAAAAATTATAAATGATTTAACCAACCATTTACCATAAATGATATTGTAACTTGAAAACATATATAAAGGCTTTAATGAAATGTATAAATGTGTCATTACTAATAGCCGTAGGAAACAATACTGTTAGCGAGAAAACCCTAGCTGCTGGAAAAAAATTTCCCTTTCCAAATTCTTGTTTCTCGTCTGGCGGCCCTTGTACTTTCAAGTTTAGGGATCTGAGGGACAGGGACCAAGGTTGGACGGTGGTTGTCTTACGTGAACTCGATTGTGGAGAAGAGAGCCAGCCGTGGGAGTTTATGACTATGACTAGCGTCGGTTGGGTGTGGAAAGTGAGGGTGTGAATGGCGAATGGTGGTGCGCTAGCAAGAGGGAAGTCGGACATATGGGTTCTGGGCCATGATCTGGTGGATTGTTGGATCGAACCCGAAGCAGTCAATCGGATTGGTTCGAGCCTTGGTGAGTCAATTGGGCTTATTTGGATTTCCTTTCTTTGGTGGCGTGGGTTGGCGAGTGAGATATGCGGAAGCTGATGACGATGGCAACAACGCAGTGGCGGCGGCAGAAGGCTGCCCCCGGTTCATGCGTGGCAATCGGCATCTACCTTGTAGTACCCGAATATGGGCTTGGGTATTGTTACCTGTCCAGCCCAGTTATGTTTTTTATTGTTATATATGTTTATTATTTTCTGTTTATGTTATTTAATTTAGTTAAAATAAGCCAATACCTTAATGAGGTTGGTAGAAGTGGACTTGGTCCTGAGTTGTGCACTTTTGATGCATTGTTTGCCCTAGGTGGATCTTGGTGCGTCGAGTAGGCGCACTCTCCTAATGGTAGAATGAAATGTAGTGCCGACGAAAGTTTCGTTCGGCAGCATAATTGGAAAGCAGTTCTAAGCGAATTGATGTGTCCTCGTTATCGTGTTATCTTCGCATTACTATGTCGCCTTAAATGTAAAGCAAATGAAGTAGCCAATGATGCACTCTTTGTTAAATGGTGTAGTTTAAGATACATTATTCTAGTCGAGTCGCCTGATAGTATTTTGAGTGTTTCTCTTCTTATGGGGTATAGGTTTTACGCCCCCCCCCCCCCTAATATTCTACCATTTCATTAAACAAGGCTTAAGGGATTCCGCAAGCCCTTACTTTAAAAAAATATGTATAAATGTACAGAAGTGGTAAACATGTTTGGTGTTTTTGTTGCCCAAGTGAACTTCACGTCAAGTGCTTTGTTCGGGTACTAAGTATAATAATGCGCTATTAATTGTAACTTAGATTAGGCACTACTGCCTCTACATTCCTGCACCCATAAATCTTGGAGCGTAATTGATCTTTCCTTAGATTGAACTTTCAAACAATATGAACTATGACATTACGCGTTCATGGCAATCATTATACATTTTCTAAACATGAATAGGCTCACTTATAGTTTACATATCCCCTTCTAATCAAATATTCACTAAATATTTATACCACATCTTGATTGCCTTAATCCGTGGTTGTGAGCTACTTGATTCAGACATGTGGAGTTCATCAAGCTTCTTTATAAATTCTTGTATCCATGTCCCATATAGATACATGGTAACCACTTTCATGTAGTACATATTCAAATCTTTGGAAACTAATGAACTAATAATGCAGCAGAAAGTCATTATGTTCATTATGAGAGAATTTCCTCGTACTTGATTCCAAGGCATCGAGAGAAATTTTGGCCCCAAGATAAGATATAAATTTCAGGTGCCACTAGTACAAAAACTATTTCACATGACGCCTCTAAGATGACATAAAATAAATGTTTCTCATCTAAGTGATTTTGAAATAAATAGACATCGGTTCCTTTCGGTCCGTCATTGCAGGTTCTTTTACACAGTACATTTTTTCAGTTTTTAAAGAGGACGTCCAAAATTTACAATTTTCAAGGGTGAGCATCTCAAATTTTGATTATTCAAAAATTATACTTAAGTTAGACAACGTTTGTCTGTCATGTGAGTATTTGACGAAAAATAAAACAAAAAGGTAATCCTCCGAGGGGGTTCACTTGAATAACTCCTTCAATCATATATCAGTTGACCACCATCTGAATAGTTGGCAAAAACTTTGTAATTTTTTTCCGCCAATTCAAGCAGATGAGGAGTGCTCAATTGGCAAAAAAATGCATGTGTGGAACTCTCTAATGGAGCTCACCGTCTCACAAGGCATGCAAAATTTGCATATTTTATTAAGAGTGGGCATCTAAATATTTTATGGTTTTGAAATATGCGTTAAATCAGATGACAGTTGTATGTCGTCTAATTTAGCTTTGACATTTTTTCTCCTACCTTAAACGTCAATTTTTGTAAATTGCCTAAAACTAATGATTTTCGTAAATTTGACCATTGGATGGGATGATCGAAGTATTATTAGGACATTGTTTAAAAGTTATAATTTTCTTACTTGAATTCATCCTCAATCCTTATGTGTCGCGGTAGTGATGCTGAAGCTTTTTAGAGTAAAACTCGATTTGCGGCCCTGTCAAAAATTAATTTGAGACCAAGTTCCAAACATGAATTATCGTGGAGTTTATATGTATCTTACTATATGAAAAAATTACCCCAAAAATCTATTTAGGTACTCCTTCCATAGGAGAAAGAGCATAATCCTTGAAAAGGTCTATTTTAGTCTTTTGGTAATATTTGGCCTATTTGACCAACCTCTAAACAAACTCCAATGAGGGTAAATTTTTTGAAAACTCTATGTTATTATAAGGTCGACACATATGTATGGACACATTTCTCATTAGACCATTTCAGTTTGTCATATGTCATTAATTGCATATATAACTACTAATATTACTTGCAATGTTTGTTGGTTATATGAAAACCAAACCTTTATGAAACTAAATAACTAACAAGTAATCATTTTACAAATGTGACCATTGGATGAGACAGTGAGACTAATCTAAGCACGCTATAAAAAAATAGTACTTTTTGAATTGAATTCGACCTCGATATGAGTGTTCTACTATTATGACTATATTCCCCTTAAGAATATAATGCAATTTGCCGGTTTGTCAAAAACATTTTGAGACTAAGTGCATCACTCTCATTATCGTAAGATTCATATCTATCTTGCCATGTAAAAAAAATATAAAAAAATTCTAAACCCTAAAACTGTAAACCTTAAACCATGAGTCCTTCAATCAGACGACGGTTGTCTATCGTCTAAGGTATGTGATAGTTGTAACTAAGCGGGAAAATTTGTCAAAATTTTGTGTAAAATCACAATATTTGTGATTGTTCCAAGTAGACTCACTAGAATCAGTCTTTGAATCAGATGTCGGTTGACTATCATCTGCGTCTAAGGTTCCAATGTGATCCCTATTGTGTGGCAATTTTGCCTCCCAAGTTAATTCCAAACCACAACAAAACAGTTAAATGAAATGAAGAACCCTCACACTTAAAAAAAGAAATAACCCTCCCAGGCTCTCACTAAATCTCAGCTGCCTCTCTCTCTCTCTCTCTCTCTCTCTCTCTCTCTCTCTCTCTCTCTCTCTCCCTCCCTCTCTCTCTCTCTCCCTCCCTCTCTCTCTCTCTGATACACAATAGCAGCTCACAGTCGCTACCTCACCGGGCAGTCTCTCCCCACAGTTGTGCATCACCACGCCTCTTAATCGTCAATCGATGCCTCACAGTCTCACCCTCATAATTTCTGCCCTCGACTCGCGTGGCAACATCCCGAGCTTAGCCGTCCACTGCAACCTCTACTCACGCTACCGGCACTACTCAAGCTCAAGCTTGACCACCAGCTTGGCTTCAACCTTGCTCCACCAAATCAACCTCTCTAACTCGAGCTTGCTCTGCCGCGAGCTCGCTCTAACTATAGTGATAACAAGATCGAGCCCAAGGTCTCCACCTCACTTCGATGGAGTCACAAGCATCAAGAAAATCTTGGCTGTTAGGGATGCAAGATTACGTTGTAGTAGACAACGGTCAGAACACAAATTAGATGACGCACAATTACCATCGTGTGAAGTGTTTTCTGTACTAATGTGCATAAAATTTTCGGAGAGTGATCCATATACAAAGTCGTAATCCTCTCTCTGTTGACTCCTTGAGAAGTGAGGATGTGCTATTGAAAAGAATGAACCTGCAAAACAAAAATCACTCCAAGGCCCAAGTCAATATCAATTTTATAAAAGTTTAAATTATAAATTACAGAAATTAGATACTTGTTACCGGGGTTTTTTATGACTATTTTCTTCATAGGCTAATAAAAGTATAGCACTTGTTTATTTGGCCCTTACTTCATAGACATCGTGAGAGATGTGGTTCATTGGTCTTTACTTCATGCTTTCATGGTGATTGTGGGTGAGGTGGTTCTTGTCCCTTACTTTAGAATAATAGTGGAAGATGTAAGAGTTTACATATTCTCAAAATTTATTACTCCAAAATAAATCTATACCCTCAAATTTCTTATCACGCTTCCTCACAAGTGATTTAATTTCTGAGATATATATTTAGATAGGTTGGCAATCCGGAGCTATATAAATTATATCCCTTTTGTTAGAATCTGATTTGATTATTTCCATTTTCTCAATTCTCTACGTTTGAAACTTGGTGAACATAGTTCAGATATAATTCAATCACCGATGTTCTCATTTTCAAATTGCATATCTCATGTTAGTATGCATGCATTTTAAACATGCATGCATTTTAAATGAGATTATCACACTAATACTTTTTTGTTGAGTTTATTAGCGACATAATTCCACTTTGACGCATTTATCAAGATTCTTCAATTCGCCGCGACTCAAATATTGATTTTTTAGAAGTTATGATTTTGAATGCACTTTCTTCAAAAGTTCTAGAATTACTCGAAACGAATTCGTAGACAGTTAGAATGCTTAAAATGGAGCTCGTAAAAGGAAAAGTTGGGGTCAACAAAAGTTGGATTATTGTTTCCGAATTTTAGTGAATTATTATTTTTATTGGGTGGTCTAGAAATTTTTATTTTGGGAAAGCTCTAAACCAGCCACTACTCTCTCTCTCTCTCTCTCTCTCTCTCTCTCTCTCTCTCTCTCTCAAAGTAACAACTCACCTTGACTTCAAGCGGAGCCTGTAATCCAATAGGCTTTGCTAGCCATTTCGGTCGCCCTCAGGCTATTTCAGGGCAGAATCCCAGTTTCAATTTCTTCATCTCTTTGTCCTCTTCATTAGCCGTCACCTCCTTATCTTCAATTAATACCCACAAAACCCAACCACGGAGAGAAGTTGAAGTCGGATTCAGGCTAGTTTTTTTCTCAGGCTAAGACGAGGCCAAACTACCACTCACCTTCATGATTTCAACACCACCAATATCAGCTTCCATCTACCGAAGAAGCCCAAATCGTAAAGCACTCTTTCGAGATGGTTCAAAGTGGATGAGAGTGTTTATTGAGCTTTAGTGCCCTCTCAAACTTGAAAAGATAGCTATTGTATGTTGTCTTATCTATGAGGTTTTTGCACTCATTGGATTCACAAACCAATTGTAAGATCGGTAGGAGCATCTGGGAGTCTTTGAACATAAAGGAATATCTAGTTAGCGGCTGACCATTATAAAACAGGTGAGTGGACCTTCTTTTCACTGTCGCATATGCGAGTAGCACCTTTTATTATATGGCTAATGCTAGTACTTTTAATTGATTTTATTTCACGATATTGGCTTCCTAGTTAGAAATTGAACAGTCCTAATTTCTTTTTTGAATTCGCTTCCAT
The DNA here is from genome assembly GCA_946800695.1 of Geum urbanum. Classification (NCBI taxonomy): domain Eukaryota; kingdom Viridiplantae; phylum Streptophyta; class Magnoliopsida; order Rosales; family Rosaceae; genus Geum; species Geum urbanum. The sequence goes on along the minus strand of OX327005.1, from coordinate 36,772,864 downwards.
TAACTTTAGTTTGATATCAGCTCAGTTAATTCAAACTTCCCTTGTTTCATGTTTACAATTTTGAGTTCTATTATGATCTACGTCTATGGTTTACACTTACTGTTTCTCCTTAGACGACAAAATCAGATGATTTCGTCGTCTAAGTTCTCTCTTTTTAATTATTTTCATAAATATAAATTGAATTAAAATTAAATATTAGATCCACAAAATTTTAACTGAACCCAAATTTTATATATTAATAAAAAATTTGAACATAAAAATTGTACCGATCGAAATATACACTACATACGTAGAAAACTAAACCGAAATATCTACATTGACGGGAGTTTGGACCCCACTGATTCCCCCATTGTTTGGATCATTGTCATTGGCTCCAAAATCTCGATGCGGGACTCTCGATTGACAAGCGAAAGGCGGAACCTTGAGATAGATCATTAAAACATCGAGTTGAGCTTGTATCGCTTCATGTCGAGTGTTTGCTGCTTGAGCCTGCTCCTCGGTCGCTCAGAACTGCTCATCGGCAGCTGCCATTCTCGATCGCCTGGTCGTCAAAACCTGACTCAAATCTCGATGGACATCCTGTCCAAGGCCATGAACCTCTTTTCTTGCTCGGCGACTGAAAGATGTATCTGTGATAGCGATTTCAATGTTCAAGGGCAAAGGAGGCAACTCTTCGAGCGTAACTGCGGGTTCTCTGCCGGCATGCGCGCCACTGCCTTGGTGGCCGATTGTTTCATTGTTTCCTTAAATGGATATGGTGAACAATATATGAATGTTGATTTCTAAAAAAATTGACATAACTTCCCCTAAAAATGGAGGAAACCAAAAACCTGTATGGAGAAAACACTTCGAATAACCAATTTCCAAAATAACAAACCGTGGGCACTGATTCCTGTCCGGATTTCTCAACTTCATAATCATGATAGTCAACTAAACCAAATCCAAGAGTACAACCTAATTAAATGTCCTAATCATAATTCAATTTCTTCAAACCAAAAATAATATTAAACTCATTCAATTTCGGAATAAGTGTTACTTATACAGCATTGAGTTTCGATATCTTCTTCTTGACTGGGCTTATAGTAAGCATCCATAGAAGCACCCACATCTATGTGATCCTTTATAATGTATAGAAACTTCGTAGAGCCTGTAGTGTGGTGGTAGTTCTTCTTTGAATGCTTGATTGTATTAGCCTTCGATCTTATTTGTTTCGCAACCATGAAAATTACACTAAGATAACTTTGAAAACTATTATATGATCAACTAACCAAAAGCAATGAAAGACGAAATTGAAACTTGTCAGACTCAAAGTGGCTGACCAACTAATCTCACTCAGGTTTCCTTTGCTTCTCAAACTCCTCTGGAGCTTTTTCGTGTTTCTGGTACTTGTGCAATTATTACTTCCATCTCTCGTAAACATCCACGGCCTACTACTCTACGGATGCCAACATCTCCGTAGTTTACTGCAAGTTGAAGTGTACCTAAGAAAAAAGTAAGATTAAATTAATTCCTAAACCCTATAATTTGTACTTATTTATAAATCAATAAAATTAAATAGAACATATTACCGAGAGTTCGCGGACAACTCTAAGCCTCTCAGACTCCTCCAAGTAGGAGCTATCATACGTATCTTGCTCCGTACGATGTTCCTGATTTGAGTCGAGCTCAAACTAGTAAGCTCCTTCGTTTGAGGGCCTTTTGTAAAAACATCATAAATCACGTTGATCCATTTCCCCAATCTCTTGGTTGTCTCCTTGAATTTTCTTACATTCGCAATTCCCCGAGTACGTTTGGGGGTCGGGGCTGAGGGGTCCCTAGCTTTGCGTCGAACGCTAGTGCAACAAGAATTAGTTAAAGATTAAGGATCTTGTGTGGATGCCCTGCCTTCCGAAGACGGGTTTGCTTGTACATCATCATTTTCCATCGACGAGTTATTAGGACTAACGGGAATGATGGATGAGCTTGGACGTGCCACGGGAGCCGTAATGGTTTCCTCTGACCCTCAACCCAACTATTGGAATGACGATTCCAATATAGCCCTCTGCTCCTCTTCGGTGAGCCTCCTCCTCCCGCGAAGCTTCTTAAGTACCTATTCGATATCCAAATCCATATATGCAACATTTACTCGCTAAAACCAACCAAGTTTCTTCAAAATACATCCATACCAAAAACATCACAACCATTATGCACATGAAAGCAATATGAACTCATAATGTCACAAACCATTCCATATTTACCCATTCCTAATTAAGCATATTGTCCAAACCAACATCAACAACACATACTACGCTTTCATATATATTGTCCACATACTACCTTTTCATATATATTGTCCAAACCAACATATCCCAATCAAGCCTCACAGTAGCAATTCACATTGTCTCCAAACCAACATATCACAATCAAGCCTCACAGTAGCAATTTACATTGTCCAAACCAACATCAACAACACATACTACCCATTCCTAATTAACCATATTCTCGAAACCTGTTATATCACGATCAAGCCACACAGTAGCCAAAAAAAATTGACAACATACCCAAACCCTAATCAACACAAACATGCATCATAGTACTGCAAAATAATTGAATCACCATATTCCTAAACCTTAATCAACACAGCCATGTATAATCAATTTCATCACAGTCCTGCACAAAACTTGCATAAAAAATCCCAAAATTTCCAGTACTGCAAAATTGAACCTAAACCCTAAAATTATTGTGCTATGTTGAAAGACAGCTCCAGAGAGACAGTTAGAGAGAGAAAGAGAGAGAGAGTGAGAGAGAGAGAGAGACCTCGATGGTTTCGGGGTCGGATAGAGGCGGCACAAGATAGCAGGAGGTGCGAGATAGCAGGCGACGCGAGGTAGCAGGCGGAGCGAGAAAGCAAGTGGTGCGAGTGATGGTGGAGAGAGTTGTTCGAGATGGAAGTGAGAGATATTCTGAAGAGAGATCGAGTTCGACACGATGCCGGAGAGAGAGCGAGTTGGAGACGATGTTCGACGTCGTTAGATATCGGCGGCGGAGTCAGAGGGGACCGGATGAATCGAATTAGGTATTTATGATCGAGTTGGGCAAAATGATCGATTTTGGCCGAGTTATTTAGGGACCCTTAGACTAAGAAGTCTGACATTTCGTCCTCTATTGGTTTTAAAAAGGACTTGCACGACAAAAAGTCTTGCTTAGTCGCCTGAGGTCTTTATAAATTTTTGCTAAAATAATTTGGCCGGTGACTCACCAAATAACTGACTTTTGGCAAGGAAAATACTTTATTTCATCGTCTTAACTTCCCTCTAGGTGAAAAATATTTGGAATTTAGTCGCTAAGTGTAAACTTTTGACATTTTGGATCAAAATAAGGAATTAAATATTTTGGGTACAAGCATAAGAATTATAAGAAAGCAACTATTAGATGTAACCGTTCTATTCATATGACATAATACAAAAAAAAATTACGCGAATTTAGAATGTGTTCGTATTCGATCGATGAAGTTTTGTGAATATCGACAAAAGTCTAAAACATGGAAACGATTGTAAATTATTAACCGTCCAACAATTTATGAAGTTACAATCATTTCCACTTACGTCAAAACTTTATATACCAATTAGATATAAATTAAAAGAAATTTTACAAAAAAACCTAGATTAACGACTTAATGCTTGCTATACATCTACTAATGTTGTATAACTTACGTGTTCCTATGACTCTATTCACTCCACATCAATAATAAAGAATTGAATTTAGACAAAACAACCATTAGATATATTCATCACAACGTAATATATAAGTAGACAAGATTTCAGTCAATACGAAGTTTATTAAGGGTTTGATCAGTATAGACCCCCATAAGATAAAAATATCAACAAAACGGAATCGTTGATATCCAGATCTTCGTAACTCCGATTATCGAACCATTGACACTCAACAACTAAGAACTGCTAAATCTATGCTCACAATGAATATAATCCGCAATCTAACATTGTACACATGATCGTGCTCTTATAATTTCAGATAGTGTATAACTACTTAGACGACGAAAGTCAACAAGTTTCATCATCTAAGTTAAACTTAGATGACGAATATGTAGACTTTGTCATTTATATAGTCTTTACTACACTTTGAAAAATGGAGTGAAGCTTTGATTTTCACAAGATTCACAAAGTTGCCGATCATTGAAACTGATTATTGTATATATTATTGTCCAAAGATCATGCTTACAGAAATTCAACCAAATCGGAGATAATTTAGCCACAGCAGAAATTCCTAGCATTGTTGTGTCTCGCAACTACTTAGAGGCCAGTTGGCATATTCAAGCCACAACCTTGTCGCGACTAGGCTTTTTGAAAGTGGATGATGTTACTTATTTTCTATGCATTTATGTAGTAGTGTGCTAAATTTTGATATGTTTTTACTATATTTACTACGTCGCTTAGCTTTTTGTAAGTGGATGATGTTACTTCTAAACAGAGAAAGCTTGAAATTGTGCAATTTGTTTTGTGCAAATTAAACGAAGCCGTTCCTTTATGTTTTTGTTTTGGTTTTAGATTTTGGTTATTCTGTTTCTTGCTTATTGTGTTGTTGGAATGACTTTGTTGTACCCCAACTTTTTTATATTATAGTTAATATTTATGAATAATTCAAGTTCGATTTAATCACTGCGGTAAATAAATTTTATCGTCGATAAAAATTGAGAAGTCTCGGGTTGACTTTTTATTGAATTGATGACGTTGGTTGACTTTGGGAGGAAGTCAAAGAATTTGTCGAGGTGAGTTCGCAGACACGAGAAGCGTTGAAAACGGAGTTACGATATAAAAGTTACGATTAATGCAAGTTTATCGAAAATGAGTTTCGTAAATAGACAGGTATAAATAGGACTTTCTTTTTTAGGAAAGTCAATCTCTCGAGTGAGAAAGTTCAAGTCCGACCCATTTAGGGTCAGTTGACGTCGGCCAGCGGCACGGCGCCGGCTGGCCACCCCCAACCATGATTTCGGTCAGAATTGAGAGCCTATCATCTTCTCTTCCTTCTGAATCGATTTCGACTTTGGTCACTTGAGGAGAGTGAATCAATTCAATGAAATTTTAGGGTTTTCGTCACCGTCGTTGACAAATCCCCCGACCATGATTTCAGTATGCTTTGATTCGTTTTAATTAAGGTCTAGATTGTGATGATATATGTGGTTTGTTGCTTGGGTTTTCTTTGGGTAGAGGTTGAATTCGAGGAAATCAATCAGATTTCCGCCGAATTGGTCTCAGCAGTTGCCGGTGGTTTTAGTCGTCGAAGATAGAGAGGTTTTGCTACCCTCATCCTTCTGAGTCGATTGGTATATGCCTCGAGCTCCAAAATGACTCGACGGTGTCGCTAGGTCGGTGGGAAGATTTCCAACCAGATTTCTCTCTGACCTGATTTTGGCTCGTTTCTACCGAATTAGGTTTTAAGCTAGCTAGACAAATTGTTGGGCTCGACGAGAGCTTTCTTTTGATATACTATTCTCCATCGACAAATTGTTGGGCTCGATGAGAGCTTTCAATTGATGTATTTATAACGACTCGAACCTAGATTAGTGAGTTAATCATCGTTAGTTGCGTTAATTAACAAGCTAAGCATCATGTGTCACATTTATCGAGATTCATCGCGATTAAAATTTGACTTTTTATAAATTATGAATTTGGACTCGCTTTCTTCACAGAAGTTGTAGAGAAAATTATTTTGAGTATGTCGATACTTTAATTGCATATTTAAAAGCATGAGCTAATTTCTTTAAATTTTAGAAGTTCATTGTAAATAGATATTAAATTAAAAAATTTAATGTTGGATAAATTTTGTGGACCGTTCAATCATCCTTAGAATTAATTTGGGTCGTCCGTTGATTATGTGTGATGTGGGTAAAAAGACCAATATTTTTCTTCTCTCCCCGATTCTCCCTCTCTCCACATATCAGCGAAGTTGCTCCGGCGACTGACTTGACTCGTCGCTGGCGACTTTGGCTGGAATTGGTTCCCCTCACGATCATCTAATCTCCCATGCCTGTAATTTAGCCATGGATTGAACGAATCGTTTGATTTGAAGTGCAAAACTTCTTGGGTCTCCGGTTATTCTCGTCATCGACAACGTCGTTTCGGCCAACGAAGGGCAACGGTGTTATGGGGTTTTTGGAGGTCATCACACCATAATTCGAACGCGACATGTTTTAGGCCTAGCCATGGCATAAGGTCACCATCCGATAGGTTCAAAATCCAGCGAGGGTTCTGAACCTTCAAGGTGAGATTCGACGACTTCTGGCAAGTTTTTGACCTCAAGTTATTCTACAATGTTGCTGGGTTTGTCTTGATGAACGTTTTGGTATGCAGGTCGATGAAATCTAAGCTGGTCGAATTCTGGCCACCTCCTGTGGTTTTGATAAACTTTTATGCTTATGATTATCTGTATGCATATATGATATGATATATGATACTTTTACGATTATGCACGGAGGCTATATGTTATGAGTTATTTTTTCTTGCATGTTATGTTTATATATACACATTGATGTATTGGTTGCTCGACTGATCACTGAGTACGCTCTGGGTGGGCGACAATAAACTCCTGACCCGTGTTTACGTTATGCACGCTTTCACACACTTAAGATATATATGATTTATGTTGACTCATTATGTTTTTATTATATGTTTACAGGGGAAAGAGATAAAATATGTTTTATGATTTCTTACAAATCTTTTGTTATTGTCCACTCACTCTAACGATTTTCTTGTTTTTATATGCATTTTCCCTAGGCCATTTGGTTTCAATTCGCCCAGGTTGTAGATGTTAAGCTGAGGTTCGATGTGCACGAAGTTCAAGGCATAACAATCTTCAGTGTAGGTTTGTTTTTAATCTTACGAGTTAGTATTTCATCATTCTTAGCTAGTTTAGAAGTCTAGCTGCTCTTTTGTCATAAACGGTGTTAGGTTCTTGGTAATGTGTTGTTATAGGTTATTTCTAGAAATTAGTTTAACGTATGATTTTTGAATCCTCGATTTTCCCTTCGTTTTCCTTTTAGATTAGCATGTTTAGGTTCAAATGTTCATTAGGGCCTAATCCCGATTTAGACAACTAAATTAGGGTCGGGTCCTTTCAATATAGTTCTCTACCACTGTCGGTAGTCGTCGATAGTGGTGCGTGACCAGAAAATTACTTTCAGAAATGGGTCAAGTTATAGTTGTGAGGTTTGTTTGTCATTTAGATGTTGTCGACTCAGTGGGTGGGCGATAGTAACGGGTGTCGCCACCAGTAGCCTGCGGCCTATTAGTAAATTAGGTGTGTCTTATAACGTTACTATTGTTTCGTCGTAACAAGTTTCTCGGATTAGATTAGTCGAAATTGATTTTTAATTAAGTACATCCTCAATTTACCTGATTGATTTTCAATTTTTATGATAAATAACTTGTGTCAGGCCGTCACAGACTTTGCCAAAGAAGATATACTCTTTGGCCTTTCATTGAAATTGAGGAGTCCTTAAATTTATGGTGTCCTTATAGGTTTTTAAAGATACTTAATTAATTTTGTATCCTTATAGCACAAAAGGTGGTGTCCTTATATGTATTTTTTCTAGTAGTGGGAATTGAGACTTACCCGATAATATGAGTTACTCTTAGGTAGTTAATTCTAGACTTATCTGGTAAGTTATTTACCAAGCTTATGACCTCTTGTTAAAACCGATCAGTATTGCGAATACAAATAATATGTAAAACTTCTTTCTTCTCAGGTATCCTTTTTTTGGTTATTTTCAGGTACTTCACTCTCAGCCATTGGATCTCTTTAACTGAGCATGGATGGCTCAGATTTTTTTTATTTTTTTTTTTAAATAAAAACACCCATTTCACGAATCGACCCATTCAAATTCCTCAACTCACTTGAGAGCGCGAAAAGAAAAGAAAGTTCGAAGATTAGTCGTATTGAGAGAGACGGAGTTGAGAGATAGGGGAGGGAAACAAGGAGAGAGAGAGGAGAAATTGAGAGAAAGAGAACGAAAGGTCAACAACTATAAGTATATGGTTACTGCTACCTTACTCTCCAAGTTGAATCAGGTATAGCTCTTCCTCTTAGGATTCATTTTAATTCTTAAACTCGTTCTCGAAATTGCTTGGTACCCAAATTTCTTTGTTATTGCATTGATAATAGGCATTCATGTTTTCTCATGTTCATGTATATATATGATCTCCTTTGATCTAAACGGAGCTACACGCTAAGAAATAGAGTTTCTTATTATGTCCACTTATACGTCATGACATATTTTGTGTTTCTTATGAGAGTTTGAGCTTTAACTTCATCATTGGGGCAAACCATGTTCGAATCGGTAGGTGGGATGATAATGTTGGTGTATCTCTTTCCGATAAAAATATTTTCTACATCAGATACCCAATGATGATACTTTGTTCATTTCAGATCAAGGATGTCAAAATCTGACCTAGCTGGCTCAGTTCTCTACAAATAGACAAGGGAGAAAATTAGTATCAAAATCACGATCACTAATATCAAGTTTTGAGAATAAGAATCTGAACCAAGATGTATGATCACAAAAATTGATGTTGGATAAACAGTGGCTTCCTACCGCACCCAGAAACTGTGATAAACAACCACTTGTAAATTGTAATCGATTTCCCTTTTTTCTCTTTATAACGGTGACTCCCTTATGATTGTCATTAATCAAACTTTTTAATCAAATGGGTGATGAAATCTCCTCCTCATGATTCACAATAATAATCCTAATCGCTAGGGTGCTGCGAAAATTAAGTTTTTCAATATCCTGTCCAAGTCAAGGTTGAAATAATGACCTCAAGCGGTTCAAAAATAGGTGAAGATATGAGAATATATTGTGGATGACTTGGAGGTAACGCTCGCCTGACGCAGGATTTGGGTAGTCGAACAATTTTGGCATTCGAAGAAGATACTGCATGATGTGCAAGAAGACACTGCGCAGGAGGACAAGCGATGACGCCGATGAACGTTGGTGTCAACGACGACGGTCGATGGGTGTCGGCAATCTGTGGTGATGATGGTTTGGTGTTTTAGGGTGTTAAGGTTTTTCTTTTCTCTTATGTGTGGTGATGGCTGATTATCAACTCAGAGCGTACTGATAACGTATTGAATGATGTAGAGAGAATAATTGAAACCGTAATCAACTGTCACTTTGGTAATTGATAAGTATGCCTTAAATACATACATTACAATCAATATTTGGAATAATCAAAGATTCATATCTAATTAGGACAAGACACTATAGTGGTGAAGGCCATGTCGGACACCGACTCGGCGTCGGTAAACCACAGGTATTCGTTGTGTGATGTACAAGAAGTATTACAGGAAATCCCAAATGCTAGATTTCATCACCTTGGTAGAGAAGGTAATGTAGCTGCTCATACTTTAGCTAAATGGGTTCTACGAGGCATGTCTCGTAGAATTACACTGGTTAGTCCCCTGCACTATCTACATGATGTACTACTAGCAGATTGTACTCCTTAACTGATGTCAATGAAATGATCATTCCTATCAAAAAAAAGAGGAGAAGATATGGAATATAATTTCCTTAAAAAATTACTTAATTTCTTTTATTTTCTATATTATTAAGGAAAGATGGTTGTTTCCCTTTTTTACGATTCTTCCCAAAATGCCCTTTTCACCATATAGAGATTTAATTATTCAAGGGTTTATTATAGTAATTAGCAAAATAATTTTAAAAATCAAAAATCTCAAAAAATCTTCATTTTTTCTCTCACTCTCCTATTTTTTCCCCTCTTTATGCATAAAACTCCAAAAAGAAAACTACTCTAAAAATAAATCGAATATCTCTTTGCACGGTATAGATCGAATATCTCCTCACTGCAATAGAATGTTAACTCACACAATCTTAGTTTAAAAAAAACCTCATACAACCCATAGGGTGTGCACATTTTCAATTTTTTTTATATACATCTTTATTACTTAAGATAGATGGACCTTTGACAGTAAAGTGGTCAAACTTTCGTAATACCTAAAAATGCCCTTAGTTTATATATATTGACAAGCAAAAAAATCATGGATAAAATTATAGAGCTATGTTGCACGAACATGAACCTAGACACCGGGACACGGACACGTGGGGACATGGGACACGACAAAATTTAAAAGAATAAGACACGGACACGGCTTGGGTATGAGAGTTAAATTAATATAAATATAAATATTTGATATATATATATATAAATCTAAAATTAAGTTGAAATCAAAATTATTCCTGACATGTCTTTTAAAAATTCATACGTCATTAAAGAAAAAATACGCATTGAACTGGAGAAGAAACTAGAGACAACAACATAATACGAGTTACAATACAGGTTTGAATGATTTAGTTCGTGTACAAAGACTTTTAACCCTAATCTTTTAGTTCTATTATATATGACTCATACTAAAAAATATAAAGAATATATATATTATTTGATGTGCTAAAGTGTCTCCAAGTATCGAATAAGTGTCCTCGAGTGTCTAAGGAGTGTCTACAAGTGTCCAAATAGCAATATTTTTTGACACGCCACGTGACACTTTGGACATGGTATCCCCAAGCATCCCCAAGTGTCGGAGCGTCCCTAAATATCGAACACGTGACACGGTATTAAAGTGAAATATCGGTTCTACATAGATGTAGAGTATATAGAGTATGAGTAGTTTACAAACAAACTAAATAAATCAAAAAATGAAAAACAAAATTCCTATTTTTTTCTCTCTATCTCTCCCTCCAAAACTTCACTTGTTTTTAGATGGAGATAGAAATTCATTGGGTCTAGTAATTTATAAGGAGAACACTGAATTTCGGCACGATAGAAAGAATTCTTTAAAGTAACCCACACTATTACATGTTCAGCGCACACTACCATAACATAACTAGCTAGACGGGTAGAGGTAGGGTAAGGACCACAAAAAATTGGGTTTCTATCTAAAGCAGCCTACACTATTACATGCTCAGCACACACTACCATAACATAACTAGACGGGCTAGACGTCAGGTAAGGACTACAACAAAATTGGGGCTCCATATTCCAAACTATAGTAACGTTAAACATAGCTCTTTGGCTTTCTTCTTTGCAAGAGTGGCTTGATCCAGTGCAACCTTCTTCTGCGGAGACTTGTGCTTGTCCAACACTATCCGGCCACTCCCTGCCACTATCCCTGTGGTTGAGTCCATTGCCGGAGGTTCTTCATGAGTCATCCTCTTGCCTCCTGAACTTGCATGCCGAGACTCACCACCTGCATGCAAAGATACCCCATCTAGATTGGGCGACACACCCTCGGCATGTCGAGATGCTCCACCTGCTTGCGACTTTTGACAAGTATAATGTCGTTCGAATCTAACGATAGGAACCATAGCCTTTGAGATACTCCCATTCCCATACTTGGGTTTGGGTCGTACCCCTAACAAGTTTGACTGTTGAATATAGGCGAACATGTATCTTGCAATATACGAGAACTAGTTAGTGGGGCCCCCCTAAAAAAGAGGGTTCTCCTGTATGTAGAACAAGTGTCCCACAGTTTCCATCCCACCACCATGCATGTCTGCCACGTGGCTGCGATGCCCAAGCTCAGGAGTCACACCGGCCTCGGGAGAACCATCCATCAGACTGCCCACCGGAGCTATCTCTAACAACGATTTTGGTGGCGCCTCCGTCGATGGACTCCCCGAAGCCACAAGAGGGTTTCTTAGCCCCACTGAAGTAGCCTTAAAGCCAGGCAACACCCGCCATTCCTGTCACCTTTTCGAGCACAGGCAACCGCACAAAGATCTTTATCTGTCTGATCTTGAGCAACGTCGGATCAACATAGAAAAACCTTCCAACTGAGTCACCAATCTTCTTAGCCTACTCATCGGCCAATGCATCATTCTAAACATTGTGCACAAGGACCCATGTTCGGTTCACAACAACCACCACCACTGACGGTTTGGAGAAGCCATCAAAAGCCTCCACCACACCGTGTAGTCTTGGTAGTTCCAAGGCTCATGAGTGGCTTGCTTCATAGTCTTTGGATCAGTAAATCGACAAAAGAAGCAATTGGGGTCTTACTGTTGCAAAGCAATCCGTTCGGGGATGAGAGAACCATGCCACAACCGAACCATCGCCAATTTGAAAGATTGATTTTGGACCTCCGGCAAAGCCATCGGCCCAGAGAATCTCGCCATGACATAGCTTGTGCTTATCTCAAAGCCGCCTGCAGGATCCTTGACTGCGGGAATGAGGTTGAGCTCCTCCAAATCATCATCTTCATCGTCTGTCTCGTTGTTGACTACCTCCTCAAAGCGATCCACAACCTCATTCGCTTCCGCCTCCAAAGCAAGAGAGGAGAACCAAAGGAACATAGTAAATAAAAGGAAATCGGCATTGGCGATGCCTTAGGGTTTAGAAGAGGACATGAGGGAAAGAGAGCAATGGATGTCAACACAAACTTCTCTCCTATGATACACGTACGAATTTGAAAAACTACCTCTACGCACTATTCTTTTGTCAAATTTATAAAGAAATAAACTAACTTCTCCACACTTATCGGGTGTGCCTATATCGAATATAATCTAGTTATATAATTTTATTTATTACATGTTTCCTTGACATACCCATTTTTATAAAATTTTCTAAATGAATCAAGCACTTGATTCATGTAGCCTAGGTGGTGTGTAGACGGTGTAGTAGAGTAGGCAGTACAAAGTACTATGTCGTAAAATTCAGTGAAAGTAAGTAAATAGAGGCGGACGGGTGGGCACAGAGAGGGAATCCCTTCTCCCTTAAAAACCTAGAAAAAATCTCCTCCCGCCACCCACACCTATACACCCATACACAAAAACCCTAAACCCTAAATTATTCCTCTCTCTCTCTCTCTCTCTCTCTCTCTCTCTCACTTCTCTCCTTTTTTGCCGGCAGCTGGTAATTCCGACTTCAATGGCCACTTGTGCGCTAACTAAAAGAAAGGGGGCAAAGCCTCAGAAGGCCGCACCTAATAAGAAGCAAAAGAAGGAGCAGCCGCCTATCACTGCCAAAATCCCAAACAAACAACCCAACAGGGTTGACCTTTCCGACCATTCTGACCAAGAAGAAGATGAAGGAATAGACGGGGTTGGATCTGGTTCTTCGTCAGATAGTGATGCTGATATTTTTGGTGGGGATGATCCTCTCCAAGATGATAATGATAATGACTCTCTCCCTGTAAGCGACGATGAAGACGAAGACGAAGATGAAGATGAAGATGAAGGTACTGCGTTTTCTTGAATTTTTGTTTTTGTTTTTGAATTTTAATTTCTCAGGTTTCTGTTATTGGTTTTGATAGTTGAGACTGTAATGTAGAGGGAGGTTCTTCGGATTCCGATGATTCCGAAGCAGATGCGGATGATATCGAGAAGAAATCGAGGAAGATTGACAGAGCAAAGGTGAAGGAACAAGAAGAAGCTGATAAGGAACTCGAACTAAACATCACTAACGAGTACGATGAGTTCAGATTACCCACTAAGAAGGTAGATTGTCGCTTTGTTCTAATGATTTGTTATTGAAAATATGTTGTTTTAATGTGGTTTAAATTTTCAAGTGTTGTGTACAAATGATATAGGAACTTGAGATAGAGGCGCATCAACCTCCTGATCTTACACACCTCCAGAGGAGGATAAAAGAGAGTAAGTATTATCTTGAGCTGTTTATGCTACAAATTTTGTAAGTTGTTGATGTTCGTCCAGACTCGACCGCTAATTTTGATTCATTTTTGTATAGTTGTTCGTGTGCTATCAAATTTCAAGGCATTGAGGCAGAATGACGCATCGAGGAAGGATTATATTGAACAGCTGAAGAAAGACTTGAGCTCATACTATGGCTACAATGACTTTCTGATTGGAGCTTTAGTAGAGGTATCTTTTACTTTACTTATTTTTTAATGGTTTTATTTGATTCTTGGCAACTTATCATTGTCACATTTCTTTTTCTAGATGTTTCCAGTTGTTGAACTTGTGGAGCTTATAGAAGCTTTCGAAAAGCCTCGACCTATTTGCCTTCGAACTAACACACTTAAGGTAACAGCACAGCTTTATCTACATGCCAATACTTTTTTCTAATTTTTTTTCTCATGAGAGTTTGAATTCTTATCAATGCTGTCTTCTATTTTTGTGTAGACACGAAGAAGGGATTTGGCAGATGTTTTGATAAACAGAGGAGTAAACCTAGATCCCCTGAGCAAATGGTCTAAAGTAAGACCTACCTCGCATTATATTTTTCCTGTGCAATTATTTATTCTGATTTCTTATCAAAATCATGTTCTGCGTGCAGGTTGGCCTGGTTGTGTATGAATCACAAGTCCCAGTTGGTGCCACTCCTGAATACATGGCCGGTTATTACATGGTAGGTGGGCTTTTGAGTTGTTGATGTTCTTTGTTCATACCAATGCTCATGCTATGAGAGATTTACTTATGGTCAATGTTTGCTACTCAGCTACAAAGTGCAAGCTCCTTTTTGCCTGTCATGGCCCTTGCTCCTCAAGAAAAAGAACGAGTTGTTGATATGGCGTAAGTAAATGTTTCTTCCTTGTAAGAGCATCTTCAATAACTCTTGTATAAAATCTCTATTATACAAGACTAAAACACAAAATTTGTATAATTGTTTGGGGTCAACTCCAACAGCTCTTCTATTCTATTCTTAAAAAATAAATGCTAATCTCTATAATTTAATGAGTATAGGGATATTTCTTAAATCAAGTCAATAAATTGTAGGAGAGAGAAAAAAATTGATGTGTTTTTGTTCATATTTTGAGGAGAGAAGGTTGAATTGTGTAGGTAAGCAATAAATTTTAGAGATTTTTAGATGGTTATACAAATTTTGAGTTTTCTATAGATATAGAGATTCTCTCTCCTCCTTATCCATTTTCTATAGGATACAAGACAGTTTACAAGAGTTGTTGGAGCCAAAAAGATGTACTTTTTCAATAAGATAACAATTCTTGTGTTTCTACAAGAGCTGTTGGAGATGCTCTAATATTGTTATATGCATGCTCCATAACAGCCATACAATATATGATACGCTAAATTTTTAGTAGAAAGAAAGAAATTAAGAAAGAAAGAACGAAATAAGCTGGTGCATGTGATTTATTTTATTGTAGAATTGAATTTTGTACTCAAATGGGTCTGATTAAGCCCTACCTGGCTCTGCTAAAATGAACTTCACCCATGCTTCCTGTGAGGGAGACACTGTATTCATGTTTGAAGTTCTGAGTTGCCTGAAATGTCCAAAAATGCTTGATTTACTCTCTCCACAGAGCTAAGGTGCTTCCTGGAATGATACATTGAACATGAACATAGTGGTTTTAGTGTATTCTAAACATTATTCATTCCCTGTCTGAAAAAGAACACCCTTACATTTTTTTCCACATTACTTGCTCCATGGTTTAGTTATGATAACAGTTTCTGTACTTCTGCAGGGCTGCGCCAGGCGGTAAAACAACATATGTTGCTGCACTAATGAAAAACAGTGGTATGTGTAGTGATTCGATTAAATGAGTGGCTTTATTTATTCTTCTCACCATATATCGCTTTGCGTCTTCATTAATTAAGTCTAGCGGCTTTGTAATGGCTAGATCTAATGTTGACTTGCAGTCTGCACCATATTTGACATTGTTTTCTTCATCCATTGGTTTTTACTTTCATTAATTTTATTAACAACAATTCTCTCTGTGTTCATTTCCATGCTCTCTGTAAGCGTTGCCTATTTTAGGAATGTGTCAATGCAAATGCTTAGGTTCCATGAGTTGTTATTGGGCATGTGTTGTTTTCCTGATCAAGCATGAGCCACCCATCTTTTATCACCTTAAAGTTCAAGTTATGGTGTTTTGTTGTATTTTTG
This sequence comes from Geum urbanum, assembly GCA_946800695.1. Lineage (NCBI taxonomy): Eukaryota > Viridiplantae > Streptophyta > Magnoliopsida > Rosales > Rosaceae > Geum > Geum urbanum. The sequence goes on along the minus strand of OX327005.1, from coordinate 36,756,992 downwards.
TGTTCTTATCCTGGATCAGCGATATCCGTGTATTTGTCCTGATAATATCTAATAGATTCATGAATTAGCTCCACGTTTGTTAGTACTGATGCACTTCTTAACAGGAATTATATTTGCAAATGAAATGAAGGAGCCAAGGCTTAAATCTCTCACTGCTAATTTACATCGTATGGGGGTGACAAACACAGTCGTTTGTAATTATGATGGCAAGGAGGTATTATTTTTCCCTTGGTATCTCTTCTGTACTGTAAGAAGTCTGAGGCGTGCAACTTTTCCTTAATTTTTCTCTTAGAATGACACTTTTAGAAAAATTGATTGCATCATTGAGATCTACATATGCTCAATGGTATACTTCTGAGTCTCATCATTACAAAGTCACTGGATAGATAATATGGCTGATATACTCATTGTTTGATATAATTAAATGTTTATTAGTAGTTTTCCAAGGGTTCTGAAGGTTACTAGGTAGTAAGAACCTTGGTTCCCTATTAACAAGTTTGCATCCTGCCATTCAATGTGCTCTATCTGATATAATCTTGTAAATGTTTTCTGTTTTTTCTAATCTGCTTATGGAATCTTCTACTTTAGCTCCCTAAAGTTCTGGGCAGCAATGCAGTTGATAGAGTTCTGTTAGATGCTCCTTGCAGCGGAACAGGGGTAAGCAGTTGAATTTCAGTCTGCACCAGTTGGCTGTACTATTATTTTCTTGGTTGTTCAGTGAAACTAATGAGTATTTTTTGCAGGTTATATCCAAAGATGAATCTGTTAAAACTTCTAAAAGTTCCGATGAGATACAAAAATGTGCTCATCTCCAGAAGGTAGATCTTTTATTTTTTCTTTTCGATTTGGTTCGGCCGAAAACTTATAACTTATGTAGAATTTTGAAGTGACTCATCTGGAAAGTGAATTATGAGATCATGATCTTTGTCATGAAACAGTGATCAATCTGTTTCAGTTTTCTTTCTTTCATCACAATATCCAGTGTTTATGTTACTATATGGCGGATTTTGGTATTGATTTTTGTTTGAATTTATTTCTCTGTAGCAACTGATATTAGCTGCTATTGATATGGTGGATGCAAATTCGAAATCAGGGGGATACATTGTGTACTCCACATGCTCCATCATGGTTGCTGAGGTTTGTTTATTACAAGCCCTCAATTGTACTTTCTGGTTTCATGTTTTCCTTGCTGAGTTACTGTATTTCTTTTTTTGTTTTGTTTTCCATACTGTTTCCATTTGCAGAATGAAGCTGTTATTGACTATGCACTCAGGAAGAGAAATGTGAAACTTGTTCCATGCGGGCTTGACTTTGGGCGTCCAGGGTAAAGATGGTTTATCCTATCTTGTGACAAAGCTGCAAAGGCAATTGGATTTTGCATCTAATAACGCTCTTGTCTTGACCAGGTTTACCCGGTTTAGGGAACAGCGCTTTCACCCATCAGTGGAAAAGACGAGGCGGTTCTACCCTCATGTTCATAATATGGATGGTTTTTTTGTGGCTAAGGTATATTCTGTTGCTTTGTTCCTCAACTACTCTTTTTCATTTTTCCTTTTTGGAGATGGTTATGACTTATGTTCAGAAAGCTTGTGATTCTTGTGTTAATTACTTGATTATTCAATATGCTTCAGCTGAAAAAGATGAGCAATTTGAAGCCAACTACAGCAGAATCTCGACTTTCCGAAACATTAGAATCAGAAACAGTAAACTTCAGTTTCAGCATGAATGAGGACGATGACGAAAAGAATGACGATGTAGATGCTGAAGAGCCATTACCTGAAGAGGACACAGAAAATGAAAAAAAGGTTCCGGAAGATGGTAAACTAGAATTGCCGGGCACTGGGAAAAAGAGGAAAGAAAAGAAGCTCCCCTCATTTTTCTCTCATCTGAATGGGGAATTCCCCTTGGTCAAGAAAGATGAAAAGACAGTGAAATTGCCATCTGAGCAAAAGAAGGAAAAGAGAGTGAAATTGAAATTCCCCCCAAGGGAGGTGATTGCAAATGCCAGGTACAAAGCGTTATTATATAAAACTAAGTTCAGTTTGGCTTCTCCTAATTGTTTTGTAATATTAGAATCGTATGCGCATCTTAAAACTCTCCGCTGAGTGAATAGCAGCAGTTCCTGCAGTGTTGTTTAGCATGATATTAGTTCAGTTTGAGTAACTAACTTGTGGCGAACTGCAGGGAAGAGAAGAGAAAAGCTTTGAGAAAAAGCAAAGCTACAGAGGGCGAATGAGCAGGGGTCACACCTCAGCGAGCTGCTGAAATGGCGCTGATATTTGAAGGGATTTGCAAATTAGTGCATGGGGGTTCATTGTATGAGTTTTATCTGTTTTATACAAGGTACCCTCCATCGGATGCAGAAATCCTTAAAGTTTTGATCAGGTTGTATTGAGAACCGAAATTGAACTTCTTTGTTGTAAACAGTGTTTATATACATTTTGTACTTGCTGATTCAGTGTTTCGTAGCTTGTATTGGAGTTAAGGGAATTGATCCGAATTGGTAGTTAGTCACGTTGGATATGGGTAAAATGCCATAGTTGCTAATTGCTATTGCATGTAGAAGGTGCTTAGTTATTTTGGATTGGTCAAGGAAGTCGAATTTATCTACCATGGTGGGAGGAACGTTTAAAGGATTGAAGCATAATGATGGGTCATCGTATATGAAGTAAGCATCATATCACCGAAGAACTCACGGATTCTTCCTAAACCTCTACTGGCATTTATTGGCACAATTGGCTAAGAGTCTGGAAGGCAATTAATTGTGCTTAGTTTTGTATATCTCAAATTTCCACCACAAAATTGATCAAACGTGCACCACAAGCTAGCAAAAAGAGATTCAGATCGAGAAACTAGTTGTTGGGCTATTTCAATAATGCAGCCAGCAGGTGTAATATATATATAATGAACAGTGCATGCATTTTGTTAGGATCACCTGGATCATAACCGGAGAACGTCATCGGAAAAGTAAATACTGAACGGAAAAGTAAAGAAAGCTAAAGAGATAAAAGTAGATCTGATATATTCTTGGATGGTTTGCAAAAGAAAGATACATCGGATAATATACTAGTAGAAGTTGGGCCTATCCGAACAGTCTTGGTTGACCTAGTAACCTTGAGAAACATGTCGTCTACAGTCACCTCAGTAGGCTTATCCAGTGCTATAACCCAAAATCTGATGACATCCATAACCCGATTACTAGCTGCCACAAGCTTTGCTGCAACTTTTAAAGCAAAAGTAGCGTAGGGAGAGAGAGGCAGTATGATACCAAGCTAGAATTCCACATCTCTTGTATGCATAGTGAGTGGAGTATCAGTATGAATTGCTCGGCCCAATGGCCTGCTCCTGAAGTACAAGATCAGAAACAAGTGGTAGTTGTAAAGTAGACTGGTTTGGCATCAGCAAGTCAGCTGCAGCAATAGAGAAAGAGCGATGTTTCGACACAGCTTCCAAGTTGTTCCAAGCCTCAAGTCCTGCTAAAGTGACTACGCAGACCACTAACAACATCAATACATCAGTGATTTGGGTAAGATTGTATATATTCTCAGCAAGAGCCATGCATAATACAGTGCGTTGCTCCAACTCGTCACTACAGCAAGGCAAAGCTTGGATGCCTGTCCCAAACTGCTCAACAATTCCATTACCATGAGCCATATGTGTATTACCACTGTCAATAGAATTCACTTTCAACAGAAGGTGAGTATCAGCTGCTTCGAAACAAGTAAACCATGTATGAAATATTGAAGAGTCGATGTCATTTTCCAGCAGAAAATTGCAATGGCTCAACTGGTATCGATGACTGACTGCATTTCAGCAATCTGCTGATGGCTGGCATAGCGAGTTCATGGCGAAAATGGCGGAGACCCTCATCTTCCTCGACCTTGGAAAGGTTTAATCGATACTTGAGGTCTCGTTTACTACTGGAATACTCAAACTAACGCTACCCAGTATGAAATGCCGGAGTTCCCTTCTTTTCTTTCGGCTGAATTCCAACGTCACTGTCTCTCAAAACCTTCACCACTTCAAATTACCCAATCTACTCAAACCCACAGCCATACCTCAACCTCGATTCTCATCACAACTTCCACTCCACTCCCACTCATCCTTCCATTTACAACGCAGAGTACCTACTCTCACCCTCAGTCATGCCCCAACACCGCTTACCCAATCACTCCTACCTCACCACACCCACAAATCAGTGCCCCTGTACCCATTATTCAATCCCTTGCTTCTGCGAATCCAGTCTCTTCTACAGTTCGGAAGCTGCAGTTTCACTCAATTCGCTCTCGACGCGGCCTTCGTAAGTGGTCGCCTATGCCACTGAAGAGCCGATGTCAGCACTAGTCGCTAATGGAGATTTTGTTATTCCGTTTGTTGCATCTTGTGATTCAGTGGCCAAGACGCCTGTGGTTGATTTACTGGTTCCAAACGATACCAATAGTATGGATGCACCGGCATTCTCTTGGAGCACCATAGGAGACACATCTCTGAGTGCTAACTGCTACTGTGGCGTATGGTCAAATCATCTTTTCAGAAAAAGATTGTGGCAGCTGGGGATCAGATTATTGATGTCAACGGTTTTTGGATCACTGCACTGACATGACATGCATGCACAATTTCTCTGTCAACTAGTTAGCCATGTTCTCTGATTTATCTCCGGTTACAATTTAATTGGATTAATCGAGTTGCTCTCTGCCGTGCTCAAGTTGAGTATATCTTTACATCTAATTACAATCAACTCCAGAATCAACTTGACGTCTAAGTGCCATTATTTGTTAAGAAATATAGACCTGGGATCATCAACTTAGGGCATCTCCAATAGGGTTTCAAACCCTCTAAGTTGAGAGGTATCAAGGGTTCAGGTGGTCCAATGATAAAAACATGAAGTACTAAACCCTATAAATTTGGCACTTCGGTCTCAAAAGATAATTGCCATCATAGGTCCTCATCAAAGAGTTCGGATGAGGAGCAGTTCTTCCATGAGACAGCCCTGCCAAGTGGAAGATGGGGCAGTCAATGCTTAGCCTTGCAGGGGTGGGTGGAGGTTATTTTGGGGTTTGGCAAGACAAAATGAGGGATGTTTTGGGCAGAAATCTGTTTAATCATTGGTTGGGCCTGACCAATGTATGTTTCAGGCGGTCTCATGAAAGAGTTGGTCTCGGATGAGACGCGTCTCATATATTTTGCGTGGCCCCCACAAGCACAGAGGAGAGAGAGTTGAGATGCGACATAGGGAGGAAGAAAAGGGACGTGCGCTACACGACAAAAATTGGGGTTGGAGAGAGACGTGTGACGCGCGAGTTGCTTCTCTGCAACCCAACGGGCAAAAAACGAGCGGCCTATATTGAATAGAAATTGAAATCAACAACCTTAAATAAACTCAGAGTTATTTCATTTTTCTACTTTTCAATACCAATTTTTTGATTTGACGGTTCAAGATATAGGTTTGAAATTAATCGACGGTTATTATTCAAACTAACTTTGATTTTATATATAACGGTCAGAAAAGTGAAAAAAAAAATTGAATATTTTTCTGCCCGTTGCTACAGTAAAGCTAAATTTCCTCTATAAATACAAACCCAAATTTTCATTCATTCCACACTGTTAGTATGCGATGTGCTAAACCCGAAAAACATACTTTACTTAGCACGAAAATACTCGGAAAGCCTAGAAACGTCATACAAAAGGCTATATACCCGGCTCAGGGGCTGTCTGGTCATCCTAAACCTGTGCCGTACAACGCACATGAGGCGCATCAGCACGTATCACGTGCATGCCCTACCGCCCAAAACAGATTAATGATCAGCGCACCCCCCCCTCTTGACTAAACCACAGCGCGCACAACAGCAGTTCGGTCATCACAGCCCAGTTCCGTACGACGCACGTGATGGAGAACAACACACATCATGTGTAGACTGTACGGAACGGAGTGATCATTGACCAACGCACCCCTTAGCCATCCTCATGAAGAAATAAGTCATTCCTAAACACCAAAATGGTAGGAGAACTATTCCACATCGAAAATCACTTCGAGTTTTCAAGAATCATCTAACCATAAATAGATGATATTTTTTCCAAGGAAAAGGTAATTTAATTAATCACTTCTACTGTTATTTTGTCTGAACAGTTACGTCAGTTACTGATTTAAGCATCGGAGCGTCGAAGGCGGGCCAACCCTATCTCGATCTGTTCGGCTAAAACTATTATTTTACAGGACGGGCAAGCTTTCCAGGTTTCATATCCGGACGCTTGGGAGCGATCCTAAATCTAATATCTCCCCCTCTTTGGGATGTGATCCTTGTGGATTTCGCCCAAAACATACACCATTTCTTTTCAACATCATGGGTCCAAAGAAAGGGGCACAAAAACCACGGGCACCACGATCGAAAAATTGGAAAGTGGAGGAAGATAAGGCTTTGTGCATCTCCATGGTGAGTGTTGGTGAAGATTCTACCGTCGGTACTAATCAATCACATACACCATTTCTTTTCAACATCATGGGTCCAAAGAAAGGGGCACAAAAACCACGGGCACCACGATCGAAAAATTGGAAAGTGGAGGAAGATAAGGCTTTGTGCATCTCCATGGTGAGTGTTGGTGAAGATTCTACCGTCGGTACTAATCAATCGGGCGGAACCTTGTGGGATCATATATGAGTATTTTAAAGGTATCAAGCCAACCAATGCACCTAACTGAACCCCTTCAAGTGTTGAATCTCAATGGAAAAAGATCAATCCCGCAAGTATGAGATGGCACCAAGCATTTAACAAAGCCGTCGCAAATCATAAGAGTGGCAAAAATGATCTTGATGATGTAAGTATTTTTATTCGTCACTAAAAATTTAGTTAAAATTCATGATATTAAAATAAATAACTACTACTATATTTATTTCAAATGTTTGTAGATAAGGAATGCCATGTTGTATTACTTCGATGATTCCCATGGAGAGCAGATCATATTTTTGCATTGTTGGAATATCTTGAAGGATACACCAAAATTTTCAAATCCACCATCAATGGATGGGGATACTACAAATTATGAGATGCCTATCAACTTGGATAATAACGATTTGCCCGGAAATGAAGCAACTCCAAGCATGCCACCTAAACCTAGGCAAGATTATCCAATGGGATAAAAAGCAGCCAAGGCGACAAAGAAGAAAGGTAATCAAGAGCTAACGGTGAGTATTCATGCTCAAATGAAAATGCTTGCTGATCAAAATGATAGAGAGTTTGCACAAAGGGAACAACTATACGAAGAGGCTAAGGTGGCTCAACAAAAGGAGGAAGATGCTTGCACAATGGCGGTGGATCCTAATATTTACTCTTCACTTGGTAAAAAAGGGTATTGGGAGAGGAAGCAAAAAATGGTACTTAAGCAAGAGGAAATGAAGTCACAAAATTCATCTTTTCAGCCATTTCGTACCCGTCAAGCATTTACATCTCTTTATGGCGGATCAAATTCTTCCCTCTCTTTTTCGCTCAATCAAATGGATCGGAGTGGATCCTTAATGATGATCAAGAGTGATTAATTTGTTCTATCTCATTTATGATATTGTTTGTAGCTTAATTTATATTATTGTTTTTAATTAATTTTAATTAACTATGTAGTCTACTTTTATAAATTTTAAACAAAATGGTAAGTCCTTAATTGTTATTATTTATGGTCTTGTAAATTTAATGCATACAACAAAACACTTAAAGTAATAAGCATAAAATAAAAGAAGCTATAATTGCATACAACCAAACACTAAATAAACGGGGAGTACAACACACCTATAAATGCAAACAAATACACCAGAAATTAAATGCATGCAACCACACACAAAATTAAATTCATGCAACTACACACAAAATTAAATGCAAACAACAACATGATGACAAATAATGCCATTTATTGACACATGATAATGACACCAATTAGCCATTGTTGCGCTCTCGATACTTCCTCAATACCCAACCATGTTCCACTAAATCCGATTTTAGTGAAGCACATATCATTGGACATCGAATCCTCTTGTAACGACCACGTACAAATTCATGCATTTCTTGGCGATTACGATGCACCTCATGATCATAACTCAGTTTATCATATATATCAGTTTTTCTTGGACGAGTAGGGATGTCGTCCAAGTCAAATTCATATTGCTCATCTTTGTCGCGCTCATCTTCTACTATCATGTTGTGCAAAATAATGCACATCATCATGATGTATTGGAGGCTCTTTCTACTCCATAAACGAGCTAGACCTCACAATTGTATAACGCGCTTGGAGAATACCAAATGCTCTCTCCACGTCTTTCCTGAACGCCTCTTGAATCCTTGTAAAATCTCTTGTCTTTGGAGTGGTAGGATTTTTTTTATTACTTTTACAAGAGTTTCCCAATTAGGCTAGATGCCGTCCACCAGATAATAACCTTGACGGTACGTACTGTTGCCCACTTTGAAATCCACTTGAGGAGCTTCACTTCTGCATACCTCATAGAACAATGGTGACATTCCCAGGAAATTGAGATCGTTGAGAGAACCTGAAAGTCCAAAATATGCATGCCAAATCCAAGTATCATACGAAGCCACCGCCTCTAAGATAATTGTAGATTTTCCTTTGTGACCTTGAAACTGCCCGACATATGCAGTGGAACCATTTTTCCACTGCCAATGCATACTATCTAACATATCTGAAAATCCGTGATCTGCACCTTTATTTGTCAACCTCACTAGATCTGCTTTTGTTGGTTTGCGAAGATAGTCTTTGCGATACACAACCCATATAGCTCTTGTAAAATGATCTAACGCTTCAAGAGTAGTGGATTCAACAATATCAAGGAACTTATCGCACAAGTCAGCTGGTAGACCATATGCGAGCATCCTCATAACACATGTTAGCTTCTATTCAATGGAAATGCCGAGTCTGTTGGTGGCATCCATATTCTGTACAAAGTATGGGTCGTGGTTGGCCACACTACACATCATCTGGTCAAAGAGATGAAGTCGCATACGATAGCGCCGTCGAAATATGTCGCCGTCAAACTTACACTGTTTAGTGAAATATAGAGCTTTCAAGCACCGATTCATCATTTCCCATTCCTTTAATATGTATCTCCGCCTTTCTGAAGAACCACCCAATTGTGAGGCTTCATCTTCTTCCATTCTCTCCATATGTAGGGCTGCCGCAGACATCAAAGGGGCTTGTTGCTGCCTTTTTGGAACATCTCCTGCTTCCTCTTTATTCAGTAGTTTCCACAACCTATTCATGATGAAAAATAAAATTCAAAGTATGAAACAATAACTTAGAAACCACAATTTGTCTGTGGGAGGAGGGGCTTTTGTGAATTGGTGAGAAATGAAGGAGTGAATGACTCCGTTTTCATAAAAGGTCAACATGATCTCCGAAGATAACAATTGACACGTGGCAGAATACTCAATCTCGACAATGAATTAGACATTGACAAGTGTTGCACAAAATCTTGTCCGATTTGTGATAAGCTATCATATCTATGTACAATTTAAGGCAAAATAGCTTAAATGGTCACTATCGTATGAAATATGTCAAAATTGTCACTCCTTATAAGGTTTCACTGTCAAATTGGTCATTCGTCCATTAAAAAAAAATTCTGTTTATTTTTAGGGGTATTTTTGTCTTTCTATACATTAACGTTATGTATTTACAAAAATATCATTATTAAAAATTTAAAAAATTATGAAATCTACCACCACTGTCTCCCCTCTGCCACTGTTAACGTTGCACCTTTCTATCTAGGTCACCCTAGATTATGACTTTCCGACGACCATTGTCTTTTTTTTCTTTCTTCTTTTACTCTCCACCCAAGCCATCGCCACCCACAAACCCCACAATATCCGTTGCCTAATCAAAACCGTCGTCGTTCTAATCATGGAGAATCGCTCCTTCGACCATATCCTCGGCTGGCTCACGTCGACCCGACCCGAAACGAAATTGACGGCCTCACAGGCAAAGAATCCAATCGCCTCTTCGTATCTGACCCAACCCGACCTCCCCCAAAGTCCACGTCACCAACGATGCTTGCTTCATCGACTCCGACCCAGGCCACTCTTTCCAGGCGATCCACGAGCAGATCTTCGACCGGTGATTCACTTCGGTTCTGGCATCAACTCAGCCGAACGAGTTCTACGTCCACTCTACCACGTCACACGGAGCCACTAGCAACATCCGTAAAGACTTCATCCACGGCTTCCCCCAGAAAACCACGGCCGGGGGTGGAGCACGGAGCCACCAGCAACATCAACGAGTCTCACGCTTCCACGGCCTGGGAGGTTTCGCGATTGGCTAACTCAAGTGCAGCGACTGGCTAACTCAAGTCGCGTCTATAATTAATAAATGAAATTTTCATATTTTTTTTGCAAAAAGACAACAATGCCCCTGAAAATAAACAGAATATTATTTTTTTAACAGACATTTGAGGACGAATAACCAATTTGATAGTGAAACCTTAGAATGAGTGACCATTTTGACATATGTCATACGATAGTGACCAATGTATCGTTTTGGACAAAGATTAGTGACCATTTAAGCGATTTTGCCATAATTTAATTATAATCCTATCAACCGACATATATCAATCGAAATCACATCCGAGTTGTGGATGATACATACATCACTCAAAATTCAATTTTATAAAAAATTAATATAATATTTATTATCATGTACAATAATTATTTATAAATATAAATTATTATTAATTACAATACAAAATAAAGAAAAATCAAATATATAAAGTTAGAACTTTGAATTAAAATCTCTACCATTAGAAATGGTTGAAATCTTATATAAATAATATCTAAATGAGGTCTCATGAGACCCATTATAATACCTCCCCATTAAAGATGTCTTTAACGTCTAATAACATTTGTCTCTGATCATTTAGCTGATCTCAACTGTCATCCAGCGTTGGAGCAATTCGGTTCATCATTCCTTCTAGTACAAATATTTTAGTCAATTTACTCTTTGTTCAGATATAAACCGAGGTTGACACTGCGCATTTTCTTTAATGGATATATATATATATATATATATATATATAAAAGAAACAAGAAAATAAGATGATTACAAGATTGGACAAGATTATTGTTGCTTACATTGTCATATTTTATTCTGTGATCTTTTTCAACTAGTAGTATCCGTACACGTCGTTACCAGCTTTGTGTTCATTATGATGCAGATCTAAGCAGATAATCATCAGAGCATTACTGTTGCAGGTCAAAGGATCTACATGTTACCATCCTTTTCTTATCACCAAACATAATAGGAGACAGAAAATTTCTCTTGTCATGATGCTAAGTATAGAAAACGAAATCTAGGCAAAGCTGAATAGAGCTACACCTATGCATAATCTAATGGATAAAGGAACAAACAAGTACCCTTCATTTAACACTGAAGCGTTATGGAGAATTAGTACGACTCAACACCCTGAAAATTATTTCCTTGACTTCTTAGCTTTTTACGGCGAGAACGTGGGAACAGAAGTTGCTCAATCTGTTTTTCTGCTGCAAGTTCAGATGTAGCCTGCATACACATGTACAGAAAGCTTTTAGTGAAATGTGGATGAGCAGGTAATTTTGTTCTGTCAACATTAATCATCAAACACCAGCTGGAGTTTGATAGTTTGTCTATGCACTATATTTTCAGTGTGTGCTTGAGCAATTGAGTTGAGGACAGCATATCCAATTAAGGTTCTACACAAATGGATTATAAGTTCACAGCGTCAAACATATCATTTTGCAACATCAAGATGCCATTACCACCTCTCTTCTGTGACTGACTGAGGAACATATTAATCAGCTCACAGTTCCTAAATTTCCCCTTAGAAAAGGGAGAAGATTTTCAGAAATATCCTAATTTAGTTTACATTCCACACCAATGAGTTCCTTAAAATCTGAATATTATCTTGGCCGAAATAAAATGTTAAATGAGTTTACATCCCAAGGGAAACAGAAGTGAGTAATAAAAAAAAATGGAACCTTCATTGTATTATGGCATGTATTAATTGTAACCTTCATCTATGTCATGAAAACTGAATTAACACCCACAAGATATAATAAGCACAAAACAGTAGGAATCTAGGATCAAGTAGAAGATGAAAATAGCGTTAAAACCTAACGTGTTACTCCATATACACAGCCCTGACATCAATATAGATGATACTCCATATATACTGGGCCTGGAAATGATATATATATATATATAATTATACGGAGCTTCGTGGATGCGGGCGTCTGCACCGTTCACATCCGTACGGATTTCGCATTTTGGCCGGCATTCCGGTCACCAAATCTCATCTCCACCGTTCAGATTATAGATATATGTGTATAGATCAAACCTGTAACATTTCATCCAATTTGGTGATCATTTGGGTCCTCAAAATTGTGATTTACCACTTATAACATGAACGGTTCCAGTTTTACTGATTTCTGTCCGTTTGTGTAAATAACAATTTTGAGGACCCAAATGATCACCAAATTGGATGAAACTTTACAGGATTGATCTATACATATATATCTACATTCTGAACGATGGAGATGAGATTTAGTGACCGGAACGCGGGCCAAAAGCCGGAATCTGTACGTACGAGCTTGGTGCAGACGTTCGCATCCAAGACTCTGTATAATTATATATATATATAAATAAAGCTAATGCTTTATATGTAGAGCCTGACATGGCATGTACTACGTATTATTTACTGCTTTAATGCTTACCCGAACTTTGAAGGGAAAACGATGAGTTTGCAACTCCGACCCTGAGAATACTCTAACATCCATTCCAAGACTGTCAACCCCGATCAAGTGAGCTCCCTACACGAGTCATTTAACATAGACATCAATTCAGTTATTACTCATTAAATAAGAATGTAGCAACTGGCAATCAACTAAAGAAACTTCATAAGAGTTCAGAATTTAGAAAATGCTTTGCCAATGCAAGTTTTATGAATCTGAAGCATAAATGATTAGCAACAGAACAAAATGCAAAATCATCAGTTGCATAAGGCGAGTTGCAAATTAGCAATGTTTATAAAATCCCTAGTAGATAGTCAAGCACCCTCCATTGTGAGTAATTAAAGATAACAATGCAGGAGTACTCCTATTACACACTTCAACTGTTGAAAGACATCTACAAAAAGGATTGGAAAGTTTTTCCAGATGAGCCTTTCCTCTTCCATTTCCTGTCTTTGGTTTTGTTTTTCTTTGTAATGTTTGCATTTTAGTTTATTATTTTAAAGAATTTACCCAAAGAAACAAAGACAAAACAGAAACCCAGAGGAATGCAGCAGTCCCTCCAAAATGAAAAACTCCCTTGCGACAGCCTAAACCTTAGGCGGCTGGGAGGCTTAGCGTAGCTAGGTTTTCTGTTTGGCGTCGACTCCGTCGGTGACCGACGTGTTGAGATGTGTTTAAGGGTTTTCTGACGTTGAGACTGCTAATCGGAATGGATGGAGGCGGCGTTGGTAGTGCGATCAGCGTGACTTGGTGTTGGTTGATGCTCTTCGGTTTTCTTTTGCCGGATCTGGAGATGGGCACTTGGTGCAAGCAGGTGTGGAGGTGGGGTCGTCGTCACCCTAGCCAAGGCCGCCTAAATGGCATGGGTGGAGTGCAGTGTCCACGACGAGGTCGACTGACGGAGGGAGCCGATGTCGTGACTGAACTGCCGTGGAGTAGGATAGGTGGCGGTGGACCTGGGCTAAGGACGAGAAAGACATGGCGGTGGAGGCAGGCCACTTCACTCGCGGAAGTAACCAGGCTGGTGATGAATGGACGGTGGCTCCGACTTGCTTCTAGTCCTGGGCTGACCGGTCCTTGGTGGAGGCGGCGGCAGATGAAGAAGATTATCATTGGTGGGCTTCTAGGGTTGGCTATTGGTCTGGGGCTCGTACCCAATGGGGCTGAATTGAACATAATGGGCTTGTGGGATCCTGCAAGCAATTGGCTCCCTGGTTGGCTTCTCTGGCCCAACCCGCTGACATTTTGGAAGAGATTCTTGTCGCATCGCATATGGGAACCGGGCATCGGCGACAGGAATATCCAGCGTCACCCCGTACGTCAAATTCCGGTCGCACAGGAAGCTGTGTAGGCTGATGGGCGGTACCTCATAGGCCGTAACTTTGGGGTGCATAACTAGATAGGACGTGGAGCCCGAATTTTTTCCAGTCATTTCCCTACGTCTAGCACGTCTAGTTATGTCTAGTGATAGCCTTTTAATGAGCACAATGTAATATAAGTTGCTATAGGGAGTTCTTTCTATCAGGCCGGCAATCAGTGTTCTCCTTTGTAACTTAACTTATCAGATCTAATATATTCTATCTTTCACCTCAAAAAAAAAAAAAAACCCAGAAATAAAAAAAAGATGAGCAAGAGAAAGGACTAGGAGTAGAAGCCATGGTTTTCCAATTTTAAGTTCTGATAATAAAGTTCCCACAACTTCACTTGGTATGAATCAGTAAAATGACCAGGTTGGAATAATTTAACTCGTGTGTGTAATCCGTCATATATTGATCAATACAGTATATACTATATACTCTTGGCTTTGTTTGTTGTAGTCTATGTAAACTCTTTTCATTATTCTATTTCATTTATACTAAAAGTCTCATAGTAAAAGCAGCAACTTATATCCAAACAGAAATTTATTACTAACCTCAACTTGCAGTCCTTTTCTTTTGCATAAAGCTTTAAGAGCCACATCACATCTAATACCTTTTCTGTTGAGGCGTTCTACAACATCTGAGATAGAGCTTACAAGAAAATCAGGTTCTGCATCTTGAAAATCTTGCAAGCTTATTGTGGACTGCAAGTATGAGAAAACAAAATTTAATATAAGACTTCAAATTACATCAGTTCATATCTAGATTAAGATTGCTAAAGCACAAGCCCTTGAGTCAATAGCACAACCAGTAAAAGGATAAAAGTAGCATAAATGGCAGCAAAAGTTCACACATGCCTGAACACCATATACCGAGAACAACTCTATTCTCATTATCTCCAACCGGTAGAGTGTTGAGCAAGTCTTGCTTCGATCACTTTTGGAACTAATGCTCACTTCTTTTCCATCTAAACACAAATATAATTTGGTCAACTTCTAATAGCCAGCTAGTGTCAACTGCAAGAATAATCAGCTTCGGACAAAATTTCTCCTACTTGGTTAAATTTAATCAGCAGAATGATTGGTATGAATCTTAACAAGTAATGTAGAGAACTAGAGATTTAAAATCTCCTTCTCGGAAAGCTATGATATTTTAGAAAAAGCCTAGGAATTTAAAGTAACTTCAGCTAGCACTTTTGGATGAGGCCTGGGACATTTCAGAATTAGTGACCACAGTTGTGGACTTTCATGTTAAAAGAAAAGAGAACATAGAAACAAAATCGTACAGTTTTAGAAGAAATAGGTAGCCGTGGTGTTGACCTATATGCTCAAGAAAAGCTCATTTGACCCACCAAGGTGTGGTACATAATTTTTTCAATTAGATAAGCCTTACAGTAACAATGGAAAAATACCTTCCGCATCTGAGTTGTAATAGTTGCTATCTTCATTATGGAATAGTCGTCTTACATAAAATTCTTCATCAGCAAAAGCAGGTATGAGACATCCTAAAATAGATACACCATTTGCTGGGTGATCCATTTTTCTGTCATAACTGATATTGACTGCCTGTAATGAAGCATGCGTAGTTATAATTATCGATTATCTGTGCAAACAGTGTACATAAATCCATATTCATATCAATATATAACATTGTTCTTCCCAATTTTTCTCAAGAGCCTATCTCATCTATGGGCATATGTTGATAACTTGAGAACAGAATGCCACTGGCCTTCGATCCGAGTGGCATCAGAATACCATAGCATGAATTGGAATTGATTGCCCACCACTGGCTTTTGTAAGCAATGACGAATCGTATGCAATATATATAATTAGTTTAATCTGTATTTCTCCCATTAACTCATGACTAACAAATAACTTCAATCATGACGACTGCATACACACCTACAAACCAAAACATGGGGTCATCACCTTTGTCAAGCACTTTGCAAAATAAATAGGATGAACCAAGCTTGAAGCATCAGGTATCTCCCAGTCTAGAATATCAAAAGCTTCAGATTCCACAACCTAGGTGAATTAAAAAAGAGGCATGTGAATACTAACTATAAGTATGGGATTCAAGAAACGAAGGAAAGAGATTCAATAAACAAAACATGACTAAACTACCCGCTAAACATGAAATCATGGAAAAAATGTTTGCTCGCATCATATATCCACTAAACTACCCAAGTATGTATTTGATACCCATAAATGTCATCAAGAGTTCTGTGTCATTACGAATTAAATATGCAGACTACAAGCTGGGAAGACTTTACAATCCAGCCCTATCAGAATCTATGTGGCAGGATACAGGTTAGTTGTGTCATTTCAGTACCCAAAAAAACCATACTTTGCTTTTCTTCACCCAAAGCTCTGTATTCATATAATTAGTTGTAAAATATCTATCTCTGGAACCTTCATCCAATCAGCCCAATCTAAATAAAATATGTGATTATCTTTGCTAACCTCTTGGTAATCATCATTAAAAGGAATATCGTCACCGTTGCGGTCATCTAGAATGCTGAAACCTCCAATTACTCTCCCATTGTCATATGCAGGGATATCCATCCCAAACAAAGCATTCTGAAGGAAATGAACTCGTATAAGGAATGTGCAGTTACAGAAAATATAAAGTGATAAGCAAAATGCAAAAGAAAGATCAAATTCACAATTTCAAACCAGAAACATTTCAAACTTTAACCAAAATAAGATTCACAATCTCAGACCAGAAACATTTTTTACGATAAAAAATTTACAATCCCACACTATCTAGGGTGATATAGCTGTTGATATATAATCTTCCCAAGCTGTAAAGTTTTTCTGTACTGCAAACTGCATATTCTAGTAACATAAGAATACGGTATACGCAAAAACCAAGTTATCCTAGGATAAATTTATTTTATTTTCATGCAATTTACCTATATCAGTCAACCTGAAAAGTTAATTCACTCTAAGTCAATGTACAGTAATTGAATACCTCAAACAAGCTAATCAATTACAAAAACAATGTAAATTTCTAATGGTGTTTCAATGTCTAAAACTATCCCGCAGGCACATTCCCGGATGCACACATACCAAGATTGCACAAAGAAGAACTCTCAAGTTAAAGCTCTTTTTCTTATCCAACACACTCTAGGGTGATTTGCCCAATTAAGAGCTTTTCAAACTATAAAAGAATTAGACTCAATTGTTTTTCTCCATTCAAGAACCATATGAAACCAAGAGCATGCTTACCACAGGGTTACTTGCTGTAGGATCTTCTAGAATGTTTGCATCATCAAACAGTTCAAAATATAAATCTACAAAAATAATTACAATTACAATGTGCAGTTAGTTTCAAGAGTCAGTGTACAAAAGATATAAAGTTATTCACTTCAAAATGAGGATGCACCAGACCTCCATAATCATCGATAACATATTGAAAGTCAGCCCAAGTAATTTGTTCATGTGGTTCACAGTGTATCTTCCCAGGAAAAACTAGCAAAGCACTGTCATTAGCCTAAGGCAGAGGGAAAACTATTGATCAAGTATGGTAATGACACCACGTACATTGATAGTTGACTAGATATATTGTTCCGCAAATTGATAAAATACAGATCATCATCAATATCGGCAACTAACTCTGTAATCAAGCTTTAAATTTAGTGAATAGCCTTTTTTATAGAAAACAGAGACCTCGACTGTTGTTCTTGCTACCTCAGCAGAGGTGAGTTTAGTGTCTCGGACCCTTTTGCATGCTTTCAATTCCTCAAGAGAATGATAACCCTGGTTAGTCATATAACTATTAGAATCAGGAACAGAGTCTGAGAAATCTGCAGCCACCAAAACTTTGGAAAGGCAAAGACCATGTCCAACAGACAGCCAGTGGAATCTTGTTGGTCCAACAATCGGATTCCTACACTTCAAACTGTAATATTAAAATAATATTTGACCAACTAGAAAGTAAATAAGATGTAGAACAGTATGCAAAATCTAATGAAATTTTAAGAAAAAAAAAAACCTTCCCAAGAATAATAATGACTTATTATTTCATTTTCAATTTACACCAAAACTCCATTTCTAGTTTGAAAACATCATACTCAAATGAGGGGTCAGTTTATAGAGAATCAGGAATATAGGAACAGAGTTCTTTCTGCCAATAGTTGCTGAACTTGAACAAAAACATTTAGCGCAAAGATAACTCCTATTCAAACATCATACACAGATGTTTTTCATTCCCCCAGTGTCTCAGTAACAGTAACAGAATTACTCCTATTCAAACATTATATCTAGCAAAGATTAACCCAACATAATATGCAAACTTTCTAAAAATATTCCGTAGAAGTAAGAATGAACTAAGCACCACCTTACACCCAGAACATCTGGCGATCGTCGACCATTAACAGGAGATTTTATCCAACTATTGTTGATCCCGTGTTTTCTCGAACAACAAATACCTTCTGTGTGGCATGAATGACAATGTGAAGAACCTGAAAAAACCCACCCCAAGTAAAGCAGATTTACAGTGCTGAAAATTTGAAGGTTTTAACTTTCAAGTAGGAGCTAATGCAAATTCGCAATTTTTAAACGGAAAGAATTCATAAATAAGTTAAGTTATTAACATAAATAAACTACAGATTATAAGAGGAGAATATCATAGTAGTACTGTAGTAGCAATACTAAAAACTGAAAAAAGACATTTCCTTTCTTCTATTTTCTAACTTGATAGAAAACCATTCAAGCCAAAAAGGAGGAAACTTTAATAATGGGTTTTCATGTATGTCATGCAAATCGAATTGGGTATCCAACAAGTGGTGGATATGAACTCTTCAGTGATTCTTTGATCTTACTTTTATTTATATAAAAGACAAAAAGAATCCCAAATGGAATAAAGAAGAAGAGAAAATGTGATTTGTGATCGTGATTACCAAAAGCAAGAGATGAAGCAGCTGCTGCAACTGCCATGAGAGACTCAGAGACTCAGAGAGAGATGTTGTATGAGTGATGATGGTGGCGGAAGGGAAAAGGGAGCGAGAGTATATGCCGAAATTGTCGTATGCTTTGGTTGGTTTATACTTTTTATAGGGAACACTAGTACCTTACACGTCTTCCTCTTAAACACAGAGAAAAGAAAGAAAGAAAGAAAACACTTCTCTTTTGTTTTTGTTTAACTTTGTCGTTATTTAGAGTAGTACCATCTCAGTCTGAGCCCTCAAATTGAAGCCGACTCTTGCTGCTCAATACTTACGAGCTGAGCTGACCTGGGTACGTTTTTTGCTTCTTCATTTCCGATTTGTTCTTGATTGAATCAGAATTTCTCGGAATGCCTAACGATTTGTTCAAATTGGAATTTGTGGGTCGAGCTTATATATGAACTTGTCAGATTGAAAATTGTGAAAAGCTAGCTACTTGTTGTTGTTCAAAGTTTAATACTTCACTTTCATGGCTATGTTTCATTTTTAGTCATAACTAATTGTGTGCAAGATATCCAAAATTTCAGTTGTTGTGGATGGACCATTTTGGTGTGGTTTCATGGTCTTATTGCTTTTCGATTGAAATCCCAATCCTATTTATTTTGTTAGATTCCATTTCTCTAGTGTGTATCAGACATTTCTATTGCATTTGATAACTTTCAATCAGGATTTGAAACATTTGAAAGAGAGTGATGAGAGAAAAGATACTCTGCAGTTATATGGAGCAATCCCAAATGTTTTAAAGTCATTCTTTGATGGCCGTCTTCTGATATTGTAATGGCAAACTTTCTTTCTGGATGTCTTTCTGTAATGAATTATTCTGTTTGCAGTTCTGCGATATGGGAAGAACTTGAGGTTTGCAAGACAGGGAATGTAACAAATGAGGAGAAAGCTGCTCTCATTTTTACCAAGAAACCACCATGTTATCTGAAAAGGTTGGTGGATTTGGCTTCCTATGTGGAATACAAGCATTTAATTACCTGCATAAGCGTACATTGGTGAATGTTAAGTTGAAATGGGTGAAAGATAAGACATTGGATGCTGTCGTGACTACTGAGAGGGATCTCAAAGCTGCATGTGTTCTTGTCTCCATTATCTCATCTTCGTCTGATTGTTGCCTCCCCATATATCACCTCACTTGTCATCGTGGACAACTCAATCTTCCCCAGGACCTCAAGGTCTCCACTTTTCTTAGGAGATACCCGTCCGTTTTTAGTGAGTCTCATGTTCTTGACAGTGGTGGCACTCGTGTCCCTTGTTTTAGCTTAACTCCTGAAGCCACAAAACTCCATCAGGAAGAGTCCAATGTAGTTCAGCGCAATCAGACGGATGTCCTTAATAGGCTTCAGAAGCTGCTCATGCTCACTAGGGGATGGATCCTTCCTTTACATACCCTTGACCAGCTGAAATGGGACTTTGGTTTTCCATATGATTACCAGCATTCAGTAATACCACATCACCTTGATCTATTCTCTTTCACCAGCCTACCTGATGACCGTGTTGGTTTGAAGCTGTTATCCTGGGATGATAGCCTTGCTGTCTCCCAATTGCAAATGGAGGCCTCTATACAACAAAATGAAGAAGATATAAGAAGTGGCTGTTTAGCTTTTCCTATTGGATTTACTAGGGGTTTTGGATTGAAGAGAAAATGCATGGAGTGGTTGAAAGAGTGGCAAACCCTTCCCTATACTTCTCCCTATCATGACGCTTCCCATTTAGATCCTCGCACAGATGAATCTGAGAAGAGGATTGTTGGAGTCTTCCATGAGCTTCTTCATCTCACTATAACAAAGAAAACTGAGCGTAAGAATGTGAGCAACCTCCGTAAACCTTTGGGCTTACCCCAGAAGTTCACAAAAGTGTTTGAGCGACATCCAGGCATTTTCTACATATCAAAGAAGTGTGCTACTCAAACTGTCATTCTAAGAGAAGCTTATGATCGTCATCAACTCTTGCAGAAACACCCTACAGCACAACTAAGGGAAAAATATGCGATGCTGTTGAGAAAAGGGTTGCTAGATAGAAGTAATGGTTTATACAAGAAGAGAAAGGGTGATGGACTAGAAGTAGATCCATCAGATAACATTGATCTATATGGAATGAGTTATTGCCGACTCAGCTCAAAAGAGGAGTCCGAGAATGACATGCTGTATGAGTATGACTCGGATAGTAGCAGCTGAATGATCCATCATTCCATCTTCTTTGTCCACATCGCCATTGTATTAATTTGTAATTATGCAGTCTCATTTTTAGTAGATGTAGCTGGGCAGGATCGGGGTAATTTTGCAGGTCCATAAACATGTAGCACATTTTATTGTCTACATAAATTTGTAAAACTGCAATTCACAGAAAGTTGATCCCAAATTTTTTTAAACGCTACATATGAGATAGAGTTCTTCCGACAATGCCGGAAATTTCGTTTTGCTCTGTCTTGTGTACAAACGATATCCTTCGGATTCCCGGCATTGAGGGGTTTTTGCCCTTTATGTGGTATTTTTGTTCACAGGGATATGGGCTGTGTGGTGCTTAGGGCTGAGAAGAAAGCCGAGGCTAAGGCGGCGGCGTAGGATAGAAAACCACCATAGGAGTCGATGGGTTTTGAGAGGACTCTGGTGGAGAATCCGCCGTCGGCGGTTACAAGCCTGGCGGAGGCAGAATTGTCATATGGAAAGAGACGGTGCATGCAGTCCATGTGGTGAACATGTAGGGAACCTGAGAAGAGAGACAACTCAGACAAGGACACTTGTCATTCATGCAGGGGAACCCTCTTTTTGAGAGGGACCCACTGACCAAATCTGTTTTTTTTTTTTGCAGGTTTCAGGCTATTTGGATAGCCCACAGTCAGGCCCAGTTGAGGGTAACCCTATGATGCAACAAACCGTGGGGGTAACCCCTAGGGCCACAGTTTCTCATGTCAGGTCTGAGCGACGTCGGCCTAAGTTACTATCATAGACAGTTGGATCATCTCCAAAGGGAGCGACCCCAGAATATGTAGATGGGGCATCTTCACTATCTGTTGGTGGATCGAGGCTTTCTGCTTTGGTTTTAACAGACGTAAAGAAGATAGGGATGCAAGAGGAGATACCATCGTCGGGAGCTGCTGACAACAGGGCAGCGAGTGACCGTGCAACTGGGGTGTCTAAATATGAATCCCCGCAGAAGAATGTGGCATTGACCTGGGAACGATTTGGTTCTTACCAAAATTTTCAGGAATCGGAACCGAACCATTCGATGTATATACGGTTCGGTTCCTTATATTTAAAAGGCAGAATCGTTTAGAATCGAACCGGTTCAATAACTGATTCGGTTCAATGTTCCACAGTTCCTCAATTTGGAACCGAACTAATATATGTGATTATTTTTTCTACTTTATATAAGTCTATACTCATCAGAACACATTTATTGATTAAAATTAACATACAAATATATTTTGTATTTCTAGTGTTAAGTGACATAAAGAAATAAAAATATCATGCAACTTCATAAAAGACGGTTGACCCATGATTTGATGATCACCAAATAAATCATCTGAGTGACATAAAAAAAATAACAAATGACATGCCCAACAACTTGGTAATTTGAGTGATAAACAAAAGAATAAATCCTTCATATATGATTATATAAATCATATAATGACACTAAATTCTAATATTAAGTTAAAATATGGACTATAGATGGTTCTTGACGGTTTCTTGTAAAATGAAAATGAGGAACCGGAACCGAATCGAACCGTTAGAATATGGTTTGGTTTCTAAGAAATATATACTCTAAAATTTTAGAATCGAACCGAACTGCTCACTTCCGATTCGATTCGAATCAGTTTTGTGGTTCCCGGTTCTAAAGCCCCAAGCCTAGCATCGACTCTAGTACTGAAAAGATGGTTGAAGAGCAACGAGTGTTGCTATAGTTTGAGGTGTATAGCTAGATAGGACGTGGGGCACCAAATTATTTTAGTCATTTTCCTACGTCTAGCCCGTCTAGTTATGTGATAATAAGTCTATACTAAGCATGTAATAGTATAGATTACTCTAGGGAGTTCTTTCTACCAGGACAGTGTTCGGCGTTCTCCTTGTAATCTTTCAGTCCAATTGATTCTATCGTTCTTCTAAAAAAAAACACGACCTCACTATAATTTTTGTGTCTATGAATCACAAGCCTTGGATGTACTCATCACATTCTATCTCTTAAATCCATCCCTTAGGAGATCAAACTTGTGAATAATAATGTAATATGACCATGATGTCTTGATTAGAGGAAAGCGTATGGCTAATCTCACATTTTAAAGATTTCCATCAAGTTGTGAAAAACTAAAAGTGAAAGTGAATAACCAAATTTATGAAACAGAAATATCACTAATCTCACATGTATCACTAATTTATGAAACATAATGTTATCAGTACATTCAAGAATGAGATCGAAAATGATGAGTATAAAAATGAAGAATAAAAGAAACATCATGCTGCTGGTGTTTTGTTGGATGGCTTTAAAAAGCTCTTTGTTGCCAAGATTTACATTACGTGTAGCTACAACTGCCTGTTCAAGTGCACAAATATAGTTAGTGACAAATACTTTTATCGCATTTTTGGCTTGAGTGGTATCAAACTTACATATAACGGTTAATGTAGTTCATCACAAATGCATCCCTGTAGTCCCAAAACTCCTTTTTTGTCATTAACGTAGTCTCTCGGTCTATTTTCTGTCTAAAAATCGTCAATTTGATAGCGTGGTAACTGCTTCAAAAATTGCAAATGTAGTTTTGTATTATCGCTAGTATCATTATTTATTTCTCAATTCTCTAATTTTTTAAATTTTATAAAATGATCTATATGAATTCAATCACGTCTAATCAAGTTGAAAACCTCTTCAATATACTCATTGTAGCGATACGAATCCATCGGTGTATAACTTGACATTAAACAACAAATTTTCTCCGCTAGACACACCACCACCACCTGCCCAATTTGACGGCAGAGGTTGACCTAACAAAATCTTCCTCCTATCAAGGCCTACAATTTCCCCATCTACGCCACCATCCAAATCGGCATGATATGACCGTTAAAAACTGCAAAATGCGTTATCCAAAAATTGTCGGTAAAGCAATCTGGCGTAATATATGTACCGTTGAGCCACGTCAGGCTCGAGGTAGTAAAAAAATAATCAAAATAAGAAGGGCTACAAAACCTCTTTTAAAGGGACTCCATATATTACCAGCAACCACCAACTGCGACAATTGTGATTGAGGGAGAGTTGAATCACTTTGATTCTCTCTTGACACACCTACACTCACCAAAACCAAGGCATGGAGAGAGAGAGAGAGAGAGAGAGAGAGAGAGAGAGAGAGAGAGAGAGAGAGAGAGAGAGAGAGAGAGAGAGAGAGAGAGAGAGAGAGAGAGAGAGAGAGAGAGAGAGAGAGAGAGAGAGAGAGAGCTGGCAAGCTTTTGATTCATATTTGGTCTGAAACCAATTGTTACATTTCAACTTTTGATCTAGAAATTTTGGCTAAGTTTTGTTTTTCTTGTTTGTGTTAGGAGAAGGGTTGTTGTTGTAGCTTATGTACTACATGTTGTCCATTAGTGCACATTAGCTATTATTTATGTTTGTTAGCGTTGTCTTGTAATCGAACCGATGTATGGCACTTATCCTTCATCTAGCGATGACCTATATAGGTTTCAATGCTTGTTGTAAGCGTCGGCTCCTCATCAATGAAGAAGATTTTTCTCTTTTCCTGTTCTTAGTATCATTTCCTTTCATACATTATCTCTAGGATCTACTACCATAATAAGTGGTATTAAAGCCTTCATGGGACCGTCGAAGTAGGTGACACATCCACGCGATGTCATTCTTGTTCAGCTTGCTGACTCTCTTGAGCTGCCATCACAGTGTCGAGAGAATCACGTAATAGCTTAAACTGAAAATCAACTTCAGTTTGTTGCTGAGCAACATAATCCTTCAAACCAATGGTAGTAAAGACAAAGGTAAAGCTAAGTCTAATGCTCCAAATAAGGCTAAAGTGACCTCTAGTCAACATGTTGGCTCGACACTTATGAGTGGTGCTCTTAAAGGCCATTAGAACATGGATTTATTTTCAACTCAATATGCTACGATGAATGTTCCTTACTTGCAACATCACCATATTAACCGACTACCACCACAACCCCAGCTACCCTTTGTAGTTTCAAAATTTATCCCATTTTCCTTCACATACCCCACTCAAATAGCTATAACATCACCACCTATTGTTTCACCTTACCCTCACCCACACCATTTTTTAACCATCCAAACCAGTTTCCTCACATCAGTGCACCAATCCCAGACCTTTCAAACCCACATATGGTCTACCTAGACCCTAAGCTTCCAACCATGAGACAAATGAAGTTGGACTTAATTTGCTTCATTTGAAGGAAGGGATCCTGTGAAATGGCTCAACAAACCAGACCAATACTTTGATTTTTATAAGTTCCAGTGGACAAGAGAGTAGCCTTAGCTGCTATATATGCACCTCACATGACAAGCTACTGATGTATGGTACATGTTTAAACATGCTTTTCCATATACATGAGAGGGTTTTACTGATGTACTCATGAGAGAATTTGGCTTTCTTAGCATCTTTGGTCATCAAGCTACCTTGGCTAGATTAAACAAAACTGGGATAGTGGAGGAATATATCTAGAATGAATAGAAAATTCAAGCAATTGTCCCATAGATTCATGTGGGGTTAAATATCGACAGTTCAAATAATTTTGAATTTCATCATTCACAATTTGATCAACGCATTTCATACATGATTCTTAACGTCATTCTTTCTACATTTAACTTTGTTTTGACCTTAGTATTCTCGGTTCTTACTTACTTTATTGTTTTTAGGTTTCGAATAAAGGAGATCAATAAAAGAGGTGAAATGGAGCTTAAAACGCAGCAATTGGAGGTTTCCTGATTCGTTTAGGGAAAATGGTCTTTCTTACTTTGACTAGGATTCCTACTCGGGTTAGGAATGCAAATGGTTCGACATCTCGGAAAGTTTCGCGGAGCTGAAAAATGAAGTTTCCTAAATCAACTAGGAATATATAACGTGGCAAAATATGGATCCGAAATGGTCTTCTCAAGTTATTAAAATGACGCAAGGCAAAATGAAGACATTTCAAATGGTGGATCGAAAATCAGCAAGCATTTTGGGCGAAATCAAGTAAGGAGATATTACCTAATAGATGGAGGATCAAAAGTATCAAGTATATCTCAAAAGTGCCTTATTTGAAGATCAAAATATCCTACAATATATGGTAGGTTCGGCCAAAATGACTTGGAGCTCAAGAAATACAAGATATGGAAAGATCAAGATTTCCCTACTCCTAGTAGGAAGAGGAAGATATGCCTGCCAACTCATCAATCTTCAACGGATCACAGAATCTGCAATTCAACTCCAAATATAGTAATCATATATGTCTTCTTCAAGCTCTCGAGCTGATCTTTCCAACGAATCCAAAATCAAAATTTTCTGAGCTCTAGAACTCCCGTAAAAGACGTTTCAAGACAGGCTTGCAGATTTACCCGGGTACACTAGGAATCCCTAGTTTGGAGAGGAAAAGATTCATTCCTTGCCTATAAATACAAGAGGACGTCTCTCTTCTCAATCATCACTCATTTTAATCAGAAAAGCTCTGCCTAAACACTATCTCTTCTCCCCAAAGCCAAGAAACTCTTCAAGGAAGCAGCCTACACCACTATCCGCCACCACAACAACCTCCATTGACATATAGGGCGATCCCGAGTGTCTCCTCCACCAAAGAAGATTCAGTTATACCTTAGCTCCATAGGGCGATCCCGAAGACTAAAAAGTGTAACATGAATCCTCTTTACTTTGTAGCTTCTCCTTGTATGAACTATTGGTTTAGTGAAGTAGTTTATAGTTTTCTGTTTTTCTTTACTTGTTTCGTTTTCAACTGTTTTTCATGTGTTCTAGTTTCTTAATTTTTATTATACATGTTCATCTATGCTTAATGCTTTGGCTTAGATATAGGGCGATCCCGAGTCTAAATCAATGGTATGTGTATAGAGAGATCCCAAGTACGACAAATTATGAGCATGTGTTTTGTAAAATTGAGAAGTTAGGATTTCGATTAATATTGTTTAACTTGCAGGTTAAGAATGAGTAAAGGTACCTAGAATGAGTCGATCACTTGCATATATTAGCCTAATATTTTATTTTCGGTCTAGTAAGTATGTATAGGACTTTTATGTTCTCTAATTGTTTTTACTTTTCTATGAGTGAAGCATGTTAGAACTTAGGAATTCTATGTGTGTTTATTTGCCATCTTTTGCGATTTAATTTTCGTAGATAATAAAAACCAACCTATAAACTCCCCCCATTAAACCATAGCGTAGTCATGCATGCACCTTCAATCCCCGGTTAAGAATGATACTCTATTTACCAATGCTACATCTACAAAAAAAGGTTTTAAATTGCATATGTGTGATATATGTGTTGAATGCCTACTTTGTGTTAATATTTGATGCATGTTTTACGCATATCAATTTTTGGTGCTCGAATTCTATCTGGACCTTTATTTATATACTTGAATAAATATTTTAGTAACATAGACTGAGAACACGATTCTACATTTATGTGCGCATTATACGTCATCAACAAAATTGGACTTTACAGAACAATAGAATACCAATGTGAATTCCATTCTTAACAGTAAACTTCGAGTCATCATCACGTCTTTTATATATAGGAGCCTTGATTGCATGAAAAATGGTGTCAAGATTGTATGGTTTTGGAAAAGATTTTATACATTTACCATCTCGCATGCACGAAGAATTTGGATTTAGTCGTCCGCATGGCCCATGTATCATAAATTGACTAACTATTTCAAAAAACTAACTATTTCAAAAAGCTAGGGACTAATGTTCTTATCCAGTAATTCAGAAGATATAATAGAATATATATATATATATGTATATATATATATGCTGATATATAACACTTGTATCCTCTTTGAAACCAAATAAGTAAAAGCGGATGAGAAAATTCTCGTTTTTGAAATTCAATCGTACAAACATACGCATGAACATTTTGATCTACGCATTTTACGTGTATTAATTAATGTGCTTTCTCTACATTTTTACTTTTTTAATTACTTAGTATTATTTGTTTTGACTTATTTTATTATTTTTAGGTGTAGAATAAAAGAGACGGAGTAAAGAGGTCTACAAGCATGCAAGGCATAGAAAAAATAAAAAAGGAAGAATTTGGCTGAAAATTCCAAAGGAAGAAAGAAGAAAAATTGAAGAGAAAAAGAAGTCCTTTATTGACTAGGAAAATATTTCCAATGTTGATTAGGAAAAAAAAGCTTCCGGAAGAAACTTGGAAGAAGAACAAATGCAAATGGACCAAATTAATTAGAAAACCATTTGAAAAGTCCAAACTTGAAGACCAAGTCAGCCAATTTCATGGAGAACAAGTTTTGGCAAGAAAAAGATTCACAAGTTGAGTAGGAGAATGAAATCATGAAGAATAAGGAAAGAAGAATCTGCCTGTGCAGGTCAGCAAACTTCGAATGACGATTAGGAATTGCTCAGAAGGAGTTAGACGAATTTACTCGTATCACATGTCCAAAATATTCTCCCGTTTTAATGAATTCAATCATATCGTCCACTTTAATTTTAAATATATGACAAATAATATCAGGTCTATCCTCCGCTTCATACCCAGATTTTTTCTCAAAATATCTAACAATTTCCGGCCATTTAACATTGCAAGTGAAAGTTATGAACAAATCTAGATTACAATAATATCTACAAATCGTCATCGCATACTGATAATTATTCAACATATCTCTGAGACTGCCAGTATGAGTACTCAGAAGAAAAGTTGTTTTTCCCACATCTGAACATTGAGTAACACCTTTCAAACCAAAAGTGGCCAGTTGATTAAACTTTTTGCACTTCAATAATGGTTGATTATTCCTTATATATTCCAAGTGATTTTTCTCGACAGTCGCATATGCATCAACCAAATATTGCTGAAATAATCTACCGCCTTTTAGTAAAGTGTTACTATCATTTTTCTATCCTGTATATAATAACGAACATATTTTGTCGTCATCAATTTTGACCTCTTTTCTTTGTCGCTTTCGTCCAACACACTCCAAAAACATATCTATTTTGAATCCATCCTCACCATACACTACCAGAAATGGAGACATTACCGGCAACCTCCCATCGCCGGCCTTGTCTTTTTTTTCGCCGGAATTTTCATTACCGGCGACAAGTCGCCGGCAATGACGTCGCCGGAAATCCCCCGCCGGTGTTAACATTGCCGGCGACGGGAAACGCCGTCGCCGGTAATGTCCGAGACATCACCGGCGACGCCGTCGCCGGCAATGGCAGCGCCGCCGTGGCCGGAATGTGAGACATTGCCAGCGACTGAGGTCCATGTCGCCGGTAATGTCTGGAAAAATTTGGAAAAAAAAAAACGCGGTTCTGGATTGGGCCCAATTCCAGAACCTGCATTGAAAGACATAAACCGTACAATCATACAAGTTCAACAGTACACATAAATGTCCAACGTACAGTACAAATAGCAACGACGATATGAAAATTAACTACAATTACAGGTCAGGGTCGAAGTAATCCATGTACTCATTTGAATTCCGGTGGCTACCTTGGTCTTGCTCTGGCGTTGACTGGTGCGGTGGTGGTGGTGGATAGTTAGGGAACGGAGGGACCGGGACCGGGGGAGGTGTGGGGAACGGTTGTCCGGTAGTCTGAGCCTCGTACATCGTCCGCATCCATGTGTACATCTGAGCCTGCATTTGTGTCTGCTGCTGGACCATGTTTTGGTACTCGGCCATCTGCCTCTTTTGCTTCTCCAACTCCCTCTGCGTCCTATGAAGCTCCGCTGCGAGGTTACAACTAGAAGTTGAACTTCTTGACCCGTTCTAGTATTCTGAAGTGTTCTTCAATACTCCTTCGCCCGCCGTGCCCATTCCCCTACAGTAGTAGGTATTCTTTCATGTCCCGCACGCTTTTGCCATGATCTGAGCCGCTATAGGGCGATCAAGCGGATCGATCTGAGAGGCATACTGGGTGACTTCTTCCTCGGAGCAGTCAGGATGGTTAGTCCGAGCTATATTCATGGTCACTTCTGCGGTCGCCTCCTCTACTCTCGCCTAATTGAAAAGCGAAAATGAATAACGTATTAGCTAACAAAATAAATTAATATCGAAAAATAGTTTTATTAACACATGGAGAGGCGAAAGACTTACCGCTTCGTCAGGGCACTGCGGATAGAACTTCTGATGAATATACACCAAGGGGTTCACTTCTTGTTGTTGCTGCACCTTAGTCGACCAACCCATGTAGTTGAGTGAACCTGCATGATGGGCCCTGGTGTTTTTCAATCTATTTGCCCGGTTCGTCTTCGAAATCGCCTTGTTTGATAAACATATGGAAAAAAATTAGTAACTAACTATTTCAATCTGATACGATACATTAGGCTTGTAAGATATATTCAGGATGCATACCTTCGCTTTGGGGTGCTCGAAGTGGGCTATCAGCCACAGCCACTCGTACTCCCTAAACCGGAATTCGCTAGGGGTAGAACCTCGGCCTAGGTCCTTGTATACAGTGTAATGGGAAGAAAGCTCGTTCTTCCACTCTTTATACCTATATTAAAACAAGGAAAAAAAGTTAGAGATATTAAAACACTTGATAAACAAAAATCTAAGTCGATATATATTCAAATAAGTTGAAGCACATCACCTCATATGTAGTTGACGCTCTACCCACGTGTGAATAAGAACTTCATCCACGTCAAACCACACCTGCAATATGAATATATAAAAGGTAAAATTATATATTTATTCGGACTTAATTAATAAATGTAAAATTTACGTAATGAAAATACGATTTTACTCACACTGAGTGCATTATGCACTTGCATCTTCATGTAGATAGGCACAGATTCCCAATCTGGCCAAAGCATTGGG
Source organism: Geum urbanum (assembly GCA_946800695.1). NCBI lineage: Eukaryota > Viridiplantae > Streptophyta > Magnoliopsida > Rosales > Rosaceae > Geum > Geum urbanum. The sequence continues at coordinate 36,725,947 of OX327005.1, read as the reverse complement.
ACCTTGTCCCGCACGATCGCACCGACCATGCTGACATATTTGCGCGTGGTGTCGAATGCCTCGATCACCTCGCCATCCTCATTGGCCCTTATGGGCGTTTTCCTTCCCCCGGTGGCCTGCTCAAGTCTCTTCCCGGTGCAGGTGCCTCTAGCCCCTTTCCGTTTTCCAATCCCATTAACGAAATTGCCTAATAATACAATGTCAACAAATTGATATTATTAATTGAACCTATCGTAAATCTTAAGTAATAATTAAGTCATCAATCTTGCACATGATAAATGGGTTTTACCTGCATCGTCCATTTGTTGGTTGGTGCACCTCATACTTCAAAGATACACGGGGTCGAACGGGATGAAGTTGTACGCTTCCTCCACGCTCAGGAACTCCGGCCGTCCTTCAACATAAACAGGCATCCCCCTATCATCGAATTCAGGGATCACAAGAATCTCGTCGGGTAGGAAGAGACCGGACGGCGGAGATAGACGAGGCCTGGACGATGAGGCGCTAGCACCACCATCTGCCTCAGATGATTCCCGTGAAACGGGAGTAGCCACCGGGCGAATATGGGGCATTCGGATTGAGGGAGTTTCTGATGCCCCCGTTGACTGTCGCTCGTCTGAGGCTCTGCCACCGGAGGGACGTCTGCTGAATGAGCGTCTGGAGACTGAGGGTCGAGCCTCGACTTCCGGTTGCACGACTCTTGATCGTGCAGCTTCCTCCTCAGCTCGCGCCTGTAGCAAGGCTCTCGTGCGACCACTCATCATTGGCCCACTGGGCGTGTTGCTAACTGCGGGTGAGGATGAAGCTTGACTACTGCTCCCTCCACTATTTCGGGAACCTTTCCGTAATTTGGCTCCAAGCCAATTTGCCGCAAAATTACCTCTTGGACACCGTAATAGTCATAAGGACACGGTTTTATAACAAATCGGAACCGGAACTAGGCGGAACCGGAACCGTTTGGAACTGGAACCGTTCGGTTTCAAATGGTTCCGGTTACAAACAGTTCCGGTTCCAAAGGGTTCCGGTTCCAAACGGATTCGGTTCTATAACAAATCGGAACCGGAACGGTTTGGAACCGGAACCGTTTGAACCTAGAACCGTTATGTTTCAAACGGTTCCGGTTACAAACTTTTCCGGTTCCAAAGGGTTCCGGTTCCGCGCGGTTCCGGTTTAAAAACGTTTTGGTTCTAAACCGTTCCGATCCCGATTTCCACCTTAATTTATACGATTAATTAACAACTATATCACCTAAATTAACATATATACATTTTCGATGTATATATATATACATCATGCATCTTAATTAAATTTAATTTTCACATATTCATCCAAATCACAAACCCTAATTAATTTTTCACATTTTTCACACATATATATATACATCATGCATCTTCATTAGGTTTAATTTTCACATATATATACATCACTTAATTTTCACATACCTATACATTACTTAATTTTCACATACCTATATATATACATCACATATATATACATTGCATATAAATTTACAACTTATCACCCTAATTTCCAAGTTAGCACCCTAATTAATTTACACATACACATACACATACACAATTAATTTACACATACACATACACATACACATACACATACACATACACATACACATACACAAAAATAATTAAAAATTGAGAGAGAGAGAGGGAGACAGAGAGAGAGGACCTGCCATGGTTAACCATTACAATGCTTTGCCTACTACAATTGTAGGGGAAGAGAGGAGGGGAGGAGGGGAGGAGGAGATTTTCGGAGGAGGAGAGGGAGAGGATAAGGAGGAGGAGAGGGAGAGGAGGAGGAGAGGATAAGGAGGAGGAGAGGGAGAGGAGGAGGAGGAGGTGAGCTAGAGGTGAGCTAGAGGTGAAGCCGGACCGATTTGGGAGGAGGGGAGGAGGAGAGGATTTTGAGAAATACAGCTCGGGGTCGAGCTGGGGGGTTTCTATCCAGAAGACATTGCCGGCGACATGCTTATAAGTCGTTGGTAATGACATTACCAACGACTTCAACTCGTTGGTAATGACATTACCAACGACTTATAAGCAACTCGTTGGTAATGACATTACTAACGACGAGTTAACTCGTTGGTAATGTCATTACCAACGAGTTGCTTATAACTCGTTGGCAATGTCATTATTTCCCGAAGAATATTCGACAACATTTTCCGTCAACGATTTCCGGCTACATTTTCCGACTACAATTTTCATTATCAATTTCCGTCTACGATTAACGACTACAATTTCCGTCTACTATTTTCGTCTACGGTTTCCGACTACAATTTCCATTATCAATTTCCATCTACGATTTCCGACTACAATTTTCATTATCAATTTCCGTCTACGATTAACGACTACAATTTCCGTCTACTATTTCCGTCTACAATTTCCGACTACATCATTAACGTACTAAGGATGATAATCGTAATCATCATCATCACTTGAGTCTGACTCGGTTTCATAGGTAACCTCTGGCAATATGTGCCTCTCCTCGTCATCTGAATCAGCGTCAACTTCATATGGATTAACATCGAGAAGTTCTGCTCCAGTAATTCGAACCACACTCCCAGATCTCACATTATTAAGGCGAATCGTAGATGATTCCAGAATGTCAAAAGCGTTCGGCTCTTGGTATGCAGTAACTTCCTCATCATTTGCGGTATCACCAAGTGTGGCAGCACTGTATATGTTTCTATGAGCAACATGGTTAACCACCTTCCACGGGACTTTGTTAAGAATATCGTCCAGGTAAAACACTTGTTTTACTGATGAGGTAAGAACGAAAGGGTCTTCTTCATACCAGGTAGTAGCAGTATTCACCGAAAATGTTCCATGCTGATCGGTCCTTGTGTTCTCCGGGCTAGTATCAAACCATCTACACTTGAACAAGTGCACTTTCATGCGGTTCCCATAAATTAGTTCAACAACTGAATGAAGGATACCATAATAGTCAACGCCATCCTGCCCACCATGGACCATCACCCCACAATTCTGTGTTTTCAGTCGGTCGTCTCTATTTTCACATATAAATTTCACGCCATTGACCTGACACATCGAGTAAACTTTTGAAGCTATCGGTTTCATCGCAAGGACCCTCAATTCGTTTGACCACTCTGGGTAACCATCATCTGCTACATGGTTCATCTGAAAACGATAAGAAACCACACAAGACATTATGAACATAGAAACCACAAAACCACGTACGTACACACATGCTATATAAGGAAAATGGCAATAAAAAAAAGACATATACACATATACCCTTACCCATGGACCAAAGTAGTTTGCAAACGTCCTGTTGTGGTAATCAACATTTCCGGCAATAGCAGGGCAGTGAAGATGATAGTTTTTCCAATATTGTACTTTTTCACAGTTAATCAGTACCGACCAGTGGGCAATGACTACCTCATTTTCATCCAACTTGTACGACTTTGGCAAGCTTCCCTGTACTACAACGTCATTGGAGATGATAGAAAGGTTGAACTGAGGTTCATCTATCGGCATCTGTTGTTGGGGGTCCTCAAGCGCTCCCAAATACACTTTGGTGTACGTGACACACTCGTGCGCAACATATGCTTCAGCGATACACCCTTCAGGTGCATATTTATTCTTCACATAGTCCTTGTAGGCTCCCAATTGTCTACAAGTTAACAAGTGCATGTTAAAAGGGGTAAAACTAAGACTTTACATATAAAAACAGAGGCAAACCAAATGTACCTTTCCATGGGATACATCCAAGTGTAGTGTACGGGACCGGTAAGCAACAATTGTTCGGGAAGATGGATCGTTAGGTGAGGCATGATGTCGAAAAAATTTGGCGGAAATATCCTCTCAAGCTTGCACATGATAAAAATTATGTCATCTTGCATCTCCCTGAGATCTGATTTTTTAACTTCCCTGGTGCATAACTTTTGAAACAATCTTGACAAGGCCACCAACGGCTCCACCACCTCCTTGGGCAGGTACCCTCGAATGAAAATAGGGAAAAGGCGTTGAAGCAGTACATGGCAGTCATGACTCTTTAATCCGTACATTTTATTGTCCCGGTAGTTAACACACCTGCTTATATTTCCTGCATAGCCATAAGGATACCTGCATGTATATATATATAGTCATAGGCAACAATTATATTTCTCGCATATCACCATAATCCGGTAAAAATTAAAGGCAAACCAATTTCCGTACTGCATAGTCATATATAAGAATATTTACCTGACATTACTCAGCCACCGAAAAATTTCATGCTTATGCTTCGGCTTGACGGTGTAAGGAGCTTGCGGCATTTTTCTCTTACCATCTCGTAACCACAAATGTTTCCGCAGTCCCATAGCTTTCAGATCAATACGTGCCTTAGGGATGTCTTTTGTTTTCCCCTCCAAGTTAAGAACTGTGCCCACCACACTTTCACACACATTCTTCTCTATGTGCATGACATCTAGGTAATGTCTGATAGGCAACCTGGGCCAGTAGGGGAGTTCCCAGAATATGCTCTTGTGTGTCCAAAACTTATACCTTTCGGGCTTGTCTGGAATTGACGCCATTATGTCAGGATGATTGCTCAGCTGGCCAAAATCATATTCATTCAACACTTCCAAAATTTCTTCCCCTGTCCATCGCCTGGGTGCCACACCTGTTTCCATAGTCCCATCAAACGCGTCTGGATCCTGCCTAAATGGGTGATCATATGGAAGTCAACAACGGTGACGCATCTGAACAATTTTACTGCAATGAGGACTGCAACAATCAACCGTCATGCACTCTGAACAAGCCCTGTAACCCCTGGTAACGTTGCCCGACAACATACCGCGGGCAGGAAAATCACTGATGGTGCCAACAAGCATGGCATGCATCTGGAACATCTCCTTTTTGAACCTATCGTAAGTGGGGTGGCTACACTCACTCAGGTACTTAAGCTCCTCAATCAAAGGCCTCAAATACACATCGAGACACTTTCCTGGAGAACCCGGGCCCGGAATTAACAGAGTTAGCATATTATATTCCTTCTTCATGCACATCCATGGTGGAAGGTTGTACGGTACCAAAATAACTGACCATATACTGTATTGAAGACTCATGTTGCCAAAATGGTTGAATCCGTCAGATGAGAGCCCTAGCCAAACATTTCGGACCTCTGCTGCAAAATGATCAAACTCTCTGACCATGTACTTCCAAGCTTCTCCGTCGGAAGGGTGTATAAGGGTGTCATCGTCAGACAAGTTCCTCTCAGCCCACCATCTCATTGCCTCGGCCGTGAAAGCACACATGAACAACCGCTCCAGCCTATCAATAAGCGGGAAATATCGAAGTATCTTCACAGCTTTCTTGTTGCCTGCAGGAGTCAACTTATACATTTCTGTAAAACATATCGGGCAGGCTTCAAGGTCTTCGAGATCTTTTCCCCAGAAGAGAATACAATCATATCTGCATGCATGGATTTTGATGTAGGAAAGCCCAAGATCTTTCAGGATATGTCGCACCTTATGATGAGTGGTAGGAAGACGATGACCGGGTGGCAGTAGCGAAGCAGTCCACTTCAACCAAGAATCCACAGCTTTGACAGACATTTTGTTCTCCATTTTAAGCTGCATCACTCCCATCACACTTTCAAGAACAGTCTTACTACAACCGTCGTACAACGGAGTTTGTTGCAATGCAATCAGGTTGTTGTACTTGTCCATACCGCTTGTGTTGACATGAGCTCCAGGTAATGGTTCGACTGGCTCGATATGGGGGAAACCCTCAACGACGGGAGGGACATTTGGTGCTTCATCAGCAAATACACCGCTCTCATGAGGAAACATATCATTGATTAACATCGATGTTGGATCATAGGATGAACTGCCTCTCTCAGCAAAATCTCCATGATCATAGCGTGGACTGGCCCTCTCACCAAATTGTCCATGATCATGCGGACCCGCTACCGATGTTTCACCGTGATAAATCCAACAAGTGTACTTATCCCAAAACTCATATTTACTCAGGTGCCTCTGGACTTTATCAATGGGAAATCGAAATCGATCGCTGAAACACTTACATTCTTTACACGGGCAATAATGAAGTGTAGTGTCTCCACAATTAGCCTTCACAAAATCCACAAAACTCCTAATTCCCTCGTGATATCTGACATCCCATCTTTCGAGGCTCATCCAACTCTTGTCCATCCTGAAAATTCTAACAATTTTACGTATTAATTATATATATACACACATTCACTACTAATAATCGACGCGATATCTCAATTCAACTCTAATTAAATCAACACATGCATGCATATATATATATATATCGATCTAATCTCTGAATTCGATTCAGTACTCGATGATGGTATTCTTCTTTTTTCAATTCAAAATGTATTTGATTGGGTAGGAGGCTCTGTTAAGCCTGGCTCCGATAACAATACGATAATACTAGTCGTTGATTCAGACACAAGATTAACTACAAGCTGTTTTCTCGTTTCGGTGACATCAACAACATTTCATATATATCTCACGAATTGGATTTGATCAACACACACACATATATATATACATACACATATACGTATATATACACCTACCTATATATATAGCTTCCCGAGTGATCGAGTTTTCGACGCATGCCTTACTTTTGACAATATACCGAATGATCGATTTCAGAGCGTACGTTTTCCTTCTTTCGATGTCTCTGGATTTTTTTCGATCAAAATGATTGAATGATCGAGCTGCCGCAACCGGCATCTAATATAAGACACATTGCCGGCGATGGAGTAAGTCGCTGGAAATGAAGACATTACCGGCGACTTTACGTCGGAAAATCGCCGGTAATGTTTCAAAACATTACCGGCGACTCCAACCGTCGCCGGCAATGTCTAGCCACACATTTCCGGCGAAATTCCGGCCGGAAAATCGCCGGAAATGTTCGGCTTGACATTGCCGGCGACGGTTGGAGTCGCCGGTAATGTTTTGGAACATTACCGGCGATTTTCCGGCGACATTACCGGCGACGGAGTAAGTCGCCGGTAATGATGAACATTACCGGCGACTTTTTCGGTCGCCGGCCTTGTTGGCCGGAATCTCGCCAGTATTGTTTCCATTTGTGGTAGTGATACGAAAAAAAACAATGGATACTGTAGCGCCATTAATTTTAGATGTATCCTGGAAATCCTTTTCATTTATCCATCAATTGATCGCACTATATATGATATCTCTAATAACATCAAATTTTCCAATATCGCCGACAATCAAACCACCAACTTCACTAGCACCCGGCATTTCATATTGCTTTCCATCTGTTAGTCCATGATCAAGTATAGTCATATTAAAATTACGCAACAATCCGCCTTCATATTCATCATTGACCATTTGAAACTTTTTTTTATCAAATCATTAACCTCATCAAACATGTTAGTTAATTTTCCAACAATGGTAGCATCAATTTTCTTATTTGCATTATTAGGATCAACAACATTGATACGGTTCAAAATCTTATTATCTGTATCATAAACATACAATTGTGCATACTTTGGAGATTGAGTTGTAGATGACAACATTGATCCTATCAAATGACAAACCTGGCCACAGATTTTAAACACATAAGAAGCACCATCACTGTTAATCTTGTAATCAATTTTAGCACCCATAGAAGTAAAAACAAACATCGAATTGCACACTTTAATATTCTCATGATATAGAGTACTTTCACGACCATTGATTGGGTTTAATAATTGATCAAGAATAGCATGAGTTGGATTCGGCAGTGGAAGTCTACTTTTCCTTTTTGGCAACAATTCGTATAAATCAATTGAGTTTTGAACTTCTTCTGTAAAGCCTCATTTGCCCAAAAGGAAGCGTTGTAATGAAGGAATGTGTAAGAGTCTTTGCCAAAATCCTCATAATTGACAATCACACCTACATAACATATGATCATACAATTAATTAGAAATTGTAAGAATTTTCATTAGTCAAAAAATACAACCTGTAACTCTGATCACGTCAACAACTTCCTTGATAAGACGCTTGACTAAAATTGGCCAGTTCCAACTCTATTATACTAATCAACAAAAAATTGTTGTTAGCTACACATTATTGTATTAAACCAAAATGGAGTGTCTACTTTACCTGATGTATTTACGTCAACCACAGTTGCGGGAAAAGCATCAACATCATGGTGGTATATTTGTACATGGTCATCTTTCTGTAATGATCTATATCTCTTGCTTATAACACGACCATCAAATTGCTCCATCCCCACCACATATTTCAATTTTCTCTTTCGCCCCATGACTACAAAACCAAATACAATCAATTAACTTAATATACAACACAAAATAACAAATACCGTCACACGACAAAACTTAACCAAAAACGTACAATGTCACTTGCAGATCAAAAACATGAGCAATTTGGTTGCTATATTGTAAATCTGAGAACTATAATCACTGTAACTACTAATATATCAAGTATGGACCCAAATATTAAAAGTAACTGGAAGACTAATCGATAATTACCGAACAAAAATATCATCAACACGAATGTCCAATGAAAACAATATGGTGACAACCAACCAACAAAATCACTAGATCAAAAACATGAGTAATTTGGTTGCTATATTGTTAAATCTTAGAATTATAATCACTGTAACTACTAATATATCAAGGATGGACCCAAACATTAAAAAGTAACTATAAGACCAATCGACAATTTCCGAACAAAAATATCTTCAACACGAACATTCAATAAAAACAATATGGTGGCAACCAACCAACATAATCACCAATCAGACATTAAGTGCAAAAGCAACATTAAACAAAAGAAAAAGAAAAAGATTTCCACAACCTGAGCATAGTGCAAATAAACAATTATAAAGCAACGACACACCAAATCAAATTGAAAAATATTGGTATAGGCTCAGAATTCAGCAAAGTATAGCTTAAAATGTTTGATTTCATATAGCCTAAAAATACCGATCTCATCTTATCTGACTTGAATTATGCAATTCACTACACCCAATATCTGAGAATTAACATTGCAACAGATTTCCTCGACACGCTCAACATACGTAACAACTCTTACATGACAATGATCGTATATTCATTCTCATACTAACTACCAAGAACGATCCTACATCTGGAAAAATGTGGCCTCACTTGCAAAAATATCAAAGACTCAAATAACTACAACCACAAACAAAAGAAAGTACAACACAAAATTTGGTACCTAAACTGAAAATCAACTACATTATTCAAGCAATGCAAGATACATTTCATATTATCTTAAATTCATCTACATACTATAATAGAGAAAACATCTAATAAATAAAAAAATATATACAAACAATGATCACCTTGGCAGCAAAGATCATCGATATTATTGCAACAATGTTGATTAAATATAATCATACTGGATAAACTATATATATATAGTCATACTATATATATTGATTAAATATAGTCGTAAAATATAAACTATAGTCATATATATTACCACTACCTGATGTATTTACAAAATCAGTATCCATGGCTATAGCAGTGGACGTTGACAAAAATTGCACTTCATCTTGAATATAGCTCTACGGCAATGCCATCCACTACTACAAAAAATGCTTCACACTACGCCTTTTAGATGATGGAAGGCCTAAATCCGATGTGTGATGTTATGATCCGAACCAAAATTACGTGCTTATCGAGACTTATTAAGCTTTATTGCGAATTAGTTGCATAAATAAGTTTGTTCATGACTTTTTCATCAGGTTAGAATTTATTGTGACTTTCTTCGCGAAAGTTGTAGAGTATTTAATTTTGTGCTCGTGGGAATTTTCAGGGAATTTTTTCGGATTAGCGAGCTAATTTTAAGGTTTATTGGGAGTTGGCGTGAGAAATTATTAAAAGTGAATTTATTTTTAGTCGGTTAATTCTCGACCGTTTGATCGTGATAAGATTGATTTTGGACCGTTGATTGGATCCGAATTTTTTAGTATAAATAGAGGATTGTTGGAAATTAATTTCAGTAAAGTCAGAAAATTTCTCGGTCCCGACCCTTTTTCTCTCCCGCGACCCGTTTCGCTTAACCTGACCCGTTTCGTCGATTCCGGTCACCTCTGACGACGTTTGAGGTAGGGAATCGAAGCCTGAAGCTTCCTCTATTGATTGTTGTGAATATTTTTGGGTGATTTTCAGGTTTAAGGGAAACCCGAATCGGGTTTTATCCGTGGAGTCGCCATCGTCGATGGCGGTGCTCCGGTGTGTTTAGGGGTCAGGAGTTGAGGGAAAATGATCCTCCTCCCCCTGGGTCTTTTGCATTAGATAGATTGGTCCATCGAAGCTCCACAGTAGAGCTTTGACGACAAAGGGTTTTTCGGCCGAATTGGGTCGTTTAGTTTCGTTTGGTTTTCCGGCGAGATGGCAGCGAGTTGAGGCACGTGAGGTTGGGGGTTTGGTTGGGCTTTGCGAGAGGAGTGTTTTGGGGGTTGGATTGCCACTGTTGATGGTGGTTGCCGGAGTTAGGTTTCCGGTATGCTTACTCGATTTTTGGCTAAACGCCGGTGAATTGGATCTCGGTCCAGTTGGGAAAGTTGTAGGGCTCAACGTGAGCTTTCCAACGCCCCTGTTGGAGGTGTTCACTGGAGGGCGTGTGGCTCACGCGCCGCCATCCACAATGGAGCTCCAGCGAGGAAAGTTGAGGGATTATTCGTCGGGACTTTCGGGGTTATTTTTTAGAGTCGATTTTCTTGATATTTACGTATTTTGATATCATATGATCCGTATTTCAGGACATCGAGATTGTGACTCTAGCAGCGAAGGAAATTCCGCTGGACCCCAGCAGTAGTCGTTAACTTGTGAGTGGACTTTATTTTCACTATCGATAACGAGTTCATAGTTTTTATGTATTACGCTTTACGATATATTTTTCCGAGCGTTTATTTGGAGGTTTATTTGTGATGGTTATTTAGTGGCATCGATACTCTAGCTATTCGACTGATCACTGAATAGCCGGTCGGACTGTGTCAAGATCCTTGCCTGACCCTAATTTGTCTCGAGTCAAACGACACTCTAGACGCTCTCATCACCTGTATTTTCTGTTTATAGTCGTACTGGGTCAGGAGCTCTGAACGACCACCTCCATTGCATTTCAATTTATTTATTTTGAACTCGTATTATTTCCCAGAAATTGGTGAAAAGGCATGTTTAATCAGTTTTATTCAAATTATATTATTTTTGTCCACTCATGCTAGAGTTTTATATTTTAATGCCTTTCCTTGGAATTTTCGGTTTCCATTGCCTATGCTGCAATTTATTTCATGAGAGTGTGCTTGGTGTCGTCGCAGGCTTCGAGTTCACCAGTCTTCTGTCAACAGTATGTTTCAGCTCACTTTCATTTTGTATATAGAGGTCACTCTAGATATCAGTTTACTATGTATCTATAGTAGTACTCTCGTTAATAGAGTGCTTTATAAACAGCTAAGTCAGCTACTTCTATAGTTGTGAGCTACTTCTTTTGTATTCAGAACCAGCATGTTGTCAATATATTTTTAAATATTCCTGAGTTTAGTTGCTGGTTTTTAGTTTATGTCATTTGTTGAGAAATCTGGATGGATGTTTGTGGTACACGGTGTGTCTGTGAAATTATGTGTGAAGTGTTATCTTCCTGCAGATTTTTTGGTTGTCCAGCTTTCAAAGGGAGTTATGTCAAAAATTTCACAGAATTTCTCAGAGTTAGTTAATCGTGGGATTTAATTCTAGCTTACTAGCTAAAATGTCTGGTTTGCTAGTAAGCTAGGGTTGGATCCTTTCATGTGAAGCCTATTTCAAATGTTAGATGACGGGCCGATGCTACCTGTCCTCTCATATACTCTTAGACAACGGATGACCGTCGTAGGAACCCTCGCTTTTGGGAAAATTTTTCAGAATGGCCTATGACTTCAATTACATGACAATAACTGTCGTGTGATGCTAGAGAATTTTCAAATAACACTAGCTCAAATTTTCAAAATGGCACGTGCCTTCATTTACACGACAATACCCGTAGTGTGATGTTGTAGCATTTTCACAAAACCTAGTTGTTGTCATATTCCCGCAAAAATTAAAGCTCAAAATCAAGTTGTTTTACAAGTTCCACCCAAATATTTTATCAAACCGTGTTAACAAATTAATTGCCTTGAATTATATGACAGTCACTCGTCGTGTGAAGTTTACATCATGCACCTATTTATTTGGGTCTCTATAATGACACTTAAAAAAGAGAGGAAACCCTAGCCTATCTCGCTCAAAACGCATAGCCTCTCCCTCTCTCAAAACACATCACGCAACCTTTCTCTCATCGAACACACACACAACATTCTCCTTCAAAACTACATCTCTCTCTCTCTCTCTCTCTCTCTCTCTCTCTCTCTCTCTCTCTCTCGGCCAACAGACTCTCGATCTCTGTAGCAGGGTTTTCTAACTTGCGTTGCCGTCAAACCACGATGTCTTTCTCGACCACATGGGGCGCACCTCATCTGCCTCACACCGTCGTCCTCCTTTTTTATTAAGGTATTCTCATCACTACCTTCTCTACTTATCTCGATCTACTTGATTCTGTTATGTTGTTAATTAACCTAAAAACCTATCTTTCATCGCACCTATTGCCACCAAATCGAATCGGAGAAGAGCTCCGGTGGAGGCGGGCTAGATCTTTAATTCGAAATAATCAGTTTTTGACCAAGTGATTCTAGATCACAGCGAACACTCCAACTCGAATCTCTTTGCATCTTCAAGCAGTCTGACCCTTTCTAACCCTAGCTGCTACAAGCCAGCAATTATGGTGAGCCAACCTCTTTTCTTGTCTCTTATTCAAGTCCCTTCTCCGTTTTTTGGTAATTTGAAATTAGTTATACATGAGTTAATTTATTTTTTGTGTTTGTGTTTGGTTTTGCAATCTTTGGTAACGAATGAAGAGTTCCAGTACATTCAGCTTGTGCAGAATACCAATGTGGTATCAGAAGTTCATGTTCGCTCTAACTTCCATCAAAGGGATTGTTCGTCGTTTCGCCAACCTTGTTTGCTATAAGGACAATATCGACATGAACAAGAGGTTTATTTTTTCATTTTGTTCACACTAATTCAAATATAGAATCACTCAAGTTTACAATTGTTAATATTCGATGTGGTTGGATAATGTACGACCGTCCAATTTAGAGAGACATGTTGATGAATATTGTGCAAAACTCGAAAGAGTTCAGCATTTGATACTGGTTTCTCAATAGAAAGAAGGATGGAAAATATTCTCAGACCATCTCCAATCAGCTGGACATGAATCCTAGGGATGATCTTGAAAGAATCTAGAAAGTAATTGATATTTTTTGCCTTACTATGAGTCTTTAATCCTCTTATTGTCTCTTTGTTTCGTGTTAACAACTAGTTTTATAGTGTCACTATAAGTTTTTGTTGGAAAACATGCCTCTCTTTAGGTTAAGTTAATAAGTTCAAAATGTAGTATGTTGTGTGACTCTTGATCTAGAAAATTTTAGATCATTCATAGGATTTTTAGTGTTGTCTTGGTGTGTGCAAAGTGAACCATTTGGTGATCAGTGTTCTGTCTTGCATACTTCAGTGTACATGTGCTCAATTGATTATTATGGTTCTTATTGTTTCTGATTACTTGTTGAATGGATATGGATTTGAAATAGAGTTTGTCATTCGGTGTATATGGTAGGTTTGATATAATGAGAATAGAAGGTAACATTTGGAAGGCAATGGCAGTTTGGTCTCTGAGTATATGTAGTAGAAAAGTATAAACAAAAGTGTTTAGGGTGGAATGCAATCCTTTCATTCATTCTCGAATTGGGTATATATACAGTTTTACATGGCATATTCCTAATAGAATGGAATATCTACAATAAAGAATAAACCAATTCTAATTACAATAGGAATCTCAATTATCTATAGTATAAATATTTTCCAACACTCCTCCTCAAGTTGGCGCGTAGATATAAATCATACCTAACTTGTCCAACCATTTTCTAAAAGCTTCACGTGACAATCCTTTAGTAAGAACATCATCTAACTTTTCCTCAGACGACACAAAGGGAAATCGAATAATCTTCTTGTCAAGGTTATCCCTCAAGAAATGTCTATCCACCTCTACATGTTTGGTTCTATCATGCTGTACTGGGTTATAAGCGATCTCAACAACAGTTGTATTATCACAATGCAAATTCATAGGTTTCTGAAGTCTGAAACCTAACTCTTTCATCACATTCTTAATCCATAATAATTCACACACCCCATTTTCCATTCCACAGTATTCAGTCTCCCCACTAGAACGAGCAATTACATTCCGCTTCTTACTGCGCCAAGTTATCAGACTTCCACCAATAAAAGTAAAATAACCAGAAGTAGATGCCATATTAGTATGATCACTAGCCCAGTCTGCATCACTATAACCTGAAACACACACCTCACTAGTGTAGCTAGAAATACACAATTCACTGTTTCTTGCAAATAACAAACCCTTACCAGGTGTGCCTTTCAGATACCTGAGAATATGTAATACTACACTCATATGATGTACTCTAGGATTATGCATAAACTGACTCACCACACTAACAAAATATGCAATATTCTGTCAAGTATGTGATAAATAAATGAGTCTCCCAACTAAACACTGATACCTGCCCTTATTTGTTGGAACTTGATTTGGAAGAAGTTCCAACCTATGATTCTGCTCAATAGGAGTGACAATTGGTTTACAGTCCAACAATCCAGTTTCAGCAAGAAGATCCAAAACATACTTCCTTTGGGACAATGCAATCCCTTACTTGGATATTGCGACTTCAATTCCTAAGAAGTACTTCAAATCACCCAGATCTTTCATGTCAAACTCCTGTGACAGCTATTTATGGAGGCTTGCCATCTCACACAGGTCATCTAATGTAACAACTATATCATCAACATACACAATTAAGGCTATAGTCTTCCCATCCTTGTGCTTCACAAATAATGTGTGATCAGAGTTACATTGACGATACCTAAATTTCTTCATTATCTTGGAGAAACGTCCAAACCACGCTCTAGGTGATTGGTTCAAACATACAAAGACTTCTTCAAATGACATACTTTTCCCTCATTGCCTGGTTTGCAATTAATTCCTGGTGGAATGTTCATGTATACTTCTTCTTCTAAGTCACTATTCAAGAAAGCGTTCTTCACATCAAATTGACGTAGAGACCAATTATAACAAGCTAGCTGCAAGGGCAATAAGAATTCTTATAGTATTAATTTTAACAACAGGGGCAAAAATCTCTTAGTAGTCAACTCTATACTTCTTGGTATAACCTTTGGCAATCAGTCTAGCCTTGTAGCGATCAATGCTCCTATCAGCTTTAAGTTTTACAGTAAACACCCAACAACATCCAACAGTCTTCTTACCAGGTGGCATATGGACCATATCCCAAGTTTCATTCTTCTACAAGGCTTCTAATTCCTCATTTATAGCTCGTTTCCACTTAGGATCTGCCAAAACATCTTGTACATTGCTAGGAATAGATACTGAAGATAATTGATTAACAACAAGTGCATGAGATTCAAACAACCTATGGTGAGAGATATAGTTGGCAATAAGGTATTTGGCTTTAGCATCTCTCCTAGGCTCATATGGTTGCTTAGGAATTCCTTTAGTACACAATTAGGTTTACAGACCTTAGTTGGAACATTCTAAATGGAGATCTCAGTTGATGATGTAGACAGGGGAACAAAAGCTTTAGTACTATCTCGATGCAGGTTTTCATTGGCCTGAGTGGAATTTGGGTCCTCTAACATAGGGTCTTTGATGCATCGAAGGGTATTTCTCGATGCATCGAGGTAGTCTCTCGGGTCCTTACTGCTCAAACTCTTTGATGGATTGAGGGAATGGTTCTATCCATCGAAGTCATCCCTCGGGTTGTCATTGCTCAAAGTCTTCAATGGATTAAGGAAATAATTCGATCCATCCAAGCCATCCCTCGGGTCGTCATTGCTTGAAGTCTTCGATGGATCGATGGAATGGTTCGATCCATCGAAGCCATCCCTTAGGTCTTCACTGGTTTGATCCTTCGATGGATCGAGAGGGTCTTTCGATCTATCAAAGGCACCTTTCAGTTGGAGACATGCAAGAACCCCTAAATCTCGACTTCAATTATTCAAGCTCTTCAAATTCTGGAAAATTCAAAGTATTTCTTTCACATTCGTTTCTCTCTCCATAAAGGGAAGACTCTGACACTCCCTCTGAGTAAAAAATTTCAAATTCTCGAAATGAGACATCAAGAGAAACATGAGTCTTCTTGGTGAGAGGATTATAACATCGATAACCTTTATGAAAATATGCATAGCCAATGAAGATACACTTTAAGGCACAGGGATCAAGCTTGCATCTCAATTGCTTGTTGATATGAACATACACAGTGTACCCAAAAACTCTAGGTTCCAAATTAGGGAGAGAGGGACATTTAGCATCTCATGAAGCTTCTGGTATAGAGTTTAAAATTTAATGATATGAGACAGAGTACGGTTGATCAATTAAGCAGCAGAAGTAACAGTCGCACCCTAATAAGAATGAAGAACATTTATGCCAAACAAAGAGGTACGAACAACCTCTAACAAAGTCCTATTCATATGCTCTGCCAAGACATTATGTTAAGGAGTGCAAGAAATAGAGGTTTGATGACGGATTCCATGAGAGCTCAGATAAGTAGACATAACATTATTGACATACTCACCACCATTGTCAAATTAAAGAACTCGGATAGGTTGTTGGTATTGAGTTGTTACTAACTTATAAAATGCAACGAAGCAGGAGAATACATCACTCTTGTTAGTCATCAAGCAAACCCATGTTATCCGAGTACACTCATCAATAAAAGTAACAAAATAACGAGCTTTAGTAGGTGTAGAAATCCGAGCAGGACCCCAAACATCATAATGGATTTTCATAAAAGGAACTAGGCATTTATTCAAACTTGAAGAATAAGTAGTATGATGGCTCTTAGCTAGTTCATAAATATCACACTTAAACTCAGACTCATTAACACCCGAAAACAGATGGGGTTGTAACCTCTTAAGATAACCAAAATTAAGATGACCTAAACGATGATGCCATAACTAGATGGTTTCCTTAGCCTTATTAAAAATGCTAACACTGTTGGCTTGACTCAATGAACTCAGCTGCTTCTCTCAGCTTAATGTCATATCAACATAGTATAATTTCCCGCGTCTAATACCATACTGAAGAACCTGCTGACTCAGAATGTCCTGAAAAACACAAAAATTGGGATAAAATGTGACGGAGCAAGAAAGTGCCATAGTGATTTGGCTAACAGACAAAAGATTATATACAAGAGAGGGAACAACTAAAATGGAATCAATGGTTAAAGCACCAACAATAGAAGAAGGGGAACTATCAGCACTAGAGACACTAGGTAAAGGAGATGGATGAATAGAATGAATTCACTAAGCTAGGGGTATTAGTCATGTGATTAGATGCATTGATATCAATCATCCAAGAATTATTCCCATAAGATGTAGCAAGAGAGGAATTCCAGACATACCTGATTCGACTATATTAGCAGAGGCAGCTGAGAGAGGAAGAGTCTTGCGTGGATGATTGCCCCACCAATTTGGATATCCGATAGCAGCAAAGAAGTTATCTTTAGAGTGACCCTTATCCTTGCACAGTGGGCATATGGAGTTGGCATATGGGTTGGGAGGATGAAAAAAGTGGGAGGATTTGGAAGAGTGGGAGGTAGAGGAGGATTGCTATTTTAGCCACGACGGCGTGAGCCTCAGAAGCGGGATCCGGCGGTGGTAGTGGTGGAGATGTGGTGGTGGTCATGACAATAGGCTGACTAGGGCCAACATAATAAGTAAGGTAGTCGTTGTGAGCTTGGCGAACATGGGCATGGGTCTTTTCAAGACTCAACAACTCTTCCCTACGAAGAACATGTGAACTCTGAATCTAAACCTCTAAAGAACATGTGAACCCGAAACATAGATTTGTAGTGGTGGTCTTGGACAATCTTAGCCACGGTATCAGAAAAAAGAGGTCACACATTGATCCAGTTCCTCGATCCAAGCAACCAACTTGTTGTAGTAGATAGAGAGAGGTCGTCAAGCTTATTTGGTAGTGAAGCAAAGGCGGTGCAACTCATAAATCTGGGTAAAATCTTGATCATCATAGTAGGTAAGATGTAAGGTCTTCCAAATGTCAGAAGCAGTCTTGAGATGGACATAGAGCTGAATGATACCAAGAGATATGTTATCGATCAACCAACTCTTCACCTTCTCGTTGTCGGTAGCCCATGTAATCTAGTTAGGGGTGCCGATAGGTGGAGCAACTGAAGCACCGGTAAGGAATCCAAGCTTGTTACATTTAATGTGCATCTGCATAGTAGGAGCCCAGGTAGAGTAATTTGTATCATTTAAGAGAACTCCAATGGGAAAAGAGGAGTTTTTGAAAGGACCCAACCCCGATTTAGTTCCCTAAACCGGAATCAAACCCCTTCTGAAAACACGAACCAACAAAAACCATAAAAATTTCGGCAGAGTAACGCTACTAACGTGGAATTGCCATTAACCTGCACCCAGAAAATACACTTCATCTTATGCCACAAAAGCCAAACCGTGGGCACCAATCCCATCCGGATTTCTCAATATCATAAAAATAGCAATAAACAGTAAACATAACTGTATAATATAGAAAATCTGGAAAAAACCACACAAACATGTATCGATATCGTATCAGAGCGACCTCTAGTGTATATACACAAAATATACAACAGTACGCGAAACAAGGAACTTACTGGAAAAGACAGGTAGCTCGAACAACTAGCCTCCGACCGCGACATGAGACACCAGAATTTGAACTGCACCCAGGGGAAAGGCAATAAAATCGTTAGAGTGAGTGGATGAAAATAAACATATGCCTTTCACCAATTTCATATACAATAAACAAGTATAGCGAGTTCGAAAAATATATATGGAAGTGCCAAGCGAATCGTTCAAGCCCAACGGTGATAGGCCAGGGGAATCTCTCAACCCCGGCGGCTCAACAGGGGAGTCTCTCAACCCTGCCCAGAGGAATCTCTCAACTCTGGTCCAGAAGAATTTCTCAACTCTGGTCAGACTACCGGTGATCAGCCGAGTAGCCGAAGCATCGATGCAAGTATGCCATCACCATAAAACATAAAATAATACCTCCGAAAATAATAAATAATCTCAACATCGTATATAAATAAATACGGAAAATCATGAACTCGCAACGACTGTGAAAATATAAAAGTGTCCACTCACATGTGAGCAAAGCGCGCACTCCCGCTAATCACGTGGACCGGCGGAAGATCCCTCGCCCGAAGCACGATCTCGATCCCCTGAATAATCATAAAATATAACTGATCAAAATCATAACTCACAACACTGAACCACACCTCAGAAACCAACCGTTCCCGGAAACATATATCGCGGTACAAAATAATCGACGAAATTCTCAAAACTCTTCGTATAAACCCTCGACTAAAAATTCGGCACCCAAATCATCTCGAAAACCTCACGACTGCATTTGGAGCGCGAAAATGAGTCAAAAACACATAAAAACCTCGAAAAACCGGACCTCGCCGGACCACCGCCAGCGGCGGCGGCGCGGTGGCGACGGCATCCAATCACGGCCAAACTTTCCAGAAATGTTCATCTCCCCAAGCCCAACAACTTCTCTCAAAGAACTACCTCCATCCAACCACCACAGTGGCCGGAAAATGCCTCGAAAGTCACGGAATCCATGGATTCCGGTGACTTTCCGGCGAGCTTCAAAACAGCAACCAACTTGAAATTCCTTCTACCCAAAGCAACTAGAGGTTGAGGGGAAGCTTTCCCCCTAAACACCCGACCTCAACCATCGCCGGAACACCCAACCCGAATCCGGCAAAAATCCAAATTTTCTCCAAGTTCGTTCTACCTCAAATCGGCATCAATTCAAGTAAAATCAAGTTCCAATCCATAGGAAATGAAGAGAGGAAGCTAACCATATCGGTCTCAAGGTCTAAGGTGGCCGGAATCACAAGCTCCGGTGGTGGCAGTTCGGCACAGCGGCGGTGGACTCCGGTCAACAAAAGTCAACAGTTAACCCAAGGTCAAACGACGATCAAACTTCCCGAATAGTGATTTTCGACTATTTTCGATATTTATACTCGCGTCTCAGGACGATCGATGGTCCGAAACGAATAACCATTACGATTCGGATAAACTCGATACGAACGGATAAACTCGACGAGATTCTAAAACTTCAAATAATTATATTATATTCCTCGGTCGTTGAAATAATCATTCGGAATTGCCCACGAACTCGAAATCACGTGTACAACAACTCTCGAGAAGAGACTCAACTCAAATTCTCTGCCGATAATTAAGTCGTAATCAAAATTGGCAAACCACACAATTATCAAAAAACTGCGATTACGCACTAACTCGTGAATTAAACCGATTACTCTACTGATTCTGTTCCGGGTCGTCACAGTTTTCTTGATGGTAGTGGATGGATGGAGGTGGAGGTAGTTGAGATGTGGGTTGAGGTTGAGGAGAAGAAATCACTGTAGAGTCAGATCATTTAACCATGACAGTGAAATTAAGGTGTAGTGGGTGACAAAAAATAGGGTTTTGTCAATAGGTCTACAAGGTTGACTTTGATGCCAAGTAGAAAATTATAAACAAAAGTGTTTAGGGTAGAATGCAATGCTTTCATTCATTCTCGAATTTGGTATATATATATATATATATATATATATATATATATACAGCTTTATAAAGCATATTCCTAATTGGAAGGAATATCTACAATAAAGAATAAACCAATTCTAATTACAATAGGAATATCAATTATTTGTATGCGCATATATCATATGTAGTCTATGAATGGAAAATCGTGGGAATCATATGTAAAGACATATACTTACAAGTCCTTCGTACAAGAACTTATGTGAAGAAGATTTGAGTGTAAATAAAAAAATGAATGCCAAGTGCTTTAGATATAATAACCAGTTCAGGTGAGGAACAAGAAGATTGAATTCAAATATCTAGTTCTCCATAATAATTGAGCTTTAGTAATGTATTATGCTTACTGTCTAGTCTAGGATATCTTTATCTTTTAGATTCTTATTTCCATATGTTATAATTTCTTATGACCTCTATGTTTTCTGGGATTTCTATTTTGATGAGTTGATTTGACCGTTTATAAAGAGCGAGTTTTGTTGCCCGTATTAATTGTTTGGTTTGTGCTTTTAGGTTGTTGTCCGGCAACAAAGCCATACTATGGATGTATGCTCTTTTGGTATCATGCATGCTTGCTTTAAAGCATCGTTGGATGAGAACATGAATGAGCATAGTTTCCTTTTTGTTTTGGTCTATGTTTTATTTGGTATTGTACTGAAGATTCATAGTAATAGTTGGAAGTTGTATAAATTTGCATAATTTCAATGTAATTTGAATTGATATTTTTTATGTACCATATATAAGCAAACATCACAGCTCATGTATTATTTTGTCATGAATATACTGTTCATTAGGTCATCACGCGATGCTTGAAAGCATAAAAATTGTCTACCAAATATAAATGAAATGACGAGCATATATTATGCATCTGTTGACTGAATTATTATAAGACGATGATCATATAATTCTAACTATCGTATGCTATACCATTAGAAGATGGCTGCCCATCATCTGATATACTATTAGAAGATGGTTACCCGTCGTTTCATGTACCATCAAGAGACGGTTGCCCACCATCTGAATGTATGCCGCGCGAAGCTTTAGTGTGCCGGCATGGATGCCACTCATCGTTTGAAATTATAGCCGTCGTCGTTATGATTGGTAAACGACGTTTAGTTTGGTGATTTGGCCGTCATATGAGACGGTTGCTCAATAGACGACGATCAAATTTGTCATCAGATGACGCTCCCGAGCCGTCGTGCGAAGCATTTTTTGTAGTAGTGATCTCATGACATGCAAAGAAAACTTGACATAAATTGATCTTCAGAATGATCATCAAGAAATTTCCTCTCCATGCCATTACAAAATATTTTTCCAGTAGACATATCTCTAATATCTGTGACCACAATGCACGCAATTTAGATTGCACCATAAGAAAACATTATGCAAAAACAATTAGAAAGATAACAACCCAAACAATATCAATTGATAACCAATATTTACTACTCAGTCCATCAATATCAACCACAAACGTTTTTAACGAATTTAGATGCTCTAAACCTCGGCCAAATAAATATCAAGAGAGTCATAGAATCATGTTATTACAATACACACCAACCACTAAAATTAAAAGGACACAAATGCAAAAAATAAGTAATATAAACAAAAGAGATCTTATCACCCCAATCAATATTACACAACACATTACATGTACCGTATCAAGTCAAGTCTACATACACCAACCACGACCAAATACAATACAAAGCATTAAAACTGAACTCTAACACAATCCAAGGTTGTCTACACCAATTGCACAAAAAAAAAACAACAAAACATGATAAACGCAACTGATAAACCCAGACGACAAACTACAATGCAAACTAAAATCATCAACTTAGATTAAAAACTGTCGCAACAAATAGTCCACACCAAAACTCAAACAAACTAAAATTAAGATAAAATAAACAAAATACAACCAAAGCAACCAACAACACCCAAACTCAATGCCATTGGATAACAACACCCAAGTAGACCAAAATTAAGAAAAAACATGCCAAAATACAATCACAGCAACCAACATCACACAAACCTCAAACCAATTGAAGAGACATTGAAATATGAGAGATCCACAGATGGTAATCAAAAGAAGACACATACCATTAAAATTAAAACCACTAATGGAAGAAGACCGACCAAAACAAAGTTTATTAAAGAAGAAAAAAAAAAGTTAAAGCTAAACCCTACAAAAAAATACACGATCCAATCAGCACCACAATTTAAAAACAAAATAAACAACAAAAATAGAGGAGCCAAATCAATATCAATTCACACCACAATCCAAAACAAATAAAAATAAAAATAGACTGAAGACATCTTTATCAACCTAGTATATAGTAAGAGATTCATAGTATTGTGTTACTACAATACTCGCTAACCACTAAAGCTAACATGACACAAATGACAAAAAAATAACTAAATGACAAGGAAAAGTGACCTCATCACAACAAACTGTATTACACAATACATAAAAGATACCATATCAAGTCATATCCACAAAAACCAACAGACACCACAATAAAATATAAAGCATTAGATTGAAAAATCTCACAACCACCAATTCACACCAAATCCCATAAGGTATTTTATACTAACGAAACAAAATTCTGAAGATAATCTAGACTAAACATTCCAGACTGAGAAATGATGATATAGTCATACTTCTACAATTTACAGTTCTGTGAAAACCACCGAACTTAACAACCGACAGATGCCAAAATTATAAAAACAATACACAAGAAAGGGCTTGCTGTGACAACCCAAACCAAAATTTACGTATTAATCAGTACGAAATTGAATTATCGCAGATTAGTCGCATAATTGGGTTTGTTAACGACTATTTCATCAGGCGAGAATTTGGGTCGACTTCCTTCACGAAAATTGTAGAGTATTTAATTCCGAGCTCGTGGAAATTTTCGGGGAATTTTTGAATATGCGAGCAATGTTTTATCGAGTTTTGAAGTCGGTTGGTGAATATATATAAAAGTGTTATTTTTATTTTTGATTTAATCGTGACCGTCCGATTTGGATCAGATTTGTTTTGAACCGTTGATTTGGATACATATGTGTATAGTGTATATATATACGGTATGAATACGAGACAAGATTGGAAACTTTCCATTTTTGGATTTCTGGTCGTTGACCCGCGTTAACCCACGGGTCAAAACAGACCTGTTTTGTTTCGAAACTTCTCGGCGTCGGTGAGCTCGATTCCGGCCATATTTGGCCGTGCTCCCTTGATGAAAGTTATTGGGCTTTGTTCCCTCTTCAATTTGGTAGGTGGATCGCCCCCGTTGGTGGCCGGAGGAGGAAGTTACGACATGTTGAAGTTTGACAGGCGGCAGTGGTTTCTCGCCGGTGATGGAGGCGGCAAGGACGGGGGCAATGGGGGTCGAGACTATGGGGGTTTTGTAGTCCTTGGGGATGGTGAATCTATCCCAAGTTGTCTTGACCTCTGCCGTGGCCGGAGTCCGGCGAACGAAGGTAATGAATTTTCGGTGGGTTAATCGGTTTTCCGGCAAATTAGAGGTTTTCCGGTTTGATTTGGGTTTTGTGATGTACTACAATGTTGTTGGCCTCGTTGTGATGAATATTTTCATGTATAGGTCGAAGTTTTCTAGGCCGGTGGAATTTCGGCGACCGGCAGCGGTGGCCCCACACGCTGCAATGCTCGGCGGATCTCTGGCAAGGTGAAATTTTTGAAAAGTTTTATGTCGTTTCGCTCGTTTTCACGTGCCAAACGCAATGGTGAGGTTTATATTCGGATTTGAGTTTGTTAAATTTGGGCGAGTATTTAATCAGACAATTATCAGTTTAATCCACAACAATATTAAAGGACACTTTGGTTATCCGTTTATTTGCGAGTCGTTTGATATTCGAGATTTGTTTGCGACTCTTAAAAGTGAAGGATTATAGGGAATTGAGTTCAGTATTTGGTTGAGTCAGTAATTAAACAGGAAAATACGTTGTTCGAGCATATGAGATTCTCGATGTTATTAATCAACAAATTATGGTCTTTGCTATTCAGTATGAACTCCGATGGTCAGATATTATTTTAATCGTGGTTTCAGGATTATGAGTTAGCGGGCGTATCGGATGAATAATTGTGCCGATCGACAGAGTTTCAGCTTTATGTTTATCTCGGCAACCTGTGAGTGGACATTTTATCCCACTTTGATTTTCATACTTTGATTTCCACAGTGGATTTGCGAGTCTATAATTATGCTTTTACTATTATACATTTATGATTATGCATTTTATGAGCATACATTGATTTGGAGGCACATGTGATTTGTTTTTACACTGAGTATGGATATATGATGCATTGATGCTATGGCCTCTTGGCTGATCCTCGAGATGCTCCGGGAGTGTTACATCTATATGAGCACCTGACTCGTGATTCACAGTACTCGGGAGAGTTACGTCTTTATGAGCACTTGACTCGGGCGTATTGTAACTTTGAGGAAAACGTACTCAAGTTACTGCCTCCACACACACAGAGTACCCAGGAGAGTTACGTCTTTATGAGCACTTGACTTGAGCTTGTTTTTTTTGACTCGCATGATTTTATGTGCATTTATTGTGAAAAGCATGTTGGGTTTATTTATGCGGCATATTATGATTTACGTCCACTCACTCTAACGGTTTTTATGATTTTATATGCCTTTTTTCTGGGCTTTTCGATTTTCCTTGCCCAGATTGGAGTGTGTATCATGAGGGTGTTGAATGTCATCGAGGGCGTCGAGTCCACCAGTCAATTCCTTCAGCAGCAGGTCCTTGCTCACTGTCAGTTTGTCTCTTATGTTATTGAAGTCACTCTGGATATTGGTTTAGTAGTATTTTCTTATTGAGACTCTTGAGAATAGGTCGTCACTTGTATAGTTGTCGAGTTGAGTTTCTTTGTATGTGATTCCATATTTATTGGAGTTATGTTTTCCAATTCTAGATAATGTATCAGTTTTAATTCCACTCTTATATTGAGAAATCCGGATGGACATCGGTGGTCCACGGTATTGTTTGTGGGTTTATCTGCGGAGTGTCAGATATCCTTGTAGGTTTTTGGTTGCCTCTTTTATAAGAGAAGTTATGTCAAAATTTTCACGAAAACTAGTAGATTAGGGTAGGTCGTTAGAGCTTGATTCTAGATTACCAGTTAATCTAGGGTCGGGTCCTTTCACTTACCTCTGCAAACTACAACACATAAACAATGCGCATAATCGTTCAACGTCGCCTCAAATCTAGAGACACCAATCAACAAACAAATAAAACAACACATTAGATTCAAAGAAGTAAAAATAAATAATCAACACAAAATCTCATCACACTGATCATAAGTAGGACTCACCAGAATACAAATAGAGCACCAACAACACTTGATCTTCAAAGCGATTGAAGAAGCACAAACATCCAATCATCCAGAGATTAATCCAGAAAAAAAAACATAAATAATTAAATAAATATACTTCCAGTTCTCAACTATGTTATAAACGCAGATACAGAAGAAGACTCATCCTAACCAATTTTTTAAGCGAAAAAAAATAGAAGCTGAACATAAAAGCAACCAAAGCTTTTTGCACAAATGAATGAAAAAAGATCAAAACATGATAATCCCAACTAAAAACCCATAAGTTTACTTCAATGCAATCCAAACTCACCAGCTTATATTCAGAAATGATCCAAGTTGAACTAACAATGCAGTCCAAGATGAACTACAATCTCTTGGAATTATATAAAACCAAAAACACCCCAAATTATGAACTTCAAAATCGTAAGAATGAGCAGCTCAGATTACCAAAACATTAAAGCCCAATGTTCACAGATTAACTGAAACTGACCCAGATTACGTATTTTAGTAATCCAGGATAAGTCTTGTGGGACCCGTATTAGAGTATCTAGCACCGCCTATTCGGTACCAATTATCCTAGTATGAGAAACCCTGAACATCAATTTAGAACCTACACTGAGAAAACAGAAGCTGTGGATTATCATGCCTCGCACTCTGGACGGTCACGACTTCTACTGACTAACCTACAATGTGGGAAAATTAAAATCAATGGCCCACGGAAAGACATAAAAACATAAAACGTTAGAGTAAGTGGACAAAAATTATAATCCTACAATATACGTAAAACTGAAAAAGTATAATTGTATGCATTTCCACATTTTCTACTAAAACTGATATGAGTTTAAATATTGTAGAACTGAAATAAAAATGGAGGTGATCGTTCAGACTATTTTCCCTAACCCGGAATGATTATATATATGAAAAGTATAGGTGATGAGATCGTCTAGGGTGTTTTTCCTAACCCGAGACAATCTGGGTCGGGCCGAGTGTTTGCCTCAACCCGGTCAGACCGACTATCCGATGATCAGCTGAATAATCAAG
The DNA here is from genome assembly GCA_946800695.1 of Geum urbanum. Lineage (NCBI taxonomy): Eukaryota > Viridiplantae > Streptophyta > Magnoliopsida > Rosales > Rosaceae > Geum > Geum urbanum. Next base: position 36,698,811 of record OX327005.1, on the reverse strand, counting down.
GCATTGATGCAACTAAATAAAATCATCACAAAATAAACCTCCAAATTTAAATGCTTTGAAACATAACGTAAAGCATACTGCATAAACATATAATCAATGAACTCGCAAGTTATTGTGAAAATAAAAATTCACTCACAGTATTGTGCCACGATTTCCATCAAGCCAAATCCCATCTGTTGGCGTTTCTAAACATCTGTCACTGGTTGCTAACACGTCGTCCTGTATCGTGACAGAAAATCACGCCGACGACAGCAAACTTGGAAACCTGAAACCCTAAAATCAAAGCTCGTTGATTCCCTCAATCCAGGCCTCAATTTGTCAAATTAAGGGCATAAAAAGGATCCAGGCATCAAGGACATCCATTTTCGATCAAAAATTGCTCCAAATGGTGGCCGACGACTCGGCGACCCATTTTCGCCGCTCTGACCTGAGTTAATGTGGGTCAACCTAAGATTTCCTGAAATAGAAAATCTAACTTTCTATTTTCGGAAAGTCCTATTTAAAGGTGCGAGTTGCGACTAATTTTAAATTCGTAAAATCGTACAAAACTTTCGCTGACCATAACTTTTTCATCGTAACTCCTATTTTAACAGTTGACGTGGCCACAAACTCGTCTGGATAAACTTTACGACTTTTCCTAAAGAACTTTCTCGAAAAACAAAATCAATAAAATTCTGATAGAAAGGCCATTGATAATTATCGACAATAAAAACTAATTACCTTTCTCGATTAACCTTAAACAAATCTTAAAACGAAAATTCTCAAGATGGTATGTTACAATCTATCCCCCTTAAGAAAATTTTGTCCTCGAAATTTACGCATATACTAGTAAAAGACCAACGCGTACAACTCTCACATGAGTTCTTTTAGCCTGCAAGAAACATTCCCAACCGAGAGAACTATTCACAATACAATCTCTGTTTTATTGCCTTATTAAGAAGTCTTATTCTTCTGATCAAGAGTCTTAAATAACTACTTACTATAACCTGGGACATGAAAGGGCCTCGATGTAAACTTCGTAACACCTGAAAACATCTGATACCCATGCCAACTTTATTGGCAAGTCCTACTAATGAAGTCGGCATGCCCGGTCAGTCCAGCCTGACATCCCCTTTTTAGTTATGGTCCTAATCTGCCAACAGTCTGGATGGCGGTGTTATTCTAACTCATGAAGTGGTTCCTGATCATCACCTGAACCTTGCATCGCCAGCCTACCTGGGGTGTCTCTCTACGGACATTCAGACATAAAAATGATCGTCCAGACTACAAAGGCAACACGCTGAAGACCTAGACTGACCATTCTAAAGTCACCTAGATTTATCATTCTAAAGTCATAACATAAGTGGGCATTTGACCGATCACAAGGAAACTTTTAACTTTAATTAATTATCTTATTCCCAAAGATTCTACTGAAAATTTGGCATAATTTCCCCTAAAACTCAAGGAAATCCAAAAATCTGCACGAAGAGAATACTTCGAATAACCAAATCCCAAAAACAAACCGTGGGCACCAAATCCCATCTGAATTTCTCATAATCCAACTAAGCATCACTATGATCATTAGTCAGTAATACTCATTTGTATTTATGAATTACAATGATTGTAACACCAAATATCTAAAAAAATCAAATAACTCTCATTCAATACACTAACTGGACTAACTCAAATATCAAAATTAATAACTATAATGTAACGATGCTCATAAGAAATCACTGAGATTTGCCTCAAATATGCCCAAAACTACAAGCGGACTCCAAAGAGTCAAACTGTGATCTCTAATCCCACTATAATATGGAGATAACAACTTTGCATTTCCTCCAAAATCTAACTAATCATATTTGCTATGCATTTCTCAGCGATGAAAAAGTACTGTTGGTGCAAAACTTGAGTCCCGAAACTCATGTCACCAGCCACATGACTCACATACCACAATCTTCATAACGAACATTACACCCATATCTGAGCATCTATAGCTCACACATATAGAGCTCACATAAAAACGTATTTAATACTGTCCAACGCTGAAAGATTAGTTGGAAAATAGACATAGGCTTCTGCTTACACATAAATATATATGCCTAGTATATTTTTCCACTCGAAGTGGTAAAACACAGAGGTGTTAATTTACTTACCTAGAGCTATTGTCAAATTGAATAACTGAATTGCTACCACTTACCTCACTGTACTACCATAAACATTTCTGATTCCTTTAACATTGGATGCTTACCCAACGATAACTAATAAAAGGATTAGACTACTGTGAAGTCCAAGGAACGAAACAATTCCTTGCAGAATCACTGATAAAATTTTGTATCCCATAGAAATAAACTACATCTTCGTAGCATACGAATCAATAATTGGTCGGAAGTTTGCATTTATGTGTGTCATTCTCATAAATACTTCTGTGAGTGGTGATCACTTATTTATCTGTATGATACTCCTACATCCAGTCTAGCAAGAACGTGGAGTTCGTGCAATATATAGTGAATCAAGTCATACTTATTTTTCTCTGATCCCCACACGTGCTTGTGATATACACAATCCTTGCTGACTCTTAAACTTAGTGGTTCCTAGCTGTATAAGCATAAAACACATAACTTTGATCCAGAATCTTGATATTAACGTCTTCACCCTCGTGAACCTCTGTGATTCATAACAGCAATAACTACATTTCTGAACTAGTTGTACATCTCTTGAAACACCTTTATAGAGGAAAGCGTGTTCATGACATAAAATGAACATGACCAATTCATGAAGAGATTTGAGTAGAGAAATTTAAGATTAATCCTGACAAACAAAACTAAATGAGTAGAAACATAAGATAGTGACTGAATCTCCAATACTAATGTCAATTTGAAACTCTCCGCACGACGAGTTGACTACAGTGGGGTTTAATCAAATATAATCTCGAACTGGTTGTTCCACGCTGTTAGTGATATTAATAAGTGATGATCACCTCATGTAATGAAAACATATTAAAGTCGATATCTACGGTCATTTCTTGGAAACAAAGCTGACTAAATAAACTCATACGTGCGTGGATGAATTTAAATCGTTGTCATTAACTTAGAATTTGCTGAAAGTTGAGGCGACTACAATCTTGATCTGATTGAACTCCTTACTATAGTTAAATAAGGACAATGCAATTCAACTACTACCTTTCCGCTTTACGCAATAACGTCAAGCAATAAGATCAAACACCTGGAATCAAGTAAATATTATGAACTCATGATGGTATTCAGTATGGCGGAAGACATGGCCAAACATATTAACACATGAAGTTTCGAACTGAGGACAAAATCTTCAATAAGGGACAACGAGTTCCCATTGATGAGCTGACTAAGACTGCTTACCCAAGAAGCAACCAAAAATAACCGCCTATATAAATATACAATTGTCACTGTATACCATACCAAGAAATAGTAACTCTTAACCCCCGATGTCTATGACCGGCCAAAGCACGAATGAACATGGCACCAATACTTCTCGGAGATATATCTGTTTAATTCCTTCTAGTATCAACATGTAACAAAACCTCAATGAAACATAATTTAAGAGATGCAAACTTTACCTTAAAAGACAACAATGGTGACCGATTATAAAAGATAGTGCCAGGTCAGATGGTCGGGTTAGGTTGGAGGGGCAAGGGTTGAGCTAAAGAGTAAACATGTGGCTCAAAAAAAAAATATTCTTGATAAAACATATGATCCCAGAAAATATCATAGGATCAATTTGACCTCTACTATAAACTTCATCTTCAATTTTACAATTATGCAATATCCTTGATACTCTATTTATCTCGTCTATAACTATGGAATAACTTCTTTCTCCAATAGAATAAGTGTTCACATTACCCGCAGTTTCAACATGCCAAAACAGTAGGAATTACCACTTCGATGGTCGATTATCCAAAGGTATACCCAACGCGGCTACTCGATTAAGAAAACCGTTTCCGAGAAACTCTACTTCCTGAAGTTTCCTACATAAGCACTACAGTTACACTGGTATTCATGCCTATGATTCTCTCCAGTAAAATAAACTCAAAACTAGAACAAAAGAAACGAATACTAGAAAGGTAGTTACTATTACCCAATTAAGTAATAAGGATCCGATGTATAGTTGTGAAATGCTACCAAGCTCCCCTAAAGCATCGGCGCAAGTCCTCAGGAAACAAACTCCCTTAACTTACTACTTAACTCCTCCTTCTCGTGCATAAGGCCTAAAAAATATAGCTAAAATACACCTTAAACAATGAGGAATCATCGAATTGAAATGAATGTGAGTACTCATTATCGTACTCGAAAAAGAATCGAGAAGCTGCATATAACACGCTAAGGGTTTTTATAGAACAATAATAAATAATGTTCTGGGTCAATGTATTAAATCTCTAGGATTTGCTCAACATTGACGACATCGAAAGTCTCCCCTGGAAGCATCGTCATGTACTCGACTAACATTTGAGTAAATATTATAGATCAATAACTAATGAACTATAGGCACTGAATTCTCATAGTACTCCCGTCATCGATTCAAGAAGAAGTACACAGTGACGCATATACGCATACAACCGACAAAGCCAACACACTAAGGTTGTTGACATATTATATTATAACGGTTCCTCAGCCGAGAATCGAGAACACTTAACCTCACATCAAGGTCACTCTAATAACCTACACAAAAGTTTCCAGGAAGGCTATGAATGATTTCACTAACTCGTGAACTAACACCATCATACATCATCCCTTATGACAACCCCAAATGCAGAAAGTTGGAAAACTAACATGATTACTGCCCAAAACAACCTCGCGACTCACCATGACGCGGAAATCTCAAGAATATGGCGTAACAAAGATATTTCAAAATTGACTCGTAAACTACTGAAGGCAAGCTTTTTTGAAGTCGTCAATCACATCCATGGGGCATGAGACTAGAGACCAAAAAGACTCACTATCATAGGAAACACACCTCGAAAATTATCTTATATCATTAGTGATCCATATACTCAAAGGCATACAATGGGATTCGCTGCAGTCGGACCATCACACTCTAAGAATCACGAAGAATATAACATAATCGATAAGATCATAAAACCTATGGTTCTGATACCAATTGACAAGACTGAACCCAGATTACCGTAGTACTCCAGGGTAAATCTTACGGGACCCGTATTAGAGTATCTAGCACCGCCTATTCGGTACCAGCTACCCTAGCATGAGTAACCCTGAACTTCAACTGAGAACCTCCACTGAGAAAATAGAAGCTGTGGATTGTCATATCTCGTACTCTGGATGATCACGACTTCAACCGATTAACCTGTAATCTGGTCAATTTAAAAAAAGGGGCCCAGAGAAAGGCATAAAAACATAAAACGTTAGAGTGAGTGGACAAAAATCGTAATACTATAATATACGTAAAATTGAAAAAGTATAACTGTATGCGAGTTCAAATATCGTAGAACTGAAATAAAAATGGAGGTGATCGTTCAAGGTGTTTGGCCTAACCCAGAACAAATGTATATATAAAAAGTATAGGTGATGGAATCATTTAGGGTGTTTGTTCTAAACCGAGACAATCTGGATTGGGCAGAGTGTTTATCATAACCCGGTTCGACCGGCTATCCAGTGATCAGCCGAATAACCAAGGCATCGATGCAACTAAATAAAACCATCCCAAATAAACCTACAAATTAAAATTCTCTGGAACATAACATAAAGCATAATGTATAAACATATAATCAATGAACTCGCAAGCGACTGTGAAAATAAAAGTCTACTCATAGTATTGTTCCATGATTTCCATCAAGCCAAAGCCAGTCTGTTTGTGTTTCTAAACTTCTGTCATTGGCTGCTAACACGTTGTCTTGTATCGTGACTGAAAATCACGTCGGCGACGACGAACCTGGAAACCCGAAACCCTAAAATCAAAGCTCGTCGATTCCCTCAATCCAAACCTTAATTCGTTGAATTAAGGGCACAAAAAGGATCCATGCATCGAGGACATCCATTTCCGATCAAAAATTGCTCTAAACGGTGGCCGACATCGTCGCACCGCCGACCGGGGATCGATTTTCGCCGCTTTGATTGGAATGAACGCGGGTCAACCCAAAATTTCCTGAAATAGAAAGTCTGCCTTTCTATTTTTGAAAAGTTCTATTTATAGGTGCAAATTGCGACTAATTTAAATTCGTAAAATCGTACAAAACTTTTGCTGACCATAACTTCTTCATGGTAACTCTGATTTTAACACTTGACATGGCCATGAACTCGTCTTGATAAACTCTACGACTTTCCCCTAAAAATTTCTCGAAAAATGAAATCAATAAATTCTGATCGAAAGGTCATCGATATTTATCGACGGTAAAAACTAACTACCTTCCTCGATTAACCTTAAACAAATCTTAAAACAAAAATTCTTAGTACAGAATGTTACATTAACCATGAGCTGACACCATCAAAAACTCAAAATCTGTATACAACCAAATGCAACATATGGTGTGTTCTTAGCAATCAATGATTAAAGAAGAATCAAAATACTCAAAAACTAAAAAACGAAAGCAATTATACTAAATCACAGGCAAGCCAAAACTACGCTCACCTGAAGACCAACTATAATTTCCAAAATCGATGACCAACAACTCTGAAAACGCCACTGAAACAATTCAAGAAAAGCACCTAAAATCCTTTCAATGACTAAAGAAGAATCAAAATACTCAAATAGCCCATGCCATCTCTACGAAAAAAAGGAAAACAATTTATACAAAAAGTAAAGTGAGACATAAATTACAGACCTGAAGACCAGTTGCAGTTATCAAAATTGATGCCCAAGAACTCTGAAACCGTCACTAAAACAATTGGGGAAATGACACCTGAAATGGAAATAACCATTCAGTTGAAATTTCGCTTAAACAAATCACGATATTAGTGAACAAAAAATCAGAAGATAGACATAACCTTACTCACCAAAAGTCGAACTCGAGTTATCAAAATCAGAGACCAACAACTCAGAACCGTCAGTAAAATGTTCGAAGAAACAGAACCAAATTGGAATTAATCAATTAATCTTGAATTAGCTGAAAATCTAACATAAATGAAACAGATTAGGGCTTACTCGCCGAAAACCTAACCTCAAAATCATTGAATCGCTGAACAAATATCAAAACACATCTGAACCACAACAACCAAAATGAACAAAAATTGGAAGGCGCAAGTGATCCGATCAAAGCAGCGAGAAAGGAGCTGGGTTAATGTCGGAGGGAGTGATCGAATGGCAGAGAGAGAGAGAGAGAGAGAGAGAGAGAGAGGAGAATGAATGAAAGTGTGTGGTCAAGGGAGAAAGAGAGAGGGCGAGGATTAGGATGAGAAATGAGTGTATGGTTGAGAGAAAGTCTGGCTCGCACATGCTGCACGCTGCAAATTGGAAGGCGCAAGTGATCCGATCAAAGCAGCGAGAAAGGAGCTGGGTTAATGTCGGAGGGAGTGATCGAATGGCAGAGAGAGAGAGAGAGAGAGAGAGAGAGAGAGAGAGAGAGAGAGAGGAGAATGAATGAAAGTGTGTGGTCGAGGGAGAAAGAGAGAGGGAGAGGATTATGATGAGAAATGAGTGTATGGTTGAGAGAAAGTTTGGCTCGCACATGCTGCACGCTGCAAATAGTAAACCCTTAGGGTGCTCACACATGCCGCACGAAGGATAGTAAACTCTAGGACCACAATTTTTTAGATAGTAAATTATTGCTTTTGAATGCAAGTTTCCCATGTTCAATCCCAAAAAAGATTTCACGGATGCACTCTATCTCTTTTGACTGCTAGGATGTTGGTAATGCACACCATCATGCCTCGATCCGCCAAAGACTTTACAACTTTGTAAGCACCCATTTTTTGGTTTTAGGCTTACTGCCACCACAATCGCTTACAGCTAGTGACTAGATACCAATGAAGTATTTTGTATTTCGCAGATTTGGTTGAGCATCTTATGTGCCAATTACGGTCATCGCAACATTCCAAATGGTCATCTTAAAATGAAGAATTAGTATATATTAGGAATATGATACTTCATATATGAAAAATGCAAGATTGGAACACTCGCAAGGCAATCAGATTACAAATAATTTACAAATAGTCATTTGGATGAGACAGTCTACCTCTTATTATAAGAAGATTAAAATGTAATCATTCACCATATGACTAGAAATTGTCATAATTTTTGCCCACTATGTTTCATCATGATCCGCAAGTCCATAACTTTTGATCCTTTTTATGTGTATAACTTTGATATTCTTATATCAAGTAAAGAGATCATACATACATGCTACTAAAAACATCACAATAATGTAAGAATATAGAAACTTATATTTATGCCCTTCTGTTGAAATATTTAATCAGAACGATGGCTGAGGTATACATCTCTAGCCATTAGAATTTTCGTTTGTTCGACTGAGAACTGAATCTGAAATGAAATAATCAAAGGAGGATGACTGAGGTATCTAACGTCTCTAGTAATCAGAAACTAAAGTCAATGGACTGGAAACTGAAATGAAGATATCAGAAGAGGATGACTGAGGTAGGGGTCGGCAAAAAGCCCGGCCCGGCCCATGTATAGCCGGCACGGGCCGGGCCTCAACGACATTTTAATATTTGCGGGCCGGGCCGGGCCGGGCTTTATCTTTTATATAAGGATCCGGGCCCGGCCCATTCAAGCGGGCTTTTGCGGGCTTTTACGGGCCGGGCCTTTGCGGGTTTTTACAGGCCGGGCCTATCGGGCTTTAATTATTAAAAAATTAAGACATTTCAAAATAAACGTAACCTTCATCCATGCACCGGGGTTTAAACGTACTCCGACGAGTCTAAATTTTACGTACGGTGTTTATCACTATAAGATGGACATTTCTACATGTCCTCGTTTATCATTAAAACATATTTAATTCTCATATTGCTTGAATTCTCCATATGTATATTAATGTTCTTACGTTTGTTCCTTTGTTATATGAAATGAAATACTTATGTGAAACTTAATCGAACATGTTTAATTATTTTATAAAATTGACCGTTAGATTGATTGGTTAGAATATTATAACCATGCCTTTAAAATTTTATAAATTTTGGACTTAATTTAGACATCGATCCATGTATTTCGCCAAATGTGATCGTAGTACTCTTACAACTAAAACGGAAATTACCCATCTCGAAAATAATTTTTTAACATCAAATTTTGGACACATATTCTTATGGAATACATATCTATCTCATAGTGTCAAAAAAATTGACATAAAAATTTGATTTATCTACTCCCCCCATAGGAAAATAAGGAAAATAAGATGAGTGTATTTTAGTGTTTTAACAAATTTTGTTTAACTGTATTGACCGGGATCCAAACGTACTTCGATTAGGCTAATTTTTACGTACGGTGTCTTTTATTACAATGTGAACTATTATATATGGCATTCATTATTGTTAAAAAAAATTTAATTCTTATATTGCTTGAATTCTCTACATGCACACTAATGTTCTTACCTTTATTCCTTGGTTATATGGGTAGAAAGACCTTTGTGAAACGTAATCGATCATGTATCATCATTTTACAAAACTGACTGTCAAATTGGTTGTTCATAATATTCTAAGCATGCCGTTAAAAATTTATAAATTTTGGACTTGATTTAGACCTACATCTATGGGTTTCGCTAAATGTGACCGTAGTACTCTTACAACTAAAACGTAAATTACCCATCCCTAAAGGAATTTTTTAAGATCAAAATTTTAACACACATTCTTGTAAATTACATATTTATCACATAGTGTCAAAAAAATTGACATAAAAATTTGATTTATCTAGTTTCTCCATGGAAAAATAAGCAATATATAAGAGAAGGGTATTAATGTCATTTCACACACTCTCAATTAAACTCTCACCATTGAAAAATTACAAGATCTAATCTGAACCATCTATTATATTTACTGTTTTACTGTGTAAGGTAAATCGATAAAAAAATTACAATGAAACCTCAAACCCTAAACCCTAAAACCTAAACCCTAAACCCTAAACCCTAACTTACTCTAAACCTCAAAATTCCTAAAACCTAAAATCTAACTTATTCTAAACCTCAAAATTCATAAACCTTAACTTACCCTAAATCTCAATCCCCTAAACCCTAACTTACCTTAAACCTAAACCCTAACTTATCCTAAACTCTAAACAATGATTTAATAGTAAAATAGATACACAAATATAACTATATATGGAATTCCAATATTTGATCAATATATGTATATGTAATATATTAATATAGACATACACAAATATAAAAAAATATATATATAGTACTAGTCACTATATTATATATATAAGTGTAGGTATAATGATATATGTACTACTATCTTATATATAAAAAATTGCGGGCTTTGACGGGCCGGGCCTAATGGGCCTTGACGGTTTTTTGGCTGGCCGGGCCCGCGGGCCGGGCCGGGCTTTAGATCTCTAAACCAAGTTCGGCCCACCAACCACCTTGGCGGGCTTTTGCGGGCTTTTTTTCGGGCCGGGCCGGGCTTTTAGCCCACGGGCTTGCGGGCCTCCACTGGCCCGCGAGGCCCATGGGCCAAATGATGACCCCTAGACTGAGGTATTTAACATCTCTAGTCATCTAGTATTGTTTAAGAGCCTAGAATCAAGGACGACATGTGACTATCACGACTCAAAGAAATAAAGAGGCAATGATGACTGGTCGTGAACTATAACCCTAGTCAACCCTATTATCTGGTAGTGAACTACAACTCCAAATAATGCATCAATATTGAATTACAACCCTGGAATGACTATCTGCAGGCCAGCTAGGTAGCATATATATAAAAATCTCAAATATACATAGCTTCTATGATACTGACTTATCTTCCCATAAGACACAAGAAATTAACTATGTGACTGACATGTCAAGCGTAAGCGCCATGTTAAAATTACACTAAGGCGATGACTAATCTATTCGTCGTCTAAATGGCACAATGAAGACGACGAAGACTTGTCTTTCGTTCTCTAAGTGGCAATTAGAGACAATGAAATATACAATACTCAGATGACGCAACGTGTTCGTCGTCTAAGTGTAACATTAAGATGAAGAAACTGTTTTGTCGTCTAAGAAGACTTAGACGATGAAACTGACGAAACTGTTTCGTCGTCCAAGTTAAGTAAGACAACGAAAGTTTTCATCATTTTACTCAGTAAACATTCGTCATCTAGGAGTTTAGGCGACAAACAAGATTTCGTCGCCTAAAAGGTCACTTAGATGACGAAACAATAAAGTTTTGTCATCTAAGTACTTAGACTACAACACTTAGACGACGAAATTTTCATCGCCTAAGTGGAGTTTTCTGGTAGTGATATATATAAGTTTAGAAATTTTAATGAAAAAAATAATATAAAATTAAAATTATAGCGCTTATGGATTGGAGATGGCACAAAATATAGCATTCACTATTTATTTAAATAGTATATCGCTCAGGACTAGAGATGACCTTAGAGTTTTGTTCCTTCATTGGAAAAAAATTCACCACGAGGGCTTGAACTTTTGCAAAGTCCTTAATGTGATGCCCACACTTTGAAAACTATCAAAGTGATGCCCAGAGTTTTAACACAGTATTTTTTTTTTATGTCTTTGGCCAAATTTTGTCATGACTTGGTTAAGTCCGATGACGTGACAACTTTTTTTCTTCCAAAAATAGAGGCAAAAAGACTTTAATACCCTTTTTATTAAAATTTGTTCTCTCTCTCTCTCTCTCTCTCTCTCTCTCCACCCGCCCAGAACGAAAAAACTAGCACCAGCACCATCAAATTCCTCACTCAAACACCTCCAAATTTGTTCTCTTTCCTTCACTCTCGTCCAAAAAATTAGTCCCAGCTACCCCATCCTCATTTCGCCTAGCATGTTCCAGTCTCTCCCTCTTCAAAACCATTCCGCTCCCCTCCATATTACCCCTGTCTCCGGACCAACTTTTTAATGAGGCATCAGTAACTCATCATTGGACCCTGAATCACTCATCACCAATCTCGACCTCTTCTTCTCCTTCTTCAATTCGAATACCTTCCTCGAAATCGGCAAACCACCGCCACCTTCACTCATCCCATCAGGCTTATTCCTAACAATCAAGCAACCCAAAGGAACCAACAGATCTTACACCTTTGTCCATCTACAAACAATTTCTTTCACCCCAGAGGGATCAATCAACACCATTATTACAAATCTAAACTTAAAATTGATGATAATAGTAAGTAGGGATTTGATTCAAGAACCAAACCATTGGAGTTGGAGTGAACGACGATGATGACGAGCTTGGTGCTCTGGCCTCGGATAAGTCCCCATAGGTTATCGATTTCGGAGTAAAGCTGAAGCCACTGGGCCAGGTTGCCAGAGACTTTATCGGAGGATATGAGAGCAGCGACAACGGATGAGACTTTGGTCTAGTGCTTGAGGAGCTAGTGGCACTTTATAATTCCTCCGGCGGAGGCGGTGGCGGAAGAGGGTTTCATTTTGGGCGGAGGTAGGAGGAGAAAGACCTTGGAGAGGTCCGGCAAGGTCAGGTGTTGATCATAGGGTCGAGAGATTGAATGTGGGTAGAGATGGAGGAGTGGAGCTCCAAGCAGCCGACGACGAAAACCGAACTCACCGACGGTCTCCGCTTTTCCTTCGGATATTCTTCCATCTTCCAATCGGGTCTCCACCAAAAAATTCAGGGACTTTGAATCCACACGGTTTCTGTTTCTAGTTGCCACCAAACCACCTCTGATTCGAAACAGAAGAAGAGGTGAATTGTATGAGAGAGAGAGAGAGAGAGAGAGAGAGAGAGAGAGAGAGAGAGAGAGAGAGAAGAAGAAGAAGAAGAAGAAGAAGAAGAAGAAAATATTAGGGTATTAATGTTTTTTTTCTCTTAATTTTAATAAAAAAATAGCAAATTACTCTTAAAGACAATTTAGAGGAGCTAACTATACTTAAAGACAAAAGTCCCTAATTTTAGACAATGAAAGACAAAATCTTATAAATACAAAAGTCGCTAATTTTAGACAATGAAAGACAAAATCTTATAAATAAGGACAGTTTGATCTGGTGCTGACACGTATCAATGAGAACTTTACATGTTTGCCCTTATATTTATATTAAAAATTGAAAACTCTAACACACACTTCACACACTCTCTAGAGAGGCTGATGGATTCAGTAGCACACTAGCCACCGCACCCCACCATCTCGATCCGCCTCCTTGCGCCACCGTGCCTCTCTTCTCCGGCGTCCGTCACCACCTCCTTGCCTCGGCTTGGGTTGCAAGCCTCCTTTGAGATCTCCATGACACCCTTAGGCTTCGCTCCCCTTGGCCTTCTCTAATCTGATAGCTTTTGCGCCATCGCGCGACCATAAGCAGCAAGGAAAATCTCACATCTCGCTGGCTGGCTCGTCGTCTCAGTCACCAGACCGACACCATCGCTGCTTCCAGAGATCGGGCTCGTCACCACCTCGTAAACCTCTAAATCGCATGACTCAATCTCTATGCAACTTGCAACAGTCACGCCGACCTCCGAGTTCAAGATTTCAGCATACCAAACGATGCTGCTACTGCAATATTCTTGCACGACTACCAACTCCATTGCAGATGGCCTAAAAGCTCTATAGGAGACATGTTGCTACTCCGGTTGTTTTGTTAATTTTATATGATTTTTGACTTGTTTGTGTGATTGTTTATCATTATGGTACACCGATAGTGTTTTTTGTCATCGTTGATTTGAATAAGGAGATCTATTTTATATTTGATTTGGATGCAAGTTATAGATTTTATTTGATTTCGTTCACTGCTACTAGACATTACAAATTGTGCTATGACGTTGTGTTGATTTGGTTCACTATAGAATTATAGAAATGTCGATGGTTTTAGTTTTTCTTAATGCAAGCATGCAAAGTTGTAAAGGTGATGCTCATGATTTCGATCAAACTTTGAAGTTTGATGATACTTTGTGTTTGTGAGCTGCTCTTATTTTATAAGCTGGTACTAATGGTACTATGATTTTCAAAACTGCTATTATTATTTTTTGTTTCTTTTACAAAATTGTTATTACTATTTTATGGTGTTTATGTATTTTTTTTTGCCACTAGTACGTAGTGTGTTTTTTAAAGAGTGATGCTATATGGAAACGTGTTGTAGCAGTATTCTTGATAATGTGCTACTACTAATTACAAAGTTAATATCTCTAGATATTTAGCCAACTCTTCTAATGTTTCAATAGTACTATAGTAGTTTTATATTTTTACTATTTTTACAAGGTTAAGTAGTAATGTGCAAATACGAATAGCAATGTTAATTTTTTCAGTATCAGTGTGTGTATAGGGTATAGGATATGTATAATGATTAGGGTATATATGGGGTTTAGTAGACAATGTGCATGTTTTAGTAGTAATGTGCATTATTTTTTTCAGTTGCAGTGTGCGTATATGGGTTTATAGGGTGTTTTAGAGTTTTAGGGTTAAGGATTTAGTAGTAAAAGTAGTGTGCATTATTTTTTCAGCTAATGGTGTGTATTATTTTTCAATAGCAGTGTGCATTCTTTTTCAAATCAATTTGCATTTTAGTATCAGTGTGCATTACTTTCCAGTAGCAGTATGCATTATTTTTTTCAGTAGCAGTCTGCGTATAGGGGTTATAGAGTGTTTTAGACTTTTAGGATTTATGGTTTAGTAGCAGAAACACTGTGCATTATTTTTTCAATATCAGGGTGTATTCTTTAATTTTCAGCAGCAGTTTGCATTTCAGTATCAGTGTGCATTAGTTTCCAGTAGCACTGTGCATTCTTTTTCAGTAGCAGTTTACATTTTAGTATCAGTGTGCATTAGTTTCCGGTAGTAGTGTGCATTTTTTTTTCAGTAGCAGTGTGCGTTTAAGAATTATTGGGTCGGGTTACAAGGTTTAGTAGTGGAAACTGTGCTCATTATTTTTCAATAGTACGTAGTGTGCATTTTCTTTTAGTAGTAATGTGTGCATCAAAGTTGTATAGTGTTTAGGGTTTTATAGTGGGAAATTTTAAGGTTTTAGGTATAGAGTTTAGTAGCAAAAAGAATTCACATTGTTCAATAGCAGTGTTTGTACAGTGATTATATGGGTGTAAGTCTTTTGAGTTTTAGGCTAAAACAGAAATAGTAATAGAAGTAGACATCGCTACTATGCTAAAACCAACAAATTGATTCAAAATTTGAAGGCTGTTAATGTTCTAAAACCAACAAACTCAAGTCGTAGCAACACATTCTCAAGTTGCTACTATGCTAAAATTAACTCAATCTTCTTCTATTTTGAAAGGGAAAAAATAAACAGTAGCAACTAATTGACATTAATTTACATATTTCTATACAAAAAATAACGATTTTATTACAAATTCAATAGTATCAAGTTCGTTAAAAATTGAGCAACAATTTGATACAAATTCAGTAGCAATTTCGATACAAATTCAATAACATTCTTTAATACAATCCATTCCCATAATTGATTGAACTGAAAATATAATAGCAGTCTTCAGAACACAGTGCTCTTCTTTGAATCAAGAATGTTGTAGAAGTCCCCAAATTGATTGAAAATGCAGTATCTTTCCCACAAATATAATAGCAACGTACACTTGAAACAAAAAATGCAGTAGCAGACCCCAAATTGATTGACCCTTCGTAAAAACACAGTAGCAACCATAGAAATGAAAACACAATAGCATTTGCTAATACAATAACAGACCACAAAAACAAACAATATGTAAAACTAAACAAATTCACACAAATTTTAGAAAGAAAAACAAAACCACACATGCTCTGGTACTACAAAGTCTACAAAGTGCTGCTGATGCTGCAAACTGCACATTAACTGTTATTTTAAATCACACATATTAAGTTACCATAAACATAATCAAACTAAATCACACAAGTAAAATCAGTTAGATCTTGGTACAACACCAAACCAAATCACATGTGTCTAAAGCTCAAGAACAAAGAAAGCCCTCGCACAATCAACAAACAAAGCATACATAGTCAGATCTACCGAATAAACACAAAATGACACACGCAAATTAATCCACAAATTTCACAATAACACAAATTTGTAGCAGCAGCACCTAAGAAAAGCTCATATCCATCTTTTGTATAACCAAGCAAAAGTCAGCTCAATTTTCGAATGATACGAACAAAAGGAATAAGAAAATAAATTTCACAACAATTCAAATTCATAACTTATCCTCACTTTTGCAATTCAAAGCTTGTTACTCTATCACTGTTACTGTCCAAATTACAACACTAGCACCATTTCAATAATAATAATTAAAAAAAATATTCGGATGAGTGAAGAAACCATACTCACAAACAAAGAAGTCACACGGAGCTTCCTCCTCTCAATCATAAAACACTTTTACAATTAAAGAAGAAAAAAAAATCAGATTTTACTTTAGAAAATAGGAAAAAAAAATCAGATAAACATTTGATTCCAATTGTATACATCTTCAGTAGCATCTTTGATTTCGAAGACGTAGTAGCAACTCAAAAAAACAAGTCTAGTAGCAGTCTCATAAAACACTATCAATTTGATTTTTTTTCTTTTCAAGTTTCACTTTCAAAATGCTTAAACAACCTAAAACAAACAAATTAGCAATTCCAATTGAGCTTCAAAAACACAAGAAATTTTGAAAATCACAATTTCAGTAGCACTTCACCTTCACAAATGTAATAGCAATATAAAAATCATAGTGTAACAACCAAATCAATTTTTATACAAAAACAACATAGTAGCAAACTGCTCTCAAGTCTCAATACTCCATGTCCTATGTCAAAACTCAACAACAACATTGCAACAAAAACAACTTCTAATCCATAATCTTTGCGCAAACCAAAATTGAAACAAATGGACACTTTGTTCAAAATGAAAAAGAATAAAAACAAAAAATAGATCTACATTTTCTATTGAGGTTGAGGACCTGCTACTGGAGCTCATTCACAAAGAAAAAACTCAAAACCAGATATGGCTTCGAATGCACTGAACGCGAGAGTCACGAATCGAAGACTGAGGATCCTGGAGGTGCGAGGCTCACGAGGATGTGTTAGTGAGGTATCAACGCCGTCGTGTGGACAGCCGCACATATTCTGTTAAGGCTTGCGGGATATGAGCCGGAACCGGGTTTGTGGGGTTAATGACCTAGCCGCGGCTTGATGCGACGGAACCGGTAGTGAAGAGGCAGTGGTGCTGGAGACCGAGTCGAGGTTTGATGCGGCGAAGGTGCTCTCCTCTGACCTCCCCTCAAAGAAGGGGTGTATTCAAAACTAACTCGAGAGATCGGGAGAAAGACAGAGAGGGTGTGTGTGTGTTTTCAGCTGGGGTTTATGAATACTAGAAAATACCTGCATTCTGTGTGCGTGCGGAGCAACAAAAATATGGCCTGGGAGAGTAAAAAATGTTTATAACATCCATTTTTACTTTTTTGGGTCTTGATTTTTTATTTAATTTTTATTATGGATATTATTGGAATTTGATATTTTGGTGAGGTTTAGAAAGGGTTTGACTTTATTAATTGGGGTATAGAGGATAAATTTGTCATTTTGTTAGGTTTAATGGGTTAGATTTCTTATACTAGTGGGTATGAGTTTTTGATAATATTGATATTACAATTGTCTTTCTATGTATTTTTTTAATAATTTTTAGTATGACTTTGGGCTTCTAATTGGGTCTGCAGTCTGTCCCCGTTACCCAATTGGGCTTTTCACTTTTTGGCTTAGGATACGTTTTACCATAAAATCAGCCGAACCAGGTAATCTGAGCCGTCGAATCTACAAATAAACCAATTCCCAGTCGTCCGCATAAATACCATTCATTCGGATATTAGGGTTTTTCAGTTGTCCGCAGAGTGCCGAGCTCTTAAGTTTCAAGCTTTCACTCTCTCTCAGTCTCCACTCTTCTCTCTTCAGGTAAATCTCTTCCCCATTTTTTTTGTCTTCTGCATCAATTCTCATTTGCTACCCTCAAACTCCTTAAAATTTTGTCTCTGAATTTTTACTGTTAAATTTCATCGATTATCATGAAGAGCTTATGACATTGGCGGTAGGTTCACGTGTTCTATTTATATCTCATTCGGAGATACTGAATCGATTAGCTTTGAGATTCTGTTCGTCAGAATCTAAATTAAGTCTTGGAAATAGATCGTAAATCGATTACCATGTATTACTTTCGAGTAATTTTTGTCTGTGTTAAGTAGTTTAGACATGAATGCTTAGACATGTTCAGATTTTTCAACATGTATACCTCGAGGAAGAAGATCCACAAGGATAAGGATGCCGAACCTACTGAGTTCGAGGAGACTGTTGCACAGGTAAGCCAATTATGAGTTCATTTAGCTATTTTAGTTATTGCTTATGAACTTGACTTGTTTTGTGTTCAGGCAATCTTTGATTTGGAGAACACAAACCCGGAGCTGAAGAGTGACTTGAAGGACTTGTACATTAACTCTGCAGCGTAAGAATTGTTCATTAAATATGTGCCAATCTAGTTGAAACCGTTGCATATTGTATGACTGATCTGCTTCACTTCTGATTGCAGTTTAGTTGATGTGTCTGGTGGTCGCAAGGCTGTTGTTATCCATGTTCCTTACAGATTGAGGAAGGCTTACCGTAAGATCCACGTGAGGCTTGTGAGGGAGCTTGAGAAGAAGTTTAGTGGAAAGGTGCTAACTAAATTCTGATTTAAGGTTTTTTTTATCAAATTTAGACCACTGAAGAAGTAATTCTTTCATCAAGGAGGCACTTCTTTAATAGGCCTTGTTCATGTATAGTAGTACTGAGATGCTTACAAGTGTTTTCTTTCTGTTTCTTTGGTCACTTTTAATTGCTTATCTGTAATCGTAAATGATTCTTTATGTAATGTTTATTTGGCTTTTGATTTCATGTGGCAGGATGTGATTGTGATTGCCACACGCAGGATTGTGAGGCCTCCAAAGAAAGGCTCTGCAGCTCAGCGTCCCCGCACTCGCACCCTAACTGCTGTTCATGAGGCAGTATTAGAGGATGTTGTTTTGCCAGCTGAGATTGTTGGAAAGCGGATAAGATATCGCCTTGATGGGTCTAAGATAATGAAGGTATCTTGGCATCCGGTTGTTTAACCCTTGGATTTATATGCTTTTGAGCTCTGTGAGTTTTATTATCAACATTATTGGGATGCCTCATGCCCCCAACATTGTTGGGATGCCTCATGCCCTCAACATTGTTGGGATGCCTCATGCCCTCAACATTGTTGGGATGCCTTATGTACATTGATGTTTATCTCCCTTTCTTTTTCATTTTGACCAGGTGTTCCTTGACCCAAAAGAACGAAACAACACCGAGTACAAGCTGGAAAGCTTTTCTGCAGTTTATAGGAAGCTTTCAGGGAAGGATGTTGTGTTTGAATACCCCATTACGGAGGCATAGAAACTGTGCGGTGTCATTGTTCCAAGTACAACTACCCTATTTTTCTTATTTTGAAGAGCTGTGTTTTGGCTAGCACACAATTTAAAATTTTGATGTTGAGGGCATGATCCAGAATATCTTGTGATGAAATTTGTTATTATGGTTAGCCTGTTAATCTTGGATGTTATATGGTTTGTTTATTGTAGGTGTATTATGCTTGTTTGAGTATGAATTTTCGGTTCTGTTGCTCTCCCTTGGTTTTACTTAATAATCAAAATACATTGTTTTCCCTGGACTTCTGTGGGTAACTTAATTTGCAAACCAACTTTTTATGTTTTTTTGTTTCATAAAGAGACTAAACAAAAAGATCAAAACTCGGTCTAGAACGATGGCATTCAAGTGTTGAGGATGTTAGTATGCAATAGGTTCAGAATGAAAAGGACGAAATCTGCAACCGAGTATCGTTATAGTCTTTCTAGCCATTCCACCCCAGAAGCATCTCTATTGCTAAACGACGAAGCAATCATCTCCATCTCACCATGAAGTTTCCTATCTCCAAATGGTAGCTCGAAGCAATGAGGCTGGCTATCAGATGTTTTTTGCCAGCATTGTTAAAAGGCAAAAATGTTAAGGTTAATGATCCTGGGTTCGCTTGCATCTTCAGTCGCCGCGTAATTGGTGATAATTCAGAGTCCCTTCGAGCTCTCTTCTTATTTAAGTGAACAAAATCTGACTATTTAATGTAATACGAGTTTAGTGTGACGATTGGCCACAGGGAGACAACTCAAGAACTGTGACTCGTCTATGTGAAAAATGTGGTCAGTGTCAGCGTTCGAGAATTTTTCCAATGGAACCATCAAGTATCACAATCTCATTGAAGTCATTCTGGCCAAGATCGAAGTAATAACGTGCAAAAGTTTACGTTCCATGAATAAAGTGATGCTTCCAATAGTTTACAGACCATCCCACTGTAAACAAAATATTTATATCAAGATTGCCCACATTTTTGAAGTCAGCAATGACGCATAACATCGCAGACCATTTAATCTACAAATTTAATGTTTAAGCAAAGTTCACCAAAAGGTTTATTTCTGTTGCATTGGTTTCGTTAGCAACACTTGTAGCTTAACAAAACAATTGCTTACACTGCTGAACAAAACCATGTAAAAGCAAAGTGTGAAGTTTCCAGAAATGTATTACTTCTCTACTGTTGTTATATGAACCAGTCTGGTCTTGTTCAAATAATTGTTGTTTTCTGTGAAGCTATATCGATAAGAAGAAAAGGACTATATCCATAATACTAAGAGAAAAGAAGAAGAGCAAAGAGGCCATATGTAAAGAAATCCCTTACCTTAAGCAAGACAGGGACTTATGAATGAAACAGGAACATAGCCTATGAAAATCCAACAAAAGTTAGAAGCACGACACATTACTTTCAGGATATCCCAAGTAACTAGCAACATTACACTTGCTACTGATGTGTATTGATAAGCATTCACCACTCAACAATCCTTTTTTTTTTTTTGATAAATACCACTCAACAATCCTATGATAAAACTGTTGAAGCAGAAGATTCATTCATGCAGAAACCGTAACACCCCAAGCACAAACTTCCAATCTAAGTGATTACTCGAGAATTAGCAGTAATACACAGTTCATACATCTAAGATTCACTAACGTGATCATTGTACTTATAATTCAGAAGTTGCATTCAGTTTTTGTTAATATACTGTGTACTTGATTATTTGTATTAGGAATCTTTCAGAATTCATTTCTTCATTCTGAAGGAATGCATTTCCAGTTCTAGAGGCAGCAATGAACAAGTTTCCATGGCTACTGCTACAATGCGCTAACACCAGTAAAATAATCAAGCATATTACCCAAGCTTGCAACTCTGCAGAGGTAAAAGAATATAGGGTATCTCGTTTCCGCCAGTACGTTTTCAATTCGCAGGCAACTTTAAAATAACATAATTTGAATGCAGACTGTAGTTGCAGGCAACAGAAAAGAAACTAGAGCAAAAATAAATAAATAAAAAAACATGAAACAATTTAACTCTAAATCATACACTACCTAAAGTCTATTTCCAAAAGTAGGAGCTCTCCTGATTCCAAGAACAATACTGAATCTAAAAAATAAAATAAATCAGATCAATTCGGCAACTAAAAAACAATTTAAAAGTACACAAAGGCAGTACTGACCCAGATATTGGCCACCACATCTACGAACCCAAGAAGCACATACCTGCACGATTTCCAAAAAGTGAAAAAAAAAATCATAATACACACTAGAAGAGCATTAGTTAGACACTTCTAGTATGTTAATCTCAAATAATATCAATCAAGGAAATCCATAACAACAAATAAGCAACCTTAAGTGGTTTCCTCTGGCAAAGCAGGACATTTCCGTAGACAATTGCTGAGAGGATAAAAGACTGCGAAGTAGGTGCGTTAATTCCTACGAAAAACCATGAAAATTAATGATTGAATCAGAATCCTCAACAGCAAAGGAATGCAGGAAAACAAGTCCAAAGAGACTGTATAATATGATGAATTTCATGTACAAAAGTCAGTTGCAAAATCAAGTTTAGCCTTGAACGGACCATACATAATAATGTTCCAAGACTTTAGAGACAAGAAATCAAACATGAACATATGAAGCGAGTAGACATTACATTAGTGAAGAGCAAACCTTTTTTTAGCTGATTCTGATGAGTAGAACTGTAGAAGCCTGTGGAGCAGATCAAAAGTGAGAGAACTGAGTCAACTGACCCAACCCAAGACCCACCAACGTTTTCTTTACCCACAAATACTTTCTACGAAATCCAAGTGCCAGACCCGAAGCTATTTCTCAGGCATCATAGTTATTCTTTGATCCTTCATCACCTACATCTTCAATGTCTTATGCTAATATCATATTCCTACAATGTCCCCACCCTAACACCCAAAGGAATATGAAAAAAAAATGTGAAGCAACCATTTTCAACTTGCTTAAGAAAAAAAAAGGTACTTAGCATATCACCTAGAGTATGAAAAAGAAGCAAATTGAAATAGAAATCATTATTTACAAAGGTAAGAGTTAGTTCAGCATGACTTTAACGACTAATGACTAAAGTATCAAAGACACAGAGAGACGAATATGCATTTAGCACCACAAAGATTTTCGAGCTTCTCATCCATAACTACTATCTCCTCCCCATACTCACTACTCCACACATAGGGAGCAGTAGAGCCCCAAAATCTACTTCGACTGACTACCCAATCTCTTGCATTTCCAGCCAATTGGACTCGCTTTTTCTGAAACATTGGAAAGACACATCATGAAACACAAACCTGCTGTTATAGTTCCATAAATATCCCCTATCCCAGGAGATATCTGCAACCAGTATGTAGTATATTGCTGGAAAAAGGTTTGCTCGTGACTAATGTTTACATAGTTACATTACTACAACACAAATCAGCTAAGGAGCTTATATATCATTTTCACATGTATGATCGAGGTCAGTTTAGACATTAGAAAGATGATCTTGAAATCAGATATTTGCGTAGAACATCAAAGTTCAATGAGTCTAAGACTAAGTTGGCATTCGTTTCAGCAGTTGAGTCACTCGTCTACAACTGGCCGCTTTGCCACATAAAGGAAATTACTATAGAGATGAATGATGTATACTGCTATTATAAGAGGTCACATAATTTCCTCTCTTATCAATAAATTATATGATACTCAAGCAGATCACATAGGCAGAGATCCATAATGATAATGTGCATTGAACAGTACTTATCTTCCTTCATTAATAAAGAATGAACATTTTAATTCAAAAGTGTTTAGCAAAATTGCATAATCAAGTGATAAAACATATCATCATGAAGTGAATACCCACTCACCTTTCTGCTCTTCCTTGTTCTCGTAATAGGACTCAGAGACAGTGAGAAGATGCACAAAAAATTCTTTGGTGAAGTCTTTGCGACGTCTGCGAACTATTTCACTAATATCTGATGGAGCCTCTCTCACTAATTTAAGCAGTTCATTGTGTCTTTGCACATCTTCATCAATCTGTGAAGAAGCCCCCAAACCTTGTAAAATTAGAAGCACAAGTACCCCATACAAAAATCTGATGACTAAATCAGACATAAGAAAAATACTCAGTTTCCTTGTACTGTTCATGAAAGAGAAACATTAATTGATAATGAGAATAATCAAAACCCACTAAATATCAGCTCTGAAGACCAGAGAAAGTTATGTTCCATCCAGTTCCCCATTCAGCATGGAATATGTACGAGGATGAAGCTGGCAACCATGTTCTCCATGATGCTCAACAGCTCAAAACATTTATCAACAAGAACCATCTTAAGTAAGCCATAATGTAGAACTTTCCAAGCTACTTCATCAAAGTTATACCTGCAGCGAATCAAATTATAGAAAACAGCTTCTGCCTTCTCAGTATTTTCCTCATTAAATAGTCCACATACGAGTACCTTTGAGGACTCCAATGATGGAACATGTCCATCTTCAATCATAGTATCAAGTAGCATCGCGGCCTCTCCATACAATCCCAACTGACAGCAGCAATTGGCAAGAGAATGATACATATCCTCACTGAGAGAAATGCCCCCCTATCTCTCATGAGCTAATTCCAACCGCCTCCACCTTGCAAACACCTACTATAAGCTTTTCATACGTGTTAGCATTTGGAGCACAGCCATATTCAACCATCTTTTCAAAGAGCTCTAATGCAATTTCAAAATCCATCCTCTTCCACACATCAGCAATATCAATGAAGTTTGATATCAATTTCAAAGTCCCCTTGTTTCAGCAATATCAATTTCAAAGTCCCCTTGTTTCAGCATATGATAAATCAAAATTGAATAAGTATGTGGAGTTAGATTCAGGCCTATACTTAAACATCTTCTCCACCAGTAATAATGCATCCTGCAGTTTTCTGCCTTTGCTCAAACCATATATCAAGGTATTGTAAATCTGTGTGCTCTAGGCAAACAACCCTCTGTAGGCATCATATCAAACAAAGACTACGCATCAACGATTTTCCCAACCTCGCAGTAACCATCAATCACAGAGTTAAATGACACTTCATCTGGCTTTATGCCTTCCTCCTTAAGAGAATCAAACAGGAACAGTACCACTGTCTTTCATCAGATCTAGCAACCTATAAGCAGAATCCAAATGACCATTTTACAGTAAGCATTGCCCATTTTACAGTAAGCATTCACCATAATGTTAAAACTACGCAAATTGGGGGACACCGTACTGTCTGTCATATCCATACAAATTACTGTAGAGGCAGGACTTCTTTATTTAAATGTATATTTGTACCACTTCAGAAGGAAAACTCTTCCATTCTATAAAGCTTTCATTGGCAAATGATTTGTCAAGAAATGATAAATCAAGTTCAATTATACTATCAAGTGAAGCATAGTCTTGTTTAGCTTTCACTTGAATCTTTGTACTCATCCAGTGGTTTGTAAATTCATCAAAGGAAACCTATTTAGGCATCGAAACTATCCAGATTCATTGTAGGTTTCACATGAAACCAGAATCATAAGGGCATCAAAAGCAACCGATATATCGAGGGCATCAAAAGCAACCGATATATCGAAGGCATCAAAACGATCCAGAGTCATTCGAGGTTTCAAATGAAACCAGAATCATATAGGCGGCATCAAAGACAACTTATTCGTCAATGACAACTCAATGTAAAATCTATCAAAACAATCCAGTTTGATCAAAGGCATCAGAGGATTCTGGATTCATCCAAAGGCAACCAATTTTCAAAGGAAGCTCAATTCTCCAAAGGCACCGAGAAAATCAAAATCATCAATGGCATCAAAAAGGTCCACATTCGCCAAAAGCATCAAAGGGAACCATATTCATCGAGGCAACCAATTAATCGAAAGCAACTGATCTTATCAAAGGCACCGCTGAGGAAACCAACGTTATGTACAACATCCAAATTCATAAAAGGCATCTTTCAGGACTCAATTCATCAAAAAAAAAAATACTATCAAAGGCAACAAGATTCTTCAACCAAACGGCAACCAATAACATTTACTCTATGTACAGTTGGACAGAATTCAGAATGCTTAGTCCTTTGTCAAAACCTCCTATTAGACGCGTGAATACTATCACAGTCTAGGACTTGAAATCCACACACAAAATATTAGCTTCCTCACCCATAAGCTTCGTCACTCATGCTAAAGCACAAGATCGAAAATCTAATGCAATTACAGCTTACTAACCCCAATATATCAGACCCAAAAGTGAAACCTGATCATTATTACCACTCCACGGTAAGTATGCAGAAGATTGAATTCAAACTTTCCCAAATATATATATATATATATATACATATATATGTGCAGAAGATCGAATTGAAGCACAAATATGTGCAGAAGAGTGAATCCATACCAGAGAGGCTTTGCTGACCTTATGACTCTTTGTATATACCAGTTGGTAATAAAGAGAGTAACATCTGCATCTGGCACTGCAAAAGGTAAAGGAATGACTTCTCTGTCATCTATGGTGATTCCCCCATATCCAGCTGCAGCTCTCTGGAAGTTTAGGGATGGGAAATTCATATGTCCAACTCCAACCAGCATGAATTGGACAGTTAGTCCCTGAGACACCATCTTGCCAGGAATTATATAACACTATTAGCAACCTCATTATTTATTTCCACTATAAATTCATGGCTGAAGGTACTCACGTACTTTACCAAGTGAGAGGCAATGGCTCATCCAGGTTATTCTTTACATTGATTACAAGGTTCCAATTCGTAGTGACATTAAGAACTGGTCCAGGAAACGGGCCATTAATCCCAATAACCTGAAATAGTATCACTATACGAGGTCTATTCAGCTAAAACCACATAAGATGCTCAAAGGCAACTTGTTAAAGCCTCAAAGGCAACCGGAATTATAAGATGCAACCTGATTTATCAAAAGCATCACATATGCTACTTTTTCATCATATGTATCAAAGGACACCTGATTTATCAAAGCCTCAAGGACATCAAAGGCAACTTGCTTGGCCTATCGTATTGCATGCAACTCAATTGATGAGAGGCAACCGGATTTATCACTGGCATCAAAGGCAACCTGATTCGTTAAAGCTTCAAAGGCAGCAAATGCAACCAATTCGTCGAAGTCATCAAAACTTTTCAGATTCATATAGGTTTCAAATGAAACCAGAATCATAAGGGCATCTCAAAGGTAACCGATTTATCGAAGGCATCAAAACTAATTGAGATTCATTATAGGTTTCAAATGAAACCAGAATCATAGGGGCACCTCAAAGGCAACCGATTAATCGTAAAGGCATCAAAACTATCCAGATTCATTGTAGATTTCACATGAAACCAGAATCATAAGTGCACCTCAAAGGCAACTGATTTATCGAAGGCATCAAAACTATCCAGATTCATTATAGGTTTCAAATGAAACCAGAATCATAAGAGCACCTCAAAGGCAACCGATTAATCGTAAAGGCATCAAAACTATCCAGATTCATTGTAGGTTTCACATGAAACCAGAATCATTAGGGCACCTCAAAGGCAACCCCATTTATCAAAGGCAACAAAACAATCCAGAGTCATTGTAGGTTTCACATGAAACCAGAATCATATAGGCATCAAAGACATCTTTATCTACGAGAAGTCAATGTAGAATCCCTCCAAACAATCCAGTTTATCAAAGGCATCCGAGAAATTACAGATTCATCCAAAGGCAACCGTTTTACAAAGTAGACTCAATTTACCAAAGGCATTGAGAGAATCGAAGGTCTCAATCGAATGAAACCGGATTCTACATGGCATCAATGGAAACTCAATTCATCAAGAGCATCAAGAGGAAACCAAAATCATCAATGGCATCAAAAAAATGTCCACATTCGCCAAAACCATCAAAGGGAACCATATTCATCGAAAGCAACCAACCCACATTTCAAAAGGCACCGAGTGAATCCAACGTTATATATAACAACATCCAGATTCATAAAAGGCATCATCTTTCAGAACCCAATTCATCAAACAAAATACTATCAAAGGCAACAAGATTCTTCAGGCCACAAATATATATATATATAGGCAGAAGATTGAATTGAAACACAAATTATGTGCAGAAGATTGAATCCATACCAGAGAGGCTTTACCGATCGAGATAACATTGAAGAAATTCGAAACCCACACCGGACTTCTCTTCTCTTCTCTTCTCTTGTCATAGCCGAGCTTGCGATTCCAAAATTCAAAACTCCATTTGTGCCGTTGTGGACAAATGAGAGAGAGAGAGAGAGAGAGAGAGAGAGAGAGAGAGAGAGAGAGAGAGAGAGAGAGAGAGAGAGATTTGAAAAACGAAGAGAAGCTCTGTTAGCCGTTGTGTTATGGGCAAAACCCATTTGAAAATTAGAGTGGGGGAATTCGTGAGTTGAATCAAATTTAAACATTTTCTTTTTTTTCATGACCGTTGTTTTGGTATGAAAGAGAGTCGGCGAGTCTGAAATATGAATCTCTTTTGGTTTCGGGTCGGGTGTCCCGAACCGGGTCGGGTCATAAGTTTATATATATATATATATATATTAAAAGACTTTGTATGTAACCTTGACATTGCCGAAAATAGGCTAAATTGATATTGAAGTCATTTAGTATTGAAAATAATACGGTGGTTATACTAGAGCAAGATTTGTTTAGCACACATAGATTTGTCTCACTGCTCAATACGAAGAGATTGAATTTTATTCTGTACAACTATAGTACCATGAGTACATGACATAAAAGAAATTATGTTTTCCCATCTCCACCAATGTGAGTAACGTTTTACAGAGATTTGACTGACATGAAGCTTTGACTGACTGACATCAAGAAGATTTAACTTACAAATAGTTAAGATCTGAGTTGATGCTTCTAGATACTGTCCAAGTTGTAAACACATAAGTCAAGTAGTGTAGCTCTGTTTAGAACTGATAGTCAGACTAGTTCGGATAGCATACAGGTAATGTATCCCCAGAATACAAGAGTCTTGTAGTTGTGTGTATTACTTTATAGTGGAAACAAAAGTTAGGGCACGCAGTTTTTTCCCCTGGTTGCAGGGTTTCTATGTTAAACAAAAACATCCTCGTGTTATTCTTTACTTATTGCTTTTACAGTTCAAACACTCGTATCCTGTAATTCGGGATAGGTTGCCATTCTGCAATCCCCGAGTACAGTTTAAGCGAAAAAGTTGTAAAATGCCTATTCACCCCCCCCCTCTAGGACCTTTAAGTAGTATCCGAGCGGCCACTAGCCTTTGCTAGTGAGATCCTTTGAGGGGCTAGAAATGGAACGTGAAAAAGGCTTATCCATAAATGTTCATCCCTTTTTCGATGGACATGATTTTTCACAATGGAAAATCATGATGAGTGCCTTCCTCTCATACCAAGATGATGGTATGTTGTGGCAGGTTGTGGAGGAAGGTTGGACACATCCCACAAAACCAAATGGCAATGGATCTAATGAGAAAATTCCAAAGCCAAGGTCCGAATAGGAAAAAGTTGACAAGGATTTAGCTAGAGCAAACATCAAAACTCTAAGTTGTCTCTTCAATGTCGTATCCGAAGCAGAACGTCAAAGGATTATTCATTGCTTAACTGCTAAGGATGCATGAGATGTGCTCATCAACACTCATGAAGGTAACTCTCGAGTTGAACAACAAAAACTACAACATCTTATTTACGAATTTGAAGGTTTATCCATGAGTGAAAAAGAGTCTATTGATGATTTCTATGGTCGTGTACTTAATATAACAAATCAATCTCGTAGTTTAGGCGAAGCCATAGAATCAAGGAAAATTGTTAGGAAATTTTTTAGTGCTTTACCTCCTTTCTTTGATTCAAAGATGAATGCTATTAATGAAGCTCATGATCTAGACACTTATCCTCTAGAAGAGCTAGTTGGCAATTTGAAAACTTATGAGACACTCAAGAAAAAGTCTAAAAATGAAAAATCTGTTACTTTAAGTTCGGTTAAAATTGAAGATGAAAAATCTGTTACTTTAAGTTCGGTTAAAATTGAAAATGAAAAATCTGTTACTTTAAGTTCGGTTAAAATTGAAGATGAAAAATTTCCTGAAAATGAAGATGATAGTAGTGATGAGATTGCTTATTTGACCAAAAAATTTGAAAAATACTTAAGGAACTCAAAAAGGAAACCTTTCAATTCTAATCGGAATTTCTCTAAAGGGTCTAGCTCTAAGTTTTTAAGAAACAAGGATTCACGTAGAGATCGGGATACCACGTCCACTTATATCCCAAGAATGGACAACAAGTGTTTTGAGTGCAATGGAGTGGCACAAAAGGCTGTTGACTGTGCAAACAGGAAAAAGAAGTCTCACAAAGTGCTCAAAGTAACTTGGAGTGATAGTGATTCCAATTAAAATTCATAATCCGAAATAGAAGAGGATGAGAAAGTTTCTTTTGTCACCAAAGTCACCTTAGATGAGTCTCTTGAAGACAAGGATTCTGATGATGAAGGTCATGATATGTATGTCTGGTTGTGCAAAGCGTCTAAGACTTTACTTGCTAAAAATGAAGTTCTAACTAATGATCTATCATTAAGTAAGGAGGCACATTCTAGGATATAGGAGAAGTACATATCCCGGAAAGCATAATGGAATTTTGTTAAAACTTAACTTGAAGAACAGGTGAACTTCCTCAAAGAAGAGCTAGATTGTCAATCTTCCTTGATAAAGGTTCTTACTGCTGAAAAATTAGAGCTTGAGAAATCTCTGTTGGATACCAAGAACCAGTTTGCGAAATTCTCCATCGGCTCGGAGAAGCTATCCCAAATCTATGGGATGGGAAGACTGGATGGTAGCAAGAAGGGTTTGGGATTTGAGGATGATGGAAAACCTAAAGGCTCAGGGAAGACTATATTTGTTAAAAGCACCAGTTCTATGTTGGGAAAGCCTCCACTTCAACCAGAGATCAATGCCTATAAAGTTCCCAAGGTTTCCAAACTCAAGAAGAACCCACCAATCAGATGCTTTCACTGTGGGAACAGTGGACAGATTCGAAGATTCTGTTACAAGCTAAGAAGGGACCCTGTACTGACAAAGATTCCACAGAACAACGATCTGCTCATCCACTTTCAGAAATCACTCGATGAACTGACCAGGATTGTGCAGTCTCTTGCCATCCCGAAACAGAAGAACAAGCCAGTCACTTCAAATTGGGTCAGGAAATCAATTCAACAGACCAGGGATACCAGCAGCGTCATCTCTCCCAAGGAACCTGGTGTCAAGGAGAAACAAGAAGACGTGATTTGTTTCTTTTCAAGAGTCAAGGTCTCACTCATTGTTGGAAGGAAGATCGTGGCTGTCTGTAACGTTGCCCTAACCACCATCTCTACCAAAAAGTTCGACTCTTGGTACATGGACAGTGGTTGCTCGAAGCACATGACTAGCGAAAAGAAATGGTTCACTTCTATGGATGATTCTCACCCAGTTGGGTATGTCATGTTAGGTGATGGAGCCAAAGCTGAGATTATTGGAAGCGGGACGGCTGACACCCCTGGTCTCCCAGGACTGAAGAATGTTCTTTTGGTAGCAGGATTGGAAGTATGTTTGCTAAGCGTAAGTCAGATTGTCGATGAGTATGAGACAGTAACATTTGACAGGTCTCAATGTACTGTTCTTGATGGGAAAGGAAGATGCGTTATGAAAGGCGAAAGATCTAGGGATCATTGCTATTGTAATCGAGCCAACAAGAGGTTGGAACCAGAAATCTGCTTCCGGTCACTGTCACAAGAAAGTTTGCTCGATCTATGGCATAGGAGGATGTGCCATCTCAATCATCAAGATGTGGTGAAGCTGTCTTCGAAGGATGGAGTTCGAGGATTGCCCAAACTGACCGGGAGGGCAGCAGGTATGTGTGGAGACTGCAAGATGGCTAAGATATCCCAAATATCTCATCCTGTTTTAAATGCTAAACCAACTTCTAATACTCTTGAATTACTTCACCTAGATCTAGTAGGTCCTGTTGAAACTGAAAGTATTGGGAGAAAGAAATATGTGCTTGTTGTGGTTGATGACTTCTCTAGATTCACATGGGTAATGTTCTTAAGTGATAAAACCCAAAGTCAAACTTTTGGAAAGTTTTTTGAGCTTGCAAAAAGAATTTCAAATGAAAAACTTTCTGAAAATAAACACATCATTATGATTAGGACTGATCATGGAACCGAATTTGAAAACTCCTCTTTTGCTGAATATTGTGAGGAGCATGGTGTGCATCATGAATTTTCTGCCCCCATTACTCCACAACAAAATGGGATTGTTGAAAGGAAAAATAGAGTTTTGGTTGAAATGGGTAGAGTAATGCTTAGCTCAGCTGATTTACCTCATATGTTTTGGGCTGAAGCCGTGTACAATGCATGCTCTACAATTAACCGTGTGATTCTTAGGCATGGCACAAACAAGATGCCATATGAAGTATGGAAAGGGAAGAAGCCCAATGTGTCGCATTTTAAAGTCTTTGGTAGTCCTTATTTCATTTATAGAGATAGGGAATACTTGACAAAATTTGATGCCAAATGTGATCGAGGTATATTTCTGGGTTATGCATTGAAAAGCCGTGCTTATCGTGTCTATAATAAAAGAAGTTGCAAAGTTATAGAAACGGTAAATGTAGCTATCTTACTGATCATTTTTGACAAGAGACTGAGTGCATCATCGACTGGTTTAACCTTACAGAAACTGTCAATAATGGTGTTGTACACAACAACGATAAGCTTAGAATCTGTAGAATTGAGTTGGATGGTCCTAAGCAATTCAAGAGCTGCATTGTTGTTTCCCTTTTTGCACAAGCCCTGCCGAATATTTCTTCTATCTCGGCCTTTCTTTTAGAGACAAGGAAGCCGTTGATGAGAGTGATGAAGGTCACCACATCTGGTTCCAAACCAATTTTGAAGAATTTTCCAAAGACAGATAAACTCAAGTTCATTTGATAGAAGCAATTGATGATGAAAGCATACAAGTATTGGCTATTCCTTGCAATTGGACAAAACACAGTAGATGAAGGATCATCGTAGATGAAGAATCATCAATGAAGATTCATCAATGAAGATGTTGACATAGCCTACCTTATCTCAATACAAATCAGGTAGTTCATTCATATGCATATCATAAGGTTTTTCATTGAGGATGGCACATTTGCCACATATCTCAGACCTTTCTGGGTTGCCCTAAAAACAGATAGCCGTTAGTGGCTTGTTTTCAAATTTCTCAGAAAACAGAGTAGACTTCCCTCCAGCTTGAAAATGGCTCCTTAGGACAGTTGTAATCGTTGACTTACCTCTCAAACTTGGATTAGATAGCTTGTCACTCAAATTGTGTTGGTTAACTCAAAACCGTTGACATTTCTTCTTGATTTTGTTAAAGAACTTTCTCAAAAAATTGGGTTGTTGAGTTGACCTCTAGGCTGGGCTGTTTTCTTTGGTTTTTAGGAAAGAGCATCTGCTTTTCTATGGTGTTGTCATTTCCTTATGGTGTGATAGCCATTTTTCTTCCTCGATCTCTCTCGGACCGGTGAATCTTGAGAGGCAGCGTTTTACCCACGGGTTTCTTCAGGCAACCACACACACATGGTTGTCACTTCGTACCTCTACTTATGTGGGCGGCTGGTGCACATTTTTATTGGGTTTTGAGCTATTTCTTTTCAGCCTACATGTGTGCATCCATAGCCTTTTACCTCTACTTGTGACCATCATACAAAACAGGGTTGTTGGGGTTATGTGCATGGCTGTTCTGTCTATATAAGGGATCCCAAGGCAGCCTTGGCTCCTTGGTTGAGTGAGCATTATTTTGGATGATTCTTTGAGAGCACAAAATTTTGTAGTTTTCTCTCTTCACTTATCTTCCCTTTATGTGTCTATGCTTACTCTTTGCTGTGCATGTAAGTCATAGATTATCATTCACAAAAACTGTTTTCAAAACTCATATGCATCATTGCATAAGTGCATTCCATTGAGATAGATATGGACATGCTCAACCCGAATAAGTAGATCAAGAAGATTTAACTTACAAATAGTTAAGATCTGAGTTGATGCTTCTAGACACTTTCCAAGTTGTAAACACATAAGTCAAGTAGTGTAGCTCTGTTTAGAACTGGTAGTCAGACTAGTTAGGATAACATACGGGTTATGTATCCCCAGAGTACAAGAGTCTTGTAATTGTGTGTGATACTTTATAGTGGAAAGGTTTGTCCCTCAAGAGTTAGGGGCACGCAGTTTTCCCCCCTGGTTGCAGGGTTTCTGCGTTAAACAAAAACATCATCGTGTTATTCTTTGCTTATTGCTTTTACAGTTCAAACACTCGTATCCTATGCTAAGACTGTGAACATCAGGATGGATTCCCTTCAAATTGATTTGGTCATACAAAGAAACGACTTCAGAATAGTGCTTCAGTCTGATGAGCTGACTCACTAGTTGACACAGGTGGATAAGCAAAGGCAGAGAATTTCTTTGAAGCATTTCATCGAACAACTTCAGTGCATCCTTGAGATTTGTGACTTTGGGTGAAGATTTTGAATAAGCAGTAGTACCTGTACCAGTGAGCAAGACAATAAGGATTACCTCTCCTGGCTAATCTCATGTTGCTCATTATCATCTTCTTCAGCCAAATTGAACCAATCCGCTCACCTTTTCATTGTCTTCAACTTAGACCCTCGACTCACTTTGAATACGACTTGCGTAAACCTCCTGATTCACCTTAAATTAACTTCAATCTCACCGTCCAAATTGCATGGACGGTTGAAGATTTTAGCTACTTTTTAAAATTTGACCTTGACTCAAGGTGAATTTGGTTTATACAAGAACTTCCCTAACACTTTGCAGCAATAATAGTGTTTTGAAAGAGCATACTCTACTCTATATAAAAATAAAATTATGTCCGACTTAATAATATAAGTGCACCTATAATGTGCAGTACATTTGTTATAATCTCATCCGCATTGGACTTAGATAATTAGTGCATAAAATAAATTAGACTATAAATTATTCTTTTACACATTTGTGTTCCGCACATTGTAGAATTACACCAATAATATGACTATTGAGATTCTCCTATAAATGTGTTTTAGAGGTAAACAAGTAATTAAAAACCTAAAACGAGCAACAATGTGAGGGGAAAATTAGAAATGATAAATTTCTAGGCCACCTTCGTCAAAACGTCTGCTTCGCTCGGTATCTTCATCTGCAACATCAGCCATGCGTGGACTCTCTTCCTTCTCACCCCTGCATCATCACGTTATAGATACAGTAATCTGATAACAAAACACAAAAAAAGACCACAGCATCACATAACTATCAAGAATTAATTTTCAAGTGATCAACTGATGTCTAGTAAAATTAGCTTCTACCAATATACGAAGATATTCCAGTACCAAGTTATTTACACCCTTATTTATTTGCTCCATTATTTAACCAAGTATGAGGTTAGCTTGTTCACTCGGTAAAAATAAACGCCTTTCAAAGAGAAAAGTTTACGTACCATGATAAATAACAAGCCCAACAACGACAATAGCAAAGGCCACAAAGTACATCCAGTCAACCTAAGAGGATTTTTGACTTGGAACTGCAAATGTTAATATACAAAATTTATTCATGATGAGAATAATGACAATAGTTTACAAACCTTCTCAGCAAAGATTCGAATAAAGACTGCCCACATGTCTGAGGTCAGCAATGACAGATTTAACATCGTAGAGCCATTAATCTGCAAAATTGAAGTTTAAACAAAGTTCACCACAGAATGTTTTATATTATAAATTACTTGTCAAGATTTATATTTCTTTTGCATTGGTTTCTTTAGCAACACTTGCTTATACTGCTGAACAAAACCAATGTAAAAGCAATGTGTGAAGTTTCCAGAAATGTATTTCTCCTCTACGGTTATTTGAACCAGTCTTGTTCAAATAACTGTCATTTTCTATTAAACTATATCGATAAAAGGAAAAGGCTATACAAATACAATTATCATTGTAATACTATGACAAAAGAAGAAGATCAATGAGGCAACATGTAAAAGGAAATTAATATCAATTTAAGGAAATGCTTAGAATCCCTACCTTTAGCAAGACCAGGACTAATGAATAAAACAGCAACATAGACAATGAAAATCCAACAAAAGGTAGTACCTGAAATTGAAATGAGGAAATTATTCAAAATGCAAGCTTAAACTTTGCCAAGATTATTGCTCAGACTTTTACGTATTCAAGCAATATGATGATTACCCTCTACTTCACAAAATCTAGTCAAGCAAAGTAGAGACTTAATTAACTAATAGTCTGCCACAACTCTGCAAGTACACAGTTATGTCAGAGCACTCCTGTGTGATTTTGTCCCCAAAACAACATGACCTACAGTTCTACTTTTTCATAGATCCAAAACATTTAAGCCCCAAGAGGTATCAGACATCATGTATATCAAATACTCTGCCAAAATAGACCAGCTAGAATAACTTAGGCATCAGAGATAACCATCATTTTGATCAAGATCTACACCAAGTTAAGAATTCCCATCAAGTTTCTCAAATCTATCATAGGAGGACATTTCAGTTCATTTTTTTCGGCGAACTTTACACGTAACAAAAGAAAAATTCAGGGGGGAGAGAGAGACAGAGCTACGTACAGCTCCAGCTGACCACTGGATAGATTTGAGCTTAAGGCATTACAACTTCTAAGCTGCATTATAAAATTAACATTATATATAATATATACATAAATTTAGTACAATTATAACATTGGACATAACTATGAGGTCTTAATTTCTAAGAATTATAACACTGGAAGCCCAGTTCAATGTATACTGACGTAAATAGGTCAACAGCTGCGTAAGCATATTTGGAAGTAATTAAGTTGACTCAAGGAGCATAATCGAGAGAATATCATTCAGAAAATAAACCAGTACACACAATCAGTAAAATCACGGTCCCAGAGACACTGAAGGATACATTTGGATAGCACTGACAATGGCACCAAAAAAGCCCAGCAAGGACAAGAGTTCAACT
Source organism: Geum urbanum (assembly GCA_946800695.1). NCBI lineage: Eukaryota > Viridiplantae > Streptophyta > Magnoliopsida > Rosales > Rosaceae > Geum > Geum urbanum. Next base: position 36,662,347 of record OX327005.1, on the reverse strand, counting down.
TTGTCAGTATTCTTCAATAAAAACTCCTGAAAAGGGGAATGACAATCAATCATTAGCTATGCAAACATTGAATATCAGTACAAGAATACAATGTATGTAACAGAAAGTCATCATCTGCATTCTCTCATTCATGAGAGGACTTCTTTTGTAAAGTGTGTTTACCTCGCTGACATTAGTGACAGCATACAGTGTAGCACCAGCAATTATTAGTATGTCCCCTTTACGGGGATTGCTCCCTCCTACCAGCCAATATCATTAAAATACCAGATAGCGACAGAAACATTTAAAAGAAAAACAAAATTCAAAAAAAAGAATTAAGAGAAAAAACTGCACTCGACAATACTGTTTACCATACCTGCTCGATTGCCTGCATGAACATCTGAGAAAATAACCATGACAAGGCCAACTACACAGACCACGACACCACTTATCTTTTTAAACCTGTACTTTGTTTTCAGGAAAACCCAAGTGAGAAGCATGACACATGGTATAGCCCACAATCCAGCAACATTACACTTGTTATTGATGTGTATTGATAAGCCTTCACCACTGCACAATTCAGGATAAGTGTTAAAAGATAAAACTGTTGAATCAGTTACATGATTACTTCATAGTTCATACAGACACCATTAAAAACCTAGGCACAAACTTCCAATTTAAGTGAATGTTCGAGAATTTGCAGTCATACAAAGTTTCTTAATTCAATAAGCAGAATACAACTTCAAATTGACTAATGTGATCACTGTACAGCTAATTCAAAAGTTGCATTCAGTTTCTGTTTACATACTGTATACCTGAATATTTGTGTTACAGATCTTTCACAATTCAATTCTTCGTTCTGAAGAAATTTATTTCCAATTGTAGAGGCAGCTATGTATGTTATATGGTTGTTGCTACAATTCTTCAACACTACCCAAGCCTACAACGCCGCAGAAGTAAAAAGAACACCGGTTGACCTTCAAACAATTAAATATATATGTGGACAACTTTAAAATAACATAATCAGAAAGCATATTTTAGTTGCAGAAAGGAAACTAGAGCCAAAAAAAGAGAGGAAAAAAACTAGCTTTAGTTGTACACTATCAAGTCCATTTTCCAAAAGAAGGAACTCTCCACGAATTATATTATAAGCTAAAAGTTAAAATATATAAGAATACAAAGGCACTTAAGGTACTGACCCAAAAAATTGGCCTCCACATCTAACAAGCCAAGAAGTATATAATAATACCATCTCGCCTGCACAATATCCAAAACAAGAAGCAAATCTTTATGAACATACTACTATAAGAGCAATTGTTGCATACTTTCAATACGTAAAACATCTGAAATGAAATTCAATCCATAACAACAAAGAAAGAACAACCTTTAAGTGGTTGCCACCGGTAAAGCAGGACACTTCCATAGACAATTGCTAAGAGGACATAGTTCATAAAAGCCTGCGAAGTAGGTGCGTTATTTCCTACAAGAAAAAAAACCAAAAATGAATGATTGAATCAGAACTGTCGACAGTTAAGCAAGCAATCCAGAGAGACTAAATAATGAAGTTTAAACTAAACCAGTGAGTTGCGAAATCAAGTTCAGTACTTTATTATACACTGTACATTACAAAGACCACACATAACGTAACCAGAGAGACGAGACATTAAAACATGAAGATCGAGTTGAAAGTGAGCTAAACCTTTTTTGGCTAACTCTGATGAAGAGAAGCCTGTGGCGGTGATCAGAAGCGAGAGAAACTGACCCAACCCAAGACCCACCAACGTCTTCTTTACCCACAACTCTTTCAACCTCCTCATCTTCTCCCTAAATTTTCTCTTTTTAAGGCGAGAGAGAAACAGAGAGAGCTAGGAACTAAAAAGTCGCATTTGCAGTTCATATATATGTGTAATTTTTAACAAGATAATATAAAACATAAATATGAAGACTTATAAAAATGATTTGTACTTTTGACACATTCATAATATGATTACATTGAATAACACACATAATATATGTGAAGGAGAAAAAACGTTTCAGTAATATACTACTAGCTTAACACTATATCAATGTATCTTGATGTACGTATTATCTGATGTAGTTTTGTTATGAAAAATTACGAAATTGCATCATAACACCAAATATAAAGTTTGTCAAATGCAACCGTGAATATGAATTATTCCGAAATCACACAGAAAAGATAAGACGAAAAATGATTCATTTTAAAATCATTAATGTTATATAATAATCTCATCCTAAAAAAGAATGCCTATTTTAATTTTTTTTTAAAGTATATTAACCACGCAAGTAGTTCAGTGAAAGTATTGGATCCCGCCATAGGAACGTTAATATAAAACTCTTACGTTATGTGTTCGAACGCTAACGACGTCAAAATATATTTTTTGGATTATAAATGTGGCCAAGCATACATAGTTAGACTATGCCAAAATATATTTGCTGGATTATAAATGTGACCAAACACTATGCTACAATACATAATTAGAGCATTTCATATGAACCGGGAGATTTGTTCTAAGTCTAGAAAGATTTTGAATTAACCTTAATACCTAAAAAAAACATATTTCAATAATCAGTAATTTAGGGTATAAAATAATAACGTAGTACTTATATGCAGATGATGCGGATGATTGACCAGAAAACGGCGGGATTGCAAAAGAAGCTTTTGACCCTAAAGATGCGGTGCGTGGGTCAGTCGGTGTCACTGTGACTCAGACTATTTTTTGTCCCACTTGTTCGCGAATAAAGCAGGGGAGTGAGAAACTGAGAAGATCAACTTGCATAAATTTGTAAATGAGGAAAACCGAGAACGGATTGGGGCATAAATGTTAATCCCTGAAAAGTTTTCTAACTAGTATTCAATAATTTTTTGTCAGTTTCAATTATTACATTTATTTTTCTCTTTTAACATATTATTAATAGCGAGTTGATAGTCACCACAAAGAAAAAAACTCTAACTCTAAATACACTAAAAAGCCCCTTCACAGCCGGAATCATCACTACTGCCGACCACCATCACTGTCGACCACAACCATTGTCGGATTCTTCCAGCGTTGCCAGCCATTCTTGTGGCTCTTCCTCCTTGTTCAAATTCTTTTTTCATTCCGAGCATAACATTATCGAGGTAAATTTTCTAACCCTCTTAGATTTAGGTTGATTATTACCATGATTTTATGATATGTCATAGATCCTATGGATTAATACATGTTATGAGAGAAGAGGATTTCATCACCTCTTCGATCAAAAGTTTGATATTAATGATGATCTTGGGGGAGTCACGGTGCATTGAAAAAAAAAAGGAAATTGATATTTGTGATGGATTTTGATTATCACGGTTTCTGGGTGTGTTGGTGTGGTATGAAGTCACCGTTAATTGAGCATCGATTTTTGTGACCATATATTTTTTATTTTGGTTCTTATTCCCTAAATTTGATATTAGTGATCATAGTTTTTCGATCGTTACTAATAATATCTTCGGTCTCTCTTGTAGATGACTACGTCAACTGAGCCGACTAAGTCTAAATTCGACGTCCTTGATGCCAATGAAAAAGAGTATCATCATTTGGTTTTCGAAGCTAAGAATACTTTTATCGAGTAAGTTCTCAGCAAAACAATCGACCCACCAATTGTAACTCCCGGTGAGAATGTAGTTCCACCATCTGCAACCTGCAAAGCTTAAGCTCCCATGTTTTTAAGATGACATATACATCCACTTCTGAAGAAGCAATATTTACAAAAGGATGATCACAAGGATTTATGGGACGTTTTGAAGCATCACGTTAACAATGTGCATAACGCACAACTTCCAGAATTGACAGAGAGATGGGACACTATCTGGTTATTGGATTATCTGAAGGTTTCTAATTACAACCAAACTATGTTAGAGCTACAATCAGATCTGAGCTTTCTTTTAAGTTTTCAAGACTGATCAGGATATGATCAAGAAGTCTTTGAACACCTTCCCTTCTTACATGAGTTTATTGGCTCCTCAGTACCGAATTGAATAAGAGCAAGGAAGAATCACAACATTCAGTGATCTTATGAAAATCCTGGCTAGCTAAAAAGGAGAGATCATGAGATAATTATCAACAATAATGCAAGGCCTACTGGGACCAAGAAAATTCCTGAGTATTACAACACTGGTGAGAATGCACATAAGGAGAAGAAGAATGGTTGTTATGAGCGTTACAACAACCGTGGTGGGAGAGGAGAATGTGGCAAAGGTCATGGTAGAGGTCGTAGTCAGAATTTGGCTTAGACTCGCCAAGACGCAGGCCCAAGCAACTCCAACGAGAATCATTCCAATTCTGATTCAAGGAATGATGGAAATTCATCTTGCTCTGCTCCATCTGGAATGTACCAAGGCTATCGGTGTGAATCTACAAAGCATATGCACAAGCAAGGTCGTGCAAATAAAGATATCCAGAATGCCTACAAGATGCGCCAGCACTACTTAGCACAATAACCCAATTTTACTGGAGACTATGAGATGGAAGATGACGGTGAAGTTAATCTTATTGTAGCAGATGATAAGAAAGCAAGTCTTGAGACTTCGAATTTTGAGTAGTCTATATATTAGGTTGTTATCTCTGTTATATAATCATGCTTAGTTTATTTTTGGCTTGGTTTTAATCATGGTTTGAGACTTTGTTTTAGTTTTTAGAATAAGACATCTTTGATGTAAGTTTTGTGTTGGCAAAGTAATGAAATTTCTTTCTTTCGGTATATGAAAGTGTTGAGAATGATACTTTACTTCATAATACATGAATGGTTCGAAATATACAACGTTACATGGAAATATGACACAAAAAATACTAGAAAAACGAGGGGAAAAAAAGAGGATGTTCTGATCCCACACATATCGACTTGTTGAGATATCCTCTCCACCTGTCAAAACATAGCCTCTGAATCATTTTTGGCATGTTTTTGACCCATCAATTTTTTTTTCTTGATTTCTCTTCGACCCATGGAAGATTGTCCTCCATGCATGTCCGAGCTCCTTCGACCCTCGAAGGAATGTCTCGACCCTTCAAGCCAATACTAGTATCTCATTTTTAACACTTTTTTGACCCGTTGAGACGTATTTTCGACCCATTGAAATAAAACCCAAAATTCGATATCGATTTTTCGTAATCTCTCTACCCGTCGAGAAGGGTATTCTGGACCTGAACTGAACCAATAATCAACATGTCAAATCACTCTTCGACCAGTCGAGGTTTGTGTCTAGAATTGGTATTATTTTGATGTCGTTTCACATCGGTTTTGTCATATCATATCAAGCACTCTACAGCCCTTTACAAATCTTTAAGTTTTCGTTTCAAGTGTTCGCCAAGTCTTGAGTACAAAGAATGATTGCTTTACATTCTTTTATGGATGTCTGAAGGCTAAATTGAGTGCATAGCAGATTGTGGTACTACACACACTATTAAGCGAAATAGGCAATTGTTTATGGATCTTATGCCATATAGTTCTTTAGTGACAACCTTGATTGGTTCAACGCCGGTTGTATAGCGTGGTTCAGCATAATTTTTGCTACCACATGGTACGAGAATTTATGTCACTAATGCCTTATATGAACCAAATGCCAATCAAACCTTGCTATTTTTAGAAAAAACATAAGCCCCAACGGTCTTTCACTTTGAAACATATTGTAAGAATGGACAAGAATTTTTGTGTGTCACCTTTGTAGAATGTGGACACGAGCGCATTCAGGAGAAGTTTATGAGAATCCGTGGTGGTTTTACTACAATTTGGATCATTGCATCCAATGTAGTCACCTACAATATTGTGTGACTTGGTCTCATATAAGCTTTGGAATTATGATGATCAAGATATTGAGATATTCTCATGGTCATTTATTTTTTAGAGCAAAGTAGCATGTGGGAATACCTAATACCAATGGTTTAGATGGAGGGAACGAGAATTACTCATCTTGATCCAGGCTCGATTGTTAAGAGATTTTCTCCCCCTTAACCTTTTGACTATTAATTAGTCTAAGGCTAAGTGAAATTCCCTAACCCGCAAGTATGCGAGATCAAGTAATATAATTTGTATAGAAGTCAAGTGTCAAACCCATGAGGATTGACTAACTCGATTCTATAGTTTTAAGTTCGATTAAGTCATTTAGGTGCATAAAACACAAACAAGTGATGCAACAAAGAAACACAAAACATGGAAATGCGAATCTCATAACACTAAACCCTTTTGAGGTTTACCATTTCAATGGATGATTAAACTATGGTGAGTGATTAAATGATTGATTGATTGATTGATTGATTTATTATAACTAATGCAAAGATGGCAAATTGAAATGATCACAAATTTAAGATAAAAAAATAGTTGGCTAGATGCTCTCGTTAACCATTTGATGCTCAAACAATGTCAAATTTAAGATCATGAGTTATTTAGTCCAGTTTACATGCTCAAACGTCTTTTGGATTATAACAACAAATCCTTTCATTGTTGAAATAATTCCATCTCGGGTCACGCTTGGTTATAGGCCAAAACTCCTAGACGTTTTGGGATTCTAGAACGTTTCGGTCCATCCATGAAGCACAAAGTAAACCAAGATTAGGATCTAGACTTTTGGTGCTAGACTCCTAATGTATTTCAAACGTAATGCGTTTGATTGCAAACACATATGAAGATTATGGGTGGCTTTCCTTCCCAAGCCTCTATTGGAAAACTTGGGAATGAGTTCTAATGAATCCTCCCAACTTGCACATATTGGGTTACAAGTCGAAAGAATAAAAAATAGCTACAAAGCCTCTTAGCTCAATGTAAGTTTAACCAAAACTCCTTGAGTCACTTGAAGCTCAAGAGTGTTTCGGTCCATGCTCAAGCACAAGGATACCAAATCCTAAGGTTAACCTTTTAAGTCTAAGCCTAAGTCATGTCACATGCTCATCTTTTACCTAAGTGAATGGATAGTTCCCTTAAGTGTCATTTCTTAGTCCCTTAGACAAATCCTGACTTTCTTTACCGGATCCATTAGGATGTCCCATATCTGCACTTGCACTTTCTTCCCAAATTTGACATCGGCTTCATCCACTTGGATCACTTCCTGAAGGGTCTTTCCAATCAGGCGATGTGGAACTATTTTTGCAATTTTCACGGCAATCCCATGTTACGACCTGAACCAAAATTCCGCACTTATCAAATCGTATTAAGTTTTATCGCAGATTAGTCGCGCTATTGAGGTTATTAACAACTTTTTCACTATGTGAGAATTTGACTTGATTTTTTTCACGAGAGTTGTAGAGTATTTTATTTTGAGGTTATAGGAAGTTTTCAGGGAATTTTTTGGATAAACGAGCTATTTCTTATGTTTATCGGAAGTTGGCGCGGGGAATTATTAAAAAGGAAATTAGTTTAGGTCGGTTTAATCTCCATCTTTCGATCTTGATCAGATCAATTCTGGGCCGCTGATCTAATCAGTTGCTTAATGGTATAACTAGCAAATTTCAGAAAATTTTGGGTATTTTCCGTTTTGGGCTCAACCCGTTTTGCATGAGAACGACCTGCGCCGCTATTTGGATGGAACTGATTGGACTGCCGTGTTACGGCCACCTCCGACGTCGATTAAGGTAGGGAATTGAAGCTCGTGGCTTCCTTGATTGTTTGTTTTATGAATTTTGGGAGTTTTTGCAGGTTTTGTGGAGACCTAAATCGGGGTAATCCGGGGAGAATCGTTGTCAGGCTTGGTGGTTCTTCGACGTGTTTTGGAGGTCGGGGTGGGTGGGTTGTGGAGCTCTCCCTCCCTTGAGTCAATTGTGAGTGGTCATGAGCTCCATAGGGGTTCGACAACGAAGTTTCGACAAATTAGGTTTTCCGACCAATTTTAGGGTCGTGGCTTTCGACACCAATTTCGGCAAATTGGTGGCGAGCTGGAGCACGCAGGCTTAGGATTTTAATTGGGCTTGAGGAGAGGAAGGTTTTGAGGGTTAATCACCGTCATTGGTGGTGGCCGCCAAAAATAAGTTTTTCGGTATGTTTTAGGTAATTCCGGCCAAACATCGTTGATTTGGACCTCAACCCAGTTACAAAAGTGATTAACCTCGTTGAGAGCTTTCCAATAAATTGTTGAACACCGTCAACAGAGAAATTTCACCTAAGGCGCGTGTGATCCACGCGCCGCTGTCTACGGCGGAGCTTCGGCGAGGCAGGTTATAGAATTTCGCGACGGTGTTTTCAGGGTTGTTTTTGGAGTCTATTTCCATAGTTTTACATGTTCTGTTATTATGTGATCCTTATGGACAGGACATCGTGATCTCGACCCTATCGAGGAATTCCGCTGGACCACAGTAGTAGTCGTAGATTTGTGAGTGGATCTTTATTTTTGCAGTCAATAGTGAGTTCATATTTTTATTCCTGACGCTTTACAGTATGTTTTCATAGCATTTATTGGAGGTTTATTTGTGATGGTTTTATTTAGTTGCATCGATGCTTAGCTATTTGGTTGATCACCGGATAGTTGGTAGGACCGAGTTAGGACAAACACCCTGCTCGACCTAGATTATCTCGGGTTAGGACAAACACCCTAAATGATCCCATCACCTTACTTTTCATACAACAGCCGTTCTGGGTTAGGAAAAACACCCTGAAAGACCACTTCCATTGTCTTCCAGTTTATGATATTTTGAACTCGCATTATTTCACAAAAATTACCAGAAAGGCATGAAGCTTCAATTTTATCGATTTACGCAGGTTATGTTATTTTTGTCCACTCACACTAACGTTTTATATTTTAATGCCTTTCCCTGGGATTTTTGGTTTTCGTCACCCAGGTTGCAGTGTAGATCCTAAGAGTGCTTGGTAATGTCGAAGGCTTCGAGTCCACCAGTCATCTCTTCAGTAGTATGTTCAGCTCACTGTCAGTTTCTATCATATGTAGTATGTGTTAGTAGAAGTCGCTATGAATATAATTTGTATTATGTTGCTTTCAGTGGGGCTCCTATAAATATAGTGTTCATGTAAATAGCTGAGTCAACTACTATGTAGTCATTGAGTTACTTTTCTTTCTATTCATAACCAGTACTTTGTAAATTTGTGTTTAAATTCATGAGTTGAGTTTCTGCTTTTGTTTATGACATTTGTTGAGAAATCCGGATGGACATCGGTGGTCCACAGTCTGTCTTTGGGATTTGCTCTGTGAAGTGTCATCTTTATGCAGGTTTTTGGTTATCTCAGCTTCAAGAGAGGTTATGTCAAAATTTTCGTAGAATTTCTTAGAATATGGCCAGTCGTTAGGGCTTAATCTTAGTTTACTAGATAAACTAAGGTTGGGTCACTTTCGTTTGGTATTAGAGCCTTAGGCCACAAATTCTTTAGACTCTTTTGGTCATGTCAGTGCAGACATTTGAAAATGTACAACACTCCCAATAGGATGGCCCGACCGGCAGGCGGATCCCCATTACTCCAAGTGTTGTGCATTGTTGGATGTCTAGAGTCTCTTAGGATGTCTAGAGTCTCATAGTCGAGCCATTTTGTGACTTCTTTCGGTGAGCTAATCTGTTTTTGGACTCATAGGTCATTATACCTTGACAACCAGCCCAACGGGATGATACGCAGTTCTTGGCTAAGCAGATGCGTGAGTTAATTTCACGCATGATGCCAAGACCATGAGAGGATCATGAGGATCTAATTACCAGGGCTAAGAAGGCAGGAGCCATTTCTTTTACTAGATCCCATGACCCTGAGACTAGCGAGAATTAGTTTGTTGAGATTGGTCGAGTTTGTGATTGTTTGCATCCTCAATTGACTCCTCAGTAGAGGATTGAAGTAGCTACAGGTCTGTTACAGGACCATGCTGATCGTTAGTGGCAGAGTACTGAGAGGAATGCAACTCTCACTCCATGGACAGAGTTCACATAATTTTTCATGAGTCGCTTATTTAGCGAGGCATCTGAGCAACGAAAATATGAGGAGTTTATGAATCTTCGGCAGAGAGACATGTCTATGATGGAGTATCGGGATCATTTCACTCGCTTGGCCCGTTTTTCGCCAAATTCAGTCAAGTTAGTGAAAGAGAAGTGTTGGAGGTTTGAACAGGGTTTGCGGTTAGAGATTGCCCCATACTTATCAGGTGTGTCAAATGCTGATTTTGATGAGTTCCAGTGGATTTACTCCATCAGTGCCTAAAGATTTTCCCCTATGCAATAGATGTCACAATCATCATCTTGGGTAGTGTTAGTTTGGGACTGCAGCTTGTTTTAGTTTTGGCCAGACGAGTCACTTTGCGAGGGAGTGTCTGCATAGGGACCCCTCAGGTGGATTTTCGGTGTAGAGTTCTGGTGGTGATTAGGGAGCTACTTCTGGGGTTAGAGCCACATCACCACCCAGACAACCTGTTTATCAAGACCGGAGCCAGAGAGGGTGACTGGCTGGACAGACTGGACATGCCTGACTTTATCATATGACTCTTCAGGATGGCAGGGAAGCTCCAGAGGTGATCATCGATACGTTACATGTTTTTGGTTATGCTGTTTATACTTTAATTGATCAGGGGGTGACACACTCTTTTATCTCCATGAGATTAGCATCCATAATTAACGTATCTGCCACTCTCTTATCAGTGATGTGGTGAGTGATATATCCCTTCGGTGAGATGGTTTTGGTCGGGTTAGTTTATAGAGGTTGAAGTGTTATGGTTGGAGGTTTTGGGTTGTCTGCCGACCTGCTACATCTTGATGTCGTGGACTTTGATTTGATTTTGGGTAAGGACTTTTTGAGCAAACCTTGATTGATTGTCATCAGAAAGAAGTGGTGTTTAGAAGTCCAGGTTTGCCAGAGATTTTATTATATGGAGAAAGAAATGTTCTTTCTTCATGCCTTATTTTAGCTGAGAAAGCCGAGAAAATGTTGCGAAATGAGTATACTGCATATTTGACGCATGTCGTAAACACTTGTGTTTCTACGCCCAACCTAGAGGAGATTGCTATAGTCAGGTAATACCCTGATGTCTTTCCTGAGGAATTACCAGGTCCTCCAGAAAGAGAAATAGATTTCACGATTAAGCTATTTTCGGGTACAGGTCCCATAGCTTAGGCGTCGTACCTTATGGTCCCAACTGTATTAAAGGAGTTACAAGTTTAGCTTTAGGAACTGATTGGTAAAGACTTCATCCATCCTAGCATGTCATCGTGGGGAGCTCCAGTTTTTTTCGTGAATCAGAAGGATGAGTCTATGAGATTATGTGTTGACTATCGAAAACTGAACCAGGTTATAGTGAAGAACAAGTATCCACTGCCTCGTATTGATCATTTGTTTGATCAGTTGAAGGGAGCTACGGTGTTCTCTAAAATTTATCTTCGATCGGGATACCATCATCAGTTGCGGATTAGAGAGTCCCCTTTCTTTTCCCAGGATCTTTAGGCTCTTATGCTGTAATCTTTGCATGCGACACATTGTTTTCTTTTTATCTCTGCTGGAGTTGGAGTGACTTAGCCATGCAACTATACAACAAGTGTGATACAAATTTGCTCATAGATCAGAACCGGCTGATCATACTTTTTTTTTTAGTTTACCGTTTGCTTTCTATTTAAAAGCTAATACATAACACTGTTTTCCACTCTAGCGATCTTGATACACTCTGAAGCTTGATGCTAGAACTGCAGCTGCATTTTATTAAAGTCTCAGGTAACACCACCTACTCCAGTAGATCAGGTTTGTCAATATTGTCTAACTTCAGGTTGAAATTTACTTCATAATTGGCTCTCATTTTTCAGGTTTGCTGTTATACTCCTCTCCATTTTTTTAATGCCAATTGTGAATGATATATAGATTTGATAAATTTTCGTAGAGTTTAAATTGATGTTTGTTAGCCCATTGCTAGGTTCACCGTTCACGGTACATCATCTTTATGGTTGTGACTATATACTAATGACTTAATCAAAACTGAATGTTGAAAAGTTACATACTTGGGTCTGTAGTTGTTTTACGGTTATGCAATGTTTGGGTTTCTGGAATGCTAATTGTATATGTGATGCTTTCTGCTAGTGTTGTTATAGCACTGTATCCTGTTTTATTTCATGACCTTGTCAAGATTTTGTCATGATATGCATGTCTTATGCAAGTCTCCTAGTGGTATGCCAAACTGGTAGTAAATTTTATTTTATATTTTCTAAGCATTTTTTTCTGAATATGACATTGTGTCTGCTTTTATATCTTCTGTTTGTTTCAAATGGTGTTTGACATCTGGGTTATTTGCTAATGTCAGTTTTCCTTGTCTTACACCATCAGGGTTCGAAAAATGTCAATTTTAGCTAGGAGAAGCTGTATTTATGCTCTTCAGGTTGAATATGATACTGAAGCACAGTTGAGTACTTGAGTATTGGACCATTTTTATGAGATCCATGCTTATTACAGTTTGTTTTCATCTGGTGATTGGCCTTGTAAGTTTGTCCCAATGTAGAGAGCGAAATGAGTTGGCTGATTGCCTTGCTTGGTTGCTTGGTTGGGACATGATATTTATCTGGTGTACAAACATGTCTGATGTATTTCTCCCCTTGTAATTCCACAAAGATGATGGATAATTTTTTGTTTTGCAGACTTTGTATGATGAGTTCCTGGTAGTGATTTTTCGAGGAAGAGTTTCTGGTAGTCTAAGAACTGTATGTATTCCCTGTTCGTGTGATAGGGCTTCATGTATGTTCCTTTTTCTGGCTGTAAATGTTTCAGTTGTGATGAGGCCATGAGGGAGCAAACAATATTTTGTCATGTCCATGTATCTTATGTTTGTGTATGTTCAAAGTTAAAAATTGTATTGGTAAATGCAACTTTTCTTGGCTGTTCAACAGTTAATCGAACGACAGTACGTGTTCTCAGTAAATAAAACATATCAAAGCAGAATACCGACACAGAATCCATTCAATCCAATCAATGAGAATCGATGAATCTAGTTTTCCTAGAGTTTTACTATCAAAATCTGATCTGTAAAAAGATTAAAAGCTTTCTGTTCAGTTAAAATTGCGCTTCCCTCCTTTCTTAAGCAGTCATGCTTCCATAACGCTTGTATACTTGCATATCACTAACATTGGCCAGAAAGTGAACACGTTAGACATGAATCAAAGAATATAACCCATCTTTCAAACAAAACAAAACAAAAAAAACTAGATACTAACATCTGCATGAAACTGCTACTTGCTCAAGGCACTAGCCCGAACGGATCACAAGGGAACAATTATGTCTTGCGAATGTTGTTCAACCCGCAAAAGAACACCACCACACACTCCAGCCCTTCTCCGAATCCGCCATGTAGCGGGACGACACCAGATCTGAAGGATTCAATGTAACTTGATATTGTCTTCACTCAATGCCTCAGCGTGTTCTACCAGCAACTCTGGTACATGGATGTGCTGTGCACCTGATATAATCTCCTCACCTCGAATGAAGACATCAAAGGAGTTGCCATACGCCGGGTTGTCCTTGCACGGCATGGTGTAAAAAGGCCTCATAGCCAGAGGATAATGGTGAACTATGTTGAACTCAGTGCCATAATATTCCAGTACTAATTGGCTCAACTTCTTCTCAGCTTCAGTATTTAGGTCCCCCACAGAATCCACTTCCACACCTGCTTTGTTCCAGCATCTCAACTCCTTGTGCAAAAGTGAGACTTAATGTCTGAGGCAGGCACAATCCTTGTTGATCAGACTGTCAAATATGGCCACAGAAAACCGATCCACCACATCCATCACCTCTGAATAGCTCCTCCTAATCTTCATTTTTCTACACCAAGACCGGTGAATTCGCATAGATGCCCCTATGCGTAAATGAGTCTTCAGCTCGAAAAACTGTACCAATCTCAATTCCCATGGCGCCGCAGATTGCCATCTACTTGTGGACTGGGCAAGGCAGGCAGGTTGGCCCTTGTAGTCCAGTTTAAACACTGAGCCTCGCTTTCGTGAGTCCCTGCCATCAATTACAACATGAGGATATGCTGGAAGAAAGCTACAACTTGGCTCTGGATTCGGAATAAGCCTTGGTTAGCCGGTCTAGTACTCAGTTGTCCAACAACTTAATAAGAGATATGCGAGGCAAATAACTGAAACCTGCTTTCTTCTTTGAGTTTCGTCTATGGCTAGGATTAAACTTTAAAAAAAGCATATACACAGATGCTATATGCATGGAACAGAAAAATATAGCAGGGCACCATTGACAATATAAAATCCCAACTTTTGTACTCACTATTCAACAGATGATGGACTTAATTACAAGCTAAGTTGTTTTGTCCTAATTGTTATCTATGTCATTTAACTTCTGTAACAGGTCCTGAGCTATATTTATTTTTCCACACTTTCGAAATGCATTCTTGAAAGCATCTATTGCGTACACTGGTGGGTATAACCCATTTTCCATCATTGATTCTAGCTTCTCGTACGCATCCTCTAAATGGCCATCCTTGCAAAGCTTTTCCAAGATGTGGGTTTCCAACTTCCTTTCCAGTTTACCACACAAATCCGTCTGTTGATTATCTCTCAAATGTTTATCCACTAATTTATAAGTGTGAGAAGGCGGAGAGCAGCCCAAACCCAGCATTTCTATGAGTAAGTCATAAGCGGCTTGCCATTTTCCAGCTTCACAATAAGCCTGGACCAATGCAGAGTAAGTAAAACTATCTGCAAGACATCTCTTCTTGTTCATTATCTTAAAGACACTTTCAGCATCATCCAATTTCCCTACTTTGCATAGCATGTAAACAAGAGAACTATAAATAGTCAGCTTTGGCTTCATTCCCTGTGAGAGCATCCTCCCAAATAAATGACTAGCTTCCTCCACACAGCAGTGTTCACACAAACCTTTCATCACAATACAGTAACCTTCCATGACACAACTCAGCTTCCTACCCTCAACAGCCTTTAGAATTCGAACAGCTTCTTCCATTCTCCCAAGGTTACAAAGCTCTGATAGTAGTCGGATTATGACAAATGTACTAGGTAATAAGCCTAACTCATAAAGTTTCCAAAACACTGCAACTGCAGGCTGGATAGCACCACTCTTCTCATGCACATTAGGAACCAAAATTTTAAAGGGCCTACGAGCATTCTTCACTCTTACTTTAGTAACGGCTCCTTCTCTCGCGCTCAATAAACACAACTCTCCGATAAGAATATTCACTGCAGACCTAGTTGGAACCAACCCAGTCCTACACATGTCACCAAAAACTTCAACGGCATTCTCAAATCTACCAAATTTACACAGACCAACAAGTATATTACTATACGAATACATATCAGGCGACTCAATTCTCTGGAAAACTGCTAGTGCAATATCAATCAAATGCCCAGATGCTTCCTTCTTACATAGCACGTATAACATATTGTTGTACACATGATTATCAGGTTTACACCCAAATTTCGATTCCATCTCTTCAAACACACAAAGTGCTTCTCTAATCCTCCCCTCCCTACCCAAAAATCTAATACAAGTAGAAACTGTTGGACACGAAACTCGACCCTTGTGCAATGACACAGTCAATAGCAGACATTTCATATCATCAAAAAGCTTCCTCCTACCTAAGAAATCAGCCATGTACTCAACTACACAGTCATCAAATTGAAAACCCATTTGAGACCCAGCCCAGGAGAAGAACTCCAAGGTCCTTCTCCTCCCCAGCTCCTTATAGTTGATCAGAATTTGAAGCACAAGTTCTGAACTCAACTTTTGTTTGAGGCTACTCAGCAAACTATCGATACTTGTGTTTTGATGGGCATCTTCTGAAAGTAGACAACATACTGAATTGACAATCGAAGAAGAAGAAGGGCTTACTGTGTCTGCGAGTGAAATGGGTCTTGTTGTAACGAGTTGTTTTGGGGTTGTAGAAATGTGATTTGAACTTGTGGGATTTGAATTGGGTTTTGAAGAAAAAGAAGAAAATGCTGTGGCGGGTATGAGATTTTTGATGAGAATTGAAGAAAGGGTGAGAGCTCCATGTTTCGTTTTACCCATGGACAACATCAAGATGCTTTTCAGTAGTGAAAATAATATGAAATATAATGGTTGGGAAGCTATGTCCAAGAGTTCAACGGGTTAGATTGGATAGATTCCTGGCTAATGAATCTCGGCCAGGAACCTTTCTTTTTCGGAAAATGACTTTGGACCAATTTTATCTAATATTTTTTTTATGTATATTTTGATTTGTGATTTAATAATCGAAATTACTTAGTATATTATTTATTTTTTATGAATCATGCATACAAAATTTTATTCAAATCGAAGATCGTTTGCTCATCCAATCTTGGAAAACAAATGAACAGTTGTTATTGTAATACTGAAATTCACCATAACCGTTCATTGATTTAATAAAATCGAATACCCAAATTATCTTCATTTTGATTCATTTTTTGTAGAGTTGATCTTTAACCAACAATCTATAAGATGAGTAGTCTTAATTTTGAAATAACAAACTAGTGTATGCGCAAATGGTATAGTTTGGACAAGGTTGGTCCAAACTCATTTGTACCTAAGTATTGTTCTTCTTTTTCTAGCTAATGAATCTTGGCTCAATAGGTTTCCTTGTTCAAGAGTGATTCATTGTTGCAACCAACCCCATCCAGCCCATCCAGCCCATTCAGCCCAACCCAACAGAGCCAAGCCCAGCTCAGCTAAGGGCCCATGCTCTACTAAGTGTTAATGCCTTTGCAGAATCTCAAGCTCCAACCACTTCAACTCCAGGAACCTTGGTCCCCAACTTATCTCTAGTTATGTAGCTTTGTTAATGTAGTACTGTTGTTTCGAGTAGTTCTACAATGTGCGGAGTACAAATGTGTAGGGCAGTAATCGACGGTCTATTGTTTCTCATACACTATGCACTTAAGTCTAACGCGGCAGAGATTATGACATGTGTCCCGCACACTTGTAATCCGCACATTATAGGTGCACTCGTTTTGTTTCCACTTATAGCTATTGTAGTTGTCTTTACCTTCTCTTGTATGGGAGCTATGACTATCTATTTTGAACTACATATAGGCTGTATTGGTATTGTTGGAGCATAAGGAAAATTTGAAAGCTTTTCCTTCTTCCTTTTCTTCCCAATTTCCTCTATATACTTTAGCGCCTAACATTTGATATCTAGAGCCAATTCAAATTCCTCATGGCTGGTGGTGCAGGCGTCAATACCAGAGCCACAACTTCCGGAAAGAAGCCTCCACCAAAGGGCAACACCACTGACGAAGGTTCCTCTGGCCCATCCCTATCCATTCTTGCCAACCAACAACGGCAGTTACACAACCTTGTCGATGCCCTGCAAACAAGTCAGAGCTCCTTTCAGTCCACACTAGAGCATATCACACAGCTTGAACTCTCGCTAATGGACGAAGTATGAGGACCGCGTCCCTTCAATCTGAAACGTCGGTTACCAGTACCACAATGGTGATAGACCCCATTCAACCACTCGTTTTCATTATCCCACACACTATCGCCTTTAATCCTCCCTTGTCATTCACGCCTCTATCCCAAGCTGACACAACCACTCCATCCTCCCCTTCTCAATCTACTTTTTCTTATCCCAAATTTCCTTACCTATGCCAAACAGCCCACTCACACCTCGTCCATTCACTAACAACAACTCCCACTCACCTTTCCACCCAACTCCAAAGATTGATCTCCCAAGATTCACTGGAAAGGAAATATTGGGGCGAATGGCTATGGCGGAATGATACTTGAACTACTATCGTGTCCCACTCACGGAGAGAGTAAGCACAACTGCCTGCATGTTCAACAAAATTACCTCTCTGTGGATGACATGGTACGAACAGAGGTTTTCGACGAATGATTTAAGTTTTTTCGTGGACGTGCTCCTTCAATCCTTCGGTACCGGTGACAACTCTACACATATGGAGTTGACGTTGTCTCACATTCAACAGGTTGGGTCAATAGAAGAGTACCGCAAGCAATTTACGCTCCTCTTTTTCCTGTGCAAAACTGGTCTGACCAAAAACTCAAGAATGTGTTCATTGGAGGCCTGAAGGACGAGTTATGCATGATGTACTGATGCTGGAACTGGATTTATTACTCGCGGCGATTTGCATGACACGAAATGTAGAAAACAAGGTGAAGTCACCTTGTGCTTTCAACAGGGAAAATCAAGCACCACGGCTCCCACAAGCCCCATCATCCTCTCATAGGTCCTCAGCGCATTCTGTGACAGCACCACCGTGTACCTATCAGTCGGCCACGGTTATTGGGCCCTTCCACAAACTCACACGGGCACAACTAGATGAGAAGAGGGAAAAGGGAGAGTGTTACTACTGTGACCAGCTCTACGTGCCAACCCACAAGTGCTTGAGATCCATTACCTTGATTATCGAAGTCGACACCTTCGATGAGGAATTTCATGATTGTGCGGGGGAGAAGCACGGTGACGATGGTGGTGATGATTCCGGCACACCACTCACGTTACATGCCCTCACAGGCTCGAAGACAACCCAAACCATGCATCTGCATGGTAAGATTAAGTATTATCCAATCCGAGTTTTGTGGACTCGAGCGCAGCAGTAAATTTCTTGAGCCCTTTCATCGCTGAAAAACTACAGTTGGAGGTGGACTTAATGCACCCTCTGGCTTTCACGAATTCATAAGGGAAACCCATGGTTGCATTGGCCATGGCGAGGAATGTCATTGTGAGAATTCAAGGGTATGAATTCATTGACTTGATTCGTTTGCTACAAGTTGCAGGGTATGATTTAGTATTAGGTGCTGAGTGGTTACAGACGTTAGGTTTTTTCGGATGGCATTTCAAGAATAAAATCATGGTCTTCACAGTTGATGGGCAACCTTACATACATTAGGGATTGCACCCCAGACAACTCCCACCACCACAAACAGATTCCCTCCACCGCCTCTACTCTATCCTTTCCCTACCTGAACCCGAACCCAAACACAACCAAACCCAACCATCTCACAAAAAGCCTGCCCCACTACTCGATCCCCTTCTCCACAAGTTTCGTTCGTTGTTTGAAGCACCAGCGACGCTGCCACCACATCAAGACTATGACCACCGCATCCTTCTTATCCCTGGTTCACATCAGTGGTGACCAAGCCTTACAGGCAAAGCCCAAAGCAAAAAGATGAGGTAGACAGGCAGATTAAAGAGCTTTTGGGTCGTGGTGAGATCAGACCCATTACCAGCCCGTTTTGCTCACCTATCTTGCTAGTGCCTAAGAAGGATAATACACAAAGGCTTTGTGTTGATTATTGAGCACCAAGTGCCATCACCATCCAGGATAAGTTTTCCATTCCCTTGGTTGATGAGTTGCTCGACAAGCTCCATAGAGCTACGCACTTCACAAAGTTAGATCTTTGATCCGGATATCACAAAATCCATATATGCAAACTACGAGTGAAATTGCCTAAACATGAGTAGTTGAGCTGAATTTAGGGTGTTAGCGATCTAATCACGACATATAGATGTGATAGTACAGCGGCATAGAAGTATGGGTGATAAGGGTTAGTATGTGAAGGATCATTTAGATTTTGAGTTGGGTTTGTGGGCTAGGCCATAACCCAATATAAGGAGTTCTCCAATTGCCCGACTCTAAGATGTTGGACATTTTTTGGCCATCCTTAGTTGCATCATAGATGCATTAGTTGGGTGCGCATGCTGAGCTGAGAGCTTGAGCTAACACAATAGGTGAATATGCAGTAGAAGACGAGCAAACAAAAATGAGAAAGTGTTGTTATCACTCTTTTTTTTCTATTTTTGAGGAGTATGGTTTGTCACTCCTTTTTTATTCTTCAGGTTTCTTCATAAAAGGGTAACTACTACAATAGAAAACCTCCCACCGCCCAAACCCCCCACTTCACTAAACACAAATTTGCCATCACCACCGGTATTTTTATCAATTTATCCTCTTTTCTTCCACCGGCTCCATCACTACAGTTTTTCCCTCTGTTCCTTCTATTTCACGTTTCAGTACGCTTGGTCAGCCATAAACTTCTCCACAATCTTGCTCCTATGTTCTTAAGTTCGTCTGGATCCACTGGAGACTTGATCGTCATTTTCTTGTATTTGTGGATTGGTTTAGGGCGTTGGTTGTTTTGGTTGTTTTTCTCGGATGGAACTTTGGGATTGTTGCTTTCATTTTTTTTGTTTATTTTCTCTATTATGTAGGGGTCATTTCCCTGTCATGCTTTTCCTACACCTGAGAAGGGTTCGGTTCCAACTACAATTTTCAGGAATCGAAACCGAATCATATATACATTGAATGGTTCAATCCTGATTCATGAACCTCATTCAATGTATATATGGTTCGGTTCCTTACATTTAAAAAATAGAACCGTTTGGAACCAAACCGGTTCAGGAACTGATTCGGTACCATGGTTCCATAGTTTGGAACCAAACTGAAATCTATGATTGTTGTTTCTACTATATATGAGTCTATACTCATCATAACACATTAAATTATTAATATTAATAAACAAATAAATTTATTAGTTTTCGTATTGAGTGATATAATCAAATAAAAATATTATACAACTTCATAAAAAAAGGTTGACCCATGATATGATAATCACCAAATAAGTCATCCGAGTGACATAAACAAAATAACAAATGACATACCCAATATATTACCCATAATTAGTAACTTTGATGATTTGAGTGACAAAAAAAATAATAAATATTTCATATTAATGATATAATGACATATAATTCAATATTTAGTCAAAATATAGACTATATACGGTTCTCGACTGTTATTTGTAAAATAAAAACGAGAAACTGAAACCGAACTGAACCGTTCGAATACGGTTCGGTTCCTAACAAAATATATGTTCTAAATTTTAGAATCAAACTAAATCGCTCAGTTTCAATTTAATTCTATTCAGTTTTACAGCTTCTAGTTCTAAAGTCCCAGGGCTAACTTTTCCATCGGTTGTGTCCAATTTTCTATTGAGCCATGCCTAATTATCGATCTATCGGCTTTGTCTGATTCTACCAGCTATGTTCGATTTTATAACTATTTTGTTGGTTCTTTTCTATTTTTTTCGCTCGATTCTTCTTCCTTTGTCACTGACTAATTTTTTATGTTTGTTTTTGCGTGGTGAACTTGTTGTATGCTATTCCACTTTGCGTATGTCGGGCGTCTTCAATTTCACAGTTCGGGTGTTTACATTTTATCACTGGTTGCATCTTTCTGTGGCTCTATCCCAGTGACTACCCCATCACTAATTGTTGGTGGGTTGCTCGTGAAGGAAACTGTTAGCATTTTACTGTCAAGTTTCTACATAAGGCGATGTTCTGGAGCATTTGTACGATCTATGCACACTATGTGTTGTAGATCAGCTTGCATTCTACACGATGCTCTCTTTGCAGTTGTATATTTGGCATTGATTATGGTCTGGATTGTTTTTTTAGACATTTAGCGACATTTCTAGACATTTAGCGGCACTTTCCTCGGTCCAAAATTTTGTCCCAAAAGTTTATACAAAGGTTTGACTATTTTGTTCGGGCTATACTATATGGTGTTGTCGTTATGGAATCAATTTTCCTTTCTTGTGGTAGCGCAGAATTAGTTAGTAAGTGTGGACTTAAGTTCTGGCTTTCACCTAAGGAGGAGAAGGGGGTTAATTTTACTCCCATTGTACTTAATACTTGTGTCGCTCCTTGTATTATTTACTCTCTGTAATCTCTTTGTTGCATTAATGCAATTTGTCAGGTCTCTGACCCCTGGAAAAAAAATCTATATCTATTTGTTGATTTTTCTCCATACATATTATCATTTATACATAAATTTCATATGGATAATATTAAAGACAATGGATAATATCAAAGTAACTTCTCTCAGATAATATCATAGTAACTTCTCTCAACTTTCCTTCAATTGTTCTATCACATTCTGACCAATTAAAATCAAGTCTCGAGGTAACTACAAATTAGCAGTAAAATCAACTGCTACTTGTAAACTATATAAATAGGAAAACGTAAAAGTGAAAAAGGGTGGAACACTTGAGCTTTCATTTATTTTGTCATAATAATCCACATACATTGTGCATCATAAACTCGATCGAATGAATGTTCATGTAAGATCGAAGGACATCGATTTCAGAAACTCAAATTCATTTATTGTGGTGAAATTTTTGTTACCACACGAACCAACTAAAATCCAGTTCTGAAAACCAGTCTCTCTTTGAAATAGGGTAAATTATACATAAGGTCATTTACATAAGATTACTTATGTATAAGGTCATATGGTATTTTTAACTCAAATAAGGTCACCTGATTTAACAAAAAACCCTTACATTCAATTTATTTACGTTTAATACCATCTATATGAACCTGCTCTCTTTCTCTCTGATTTCAGACCAAAATCAAACCCAAATTCTCTAAATCAAATCATGCCCTAGCAGAGCTCCATCCCAAAATCAAATCATGAACACTCTCCCTCCTCGGCGTCGCACCCAACAACCTCAACTGCACACCTCCGTCGCCAACAAAGCAGCAGCCTCGCCACTTGCCGCCTACAACTTTGCGCAAAGCAGCAGCCTCGCCACTCGTCGCTGGCAAAGCAGCAGCCTCGCCACTTGCCGTCTACAACTTTGCGCAAAGTAGCAGCCTCGCCACTCGCCACTCGTCGCTGGCAAAGCAGCAGCCTCACGTTCGCCGCCTGCTCGACCTCCAACTAAGCTTCGAACTGAAGCGCCGCCTCGACCTCGCAGCAGCCGCGCGCCTCCATCGAGTCGATCTTCATCCATCGCGCCTCAGCCTTTCTTGTCACTCCGTCTCCGACGTCTCACGTACGCCTCGGACGTTGCAAGCTTGATTTATAGGTTTGCAATCTCTCTCTCTCTCTCTCTCTCTCTCTCTCCCTCTCCCTCTCCCTCTCCCTCTCCCTCTCCCTCTCCCTCTCTCTAAGCGTTGGAGATCTATTTGTATGCAGAAGTGTGCTTTGGTTGTTAAGCAGATTGTTGTGTTTTGGTTGTTACGTACGTAGTAGTGTCTATAATAATCTGTGGTAGTACATATGTTACTCTGTAGTAGTATGTACAGACTGTAGTGTGCTCTGTAGTAGTTTGCAGTATTGTATGTGAGTAGTATGTAGCCCGCTCTGTAGTAGTTTGCAGTGTGTTTTGTAGTAGTTTGTAGTGTGCTCTGTAGTAGTTTGTAGTGTTGTCTGTGAGTAGTATGTAGTCCGCTGTGTAGTAGTTTGTAGTATGCTTTGTAGTAGTTTGTAGTGTGCTCTGTAGTAGTTTGTAGTGTTATTTGTGAGTAGTATGTAGTGTGCTCTGTAGTAGTCTGTAGTAGTTTGTAATGTTGTCTGTGAGTAGTATGTAGTGTGTTTTGTAGTAGTATGTAGTGTCATATGTAGTAGTTTGCAGTGTTGTCTGTGAGTAGTATGTAGTGTCATTTGTAGTAGTTTGCAGTGTTGGTTGTGCATAGTATGCAGTGTGCTCTGTAGTAGTATGTAGAATTGATGTAAGTAGTTTTGATGGTCTATTTTATTGTTTTGCAGAAATGGCACAAATGAAAGACCATAAAGAAACCCAAAGTCCAAATAAGATCGACATTAAGAGACTTTTGCAAAGTCATTGGTGAACTTCATAAAAAATTGCCTCCAAAAACAGTGAGGACGTTGCAAAAAATACCATTTGGCAGTTTCATGAAAAGTACTATAACAATTTGTTAAAAGTACTACTGTAGTTTTCAGAAAATACTACTCTAGTTGTTGGATAGTACTACTCTACTGGAACTTATGCATTCTAACTAAAACTTTGTTGAAAGTACTACTGTAGTTTTCAGAAAGTACTACTCTAGTTGTTGGATAATACTACTTTACTGGAACTTTATGCATAAAAAATATGGATAAAAAAGTGACCTTAATTAGGATAAAAAATATAAAATGACCTGAAAAGTTAATATAAAGAGGCAAAATTTGAAAGACAGAAAATATGGATAAAAAAATGACCTTAATTAAGATAAAAATATAAATTATCTTCAAAGTAAATATAAAATGGCAAAATTGAAAAGACAGAAAATATGAATTAAAGAAAGTGACCTTAATTAGGATAAAAAGTTTAAATAACCTTACGTGTAAAATAGTGTTTCTAATTGACCTTATATGTAATTTATTATTTGAAATAAGCTTATAAGTTTGAAAATACATACGGAAATAAAAATTACCCCCAGGAAATTCAAATTAGCTAGCAACTTTAAGAGAAAGACGTCAAAGTTAGAACAAACGAAAAGATCTTCCCACACAGCAACGATAATCGCAACTATCCTTCGGAAAAATGATCTTCATTAATCAAATTTGCTTGCTCAATATTCGATTTCTCTATAGACTAGTTAATTTCCAAGGGATGAGATACAAATCTCTCTCTGTCTCAACTCTCGACGATTCTACAATATTTCAGTCCACTAAAAACAAATAAGTTCACCATCGTTAACAATGATGGTATCTCCAGATGTTTTTTTTTTCTCTTTTTCCGAAGGTATCTTCATATATTGGAGGTTTCTCATTGTAACTTTTATCAGTAGGAAATGAAATCAAGCTAGCTTCTTAGAAGTGAAACGATCCCTAATATCCTATAGCAAAATTTTTGACACAGTAAATCCTAAAATTAAGTAAAACAACCAAGAGCATAATTTACTGTCTTCCAACTTGGCTAATACAGGAGGGAAGGACAAATCCAATAATAGAAAGATGAACTACCCTACCCAGCATCAGAAACCTAATAAAAACTGAGCCCTCTGTCAATTCAAAACAGTTGAGAACTACCATGCTTATTTCAGAGAAGACCCTCTTTCTTTCTCTTTCATGGCATCCCTGACCACCACATCCTCGCATTCCCTGATCACAAAGAGAACTAGACCCAGAAATAGTATCAAAAGAGGTGAAGACTCGCATGAGATTCCATCCCGTAGTTTTCTACTACCATTAATGATAGTTTTTAAAAATAACTTAATCAAGTTAAACCATCTCGTTCTGAGATTTATCATGTAATCAAATGATCAAAGTACTTGTCACCAATCGAGTGAGTATCGAGATCAAAGGAAGCAACGCAACTGGAAGATTGAAGAGCTTATCACATATCGAGTGAGAGTTTGGATATCTAAGGAAGCAAAACCCCAGTGTTCTCAATACACTG
The DNA here is from genome assembly GCA_946800695.1 of Geum urbanum. Classification (NCBI taxonomy): domain Eukaryota; kingdom Viridiplantae; phylum Streptophyta; class Magnoliopsida; order Rosales; family Rosaceae; genus Geum; species Geum urbanum. The sequence continues at coordinate 36,637,270 of OX327005.1, read as the reverse complement.
TGAAAAGAGTTGCTCTGTTTTGCACTCGTAAATGGTAGTGTAAGGTATCGATTTCTGTGACTCTGCTAAAGACGCGAAAATCCAAAGTCCTAGGTCACTAGGCGAGAAGGACCCATTCAGGCAAGGTTGATACTCTCCTCGTCTTAATCGCTTAAATTAAAAAATCAAACCACTTATATTCACATTCCGTCGTGAGACGGTGGAACACCAGCACACGAAACAGAACACAATAAGCCGACACCTGCAGTTATACTATCCGAAATCAGTAAAAAAAACAGTTTGCAAGAGACTTTCTACGCGCTCCTCGTCAGGGAGATTTTAGAGTCAAACACAAATTATTAGTAATCATCTAACACACAAATTATTAGTAATCATCTAACACGAAAAGAAAATGGAAATTCATATTCATTCAATACGATCCAACTCTGGTGAAAGAATGCAAACTTCCCCCGGATTATATACCTGTAAATTATCTCAGACACATAATTTGAAACTGAAATCACATACATATACTTAACATGATACACATAAATACAACAAGCCCTCTAAACAATGCTTTGCTTATTTCATAGACAAAAATTGCTCCAGTAAATATACTTTAAAGCATATTGGCCAACTGAATATGACACGGACTATTTCAACCAGTTAATAGTCTAATCCGCCATTAATACCAGGACCTATCGAATTACTAACATTGTCCTTGAGACTATATATGCTCGGTCACTCAAGTCCCAAGGGAAGTCCCCACTTTATATAAAAAAGATGACCAATTTACCTTTCTTCAATCCAGGAGAGACATCATCTCCTCGAAACACAAGAGCGAGGCTTTCAACAAAGCATCCGAAGGGGCTCTTATGAAGGTCACATTAAGCGGAGCATCGGTGCTCGAGTGGAGATGAACCTACCCAAATCACGAACATCACATACGCAAATACAAGTACAAATTACATGAGACACTGAAACCCTAGCAAAATAAAAACAAAGCCAATCAAACAGAGGAGAAGAGAGAGTACGAGGTGCGGTAAGACGCGGACCGCGGACTCTCTCGACGACGTCGTCTTGGGAGTCGAAGTCGGAGCGAACATCGAGGTGGAAGAGGCGGGAGAGGAAGGAGCGGCCGAGATGGTTGCGGAGCTTACGGACGGAGATGAGTCACTTGTTGCCGCCGTGCGAAGATGATGCTCGGAACACGGCTGGCTTTCCGCTCCTTGGCCACGATCGTCGGAACATTTTATTTATTGGACTTGGGCTACTGAGACTGCTTAGTGCTGCTAACTGAGAGCGACCTAAATCAACACACAAATAAATGTCTGTCTATTGGGGTTTCTTCATATTTTCTTTGTTGATGCAATTAACGATGATAAGCAACACTTTCTTAAACTTCAACAATGCTGAAAAAAAAATATGGCATATATGGCATCATGTTAAACAGAAATGTGCAAAATATCAAATCAATTCCCACCCATTTCTGTACAATTCTACACTAGCTTTCTTCTAGTTAGTTGTGAAATACGCTGACTGCAAATGGGTTCACAGGATATTCCATGAACCCAATCCATGATCCCCCACGACAATTCTCTCTAGTCGATAAAACCAATTCACATCCCACAATTTCACCTAAAATATCACTTCAAAGTAGTTGTATGCAGTAGCTAGCTGGTCAGTTTCTGTATGCGGTACGAAATCAAAAGATGATGTCCATTCTAGAGCTTGCCATTCCTAGTCCTGTGTGAAACCATCCCAGTCTTTTTGATATCTTTCAGTTTCACATCTTGTGAAAGGTAGGAGAGTGATCCTGGTGGCATGCTGTAGAAACAGAAAATAAAAAGCACATGTTAAAAAGACAAATGCCATTATGGGACCTATGCACAAGACATTAAACAGAAACTCAGTCAGCCAAGACACTTAAAACTTCACCCAGTAATAGGCGGCACAATTTCACAATGGGAGCTGACCTTGTTTCATCCATGAATAGAGGTTGGACAACGTAAACAAAAATTGAGGGGTACAAGAACCAGAAGAGAAATCATGAAGGTTGTTTCTTTCCTTTACATCATCATCATAACTCTATTATAAGGTCAGTTTTCATAAAATGTACAATTCATGCAAAGGATTTGGAAAATACTCACAAAGAACTGACAACTTCAGGTTCTGTAGGTCTATGAGCCTTTTAAGGGTTCATCTTCTGTAATTGATACAGCTGGAAGCAGTAAAGGATATTGTAGGGTGTTCATAATGACTTGGTTGTTTCTCAATCCGGAAAGTTTTAGATGTTTGACAAAAAGAATGACCATCCCAATTTCTTTATCAAAGCATTCAAGATAACAACGCATCTACTTCTGTACATCAAGTGTAAATAACAAAACAAACAATCCAGCTATAGAAAGAATACCTCCAACCGAAGAAATAGACCAAGCAGATGGATTCCCTGGAGAGTTATAGTTCTTCCATTAGCTGGACAGATAGCTAAGAAGTTCTGGACGATTATGTCCTCATGTGGCTTGTTTTTAATGCTAGATGTCTCTGAGTCATGAATATGCTCTCCTATGGAATAGTGCCCCAATAAACATAAATATCTAAGACCATAAATACCATATTCCCACGAAAACACAAAGATCCACTTGATATTCAGGTTTGCATCCATTTTTCTATCCAAATGTTCTTGAACTGCTCATTTCCACCTTTCAAATACAAAATAAAATCACATAAGATAATTCATTCCAAGATCAAATGCTAAAGTGACTAAAACTCGAAGTTTATTCATACGTCTGAATGGCTTCAATCATATTTAGCAAGACGTGCAGATCTTAGTGCTAGGGGAAGGAATCAAAATAAACACTGAAATTTTAAACATATACAATCATGAGTTGAATGAATAAAACAATCCCACTACAATCCAACATAAACAGAGTTCAGATCAGTGCAAATTTGCATATAGCTTAAACTCCTATTGCCAATGGAGAGGAATGATACAAATGCATGTGCATTTTATTTTCATGTATGTCCTGGCTATCAACAAAACATAGTTCGGAAATGCCACGACATACACATCAACTGAAGATCAACAACTTCCCATGCAAAATAAGCACCAACCAGCTTTGCACTCGACGCTAATGTTCTGGTTATACCCGTGGTCAGTTGTGCTCAGCAGCACTTAGAATGTGAATCCACTAGTGGAGAATTAAATGGCAGTTGAAATAAATTATCTACCATTGATACAAAACTAGTAGTACTTGAGCACAACAGACCACAAACCAAATCACCCGAGAAACATGGTTGTTACACTTGATGAGCAACATCAGCACATGGCAGAGCTAGAGAATATCAGTACTAATTGAATTCTTGATGAGGTAGAAAGAGCATAGTCCCTTTATCAGCAGTCATCAGACAGTAACACATTTCAACTCTACTGACGACAGGTATCAAATTAAGTAAGCTGACTTGCTAACCTTGTAATGATTATCGAGAAAAAGGGTGGTGGAGTAGTTAACAGATTTTAGCAGCAGAGTGCCATATGCTCATTCAGCCCAATCCTCCAGTGAGTCATCAGATCGTGAACAAGTGAATATCAATCATTGGGTAGAAAACAGATTACTTTCTGTCAGATGTCTCTTCATGCAGGAGCCAATGGATATCCTGCTCAATCAGTTGAGAATGAAACAAAAAATATAAGAAAGGATAAGGAAACAAGAGAAATATTGTTCTTCTCTTTCATATAGAAATCAAGCAAATATGAAAAATCTAACAGGTAGCATTATATTTTATGCTAGCTGAATACACACCTTGAGGTAACACAATCACATAATGCAACAAACTAAGAGAGCTTCAAACTTTTCTCAGGTATGTAAATTGTTATTGTATAGTCAGACAAAGTTGCGACCCAAAAAAAAATCTCTTTTAATTGATCAATGATCTTAATCATCTATACCTGACAAAAGAATAGGTAGCAACAATGCAGAAGAGAAAGGGTTTAGACAGCATCTGATGATAAGTGTCATGTAAAAGAATATGGTAATAGCAATGTACTGCAGTAAGGAAGAGAAGGGAGTTAGTAAGACAAACCATCTGGCATATGCTATCCGATAGTTGAAGAGCTTCATCCCACCTGTTATCTTTAATAAGCCCTTTGATGAGGTGGACCAATGTACCCAGCTCTGGATAACCACCCTGCCTAATCATTTCCGCAAACATCTGCAGTGCCTTATCAGCCTTATTTGCATGTGATAGGTTTTCGATCAGTAAAGTATACATATTCTTGCTTACAGAAGTAAAAGGAGTAGAAGAAGAAATCTCTTCATGCAGCTCAAGAGCCACTTCTAGTCGTCCAGCCTTCACAAAATTATCAACCAAAACTCTGTATATGTGAACCATTGGCAACGAATCACTCTCGCTTATCTCATTTAACAGCCCGAGTGAGGTTATGAACTCTCGGTTGTAACCTTCAATAACTTTACGGTAGCCTGCCAAATGCTTTGGCCAATATGTTTGTTTCATTTCTTCCAAAAGTTGATGAGCTTCATCCAAAAGGCCACCCCCACAGCAATGGTTTATCAAAACCATGTAGGTTATAAAATTGGGCGCACATCCCTTTGAGCTCATTTCTTTAAAGAGCTCAAGACATTTTTTGTATTTTCCTGCTTTCCCAAGGCCATCTATCATTGCAGTGTAAGTCACAACGTTTGGATAACATCCTTTTTCTTCCATCATTAGCATAAGCTTATGAGCTTCATCTGTCTTTCCAACCTTACAAAGGCCATCGACCATCTCTGTATAGATAACAACATTTGGTGCACATGAGTTTTCTAACATTTTAGACAAGACTTTTAATGCAAGATCCAGTCTTTTATCCTTGAACAATCTGTCAATCAAAGAGCTGTATGTATACACAGTTGGACTATACCCATGCTCCGACATTTTAGCAAACACCTCTTGTGCTTCATCGAGCTTTCCAGACTTACAAAATCCATCTATAAGAGCATCATACACAATATGGTTAGGTTCACAGCCATCTACCAACATTGCATCAAATAACTCACGGGCCTCTTTGACCTTGTGGGCTTTGCATAAACCATCAACCAAAGCTCCATAAGTATGAACATTAGGTTCTTTCAAACTCTGATCATCAACTGTAAAGTACATATTAACATCAGGGACTTCCAAATTACCTCTCATTCTTGCATAAATCTGTAAAGCCTTTTCAGTTTCCCCAGCTTTACAATGGCCATCAATCAAAGCATTATAAGTAACAGCATTGGGATTGCAACCTTGAGTCAACATCATCTCAAAGAGTTGATTTGCGTCAGAGACCTTCTTTGCTTTAAGGTATGCATGTATAAGAGCAGTATATGTTACCACGTTTGGTGCACAACCATTTCTTACCATTTCATTGAACCAGCTCCGAGCCTGTTCAATGAGGCCAGCTTTAGAAAAACTATCGATTAAGATAGTAAAGGTGTAAACATCAGGAACAACACCATTTTGTTTCATTTCTTGAAACAACAAAAAAGCTTGTTCTACCTTGGACGCATTGCACAAAAAGCCAATAACTTTAGAGTATGTACTACTGTCGGGAATAAAGCCCTTGCTCATCATTTCAGAGATAACCTTGTAGGCCTTGTCAAATTTTCCATGACCACAAAGACACCGAGCAAAATTGCTTATGTTTGCCTTATTCAAAACTACACCTGCATTCAGCATCTCACCATAAGCTTTTTCAGCCATGTCTAACCTATCTACACTGGGTAATTCTTCCTTTCCACATATACCACCAATCAAAATATTGTAAACCACATAGCCTGGCTGGCACCCACATCTAACCATTTTTGTAAGTAACTTATAAGCATATGAGTAATCTCCTGATTTACAATAAGCATGAACAAGAGAATTAAATATCCTAGGGCTGGGATAACAACCTTCCGTGATCATCATGCTAAGAATTCTCTTGCACCTGCCGAGCTGTTTTTTTCTCAAGCATCCGCAAAGCAAAATCCTATAAGTTACAACATTAGGAATACAAGAATCACAGCGCATTCTGCTCAAAAAATCCATAGCTTCCTCAAAAAGTGAAGCTTCACACAATCCAGATATCATCTTTGTATAAAGAACAGTATCAAGCACAAACTCTTCCTTCTCAATCAATGCGAGAGCTTCCTTCCACCTCCCAGCTTTGCACAGAGCATGAGCGAAACAACCCAACGTATACTCATCCATCCTAAACCCCAACTCCAACATCTCCCCATGAACCAAGTGCGCCGTGTCCAGCCTCTCAGCTCTCAAAAACACCTGAACCAAAGCATTGTAAGTCGCATGACTTGGCCTGTATCCAAAGTCCTTAAGCCTCCCCAGCTCTTCCAAAGCTACATTCCACAACCCATTTCGACAACACTTACGAATCAACACATTAAGTAGCTTCCCAAGTACCTCCCTATCATCTCCCTTAATCTCTCTCAAGAAATGTTCCGGTACTCTGTCATCATTACTACCGTGCTCCAACGACTCTAGCAAAGCATTATACACAGCAGCAGTATGAGTATAACCAATCTGTCTACCTGCCCATATGAAAAACTTGACACCCAACTCAGGATTCTGTACAAGACTCAACACCTCCACCACCAAATTGGGATTCAGATTATCCCTAAACTTCCTAAGAAACTTGTGGGTTTCATCCCCAAAAGAATCTACAGTGTTCCTAATGGCATTAGAAATCAAAACGGCGTCGTTAGAGAACTTATCTGGGACAGGTTTGAGCGGTGGTGCAGCAGTGGAGTCCAATAGTGAGTCGCGGAGGAAGTCGAATTCTTGGGCAGAAATGGACTCAGGGAAGTCGCCGGGGTCGAACAGGCCGTCGAGATTGTCCGGCGGAGAGGTGCAGACGAATCTTGCGAAGAGAGTGAGGTGTTTTTGGTGGCGTAATTTTAGTGGAGATTGGAATGGGTTTGTAGAGAAAAGAGGAGACGACGACGACGATGACGATATGGTGGAGATTGAGTTCAACAGGAGAGACTGTAACTGTCGTCGTCTGCTCATTTCTTTGTGGCCGCTTCAGTTCTTCAGTTCAGGGTTTATTTCTGGGTTTCTTCTGCACTCCTTAACAGAGAGTTTTTTTCTTCTAAATCATGGTAAATTGGAAAACAACGTGGACGGGTTATTTTTACTTTTTACGGGAAACGTGGGATGCCGATTCTCGTTTATAACAAAGAATTACAACACTACCATTAACAAGAAAAACGTCTTCTTCGAGTGGGCTTTGACCCGAGATTAATTTTTTGGTTTTTATTTTTAGTTTGTTTAGCTTATCGGTTTTGATTTATGTATTTCATACTAAGAGGTGCATTGTTATCTAGTATAGATTTGCTTCTTCAAATGAAAGAAGGTTATTCTAGGTGCGTTGATGTATTCTGACAAATTTTCAATATATAACACCATGAGTGCGCTGTTTTTTGTCCAAAAAAAATTAACAAGACAAACGTCTACATTAATCTAACAAAATTAGTCAAACTAGCCCGAATAATCTACCAACAATAAACTCAAAAAATAAAACATACCCCGAATTCGTAACCAAAATATTGCGCGAGACGGAACGATAAACAATACTCATCATGCTCGAACTTATTACAGTACTAGAAAGAAAAATGCTGAAATAAAAAGCAATAAAATACTACTCGCAAGGAGTAGATCCAACTTCATGTTCCTCGGTCTCATCGACTGCCTCTTCAATCAGGTATATATGTTCTGCATCCCCATGATCTGTTACTTCATTGACCCCATGTTCACCAAACACCTTCGAGTTCTACTTCCACTCTTTCACACACGGTGTGTGTGATCTTCAAGAAAGAGAACTATCTCCTTTCCCACTTGTCCAGGCTTACAATCTTTATCTCCATACCTTTCATCGCAGTTATCTGCCTTCTTTGTTCTGGGATAGCAATTTTCTGACGCGCGCGAAGCCGCCTCTTTAGCTTATGCTCTCTCTTCATCCTCAAATTCCAGCTTTTTTGGTTTGTTTTTTGATCCGCTAGGGCATCCTAGTCTTGAGATCTTGGCTGGTGAATTGAGGAGCAAATCATTCTTTTTCAAAAGTGCCAAATCAATGCACTTCCCAAGGCTGAGGTTGTTCTTCCTCATAATACAATGCTTTTTAACAACCGGCTCCTCTTCCTCCACCTCCTTTTGCTTGGGAAGACTCTCTCTAACACACAACTCTGATGTAACACCCGAGATAGTAGACATCAAGGGTCTTGACACCAAAGAGGGCATGACAATCTATGAAACACGACAAGCAATGTTAATATTAGGGTTAGGGTTTGCATGCAAAACCCTAGTCTGACGTTCTGCCTCCACCGTGGTTCCTCCTCAGGTTGCCCAATGAAGCTAGTAGCCGACTCCAACACAATGCTCTTTGACATGTCAGGAGCTCTTAATTATGCAACCCACTTTAGGGTGTTCGAACAATCCACAGGTGTGACGGTACTCACAGTTGTCATGGGCGGATCCCGGAATTAAAATTTGGGTGGGCTGTAATTTACTATGCAGCAAACGATTTTTTTTTTTAGGTTTGTAACCTATTGGGAGGCTCATCCTCACGCATTTATTATTATATATAAGAAAAATATACATTAGAGGGGACATAAAATCAAACTCCGTGAATTAAAATATTTACATTATTATTAACTAAATCTCGCCCTCCACTACAACATTTTTGCTCATTACCGGCGATTTGGAAACTAAGGCCGACGATTTTTTAAATCTTCAGCAATAGTTTTCCATTATTGCCGGCGATTTGGGGGAAAAATCGCCGGCAATAGTATTATTGTCGGCGATTTTTCCTCCAAATCGCCGGCAATAATTGGCCGGTAATAAAAAAAAAGTATTGCCGGCGACTTCCATGCAAGTCGCTGACAATACTTTATTATTATTATTATTGCCGGCGACTTGCATGGAAGTCGCCGGCAATACTTTTTATTTTATTTTATTACCGGCCAATTATTGCCGGCGATTTGGAGGAAAAATTGCCTGCAATAATGGAAACTGTAGTGCTCTGAGGTCCCCTAACTTCAAATTCATCAACAACCAAATCATTATCAATACTATTAACATACTGTCTTTTAATATAGAGAATCATGCTATCATCAAGAAACTCTTCACACATCTTATTTCGAAGAGCATTTTTCAAGATGTTCATAGATGAAAATGATCTCTCTATTGTTGTATGAGACACAGGAAGAGTCAACAAAAGACATTAATTTATAGATCATCGGGAAGAATGCATACTTTCTTATTTCTACCAACCGTCGACACAAGTCTAATAAAGTTGATGTCATGTTGAATCGTACATCCCTCTGAATATCTTCAAGAAAATATCCACACTCCATCTCAAGAAAAAGTATATCAGTAGACATAAAATCTTCAAGATAAAACTTCACAACAAGAATACGAATATCTTCAACATTGAAAGATTGGAAATTATCACAAGGATCGAATGTTGCACTAAAAACAAGGAGCTCCAATGAAGTCTCTATAATTCTAGTATCCAACTCTGCTAGCTGAAAATCTATCACATCATTTAGAACACTAACTCTATAATAATGCTCATTTGTAATAAAATTTCTTTGTTGACACGCTCTTGGGTTTGTACCTTCCGTATAAGGAGCACACATATCTGGCATAACAATATCATGCTCTTCACAAAATAATATTACCTTTGCAATCAATTGATCCCAACCATTCTCTCTCATCGCCTGAAGTTTAGATTTTGTTAAACTGAGAAAGCTCAAAGCATTTAAGATGTCTATGGCTTTTTGTTGCAATGCTTGACAAACAAACTCAGTAATCTTCATGACATCATGCATCAACAATAAACAGAACACAAAATCAAAGTCCCTCAAAATCTTACCAACACTTTTTGCTTGGCCTTTCACCTTTGACGGCTCATTTGCTTTCAAATCTGCAAAAGTCAATCGAATAGCTATAAACAAATTTATCAAACCTGATATAGAGCAATGGTACGAACCCCAACGAGTAGCTCCTGCTCGTGGCAAACCGCTAATCTAATTAACTCCTGAATCTGTTTCAAGTGTACCAGCAGCTACTAACTCTGCAATTTCTTCTTCTCTGATAGATTTTAGCATTGAATGTCATTTTGCAGAAGAATCCACAAAATTCACTACCAAATTGAGTTTAGAGAAAAACTCTCAAATATCATCAACTCCTGTAGCAACAGCATTCAATGTCAGTTGTAACCGATGAGCTAAGCAATGCACATAATAAGCATATGGACACTCTTCTAAAAATAATGCTTGGAGACCATGAAACCCAACCCTTATGTTGCTAGCACCATCATATCTTGACCTCACATATTTTCCACCGGAATATCATACTGAGCAAGAACTTTAGAAATCTCATTTTTCAAAGTTAGAGAACAAGTACCTGAGAGACTAATGACTTTGAAGAACCTTTCAATAAGCAATCCATCAAGATTAACAAATCGAAGCATGATAACCATTTGTTCCCTTTTAGAAGAATCAACTGACTCATCAACAAGAAGGCAATACTTTGCATCTCCCAATTCTTCACGAATTTTGGTGATGACTTTGTTGCCAAGTATATTCAAGATCTGCTTTTGGATTATTGGAGAAATATACTTGGCATTCCCTGGAGCATTCTGCTTGACAACCTTCTTGACTTCCAAATTTACTCTTGAAAATGAATCTATAACTGGATCAAAGTTACCCCCATTTAACGAGTCAACTTATTCATCATGACCTCTAAAAGCACATCTTTGTCTTGCTAACAACCTCATTGCCTCTATGGTGGTAAGACGTCGAAGTCAGTTATCCGCAATTTCCTAAGCTGATTGGGCGCTAATCACTATTTCAATATGTACAAATGGGTTCCTTAAGTTTTCCCATTTCAGCATAGAAGTGTTATGCACACTGTTAATGTCCATCCCGATATGCTTGAGAGCAACAGATTGCTTAGACATCATATTCTTCCAACCTCGAGCTCCTTTCTCAGTGACTGTAGGATGTTGAGATGGATAAGAATCAAAGAGAAAACAAGAAAAACAATACACTGCATCTATTATAGAAGAATACTCAAGTTAAGGCCAATTTTTAAACCATTTAAAATTGAATCTCTGACCTTGACTCTCACCCTCAATAGAGACCTGATAAACACTCAACTCGGGTTGAAACGGTCTCATAACCACATATGCTCTTTGAATATTTTCAAGATTGTTAAAAGGATATGAACAAATTCGTCTTCTCTTTCCCGGATCACTGTTAGGACTATAATTGTGTTCCAATTATGTACCTAACCTTATGCTTAAAGCTTGTCTTCTTGGAATAAAGCATCGTTTTTAATACATTTCCTTGTCATGCTAGGAAATGGAGAGTTTACGAGGAAACGAGCTAAAAGATGGAAATTAATCACTTTTTGGAGAAGCCCAGCAAGTTTCGGAAGCATTGGGAGAAGAAGGAGCAAAACCAAGAAAATGACAAAAAGTCAACCGTTGGTCAACCCCAGTCGGCCAACGGTCAACTCCGGCAAGCCCTTGTCGGAATGTGTCAAGGCCCAAGACTTCAAATCCAAGCCCACAAGCCCAATTGAAGAAGATATTTTGAAGAGTCATGTGTCACTCACATATTGGTGCATAGTGAGTCATCTTTGGACCACCAACATGTCCCTAAAATTATGGATCATGTCTTGATTTATTTTTGATTTATTTCAAAGCCAAAATATCTCCCATTTAGCCTTAGGGTCGAGCTCCCCCTTGGACAATAATACAACTCACCTCTTTTTTTAGTTTTTCATAGTTTTAGTCTCTCTCTTAGGCCTCCATCCATATCTATACCCAATAACCATCTCCTCCACCTCAAAAATACTCATTAGTACCATCAAAAGGCTTGAAAACCTTCATCACCACCACCATACTTTCATTTACACCATCTTCTCCTAAGCCTAAGGTGGGTGATTCAAGTTCTTAGAGCATATGAGCATATTTGGAGCAAGAAGGGAAGGAGAGCTTAGAGCTTTTGAGACTCTTTGGTTATCTCTTCTCCTATTTGTTTCTAATTTATGTATCTATACTATATCTTAGCTATGGGTAGTGAGTAGTTGTCTTTTGGAAGGTTAGGGTTTAGCCCTAGTCAATTTGATGTACATACAACTATGTTTTGAGTTATAGATTTGGATTTAGTTTAGTTTATTACATGTTGTGAATGAGTTTGATAGCTTGTGATGTGATTGTGGTATGTTTGCATATTTGGGCTTGATTTAATGTTTTCATATTCATGTCTTGGCCATGACTAAGTTGAGATGTGTTTAAGTAAGCTAAAAATAAACCTAAGTGAATTAGTCACTCACCTAAGGAAGATAAGCATGTAAACATGACTTAGGTCTACACTTAAAAGCTTGGGCTTAAGGTTTGGTTTTCATTTGGCTTGAGCATAGACCGAAGCCTTCTTGAAGTCCAAATAACTCAAGGAGCTTTGATCAAGCTTACATTGACTCGAAATGGCTTTGTAGCTAATTGTTACTTCTTCTAATTCATGTTCTACAAGGTGTGGATTAGGAAAGTCATTAGAACATACATTCATGTCCTCTAATAGGAACTTAGGAAGGAAAGTCATCCACATTTATCATAAGTGATCACATATTGTACTCATTAGGCATGCATGTGGTACGATTAGGATACGATTCGTAATTGAGTTGCATTCTAGTTTCGGTTTGCTTTATACTTGAATGTTGGACCGGAACACTTCTAGTGCCCTAATGGTTTAGGAGATTTGGTTCACAACCAATGGTGACACCAAAAGATCATGAATTGGACAAACGCATATGAATCGAACTAAACTCATAACTTGGACATTGTTTGTACATTGAGTTAGCTAGTGGCGATATCTCTAGCTGACAAAATATTTCCTTTGATTTGCTTTACTTTATGTTTTCACTTTATTTAGTTAGTTAATCAACAATCAACTTGTATAATCACTCACCGTAATTGCATCATCCTTTGCAATGCTAAGTCTCCAAAGGACTTAGTAGTGTGAGATACATTTCCATCTTTTCTTTTAGTCTTTGTGTCAAGCTAGTGTCTAGTTGTCCGTAGTCTTTGTGCTTTTCACTCCGAGCTAAGGAATCTAAGTGCTTAATCCTCGTCGGTTCGACACTCGATTTATTTTTCCATACTATTATTTATCTTCGTATACTTGCGAGTGAAGATTGTTCTTGCACTTATGAGTTAGTCAATAGCTTACTAAGTGTGGGGGTATACATCTTCGAACAATCACGTTCAAGGCAACTTAAATCAAAATGAAATTCTTCTGATGGGAAGGATAGCAAAGGATCAACATGATCATCATTCACAAAATTAGGGATGTCATTAACCGAATCTTCTGTCATAGATATACTCCCACTCCCACTCCCACTCCCACCCTCATTCCCACTCTCATTATCATTCCTTTCACCTGACGAATTATTTGTTGTAAACCATGAAATAAGATTTTTGTAACGTTTGGGTTTATGGTGATCCGTCATTGTACTTAATGTGTCAAACCTATAAAATTTTATACATTTAATTAGGACATTATAGTTTTACAGATCTGCACACAAAACCCATATTCCATATTCCACTTCAACACTCAAAACTAAAACTCATAAAAAACATAGCTAACCAAATTAGTTTAAACACTAAAAACATAGACTATATTCTTGTACTAAATCGAAATTGAATTTAAACCCAAGACAATATATCATTCATACAATGCTCTCTCTAACTATTATTCCATTAATCCAACAAAATTAAATTGAAATTTGTAAAAATTAAGGGAGAGGAAAAGGGAGATACCCGTGAGGGTCAGTGGGTATGGCAGTCGGTGGGTCGCCAACAAAGAGATCGTAGAAGTTTGGAACTGAGAAGTGAGCAGGGAGAGAGAGAGAGATAGAGAGAGAGAGAGAGAGAGAGAGAGAGAGAGGCAAGCTTGGGCAGTTGGGCATAGTACAGATCGGTTTTGTCATGGGCTAACTGCTTAGTAAAAAAAAATTAATTACCCAAATTTTGGACTGGATCTGCCACTTCCTGCAACCATTAATAACGAAACTTTAAATAGATCGTGACTCCTGGTTTGAATTCAAAAGTTTGCATTGGAAACGGTTGCGAAACCCTAGATGATATCGAATTTCGATTATGAACTCATGTAACTCCCCATCCTAAACCCGGTTGGTAAATCTTGATGAATATCTCGAGATCATTCGCCATCATTCTCATTGTTTTCTTGGTGAACACAATTAAATCTAGTCCCAGAAGTTCAACCCACATCGACATAAATAGAAGTGGGACTTGCATCAGATCACCTCTGCCAATGAAACACGCCAGGATTAGACATGACCATAAAACCACGGACCTCCCTCAAGAACATGCTTTGCCTCTGCCTCCTTAGTGAATTCCATCAGTGATCCTCAATCATTCGAATGGTGAGGCCTAAACCATTTCCCCAAATCGAGCCTAGGGTTACGGCCATTGCAAGCATGTTTTTTTTCCTTTCACAGAAATTAGTCACGCGACCACAAAGGAGTGGTTTTAGATCCCTGAAGCCCCATTCACAACAAAGGAGGTGCAGCCCTCTTCTAATAAGGCCAGTGAAGCTATTAGCTACCCAGATATCAAATTTGCATTGAAGTACAATGATTACTTGGAGAAGAAACATGTTGAAATCTTGAAGAAACGGTTCAGAGATGCAACGACGGCTTCTAGGGTTTTTCACTTTAGTTTATTTAGAGGATTCAATCCTATTTATTCATTAATTGAATAAAACTCTAAAGAAAATCATGTGACTTTTGCGGAAGTATTTGATGTATAAGTGAATTTTGGGTTACTTGCACCTTACAAAATTCCTGACTCCATTATGATAAGTTCAGCCAAAAATGGCAACGATCCAGTTCCTTACCCAAATTTGCAAGTTGCTATCAATTGATAGCTACTTGTAATTAATTTCCAGTCTTACATAATATATATATATATATATCAACATCAAATACGATGATTTTAAAGATTTCAGAGATACACGATGTGGGTTGTGTCTTTAAAGTATACGAAGTTATCACTATTACACAAATGCCTTCATACAATTGAATGAAAGAGTTGTCTAAGGATATAAAATTATTATATTTTGAGTAGTCAACAATATACATATCAGACAACTGAGAAAATCGGTTGTTGAAGAAGAAATCCAACGACTGAAATTCAATTGTATGAAGGGTCTCAGAGTGAAATTTTTTAAGAGTTATCAGTATCAAATACCTACCTAATCAAACGATTAGTATCTGTTGTATGATATAATCATACGGTAATTGCCAATAAATATGCTAATTTTTCTTTTACATTCTCATGAAGATGTTGATTGGTTTGATTCATTACCACCCAATCTCTCTTGAGTTTCTTCAATAAAAGGGTCGTGTTCTCTTAAAAAGAAAACAATCGGGTTGGGCCATCGAGTGACTAGCGAGTTGCGGGCATTTCACGTCCACACATATATATGTCCTCACTCCCTCCATGGAGGTAGTGGTTGTTAATGCCTGGGACAAGCTTTCCTATAATTTTTTAAAATCCAGGCCTGGATTTTGAAAATGAATTTGATGCCTATGGGCATGGGTCTTATCAACTTTTTTTGGGCCGGGTCTGGCTAAATTTATTGGCCCAGTCGATTGGCTTTATTTTTTTATATAAAATAAAAGAGTTCAACAATTAGTATTCTAAATCAAATCTTAATAAAAAAAATCATTATAAGATAGGTCACCTTGAAAGTTTTCGTTCGAGAGTATTTCATTTGCCTTTCGATATGACCAAGAGAGTAACTTCCTTTTATAAAATACCAAAACCTTCCTTAAAAATAAGAACTTTGTTTCGACCTACAACATCATTATACGATAATCGAAACTTATGTGGTTAGTCATTAATTAATTACGTTAATCGTCAATGGTAATTAGTTTCTATCGTTAATAACTTTTGCTGGTGTTTCGTCGAGATTTTATCGACTCTGCTTTTCGAGAAATTTCTTTGGATTAAGTTGTAGAGTTTGTCGATAGGAGTTTGTGGCCATGTGAGTGTTAAAATCAAAGTTACGACGAAAAAGTTAGGTCAGCAAAAAATTTACGGAAATATCGGAAAATGTTTTATCTTAAAATTGCGGATATAAATACGGGTTTACATATTGGAAAAGTTAGAAGTTTCCTTATTTAGCAACTGGGTTGACCCCACGTTGACCGAGTTTCCCCAACCTGGCATCGCTGCCTGAGGCGACGGCGACGACGCGACGATTTTCGGCCACCTTTGGCCGTGAAATTAGTCAGGAATTGTTGGGCTCGATCTCCTCTTTTGTTTGGTGGGTGCATCATTGGCTTTGGTGGCCGAAGGAAGACGAATCGAGGCGGTGAAGTTTGCCGGATTCGAGTTAAATTCCTCAACAACCGTGGCAGTGCTCACAGCAGCGTTGGACGTCGAACCCATAAGGGTTTTGAAGCCCAGGCGGAGCCGAGTCAAACGTGACACGTCTCGGCCTTTGCCGTGGCCGGACGACGGCGATTAGACAAATTGAATTTCTGGTGGGGTTTTTAGTTTTCCGGTGATTTTGAGGTTTTTCGGTTTGATTTTGATGTTGTGTTGTACTACAATATTGTTGTGCTTGTTGAGATGAACATTTTGATATGTAGGTTGCTCGATTTGGAGCCGATGGGATTCCAGCCGCCGCCGCCGGTGGTGCATGGCAGAGCTCTAGCAAGGTGGAATTTTCGACAAAATTTTATGTCATTCCGCTCATATTTCCATGTCGAACACAATTGTGAAGTTCTTGAATGGATTTGGACTTGATTAGTTTAGATGTGTATTTAATCGGATAATAATTAATTAATTTCAAGATATTATTAACGGACGAACCGACTATCGATTTAAATTCGAGTCGCTCGATATTTGAGATTTATGTTGTGACTCTAAAATTTAGTTATAGTCAAGGAATGCAAGGAACTGAATTCGAAATTCGAAATTTGGTTAAGTACGTTTTTAGTCGGGAACTACGTAATTCGAGAATGCTTGACTCTCAACATTTTTGCGTATGGGATTACGAGCTTAGCTATTCAATATCGACGAGTAGATATTAATTATAATCGTATTTTTAGGATTATGAGTTAGCGGGCTGTGTCGAATGATTGTTTCGCTGATTAGTAAGTTACGGCTTTATGAATATCCCGACATTGTACGATGAGTGGACCTTTATTTTCACAGTTGATTTCGAGTTCATTTTTATGCTTTACGCTTTATGATATGTTTTTCTTAGCGTTTATTTGGAGGTTTTTATTTGTGATGGTATAGCAGTACGTAGCATCGATGCACTTGTTATCCGGCTGATTACTGGATAGTCTTGATTAAGGGGAGGTTAGGACAAACACCTCGTCTAGCCTATCACTAAGTTTTTATATTGAGTTTCTTGGGGAGGATAGGTCAAACTCCTCATCTGGCCACCTCCATGTTCATACCGTTTATGATTATGGAACTCGCAGTTTTTATGTAGTAGCAGCGGAAAGGCACTTATAGTATATTTTATTGTTTTACATTGATTATTAATTTTTGTCCACTCACGCTAACATTTATATGTTTTTATCTGCCTTTCTCTAGGCCTTTCAGCTTTCCGTGCCCAGATTGCAATGCTTCTCCTTAGCTGAATTTTGATCTCTTGAGGTTTTAAGTCCACCGGATTATCATACATTCCTGTAGGTTTCGGCCACTAGCAGTGTATTTTCATATGTTTTATTCTGCTCCTAGAAATCGCTCTGAACACTAGTGTTGTAAATATTTTTCAGTATTGGTAGTGAATTGCTAGTATTGCTGGATTATGAGTTTTCAGTTCCGTATTATTATTCCAGCAATTTAATTAATTTATTTTCTGCACTTTATTAAGAAATCCGGATGGACATTGGTGGTCCACGGTATTGTTATGAAAAATTTGAAGTGTGATTTTCTTGCAGGTTTTTGGTAGTCCACTTCATAGAGAAAATTATATCGATTTTTTTATAGAAATCCGTAGTTTAGGTCTTGTCGTTAGGGCGTGATCCTAGATTACTAGTTAATCTAGGGTTGGTTCCTTTCAAACTCTGGATGTTTGTGTGTTGGGAATGAAATATGATAGAAAGAGTTCAAATATGTAAGAAGTTGGTGTTTGTCAAATAGTTAGTCTAAGTTCAAAATTTTCCCGTTAGTGCATGACCATTTGGCCTTTTGTAAATTTGAAGAAGTGAGTTGCCCTAAGAAGAGTGAATCTTCTTCTTGCATATAAGGAATAAGTGTGTGTACACATTGACTCTGGAAAATAATTGTGCTCCGATCTTCTCAATAGAGAAAATTGGTGAATTGTGACCTAGCGCCGCCGGCTAGGGTTGTCTTGTGTGCTTTGCCACACCGATACTCTTGGCCCCTCCCTTCTTCTTCCTTAATCCTAACGACCTTCTCTCCTTCTTTTAGTCATTCTTCTCTTTCCCTTGATTCCATTCCGCTCGAATAGACCCGCTATTTCGATTAGGGTTTCTGATAGGAGATAGGCAGTGTTGACATCTTGAATTGGAACATGCGTGGTTCCAGGTTAGATATGAAGGTGGATGCGCTACGTTCCTTGGTATTCAGTAAGAAGCTAGGAATCGTCTTCCTTCAAAAATCTAAATGCAAGACTCAATCTCGATTTGCGTATATCAAATCACAGCTAAGGTTTCGGCAAGGTATGATGATTGAATGCTCCAAAACTAGTGCAAGTGATCTCATGTTGTTCTGGGCGGATGCACTACCCAAAAAATGCACTTAGGCAAATAAAAAATTTTGTCACCTAAGGTTCGTCATCTAAGTGTCGTAGTCTAAGTAGCTAAAAGAATAAACTTTTTTATTTCGTCGTCTTAGTAACAACTTAGACGATGAAATGAACTTCGTCGTCTTGGTTTATAGACGACAAAAGTTCAAAGAAAAAACGACGAAAATTTTCGTCGTTTAGTGAACACTTAGACGACGAATGAAACAATTTGTCGTCTAAGATGTAACACTTAGACGATGAACTTGTAGTTGTTTCGTCATCTAAGTATTGAATTTTTAATAAATAAATAAATTAATTAATTAAATAAACCACTTAGATGACAAAACTGTAGAGTTTTTTCGTTTAAGTGGTTTACTTTGTTAAAAAAATTGAAAAGTTCATTAAATGTTAATTAATTCATTATATGCTAATTATTAACTAATGAAAAATTTGTAATAAATAAATAATTTAATTGTGATGGTGGTGGCGGTGGTAGCGGCGGCGACATTTTGTATGGTGATGGTGATGTCGAGGTGGTGGTGTATGGTATGGTGGTGGTGCTGTGATGGTAGTGTATGGTGTGGTGGTGCCGAGGTGGCGGCAGCGTATGGTGTGGTGGTGGTGGTGCCGTGGTGGTATGGTGGTGCCGAGGTGGTGGGTGTGCCGTGGTGGTGGTGTGTGGTGGTGGTGCTGTGGTGGATGGTGATGGTTTGTTTGAGAGAGAGAGAGAGAGAGAGAGAGAGAGAGAGAGAGAGAGAGAGAGAGAGAGAGAGAGAGAGAATTTTGGGTAAGATAGAGAGATTGAGAAAAATGGTGTATTAATTGTGTTTTATAGCCAACGACTTAAGCGACGAAACCAACAAGTTTTGTCGCTTAAGAGATTTAAATTTTTAGCAAAAAATTTGACGGAAAAAAAATTCGTCAACTTTTTGAACTTAGGCGACGAAAATATTTGATTTAAAAAAAAAATTCGTCGTCGAAGTGTTTTAAAATTTCAAAAAAACCGCCAACTTTTTTTACTTAGACGACAAAATCTAATAGTTTCGTCATCTAAGTGATTTGTATTTTTGGCAAACATTTTGGCGGAAAAAAAAAGCCAAATTTTTTGACTTAGACGGTGAAACTTAATAGATTCGATGTTTAAGTATTTAAAACTTTCTCCAAACTTTTGGACGTAAAAATTAATTTTCAGTTTTTAAAAAAAAATTAAAATTTTTTTTCACTTAGACAAGGAAACCATATAATTTCATCACATAAATGTTTAAAAAAATTTCCAAAATTTAAAAAGTAAACCCACTTAGGTGACAAAAATAAAACAATTTCGTCTTTTTTATTATAAATATCTAAAAAATTAATTTTTGGTAGTTGCTTAAAAATCATCAAAAATCAAACATCGCATGTAATCATTACATTTATAAAATATGTTGAAGAAAAAAATCAACCAAATTTGAATTAGATTCGATCGATTGAATTTAGTGATTTTCAAAAAATAGTTAAACGACGGAAACGATCATAAAAAATAATTCGTAAAGTCATTTTCGAAGTTACGAATGTTTGTCTTGTTGTAAAATCTTAATTTATCAGCTAGATATAAATTAATTGAAATCTGACATAAAAAGTTGATATAAGACTAAAAAATTGTTATATAATCCATTAATATTGTATAATTTAAGTATTCGTATGTCTATATTCACTCGACATCAATATTAACAATATAAACAAAATTGAACTTGGATAAAACAACTGTTAGATATATTCATCACAACCTAATATGTAAGTGGACGAATTTTCAATAAAGACGAAGTTCGGTAAGGGTTTGATCGGCCTATAGTCAACCATAAAACCGACATTTCAATGAAATAGAAATGTTGATATACAAAACTTCATAACTTCAATTTTTGAACCGACGATACTCACAGTCCAAGAGTTGTTTACTCTATGTCCTCGACGAAAAAAATATGCATTTTAAGATGGTATACATAGTCATGCTCTTTGATCGGAGGTAATGATCGAAATTCAACTTAGATGACAAAATGGGTATCATTCATCTTCAAGTGTTTATGGGTTAAGGTTCAGGGGTTAGGATTTAGGGTAAGTGTTAGGGTATGGACTTAGACAACGAATTCGAGACCATTCATCGTCCAAGTTCTACTTAGACGATGAGTACAGATTTTCGTCACCTAAGTGTTTACGGGCCAAGGTTTAGGGGTTAGTGTTAGGGTGTGGACTAGACGACGAATTGGTAACCATTTTGTCGTCTAAGTACAATTACTATGGTGACGAAATTTTTTTTGTCGTTTAAGTTTCTCTTAGACGATGAAAATTTTCAGTTAAGCGACGATTTCAAATTTCGTCGTCTAAATAACACTTAGATGACATATTTTTTTCTCTCTTAGACGATGCTTTATGTCACTATGCCAAAAACTGCTATACATAACACTTAATAGACAACAGCTATCAGTTTATCCATTGTCTGAAAAATGTAGTCAACACCCCAAAAAAATATTGTCTGAATGTGCCCAGATATGCCAAGGAGACAATAGATTCAATCAGCTGTAGATGGTAATATGTTCTAACAACACCTTTTTTTTATTGTCTGTGTCACCAGATTTAGACAATACTCATTATTTTTGATGTTGTATGATATATTGTTATACAATGGGTTATATTTGTTGAATAAAGCTCTTTCAGACAATAGTTTTTTTCCCTATTGTTTCATTTCAAACAATAGTTTTTTTTGTCTATTGTATGAATTGGAAGTAGGCAATAAAGTGATTTTGGTCAATTCTCTTGACGGGAGGCAAAAATTTAGTTTCCCTCCCAATACTTGGCCAAATTCTGGTTTCCCCCTTGAAATTTGTGCTGACCTTGCATTGACTTGTTGAGGTAGTAAGTGGCATGACCTAACTCTCTCTCTCTCTCTCTCTCTCTCTCTCTCTCTCTCTCAAATTAAACTCACAAAACGCGGAGCTCTCACAAAACTCTCTCATGCATCTCTCTTTAACCCAGAGCTAGCTCTCTCAATATCTCTCCCATCTCTCTCAAAACCTAACGCTAACTCACCCTCAAAATTGATCTCATCATAGCTCACTATCCCGATTCTGATCTCTCTAGCTCAAAACAAAATCCCAAATTTCTGATTAGAGTTTGGGCGAAGAAGTCGATTCAACACCATCAGCAACTACTGCACCTGAGTTTTGAGCTTATGGCCTTTGTTCGATTCTTATTCTTTCTTGTTTTATGAATGTTTTAGTAAGAGCTTTAGAGCTGATGCATACCTAGGTTTGATGCATGTGAAGTAATTTTTTCTTAGGACTTATATGAGATTGTATATTGGATTGCATAAGACATAGATAACAATCACTTGTCCAAGGAAGCTTATTTTAGAGCAGTAGTTATATGCTTTTGATCAATATATGCTCTAAATTGGATTTATTGTTAAATGAGTTCATTGCTACTTACTGTTGGTATTAGACAAGACCATATAGTTGATTTCAGTATACTAAAATATTGTTCATTTGACACAGGAGAACATTTGGCAAGGAGTTGTCATGGACTGGGATTTCAGTTGGAATTTGAAAGGCTAATTTGTTGTGGGCTAAGCTTCAGCTTTTCGGTGAGTATTTCTACCTTTCATGTAACCTAATCAATGCATGTGTTTGTTAGATATAAATATCATATTTTTGTTTGTTTAATTAAAACATATGGATTATATTGTTGACTTGTGTGAACTGTATACTGGAATGTACTACAATATACATATTTATTTGGTATTTAGGCTTTGTTTGCATTTTTTTTTTTTTTGCATTTGTAAATTCTTGATGTGTGTATGACAATTTTCTGTTGAGAAAATATCATTTCTTTGTTGTTGGTACAAATACTGGAATGTTTGTAGCATACTTGAATGTTTGTTGGAACTATGTTTTTGATACATGTCTGTTGGTTTTAGTTTTCTAAGATGGATAAGTCTTGGATGCATGAAGATCGAAGATTACTTATTTTCAAGCTAGGGGTGGGTGAGCTAGTTAGGTTTGCAATATATAATGATATTGACAAAGATAAGATATGTTGTCCATGTGTGAGATGTTTTAACAATAGGAATTGGTCTGAAGATATAGTGAAAGATCATTGTGTCCGGTTTGGTATTGATTTGAGTTACCAAAATTGGATATGGCATAGGGAACCTCTGTCGAGTGGGGAAAGATCAAAATATGTAAACATGGAATCCAACTCAGAAGATGCTGCCCATATTCCAAATAACATGGGTTATAGGGAGGGAGATGATATAGACTTTTCTGAAGTATGTTGAGGGTGGGGATAAGCCTTTATACCCTAGATGCACTAGGTTTACAAGAATGCATGCACTCGTTAAAATTTAATTTTAAAGCAAAGCATGAGCTCACTGATGCTTGCTATTCTGACTTGTTAATCATGCTTAGGGTATTGCTTCTACCAGATAATGAGCTTCCACAATCTATGTACGAAATTAAAAAGACATCGAGTGTTTTGGGAATAGAACATGAAAAGAAACATGTTTGTCCTAATGATTATATGATATATAGAGATAGTAATGTAAATACCACTAGTTGCCTTACATGTGGTACATCTAGGTGGAAGTTGACTAAGGATAATGTTGAGAGAGTGTGGGGTGCCAGCGAAAATGTTTTGGTACTTTCCAATTATTCCTAGATTTAAGGTTTGGTTTTTACTCCCAAGTACGGCTAAGAGTCTTACATGACATGAAGATCAGAGAATAAAGGATGGTAAAATGTGTCATCTAGCGTACTCCTCTACTTGGAAAATAGCCAATGATATTGATGCATTTAGGTCAGAACCTAGGAATCTTAGGCTTGGTCTCTCTGCTGATGGTTTTAGTCCCCATAGTTCTCTATCCAGTAAATACTCATGTTGGCCTGTCTTACTTGTGACCTATGATCTTCCCCCTGAATTATGCATGAAAAGGAAGTTCATGATGCTCACTTTGTTGATCTCTGGACCCAAACAACTCAGAAATGACATGGATGTCTATCTCCAGCCCATGATAAAGGATTTATAGATTTTGTCAAAAGGAGTAAGCAGAGTTTACGATGCCTATATAAATGAGTACTTCAAGCTAAGAGTAATGCTCCTCTGGACAACTAATGACTTCCCCACATATGGGAACTTGTCAGGCAGCATTGTGAGGGGTTATAATGTGTGCCCGGTCTACTATGAACAAACTAAGCCTCTTACGCTAAAACATGGCAAGAAGATGTCTTATATCCGCACACTGCGTCTGTTACCACACCACCATCCATATCGAAGAAATAAAGCAACATTTGATAACACGATTAAACTTGATTCTGCTGCTATTCGCTTGACGGGTGAGGAAGTGCTTGAAAGAGTGAAGGGTATGGATTGACCATTTGGTAAAATGTACCCTCACCCACCTTTTAAAGGTCCTGATACGGATAGGCCCTGTTGGAAGAATAAATCTATTTTCTTTGATTTGGAGTATTGGAAATTTCTTCGAGTTCGACACAATCTCGATGTTATGCATATTGAGAAGAACATTTGCGAAACCCTCCTTGGTTGAAAGGACCCAACCCCGATTTAGTTTCCTAAACCGAAATCAAACCCTTTCTGAAAACACGAACTTACAAAAACCATAGAAATTTCGGCAGAGTTTCACTATAACGTAGAATTACCATTAACCTGCACCCGAAAAAAACACACTTCATCCTATGCCACAAAAGCCAAACCGTGGGCACCAATCTCATCCGGATTTCTCAATATCATAAAAATAATGAAAAGTAATAAGCAAACTTGTACTTTATAGAAATCCGGGGAAAAATCATATACAGTAGAGTAATCAGAGCGACCTCTAGTGTTTATATACATAATATACAACAGTAGGCTAAATAAGAAACCTACTGAAAAAGAAAGATAGCTCGAACACTAAGCCTCCGACTGCAACGTGTGACACCAGAATCCGAACTGCAAACTGGGCACAGAAACCGAAAAGCCCAGGGGAAAGGCAAATAAAATCGTTAGAGTGAGTGGACGAAAATAATCATATGCCTTTCACCATTTATATAACATAAAAACAATGCGAGTTCTTAAAATGAATAGAAGTGTCAGGTGAATCTTTCAAGCCCGACGGTCAGGCGAATCTCTCAAGCCCGACGGTGATAGACTAGGCAAATCTCTCAAGCCTAGTGGGCACATCAGGGGAAACTCTCAACCCTGGATCTGGACTACCGGTAATCAGCCGAGTAGCCAATGCATTAATGGTAAGTAAATGCCATCACCATATAAAATATAAAATAATACTTCCAAAAATAATAAATAATCTCAATACCGTACAGTAAATAAATACTGAAATCAAGAACTCGCTACGACAGTGTAAATAAAAGTCCACTCACAGATAGCTCAACGCGCAACCGCGCTAATCGCGAGATCCAGCGGAAGATCCCTCACCCAATGTACGATCTCGATCCCCTAAATAATCACAAAATATAACTTATCAAAATCACAATTCATTACTCTGTACTACACCTTGGAAACCAACAATTTCCTGAAACATATAACCCGGATACAAAATAATCGACAAAAACCCCCCAAATTCTCCACATAAACCCTCGACTTAAAACCCGGTATCCAAATCAACTCGAAAACCTCAAGGTGATGATTGGGGCGCGATTACGAGCAAAATGACATAAAACTTGTCAAAATCCAAAAAGTCAACCCTTCGCCGGAGCTCCACCGTTGACCGTCACCGCCGGCGGTGGCGTGGCGTCAACCGTGACTGATTCTGGCCAAACTTTTCAGATCACAAGTACTCCTCAAGACCAACACATTTATCTTCTACACCGAGACCCAATTCCAATCCTACCGGCCGGAAATCGCCTCGAAACTCACGGAATCCATGGATTCCAGTGAGTTTTCCAGGGAGCTTTAAACCTCAACCAATTCACAATTCCTTCACCCAAAAGCTTCAAAAGGATGAGGAGAACCTTTCCCCCCACCACCCCGACCTTAAAAGTCGCCGGAGCACCTCACCCAATTCCGGCGAAATCCCTAGATTTTCTCGAACTCGTTCTCCCCCAAATCGTGATCAATTCAACTCAAATCAAGTTCTAAACCATAGGAAATCAAGAGAGGAAGCTAGCCATACCAAAATCAAAGCCAGAGGTGACCGGAAACGTGAAGTCCGACGGCGAGTCAACGACGGTCCGTTTTGAACTCGGTCAACGCGAGTCAACGGTCCCTTTTCTGGTCAACGACGGTCAAACTTCCCGAACAGTGTTTTTCGACAATTTTTTGACTATTCTGATATTTATACTCGCGGCTCGATACGATCGACAGTCCAAATCGAATCACATCCATGTTTCGGATAACTCAAACTTAAACGGATAAACACGACGAAATTACGTGATTTTAAATATTCATAACATATTCCTCGGTTATCAAAACAATTATGCGAAACCGCCCCACGAACTCGAAATCACGCATACTACAATTTTTGTGAAGAGACTCAACTCAAATTCTCGCCCGATAATTAAGTCGTGAACCAAACCGCCAATTCAATTAATTTACGAAAAACTGTGATTACTCGTAAACTCGCGGACTAAGCCGATTAACGTGCTAATTCTGATTCAGGTCGTCACATTGGTATACTGCTAAATATTCCTGGAAAGACCAAAGATGAGGAGACTACTCATTTAGATATTAAGAAGATGGGTATAGGCTTGGTCGAGAAACTATTGTTGGGGATAAAAAGTTGCATTTAGCAAGCTGGAATTTGATGTTAGCAGAGAAAAAAATTGTATGTGCATCTTTTTACAGCATAAAGCTATACAACTGGTTCTCTTCAAATGTAAAGAGTCTTGTCTTCATGGATGATCTAAGGCTTAGTGGTCTCAAATCTCATGATTGCCACACAATGCTTCATCACCTGCTGCTTATTTCTCTACACTACAAGAAAACTGCACCTAGACCACGGACCATTTCCGTCGTCTAGGTGCAGTTTTCCGTCGTCTAAGTACTTGGACGACGGAATCTCCGTCGTCCAAGGTCCGTGCTCCAAGTGCTGTCGTCCAAGAACCTGGACGACGGAGATTTAGTGCTCCGTCGTCCAAGTTCACTTGGACCGCGGACATTATCCGTGGCCCATGTAGACACCTGGACGACGGAAACTCTAAGTCTCCGTCGTCCAGGTGTCTACATGGGCCACGGACATTGCTCGTTTCTCCGTGGCCCAGGTGTTCACCTGGACGACGGAGAATTAGTTATCCGTCGTCCAGGTGAACACCTGGGCCACGGATAATGCTAGCTTCTCCGTGGCCCAGGTGTTCACCTGGACGACGGATAACTAATTCTCCGTCGTCCAGGTGAACACCTGGGCCACGGAGAACGGCAGGGTTTAGGGGTTAGGGGTTAGGGGTTAGGGGTTAGGGGTTTAGGGTTAGGTTTAGGGTTTTTCACCTGGACGACGGAGAACATAATCTCCGTCGTCCAAGTGAATATTTAATTTTTTTAAAAAAATTGAAATTAAATATTATTAATTTAATTTATTATTAATTTAATTTAAATAATGAAAAATAGTCGAAAATAATTAATTAAACTAAATTTTTAATATTAAATAATTAATTAATTTGTACATATATACACATCCAAATAAAAAACCCAGAAAAATTATATAATATTGTTCGGAACTCGGAAATAAAGAAACGCGATAATTAATTAACTAGCTAGCTAATACACTGGAGGAGCAGATGCGCCGCCGAGTCCTCCGCCTCCAGCCGGGTCGTTGTCGTCGGGGTGTGGGTTCGGAGGAGGTTGGCATACTTCTCGATTTTGTTGCATGAGGGCGATGAGTTGGGCTATTTGTGCTTGTTGTTCGTCAAGTCTTTGCCGCATTGACTCATTCTCCTCTCGTGCCAGTCGAGCCTCTTGAATGGCTGCTTCGACGGCCGCAGCCTGACTCCTTCTCCGCTGCCCCGAACCTCCCGTAGATGATGAGCCGAAGGTCGTCGACAAATCTCGTACCACCCTAGGCCCAAAGTGCCTAACCTCCTTGCCAGCTCTACGACCGTAGACCTCATCCGCGATTGCAATTTGGCTCTCTAAGGATAGAGGAGGCAGGTCTTCCGGCGGCACATCTGGGAACGCAAGCTGAGTGTTAGCCAACTCTTCATGCGCACGCTCTATCGCCCTTGCCTACAAAAGAATAATTAATTTATTATAATGAAATCATATTTAAATAATAATTACTATAATTAAAAGCACATATATATATATATATATCACTTACGCCGCATTGACTCGCTTCATTATCGAGCCCTGGCGTCACGTACGCGCTTACGCTTGCATCAAGATAAGGGTGTTTGGAGCCCTTATCCTTGTGCTCCTTGGCTATTTGAATGAACTGCTTGGCGCCGGTAGTATGGTGTTTCTCCTTCTTCCCCCGGTTGGCTTTGTTGACACCGGAGAATTTCTGTTACACAACATAATTAAATCATTAAAAAATGAATAACTACAATTTAAATAATTCAATTATCTTAATTGAAATAAAATAAATTAATTAATACCTTAAATTGTTCATCGGCAAAGTGGTTACACAACCACTCCCACTCATCTTCTCTCTCCCCTTGCAGCTCTACCGGGGGAGGCACGGGACCGACATCTTGGAAGTACTTATGGAGCTTGTACTTCCAATCTTTGTAGATGGAGTTGGCGATTTGGTTGATATGCCTCAACATAGCCGGTGTCGGATCCACGTCAAATTGTTCCTATCAAAAATAAATAGAAAATTATAATCGTATATATTATGAAATTTTAGGCCGAGATTAACAATATTATATAATAACTAAATTGGACGTATTACGTACCGAAAGATCTTTGAAAACTTTCGCCTTCTCATGATCCGGCGCCTCCTTCCAAGTAGAGGCAGTGATACGAACCCGGTTACGGATGATTGACCATATCCCATGCGCCGAGAGACTTGCTAGCTGAGCTGTGGGAGGGCCACCGGTGAATTCGTCGTACGGCAAGTCGATCTTTTTACCGGTCGCCTTGCAAATACGCTCTGCTTTGCCCCCTTTAACGAGACCCCGAGTCCTTTTCGGTTTCGGGTCAGTGGGGGCCCTCCTTTGCCTACGGCGGGCGCTGTACATGATTGATTCGGCGGTCGAGGACGCCTGAGTACTTCCCGTTGAATGGGTACCAGGCGTCGGAGATTGGAAGGGGTCGACGTCATCACCGCTCGAGATGAATGGAGGAGCGGGAATTTCCCCAGAGGGCGCTACGGACGGACCAGATGATTCGTCCGGATTGGGAGCGTCGTTGCCCTCCTGTTGAACCCAACCGACTTGGGCCGCCAACATTCGGAGCATGGCATCTTCTGCCTCCTGTTGGGATTTCTTCTTGCCGGATGTCGTCTTTGGCGGAGCCATTTAAACCTAAGAGTACGGTGTTAAAATACCTACTTACCATAATAATTACAACTTAAAAATTTACGCTAATTAATTAAGTACGTTTAAGATTTAAATAGAGTACACTAGCTTGGCATTTTTGGTCGTTCAATGGACGTGCGACCCGCGCGATAAAGTGTAAATTTTCAATTAATCAGCCTTGGTTAAATCGAAAGACATGGCCAGTTAGGGATAGAGATAACGCGAGAGGCAGGACTAATTTCGACAAAAGTCTTTCTTAGTCCAAATCTTGTCACCAGTCATAACCCGTTTCTAGACACCATGTCCGACATTCGGCCAATTTTTCGAAAATTTACACTCCCTCAAGTCCTTTGCAAACTCCGCCCTCAACCTCGTGTCCATAACTTCACTTAGGTTATGGTGTGCGGTGATGAAATCCACACATCACGAGGGGTTAAGGAGATAAGCAAGGAAAAGAGGCGCCATCTATTCCAAAGAGTGCGACTTAATAAACCAAGCCTATGTACTAAATTTAAATCGAACACGTACTACTAATTAATTTACTAGAAAATAAACATAAATATTGTCTACTAATTTTTAATTATATGTAATAATTTATATTTATTTATCATGCATTTAATAAAAAATTGATTTATTTAATAATTTATTCATTTAATAAATTTAATAATAAATTCATTTAATCATGCAACTAATAATAAATAATTACAATAATTATGATTTAATAAATTAATAACAATAATTAATAATTTATTAAATATTTAAACTAATTAATAAATTAATTTCTACTTCTAAATTATATTTAGAATTTAATTAATTAATTAAATGAAAATTATTTTAATAAGGGAAAAATAGAAATGTACCGAAGCGGAGTTTTCGGGAATTTCGCCGGAGTTGAGTCGTCGGAGAGGAGGAACCACGCCGGAAAAAATGTCGTCGGAGCGTCGCCGGAGGAGGATCGCCGGAGGAGAGGAGATGAGAGGAGAGGGAGAGGAGGAGATGGAATGATGAGAAAATGAGGGGGGGTGCAACTCTATTTATAGAGTTGCACTTAGACGACGGAGCACTATTCTCCGTCGTCTAAGTCCACCTGGACGACGGAAACAGCGTTTTCCGTCGTCTAGGTGGCGGTTTCAAAAAAATTCAAGCGGCGCCAATTAATCGGCGGGACATTTTGAACCGCCATAATTTTTGACTTAGACGACGGAGAATGAATTCTCCGTCGTATAAGTGAAAATTCAAGCGGTCCCAAAAATGGAAGCGGTAAATTGAACCGCCATAATTTTGGACTTGGACGACGGAGAATGATCATCTCCGTCGTCCAAGTGAAAATTACATGAAAAAAATAAACAAAAAAAAATTTGAACCGCCATGATTTTTGAACCTGGACGACGGAAATGGTCATTCTCCGTCGTCCAGGTTCAAATTACGTAAAAAAAAATTAAAAAAATAATTCGTTAGGAATTTAGCGATCTGTCATTCGAGTGAAATAGTCGTACAATATTGATGAACGCATCGTATATATGAACAGTTAAATTTGAACCGACGATTAATTTTACGTATTGAAACATGTTAAGTATCGACTAATCTTTATGACTTAAGTGTTCATGAGTAGACGCTCATTTGCAGCAGAGTATTAACGAAATTGAATTTGGACAAAACAACCGTTGGATATGTTCGTCGTAACATAATATATAATTGTCTTCAAAGGACCATAAAATAATAAGTTCGGGAAGGGTTTGATCGGCACAGTCAACCGCAAAACGGATAATTTCACAAACCGGAAACGTGGATACAAGACATTTCAAAACTCCGATTTTTGAACCGTCGAAGCTCACACACCAAAAATTGTTTACTCTAAAGTTTTGATGAAAAGACTTTGCATTGGAAGAAGGTCTAGATGGTCGCTGTCTTAGAAAAAATTACGATATCTGCACCTGGACGATGGAAATGAACGTTTCCGTCGTTCAGGTAATCACCTGGACGACGGATATGAAGTTATCCGTCGTCCAGGTTCTAACCTGGACGACGGAGAATGACGTTCTCCGTCGTCCAGGTGCATAGACCCTGAATTCAGGGGTTAGGGCCTTACTGTTTAGGGTTTAGGGTTTGTGAACTTGGACGACGGACAATGACCATTCTCCGTCGTCTTAGTATGTACCTGGACGACAGATAATGACCATTCTCCGTCGTCCAAGTTCTAAACTCCGATTTCAGGGGTTAGGGCCTTAGGGTTTACGGTTTAGGTCGTCCTCGGTCATTTGTGTGTCCGTTCAATTATTCTGATTCAAAAATATAATTATATTAAAAAAATTGATCGATCGATCGATCCGAACTGCTAGATTTAGGGTACGTCCAGGATTTAGCTAGGGTACGTTTTATATGAGATTGAGATTTGGCGACAACCTGCAATTAATTTCTCCGTTGTCCAGGATATATAATTCGGATTAATTTCTTACCGTAAACCGGCATCGATCATATATATATTACAATAATTACAGTAATTAATTACCAATTAATCTCCCTCGTCGTATGACCGTATTCTTCGTCATAATCATCATCGTCCTCATCCCCGTTAGACGATGGCTCATCCTCGTCATCGTACTCAACATCGTCCGACGAATAACCTGAGTCTTCGTCCGCGTCCTCTTCCTGCTCGTCTTCTTCATCTACCTCATCGATAATCTCATCTTCAGTTAGATCTGTACAACCATCAGGCATGGGTAACCGTTCACCATCTTGAACCAGGTCCATTATATCGGAGCGGGCCATAGAAATATTAGGGTCTTGATAGGCAGGAATGTCTCTTTCTGGTTCAGCAGCATCTTCAGTCGTCGCCGGTGTCCCTTCAATTGTCTCTGTATTCCATATTCCTCGGTGAGAGATATGGTTCACTATTTTCCACCCTTCACCGGCTTTCGGATCGTCGAGATAGAACACCTGCCGAACTAAGGTGGCGAGAGCAAAAGGCTCATCCTCATACCAGTGCGAGTTTGTATCGACTGATAATAGTCCCAGGTAACTGTACCCTGAGCTGAAGTCTGCTGCGCTGAACTCTACTGCTTCACCATGCTCGCTCCATGTAGTGTAACTCCACATCATACCATTTTCGTACAGGTGTTGCACCATAACATTAACCTCCGCATACTGACAATTAAGACATTTCTGACACGGACACCTGAAACGTTTCTTTCCCTGACCATGTTCTATCGCAAAATTCACAAATTCGCTAATTCCATCCATATACCGGACATCACATCTATTCTTTAACTTCATCCAACTCTTGTCCATACTGCTACAAAATATTATAATTAATTAATTATTACATATATATATATTTGTCCATTAATTTACGCTTAATTATACGTACTCGATCTACATCGATCCATCAATTACGTACGTACGTACGTAATTTAATCGATCTGTACATATATATATAGCTAACATCCTTGCATGTATGTACGTACGTTTTCACTAAATATATATTAATTAAGCAAATTTTAACTGCGTACGTACGTACCTGCTGGCCTTCTCGATATCTGTACGTTAATTAAGCTACCTAGCTAGTCAGCGGAGATCCCTTATCGATCATGATTCTTCTCGACCTTCCAGCTAGCTAGCTCCCTTCTCCTTCAATTCTTCTTCAAATGGAATGAAGATATCGATCGCGGATTGAATTCAGTTTGGCATCGAGCTTATATAATGCTTCACTTAGACGACGGAGGTGTCGGTACGTCGTCTAAGTGGAAGTACGTTACGTACTCGGCCGACGGCGTGTCGGTCCGTCCTCCAGGTGATCACCTGGACGACGGAGAATACCATCTCCGTCGTCCAGGTGATCACCTGGAGGACGGAGAAGACTCCGAGGTCCAGGTGATCACCTGGACGACGGATACGGCATTATCCGTCGTCTAGGTGATCACCTGGACGACGGAAAAGAATCTGTGGTCCAGGTGACCATCGGGACGACGGAGATGGTATTCTCCGTCGTCTAGGTGGTACTTGGACCACGGAGTCTTTTCCGTGGTCCAGGTGTCACTTGGACCACGGAACAATTACGTTTCCGTGGTCTAAGTGATGTTTTCTTGTAGTGCTACGATCAGTGTTAGAGAAACCTGTACGAGATGCTATCATTCGATTCTGTCTATTTTTTAAGGCCATTTTCTATAAAGTAAGATATATGTGGAGATGCTTACTCAAATGAAACATGACCTTGTTATCACAATTTGTGAGCTAGAAATGTACTTTCCTCCTTCCTTTTTTTATATTATGGTTCATCTCACAGTCCATCTTGTTAAAGAAGTTGAGAAATGTGGGCCTGTATTTTTCTGATGGATGTACCCGTTTGAAAGATATGTGCAGACTTTAAAAGGGTATGTTTAATCGTAGTCATCCAGAAAGCAGCATTGTAGAGTCCTATATTGCTGAAGAAGTAATGGAGTTTCTAGCCGAAAGAATGTTAGATGAGCCTACTATTGGATTACCATCACGTGGAATAATAGATAATTTTAAACCCCTATCAGGTGCCACAATCATAACCCCTAGTCCTCGTGACTTGCACATTGAAGTTCTTTGTGTCCTTCAAAATATAGATGAAGTGAGGCCTTATTTCGAGTAAGTACTTTCATTTTTTTTTTGTGAATATTAGATTCTAACTTGAATATAAATGATAAGTCTGAAAGTTATTTCAATTGCTGTCAATTTTTAGTGAACACCTAGCATTGTTGAAGCGTGCTTTTCCCCGGTACAAAAAAAATGAAAAGTGGCTAAGGCAAGAGCAAAACATAACATTTTCTGGCTGGTTACAGAAAAAATTAACTATCTATCTCCTTTCATTAATATCATGTTTGAATTTAAAAGATCATACACCAATCTGTTTAACTAATGTTGTCTGCACTGTACCGTTTATGCATTGTTGTGTATGTTGCATTTGAACTCAAAGATTCTGATAATGATGTGGTCGATAAAATGAGGTGGATGGCAGATGGTCCAAATCGTGAGATAACAACATTCAGTGGTTATCGAATAAATGGGGTGACTTTCCACACCAAGGAGCGCAAGTCTGCGCTTAAAGTTCAATACAGCGGGGTATCCTTAATAGCAAGAACAATGTAAGTTGCTAGTGCAAAGGACAAGAAGCTGATTACATCTGAAATGTTGTTTTATGGAGTAATTCAGGAAATTTGGGAGCTTGACTATGAAAACTGTAGGATTCCCATCTTTAAGTGTAGTTGGGTGGAGATTGACAAGGGGATTAAAACTGATGACCTAGGATATATATCTGTTGATTTGAATAGGATAGGTCATTTAAATGAGCCTTTTGTGTTAGGAACAGATGTGAAACAAGTATGTTATATAGATGATCCCCTGAATATTAGTTAGTCTGTAGTTTTGAAATGTCTAGAAAAAGAGTGGCATGGTGTTGATGATGATGAGGTTGAAGACATTGTGTTTGAGCAGGAACCCTTTGTTCTTATTCGGTCGGAAATTGATCCTTCCATTGAGGTTGGTGAACCATCTCAGAATTATATGCGAGATGGTGATGAAGGAATATGGGTTGAGGACTAACTGTTTATTCTTTTGCAACTGTGCCTACAGTTGGGAAATGTAATCTGTTTTGCTTGTGATGGTATATTGATATCCCAACTATGATGAATATGGTGAATTGATTGCAAATGTAATCTATTTTTCTTGTGATGTAATTTGTTTCGCTTGTGATGAATATGATGAATTGATTACAACCTTTACTTTACATTTCATTATTTCTTCATTCTATTAGTTTTTATATGGTTTAGACAATTACATATGTTGATGTTCACTGATTTTAGTATCTTTTGCAGATGGCACCCAAAAGGCAGTTGATGCTTCAAAAGCCAGGGAAAGAATTGCCAATGCAATTAAGAAGTGTTGAGCAAAGTCAAATCCACTTCAGGAGGTTAATTCTACTTCCATTGCTTCTTAGTCCAAGCCACCTGCTAAGAGGGCTTGCTTAGTGTCTGATGGTGAGGCTGTAAAAAGGAAGAACAAAAAGAAACAACCTAGAAATGAAGATGAAGCAGCCCCTCGTTAACAGTTACTCAAGCGAGGCTGTGTTACAATGCACAATATTTACTAGCACAAGATCCAAGGAAGAATAGTAGGTATCGAGTATGATGAGGATAGTGTGTCGCATGGAAATGGAAATACCAACATGCAGTCATATATTAGGGTGCTTGCACGAACAAATGTACCAATATAGAGACCAAATTGGCCTAATGTGCCTAAGGATCGTAAAGACAAGATTTTTATATGTGTTCTAGTCAGACATTGAACTTATGTTTTCCCTTTGGTATAAATGTGTTTATGTTCTGACATGTATCCACATTGTCATTTTGTAGAAGATATTTGACATAACTGATACAGCTAAACAGCGTATTCTCCAATCTGCTGCCCAAAAGTGGAGAGAATTCAAGTGTCACCTCACTACAAAGTATATTATGCCTAACAAGGATAATCCTGAATTATTAGAAAATCCACCAAAGGATTACCTTTTCATTGAGAAAGCTCAATGGAACATCTTTGTAGCTGATAGACTATCAGAAGAGTTTGTTGTATGTAACTTACTAAACAATGAAAATTCCAAATTATGCCCTTGTTTGTTGATTCCACCCCATACTAAGGCTTGTATTCTCATCTTTTTGGTAGGAAATCCATGAGAAGTTAGTGAAGAAGTAAGTTAACAACAAGTACCGTCGTCAGACATCGCGAAGGGGATATGCGAATTTGAGAGCAGAGTTGGTGAGTTAGGCTGGTTTGTTTTCTGCTTGTCATCTATATTTAATTCAATATTTTTATCTCACTGTATGCGAATATCACAGGCAAAAAAAGAACCGGGCAATAAGTTTGGGAGGGAAGATATGTGGGTCATGG
This sequence comes from Geum urbanum, assembly GCA_946800695.1. Taxonomy (NCBI): domain Eukaryota; kingdom Viridiplantae; phylum Streptophyta; class Magnoliopsida; order Rosales; family Rosaceae; genus Geum; species Geum urbanum. The sequence goes on along the minus strand of OX327005.1, from coordinate 36,601,104 downwards.
CTCGTAAAGATGCATTTGGATACTTCAAAGATCTTAAAGTAGAGGAGATAGCTAAAAAAATTGTGAGTGAGTAAGAGTTTATATACGATATTAAATATTATATTATAATAATGCAATTTTTCATATTGTAAAAATGTAATCTGATTTTCAGACGGAGTTAAAGAAGAAAGTGAATGATGGCGAGATAACCACTTCTGGATCAGATGACGTTTTGGCATTGGCTTTGGGAAAGCCTGAGAACCGTGCCAGAGTGCATGGTGTAGGAGGTGGGGTGGGGGCTACACAATTCTTGAATTTTCCCAAAGCTGAATGGAAATCCTTTTCAGAAAAAGTTCAGCTAGTTGTGGATTCTTCCGTGGAAAAAGCAGTTGCAAAGTCAGTTGCAGAAGTTAATGCTTTTTGGATGGAGAAGTTTAGGCTGCTAACAGGAGGAAGTGTGGTAATAGAAGATCAAAAGAACAAGTCTCCTGTAATGCTACCAAGTAAGGAACATGAATCTATACAAGGTAGTTGCTCCAATCTGCTGGCCAAGGCCAAGAATGGGAAGTTTACCAAAGAAGTTTCACAGTCTACAAGAAAACGACTGCTTTTAGAGTCTACACCTGATGAGTTAGATGTCAAAATATGCCTTGACAAGGTTGATGATGGTGAGGCAGAGTGTCTTAGTCCACCGAAGAAGAAAAAACATAAATTTGAGAAGCGTGTCAAAGAGGTCGCTTCTGTCAAGGACACTATTGTGATACCAGAACAAGTGGTAAGCTGATACCCTCATAATTGAGGAAGTTTATATGATAGGTATAGTTTTAATTTTTTATTAATATGTTGTATGAAAATGTAGGAGTAAAGTGATGAGGAGTGCAAGTTGGCTTTGGGGTTAACAAGAAATATTGTTGTTATCGCAAAGGTGGTGGAAGTGGAAGCTGGTGATACTATGCAGACACTTCATTGTGTTCCACTTGGAAAGAAAAATGCACACGTGACCATTCTTCGTTCCATTGTTGGTGATGCAAAGCTACCATTTCCAAATAGGGATGAGATAAGACTGTTGGAGAAGCTATTGGGACTTTTATTGCATGGCCAAGAGACCTGATATTGTCTGTTGCACATTCTGCATCAAATGTGCATTCTATATCCATTTCCTAGTATGTATGCAATCAAAAAAATTGTCAACTAGTATTAATATTTTTTGTCATATCCCCTGCAAAGACTGCAACCAAAGGCAGAAAGGGAAATAAGAAGGCAAATGTTGAAGGCGGTGAAATTAATGTGAAAAAGTTGCCTCTAACTATTCCTGCAGCCGCCAAAAACCTGTGCTTGTGGGCAAATGCATACTTGGGAGAGGGGCTCACAATCAGTTTTACAATGGAAGAGAATAGTTTCAGGGCTACACGGAGTGCATACATCTTTAGGGATTACATTGCAAAGTTTGCTCAAATGAAGCCATTATCGGGCAATATCATATCCGTATACATATGATAAGTTTGATTCTTCATTGTTGCATTGTACAAAATTTGTTAATGATGTTGAACTCAATTTTTTTTTTGCATATGCAGTTGTTTGATTGATGCCTTGAAAAACTCTAAGATGACAGACATGGTGCTCATCGCAGACCCTGGAAGACTTGGGATTCTTGATCAAGGTTCCCCAGCTGACAAGTCCCGTTATGTGGCAGGCAGGTTCATTGCTGCCTAGAAAAGCCAATTAGTATTGCTCCCCTGTAATAAAGGGTATGTAGACCATTATTCTCTATAGTTCCACTCCTTGAAGTTTTCTCTTACCATAACAACTATGTGTAGATTAATAAAATTTGCAATTTATTTCCTAGGAATCATTGGGTGTTATCTGTTGTGAATCTTGATGAAGAAATTATCTACTTCTTAGACTCTCATACTCGTCGGCTTGACAGAGGGGAGCATAAACATATTGTGGAAAAGTACTGAACCACTCATTTGTGTTTTTATTGCTGGAAAACCATTTGTTTTTGTGTTAAATGCCAAATCTGACCTTTTTTTTAACTGGATGCAATTTATTGAAGTGCATTGAAGATATATTATTCTCACAAGAATATGACATCAAGGAAGGTAGTTTCTTGGAAAACTCTCTTGGTATGTTTTCTTTTTCTTGATTTGCATGTTCTGGAACGATGTTACTGAATATGTTGTTCATCAGATGTGATTATTGTGAGCTTATGTTGTTTTGTTCATAGGGAATCCCTGTGCAACCAGGAAGTACTGAATGCGGCTATTACCTAATGCGGTACATGAAAGAAATCACTCAAGACAAGAACTTGGACTTTGCTTTAAAGGTGATTTATTTGATTTCGATAAACTGTTAAGGTATATATTGTGTTAAAAAGGATCAATATATGTGTTTAACTTAATGACTTTGGTATATGACTGAAAATGTATGCTATGTTGGTATGAGGTTTACAAAGTTAAAAAATAAGTAATATTGGATGCAATAAGTATAGGTAATTCATGAAAGTCATTGTATGTTGCTTATGGTTTTGGATTTGTTGGTGTAATACATATTATTATATCTTTAGGTTGATTTATGGCTCTAGCTACTGCTTCAAAGCATCTACGATGTCTATATATATTATGATACTGCATGACTTGCATATTGTGTTTTAATTTCATGCACCTTTTATGTGGCTTTCATTATATTTTAGTGGCTTAATACACAAAAGAGTGTTGAATATACTCAGTGGGAACTCGATGAAGTGAGATCAGAATGTGCAACATATATATTAAAGTATCACACTTAGGAGCAACAACATGCATGTAGAGTTGATGGAGCTAGAGGGTTGCTTATTTTGGTATACATATGTAGAAAAGGCAACCTGTTGTTTTGAATTGGTATATATCCTAGCTTAATTATTCAAACTTTAGCTGGAGGGTTGGTCTTTATGGAAGACAACCTGCTTTTGTATAATTCCAGTAATTAGGTACTTTTATTTAAAGTGTATGGATGTTTGTTATTGGATAGTTGTAGATTTGACTTCTAATATGCAAGCTATTTAGTTCTTGAATGGTCTGTTGCATGATCACACTTGCAGGAAACAACATCATAGTTAGAAGTATTGTCTGAAGACAAAAAATTTAGTAAGAAGCATTGTTTGAAGACAAAATTTTAGTTAGAAACATGGGAAAAAGGTATTGTCTGACTACAAAAAATACAAGAAGAAATCAAATAAGGGTATTGCCTAGATACAAAAAACACAACATTCATTGACATAAAATTGTTGAGTCTTCAGCTGCTATGCAAAACAACTTTGAAAAACGTATTGTCTGATTCCAAATACCTCAATAAGAAAGAACATAAGGGAATTGCTAGATACCAAAAACACAACACCAATAGAAACAGACTGTTGTAGTATTTATTATCTGCAACAAAAAACTACAGAAAACCATTGACCTAGTCATGTACAACAAATGATAAATCCAGGAAAATATTGTCTGAACTGGACGTTACTATAGATTATGCTTAGAACCAATTGTAGAACATGTTCTTCCCAACAATATGGATATGAAAAACCTTTATCTACATTTAAGACGATAAAAAGAAAAAAAAATGTTGCCAAAAATTGACTTATGCAATGACAGCTCTTTAATATATGTAGAAAATACTCAATTTAGATGATACATAGGCATACCAAAATGTATTGTGCAAATTTCATTCAGACAACGACATATTTTCCATTGTCTGATACTACTTCTCTCTTCAGCTCAATAGACAACACCCCAGCCTTATATCAGATAATGGTCTAAAAATATTTTCTGAAGCCCTTTTGGCGTAGTGTGTTTCGTCGTCTAAGTCTTTCTTAGACGACAATTTTTTTGACTTAGGCAACAAATTATGGTTTCATCGCCTAAGTGTGTTTTTCTGGTAGTGATGATATCGATCTCCACTATAGGCATCATTCACCATGGTTTGTGGATGCGGAAATCCGAGTGCCAGCTTCAGTTGGGCAGTCTTGGCGGTTTACCAGCTTGTATGGAGAGCCATATACAACAATGTGTTATAGAACGTGGAAACTGTTAAAAACCTTGCACAATGACAAGGTCCATCCCTTTGGTGTGTCATAGGATATATCAATGAGATTATATGTTCGTCGGAAAAATTTGAAGGGTCGGTTCAAACTAATAAGCAAATGAATGATATGATCCAATGTTTGAATTATTGTGCGCTTGAAGATTTAGGCTGCACGGGAGGCCTATTCACATGGTATGATTCAGAGGCTTAGTGCAGACTAGATCGGGCTCTGGCTACACCGGCCCGACGACAACGATTTCAGGAAACTCATGTGATAAATCTACCCCCTGCTCTAATCATGTCCCTATCTTGGAAATAGCTAATCAGGCGAAGATATTCACTTCTTTGGTCGACAACACTTCTTCTGTTTTGAAGCTATATGGGCGGATGAGGAGAATTATGCTGAAGCAGTCCGAGCAGCCTGGCAAAGCTCAAACCGTGGATATATACAGAGTTAGTTTGTCTCGAAGGTGGCTAATACGTGAATGTGGCTTAAAAATTGGTCCAAAGAGGTGTTTGGAAGACGTAAGCATGAATTGGCAGATATTCAGATCGAGCTAGGTAATTTTCTGAATAAATCATTTGATGTGGCTAACAACCCGAGAAGAAAGAAGTTGTCTGCAAGACAAGAGGTTCTTCTACATCATGAGGCAACTTATTGGAGACAAAGGTCGAAGAGAGAATGGATCCAAAAAGGGGACCGAAATACTACTGATATGACTACAAACATGCATTAAATAACACTCAACACATAATTCACACATAAGAAATTTAAAACTCTTTTGTTGTAGATGTAGCATTGGTAAATATGGTATCGTTCAAAATCGGGGATTGAAGAGTGCATGCAATAATTGTGTAGTAACATGGGGGGTATTAAAGTTGTTTAATTATCTAATTAATTACCTAAGAAATGTCACAAACACATAGCAAGGAAATTCTATGACTCTAACATGCATCAACTCATAGACAAGCAAACACATAAAAAAAAATCCAAAACCCTCATATGTATTTCGAAAAAAATAAATCTTAACTAATTATTTACATGTGATCATCCTATTTAACCTATCCCATTTTCTCTAGATATTCATATTACCAACGAAATTTAGGCTCCTAATTTTTATTATTAACATTTTGTGTGGTTTAAAGCTTAACGCCTTAATAACTAAAAATCATTGAATAACTTCTAGGCGAGAGGCTTAATGCAATCATCCTACACTACCCAATATATTAAGAACAAGACATAGCATGCTTCAAACAAAATTAAGAACATAAACACATGGAACATAGATATGAATAAGTATTAAAAATCCAAATAAACAAACCAAGATCCAATATCAAACAAGAAGAATTCAAGAACAAAAGAGGACAACGGAGTAAAAGTTTCATGGTTACACTTTTAGAAATCCCACTTAACGCTGCAAACTCTCAAGGTGTAGATGATTTCAAGGATGGTGGTTCTCGCTTGTATGGACTTAACGTATGTAAGTGAATCGATCTTGAGATGGAGGATGGTGCAGTCGGCTTTGTGCTCAGCCTTAATGTTTGAGGGAGAGGATTGGAGAGTATTTAGGTAGAGCTTAGGATAAAATAAGAGATGATACATATTATGGTCGAGCCTCATATATTTATAGGCCTTACAAGAATCTTATCCTCACAAAACAAGGTTTCCTAGGTCCACCCGGGTAGAATTGGCAGACTGAAAAGAATCACACTTTTCCGAAGTTTTATACCTCCAAAAATTATGATTTTTGTGGCGTTGGAAAGATTACTCAATTATCTTTTCGACCATAGGTTAATCTTCATCTAATTATTCCTAGATTGTTCTCAATCATCGTTTGAAGTTGGTCAATCTGCACAGGCATATTCTTCTTTCCTTATTCTTCATATATTCCTCTTCAACACAACTTAGGAATCCTTTTCTTGCCAAATCTTATACTCTATGAAATTGGCTGATTAGATCTTCATATTTGGGTCATCCAAATGGTCTTCTAATTAATTAGACCTATTTTTATTTGTTCTTCTTCAAGATCCTTCCAGAAGCTTCCAAATCCTAGTCAACATAGGAAAGGTTTTCCTATGTAACTAAGGATTTCATTTTCTCTTCAATTTTCTTCCTTTATTTCCTTGGGAATTTCGGCCATATTTATCCTCTCCATTTTTGATGCGTTTTGCGTGCTTGTAGACTCCTTTACTCTGTCTCTTTTGATTTAAAACCTAAAAACAACAAAATATGTTAAAACTAATAATAATAAGTAATAAACAAGGCATAATTATAGGGATATATATATATATATATGAATAAATACACCTAAAATGCGTAGATCAACTACATACCTCCATAGACGTGCTTCAAACTGTAAGCAGAATAAGTGGATCGAAGGCATGTTTGATGATCAAGGTGTGTGGAAGGATACAACTTCGTGGTTGGAAGCAGTAGTGTTAAATTACTACAATGCACTATTCAGTATAGGACATATTACCCTGGAGCAAATGGAACCGTTTCTTTCCTCACTTTCCCAGTGATCACTTATTCCATGGTGACGTCACTTACTGTTGAATATACAGATGAGGAGATACAGGCAACACTATTTTAGATGGGGCCTTATAAGGCTCCCGGACCCGATGGTATACCTCCCCTTTTTTATCAGAAATATGGGGATATAGTTGGTCCAGATGTTATTGCTACTATCAAAGAATTTTTAGTCACAGAGCATACGCTAGGAGAGTTAAATCGTACTCATAACTGCCTAATACCGAAGGTCCCACAACCCAAAAATCTGGCGCCCAAGAGCATCTCCAATCGGGCTCCTATTGGATATCTTTAGATAAAAAGATAGAGAAAATTTAAAATTATGTTCCACATTCATGCTCCCTATTAGACTCCTAGAATATAGAGAACTTTAAGAGCTCATAAATCTGAGGAGAGAGAAAGAAGACTTTTTGTGCATTGATTAAACTAATTTTCTTGTTTATTTTGCATTTTACTTACTATAAACATATGTTATTAGTACCTATATTGTTAACACGGTTATAGCACAAATTTTTTTGTTCCCTAAAAGTTTAGCTTCTAGCTATATTTTCAATAAATTTATTGAAATTATAAAGAGTATGATTGGAGATGCTCGAAAAAGTCGTCGAAGCAAACAGTAGTTATAACAAAAAGTACACTTGTCAAAATCTAAGCCGCATTGGGCTTAGATGAATAGTGCATGAGAGAACCTAAACCGTAGATTCCCCACTTGCACACTTATGCTCCGCACATTGTAAAATCACTCCGAAAATTACTAGCCCGAATCTAAAGGGGAAACGACAACCCTACATCATAAGTTTTTTTTTATTGAACGAGATCGTTAAAGTTTCTAAAACAAATTGAGTGATGCAATTCTTATTTAAAAATTAATTGGAATTAAGTTTTACTTTTAACTATGGGTAGCAGCCATGCGCGGAACTCAAATCATAGTTATCATTTTGTTTTTGAAGGGTAGACGTCAAAAGTTTATTCACCTAGGAAATCATATGCAGAACTCAAGGACATGTCCTTGAATCTGGTTAGGGAGGGTTCCTACCCAAGAAGAAGAAACTTGTGAAATTAAAACAAACCTAGATATGAGATGTGCCGCACAATTGGCCTCGTGATAAACATGTCTAATGAGGGTATTAGGTAACCCATGTAATAAAGCTTTGACGTCTTCGATAACCTGACCAATAGCGGACTCATCTTCATCATCCTCTTTAATTGCATTGACCAACCCCAAGCAATCTACTTCAAACTCCACCTGTGACCATCTTTGTTCCTCTGCATGGAGGCATGCAAGACGTAACGCTTCGGCTTCCATCAGTTCTAGAGATGCATCCCTAGTAACATATTGGCAACCACCTGTCACGACCTCACCAACATCATTACGGCATACAAAGCTTGCGACACCAGACCTTGTGTTCCAATCCATAGCGCCATCACTATTAATTTTGATCCATCCACTGTTCAGTCACACTTGCTTCAAACGGATCTGCTTGGCGATTTTAATCAGTTTCACCTGGAGGTATAGAGAGTACGCATTGAAGGCTAGAAAACCGACTCGTGGAGCTTCCATATATTCCTTGTTCCAAACACGTCTATTACTTTACTTCCAGCAAGACCAAACCATGAATGTCAACATACCGCAATCAGTCCACCAACTATCCATTCGACTAAGCTCAAAGTGATCAATCTTGCCGACTAAGGAATGAACCCCATGTAAAACATTCCGGACAAAAATACAATCACGACCAATATGTCCAATATGTTTAATGCTTTCATCAACTCCATTGTTGCATAAAATACATGCAGGAGGAATAAGAACTTTCTTTTGTTTCAAACTCATAGTAGTAGGAAGAATAGCTCAACAAATTTTCCAAAGGAAAATATGCACCTTTTGTTGAACTGGTAGCTTCCAAATCCTCCATGGTAACATCGCACCATTAGAAGAACTCGGTATTTCTACTACATATAGTAATTCCTTCGTCGCCACTCTATAGGTGTTTGTTGTGGTGTATCTTCCAGAGGGAGTGTAGTACCAAGCTCTTCTATCCTGCCCTTCTCTAGAACTCAAAGGAATGGAGAGAATCAATTCGGCCTCCTCTTCAATGAAACAGTTTTGAACTAAATCAATGTTCCACTGGCCGGAAGACGTAAGGAGATCACTTACCAAATGAAGGGAGGGATTTCTAATAGAGAGGGGCTTAAACATTCTGGATATCGGCAACCAAGAATACTCCCAAATTCTGATTTTTCCTCCCCTACCAACGTGCCAAACCATTCCTTTCTGTAGTAGTTTCAAACCCTCAAAAATACCTCTCCAACTTTGAGAGGGAGAAGAAGTCAGTGTAGCTTCTTCCATTACACTAGAGGGAAAGTATCGTGCACGAAGGATGCATGATACAAGAGAATCAAGATGTTTAATCAATCGTCATCCTTGTTTTTCCAATAAAGCTAAATTATGAGCATACAAATTCTTGAACCCCATACCACCTTCTTCTTTAGGGATACAAAGCTTTTCCCATGAGAGCTAATGTATTTTTTTTTTCCGGAGTAGATCCCCACCAAAACTTTGCACAAAGTTTATGGAGAGTGTCACAAAACTCCTTGTGAAGAAGAAAGCAGTTCATTGCGTAGGATGGAAGAGCCTATGCAACAACCCTAATAAGAATTTTCTTACCAACATTGCTTAATAACTTCCCATGCCACTGTTCTACTTTCTTTGTCACCTTCTCTTTTATAAAGGCAAATGTTTCCGTTCTCTTTCTTCCGATGTAAGTGAGAAGGCCGAAATATTTTTCATCATTCTCCACCACCTCCACTCCCAGTAGTTATCATGATCGTAAGTGATTGTAATGCCCACAAGTATCATATTCTCTGCAAGTTTTACTTTTAACCGTGAGTAGCAGCCACGCGCGGAACACAAATCATACCCAAAAAGAGAATGAAAAGAAAACTGCAGAGATCAACTTCTCTGACTGCAACTCAGACGACTTGTTCATTCTTGAAAACTCGGATTACGTTCTCTCCAGCTGACCTATCAGACCTTAGAACCGCCCACAAATTTTTGGGCAATGATGACGTCGACAACTAGTGGCGTTTAATCTCGATGGACGACGATGACGGATTTCGTCCTCCTCACTTCTCCGAGGTACCTCACTTCTTCTCATAACTCATAACTCTCTACTATATAATTTCTGGGCTGCCCATAAAATATTCAAAATCGAGCGATTACCAATCTTTCTGTTGTTTTCTTCGAATTAACTCACTCGGCAATGTTTTGAATTTGATTATAGAATGGTTCATTACCCACAAGTCGTTATATTAGTGTTTTGGTTGGAAATGAGGCTTCTTTTATGAAGCAGGAATTTCTCTACTGATTTATCTGTTGCTTATGGGTGGTGTGACCTGTGCCAATTTTTATTGTTTGCTTTTAAATTCCATCAGCTTTTTCTGTATTTCTCTGCATTTTGAAATTTAAAGTCTCGAAAGAGTATTTAGTAATTTAGACTCTGATTAATTGCCAGAGCTGTGACAATGATCCGATCAATGGCCTGAGATACTTAACTGCTCAATGTTTTGATGGGTTGATACTATTTGCATCCACCCTTCCACTTATTTGGCATGAGATATCTCGGTTATTCATTCTACTCATTTTCCCACTATTGTTTTTTCTTTGTGAATTTTGGCAAGGAAAAAGAAAACAACTATATTGTCCTTCCTCCCCTCAACCCATCACGTTTACCAAAGGGTGAACTATTTATGCTGCCCCTAGTGAAGTTCCTGGTTATGCGTGTGATCAAAACAGTGATGAGTAATATACTCGGCACAACCAATGGTGATGTTTACTTATGTGCTTACTTCAGGACTTAGCTTGGCTTCCTGGCTGGCTTCAGCAGAATCAGATAGAACAATTTGATCAGTGCGTCAACAAACTTAAGGGTACCAACATAGAGCCAGCACCCCAGGTTGAAAATAGACCTATTCCAATTTCCTAATCCACCTCTAACCTTTCACTGACCTTAGAACTCTACTTACTATATCTCTTTGCTAATTCATCTACTTTACTGCCTTTGTTAGAGCTTTGAAATTTTTCGAGGAAATACCAGTAGAGGGAACTATGCCAATACCTTATCAAGGGAAGAAGATAGAAACAAGAGCTATCATTTACTCTTATCTGGGGAAGACAGTTCGCCTGGTGGGTTTGCTTCATCTCCTAGAAATGTAAGCTTTTAAACAATTAAGCATGCAAGAATTTTTCTCCATTAAGCATGTAAATCTAGATGCATATTGTCTTCTTAACATTGTGTAAGAATTTTGGGAAGTTTTATTATGTCATCATTTACTAGTAAGTATTTATGATGTGACCACCAGTTAGACTAATTTTTTTTTTTGGGTTGCTTACACTGAAAATTATTACGAATTTTTTTATAGGAAAATCAACGTGAATTAAATAAAAGTAAAATCTAGAAATGTTTGTGAGGAAAAGCAAGAAATGTGGTGATGAAGAGGGAATACTTTTGAGTAGACTGTAGACACGCTGTGATAGTGATCCATTGCAGAAATTGTTTGATTATGAGTATATGGGTTTCAGTTTCATTAGGAGGGCGTAGGAAAATGAAGGACCCAAGTAAACTTATAATTTATATTTTAAAATCAATTTGGTAAATTATGCTTCATGTATAAATGATATCATATTAACACTGCAACCAAACATTGACAAAATGAGAAGAAAGTTATAGAAATTATCATACCCTGAATGAAATATAATAGTAAAGAGGCCTACTGAGTTCTCTGTTATTAAAGCCACCATGAATTCTCGCCCTTTCTCTGTCTTAAGTATAATATTCATCCCTTTGATTTTATAGGTTCTTCGTTTCCAACTTCGTCTTTCATCAAGTGGATATTCACAATGCAGCCCAACTGAACCTTCGGATGCTTCCCAGAATGATCTTAAATCCGATAGAGTTGCAAATGTTGACCTAAGTGAGATCTCAGTTAGTCCAAAGGTTCAGACTTGTTCCCAAATGGACATAAATCATTGTGGGCGAAAAGTGCGACATATAAATTCCATTCAGAAACTCAAGGAGGATGTTGGTCCACATTGTTCTTCCCATGACAAGATATCTGATGTGCATTTTGGAGAAAAAGTTAATGTTAGGTCTCTCAAAGCAGCTGATATAACTGCTATAGTTGAACTCTCAATTGCAGCATCTGAGGCATTGGTTATACATGATATAGTGAGGAGTGACTTGGCTGATGACACATTGCCAACTGCAATGGTACTTGAAGCTTCCCTTCGGGTAAAGAAAGCTCGTTTGGAGTGGTCACACGATGCCTTAGACAGCATAGCTGAAGAAACTGATAGGAGTGACTCTCTTTCAGACTTGGATGATGTAATGATGATTGATGTATATGAAGATGTAGGACTGTCCTGTAGTATTCCTTTTGATGACTCCGCTTGTTGTTCAGATATTTCTCTGGTAAATGAAACTCCTCTATCGGAAATGCAGCATGAATGTGTGAAACTATCTGATCCTGTTGATCTTGAAGCTCTACAAGTAAAGTTTGATGATATATTTTCTCAAAGACATCTAGAAGAGAACTCAAATATGGATATACCAAATCACAATGTGCCTTCACAACCATCCGATCATGAAAGGGAAGAGTTTGATGATTACGCTGTTATGGGTTCAAACATCTACGGTGTTGCCGGATATAACCACTCAGCTCTGAAAAATTCAGATAATTTGGCTATTAAACAGGTAAAGGTCATATTGACATTCTCTCTTCTACTATGCTCACCTTAGTCTATTTTGGAAAATAGGATTTACTAGGAAATGTAGTTTGATGTCAATAGGTCTGAATGGGCACTATGGACTAATAATGAAGTAATTGTGCAAGTTGGACATGCAGAGAGTGTGCCCTAGTTTGGTGGATAGAACTTCGTATCAGCCCCAGAACAAAGTAAATATTCACCCACATGCTTGGACCGGAAAATCCAGTGAGTAAACCGTAATCATTTCTTGTGCAACGCTACCATTTTTCCTTGCCATCAATTAGGCATCCATTGACTTTTTGTTAATTGTTAGTAGTGGTAATATTTTGTTTAGTTGGATTCTTATTTGTTTTTCTATGTTCTGTTGGATGAGAAGATAGGGCAACTTGCATAGTCTCAAACAAGTTCAGCAGCCGATGGCTAGGTGGTTGGACAGGCCAAGTATGTTCTTTATTCTTATCTATCAAGTTTCATCTTTAAAGTTTCTCATCCGTTCTTTTCATGCGTTCAGTTTCTTTTTTACTTTTTCTTTTTTGGAAGTGGTGCTAAGTTTTTAATAGAGTTAAACTATCTATATATGCGAGATCAGAAGGATATGCCATAAGGCCCATAACTGGCAAGATGTGAGTCACGTCCCCAAAATTCAATATATTCCTTCATTCTGTCTCAGGCAGGATAATGTTATTCTTCACCATTATAGATCCCTAAGATATAGTATATATCTGACAAAAGCAATGTTCTAAAAAACTCACAGAAGTAGCTTTTCTGTCTTAGGGGCTTATTTAGGTCATGGACAATGTGCACTCTAATTCTATGATTACATGGGGATCCGTAGCAGTTCATGACATACATTCTTATATACTCTCTTCACATTGTCAATGTACTTCGTGATTCTGCCTTATATTCTAAGCTCTGTTCATTAAACTTTAGCAGCAGTTAAACACTTAAACCTGATATAAATCAAGGCTGAGCCTTTCTTTTATTTCATCAAATGTCCAAATTATTGTATGTTTTTCATCCATAGCTTTCGCTTACTCTGGCTGATATCAATATTCAAGGCTAAACTAATCACTAATTAACTGGTAAGAAGCCTTGGAAAGATAGTCATCCAGGTTTCAAATTAAACTACCTAGTGCTAACTTCCTTTGTGGTGTTAGGCTCTGCTATTATTTTTTCATTTTCTTGTTTATGATGGCCATTTGTTATTTCTCTTTGGCAGGAAGCATCTGCCGTTGGACACTTGAGACAGAAAAATAAAAGCATCATGAAGTGTTGCACTGCTGAGACAAGCTTTCTGTCAGAATCTGAACATATGGCTCCAGATTTGAACTCTTTTGTCAAAGTTCATGAAACCGAGTTGCATAGAGAATCACAGTCTAGCATACATTTAGATCGTTTGCCTCATGAAACTACTCGGGGGCTTTTGTTTTCACAAGATGTGGTGATTTCGTCTAGCTTGTCGTTGGTTGATCCTCTTTGTTCAGTTGTACCTTGCAGTATTCCTTCAGAAAATGAAGCTCCTATGTTAATGGAGACTCAGAGGGATAAGGAAAGTGATATGGGAAAATGCTCTAGCTGGGCAGAACTTGGGATGGGAAGTTCATACAAGTCCCCAAATTTGATTATCAATATACACCAAACGGATGGTCAAACTACTCCCTTGATTAATGACGAAGATTCCCCAGTCTCAGTTCGAAGGCATTTTCTTTCACTAAAGACATATAGTACATTTCCCTTAAACCCTGTTCCCATTTTAGATGGGGCAAGCCTTTACCATAATCAGTCACTCAAACTAGATTGTGATCAGAGGATGATCACTGTGGATCCGAATGGGGGTTGCATTAGATATGATGATAAAAGTGGTAAATGGCGCCGTCCTTTCAAGGCTGTATCAGTGCATTATCCTATAATATTTAATCAGGACAATAGCAAGAGTATCTCAATGAAGAGAAAATATCATGAGACTGGAGGAGATCAAATTGGGCCAGTTCAGCCATCAAAAAAGAGGAGGCGCTACATTTCTTTTAAGCATAGGGCACACCGTCTTCTTCATGCTTCAAAGTTATCTGTCAACAGTACCACTCTGCAGAAACATTCTCCACTTGCTTTGGTGACAAAAAATGTTGTGGAGCTTCAAGAAGACAAGGAACTCCAAAATGCATCATCTGCGTGCAAGACTCTTCAGTGTAAAGATGTTCCAGCGAGAAAAAAGGTTCACTTCTCTGAAACAGAGATTCCAGTTCAGCATAACAAGAACCTCAAAAAACTAGATTCGTCGACCAAACATCGTAAGTAGTGCCAATGATTCTGTCATTCTGTTAATAAATTTAAGACCTTAAATATTGTATCACTGATTATGTTGCTAATACCTCACATGCAGGGTTGACTGATATAGCTAGCAACATGCCAGAGTACCAGTTTCAAAATCACAAGAAAAGTTGCCTTAAAAACTCTCACATCAAGGCAGGGAAGACATTACTATTTCAGGGTATACAATTCCTGCTTACAGGATTTTCTAGGGGCAAAGAAAAGGTTATTGAAGGACAAATATGGAAACATGGTGGGATTGTATTATATGATATTCCTCCTCCAAATTCAAGGAAAACCAGAAGCTTAAGTTCTAACGTCTACCAGCTTCCTATTATACTATGTCCAAAAAAGGTTGGCTTCTTTTTTTAACATTAACAAGCTAGTGTGTTAATTTTTATGTTTATGTAGTCACCGTTTAACACTATACTTTCTTTTGTGGTCTATGTTTTGCTTGGTTCATCTTCTTTCTTCATCTTTGTGATTTTCTGTTCTGGAACTTCTTGATACATAATATAGCCAATGACAGTAATGATCTTATCAGTATCTAGATTCACTCTTCACCTAAATAGCGTTGTATATTCACTTGTATCTCTCTGCATGCTTGCTAGTTGGTTTGTGACTTGCTGGGTGTGAATTATGGTCTATAGTCTGGTTATATTACTCAACAAAGTTACAGCTGCCTCCCTAAAACTTCTGCCCTAGAAATAAAACAACTTAACCATGGCCAAAAACATGACAAACACTTTCCCCTATATCTTTCACATACCTCACCAGTAACAATAGAATTAGCAGCTTGGTGCTTTCCGATGAGAAACATCACAAGTGGTTGCCCACCGATGCCTCTCAAGCCATCCAAATTCTTCTCCTTGTACTCATAACGTAGTTATAATTGAGTCCTACAAAAATGGAGTCCATGTAGGATATTACCACTTAGCAAATTACTGTCATCTCTCAAATATATATTTGTTAACTTATTGCATATTGGTTATATCATGATGGACCGTGTTTTTCAAACAAAATGGTTGGATTTTCCCAAAGAACCTGATAGTTGCCCAAACAGCCTCCTCAAAACACCTTGATTTATTGTTTTGTGACAACGACAACTAGGTTTTAGATTTGAGAGTGTACCTTTCTACCTGACATACTTTTCTTTGTTTGTTGCAGCTACAAACCACAAAGTTTTTGTATGGGTGTGCAGTGAATGCCTTCATATTGAAAAATGATTGGCTTACTAATTCAATTTCAGCGGATTATATTGTACCACATGAGCAGTAAGTTATGCATTTTCCGTGGACTCATAGCTTTTGTTTGACGTCAACTAGAGGTTACTGTACATCGAGTTTTGGTAGTTCCACAACACATGAACCAAATAATTAGAAAACAGTATGCAGTTTTCCCTGAATATTGAACACAATGAGTGAATTTTGCAAGGGTGAATTGCTACAAAAATGTCTGCAGTGAACCATGTTTTCATGATATTGTAATAGCTTTTGTAGGCATTCTTTTGTCAGATACATGGTTTTGTTTATTTTTTCTGGTTAACTTTATTTGTACCACAGGGACTGAAGAGGAATAATTTTTGTTGATTTGCTTTATCAATATCTTCTGTAGATACAATATATTACCAAATCGAGCTAATGCAGTGGATATTAGCATCGGGAAGCCGCTTTGTCACGAGCGTAAATATGTCTTTGATAGAGTAGGAATCATGCTTCATGGGAAGCGCAGTTTATGCAGCAAATTGGCAAAAATAGTCAAGGTAGGTATCAGAGCATTTTCTTCGTATGGTCTATTATTGTTGGTCTGCATTTAGGGTAGGTATTAGATCCTTTTCTTTGTATGGTCCATTATTGTTGGTCTGCAGACTTAAATATTTCATCTTCGCTAATTTTTGTTGAGGGCTAGTTTACGAAATATTTATATCATCTCTTATCTCTTAGCAGATGTAACTATTTTGTTCACATATTAATAGGGCCTTTACGCATTGTATTGCGTGGTACTGTAGTGCCCCTAAAAAGGTTCACCGTTTATTCAATATTATCATTCACTATTGAAATATTGGCTACTATGTATATCTGAGATTTTAAGTTGAGACTGTCCAATGTGTTTCTTGCATGAACTCCGAAGTTATAGTTTAGGGAAATGTTAGACATTTTGCTCCAGTCTATTTACAAAATATACTAGGAGATCTCAAAATAAATGAGAAACAAAGTGGCTACTAATCAAGTTCTGTTTATTTTTTTGTCACAGTATTGTTCTGTATTCTAAGATTTTAGAAATCACTTTGTTTGTTGTACTTTTTCTTATTGCAAAACGTATGAAATTTAAAAGAGAATATGCAAGTCTATGGCTCCTCAAATGTTGAACATGGTGAAAGCATTGTAATTATATACTCTAGTTAACACTTAAAACGGAACATGGTGAAAGTATTGTAATTATATACTCTAGTTAACACTTAAAACGGAATATAAGGAGTGCCATGGAGATGCTTTCAGTTATGAATTAAGTATTGCACCTTTTTCACCGCCCTATCCGTCAAATGTGGTAAACCGTATGGATACAATGAAATCAACCTCAGCAGAAGATGTTACAGATGTGGGTTGGACTTGGAATTAGTCTTTTTCATTAAGTGATTCCCATTCTTTTTTTACAAGTTATATTTGATAAAGAAATGAATTGTCTTATTGTCATGACAAAATTGTTCGCTCTTGAGTTTGGCCATGAGTGTTGAGACATCTTGCTATAAGTTGTGGTCACTGAATGGGGCATAATGAATGGAGAAAACGGAGTCAGTATCTTAATAATCACAGTGATCATGTGTTCTATTTAATCTCTTCTTTTTTTTTTTCGGGAAACGATCATCATGTAATAAGGGGGATTTGTGATCTCATCTCTGTGCTACTTGTCCTTAAAATTTCTTTTAAAAATAAAGGTTTTCTTTTAATCACTAATTTTACTATGTCCAGCATGGAGGCGGGCAGGTTTTTAAAACCCTACAGCGGTTAATCCTTCAATTGGAGCAAGATAAGGTTTCTTGGGGAGCTATTGTTTCTGAGGATAAAAGAACGTCACGGCACCTAAGGCACTGTGCTGCTGAACAAAAGATACCAATAGTGGTCAGTGATTCTATGTTGCCTTAGATACAACTTTGATTACTGACAAGGAACTTATAGGAAAGATCATATATTTCTCCAGCATCTTGAAACATTCAAATGAGCTAAATCTCTTAACTTAGACATACAATAATTGTTGAACTGAGTTGATTATTTGTTGCAGCCTACTAGCTGGATCATTGAAAGCTTGCATTTAGGAAAGCGTCTTCCGATTTCAGATACATGTCTTTCATCCATTCCATTGCTTAAGATTGCAGAGTTGTAGTTTCCATCAAATGAGTGAAGATGTATAAAGAAGACATACATAATGGTTCTGTTATATGCTACATACTGTTATATATGACTTCAGTCGTGTCACGCATCCATCCATCCAACACCAGAGAAGGTATAAAACCAAAGATCTAATTTTAATTACTTGAGAACAGTCGCTTCAAAAAGGCAAGGTTTAAATCTATAACGGATGAGTATGGGTTCCAAGTCCCTAGATGGATCGTCATTAACACGATGCAAATGAAGTGAATATATTATGATAGAGTACTCCTAATCAGTTGTTTATCTTCTCTCTTTTTTCACAGGTATGAATTCATCCTCTTGCACTCTGGACCATGGGAGTTTTTTGCGTCAAACACCTAGCAAGCACAAGTGCATATTCCAAAGATGAATGGAGTATTGCATGCAGGGAGTCTCCTCCTGGCATTACTGATCCAATTTGAGTTATTTGACAATGCCTCCCTAGTATGTCAAATGGTGCATGGATATCATCTACTCTGAAATGGGAAAATGCCAATTGGGAGCTCCGTATCGAGCTAGTATTGACTGTCATGCTTGAAAGGAACTAAGGAAGCTCGTACTGGATCGGCTGCCAAGTTCGCAGTTACAATTTGCTCTCATACCATGGATTTGTCTGTGAAATTTGCAATATGCATGTCAAATTGTATGTCCTGTCGAGTTTAAATAAGTTTCTATGAAACTACCCATAAATCAAATTTGAATTTTAGTGACAAAAAAATTACTTTAAAACCTTCAAAATAAAAGTTTTTTTCCGAGCGGACAATTTTTCTCTTGGTTTTTTTGTCCAAAGTTTTTTGTTGATGACAAAAAAAAAACTTTAAAAAAACACCTCTTCCGAAAAAAATAATAATAATTTATTTTTCATTTCGTGTTTCATGACTCACCACAAACTTAAAAGACTTTATATTACCTCTAGTGCATAATGATATCAACCCAAGTGCATAAGATACTATGTCTTATTTTTTGTTTTTTTTTGTCACTGACTCCATACAAACTTATCAATAAGGACACTATGTCACGTTCATGAGATACCATGATATTAGAGAGAGATGTATAGGGTATTGGGTATAAGGGTTTATGGTATATGGTGCAAGGTTTTAGGGTTTGTGGTTAAGAGTATACTTAAGACATTGTGATGGTATTCTTAGGACATTGACAGTACTCTTAGGATGTTGTGATGATATATTTAGGACTCTGTGACAATACCCTTTTGACATTGTGTTAGTATACTTAGGACACTGATAGTATACTTATGATACTATGACAATATCCTTATAACACTATGACAGTATCCTTGCGACTATGTGATGGTATTCTTAGGATATTGACTATACATTTGGGATGTTGTGATTATATTCTAAGGACTCTATGATAGTACCATTATGACATTGTGATGATATACTTAGAACAGTGATGGTATTCTTACGACACTATGACAGTACTCTTACGACACTGTCATGGTATACTTAGAACACTGTGACAGTACCTTACGACACTGTGATGCTATACTATCATATTTTCAACAACAAAAAAATCTGAATAAAAGATAAAAAAAAATTGCTACGCACACAGATCGCGCAGCCGAGACTCCCGAGAGGTTTCGTTGGATCGACGGCGGCCTAAGGCAAGGAGATCGACGGAGGCCTAGGGCAAGGAGATCGGTTTAACGTTTACAGAATATAATGTATATTTGATTTTCTATGGTTTTTTTATTTTCGTAATTCATTTTCTGGAAATGGTTTACCAAACACATTTTCACTGCATTTTTGTATTCAAAAAACGAAAAATCTGTTGCACTCTTAATGATAGATATTTGAGAGACGTTAAGGGCCACTATTGTCCAAAAAGTTAGATGACTTAGTATTGAAAATCTGTCATTAGTTAAAAAAATAATAATAAACTCCGGTGAAATTGGATGGGTGTTTGGTTTTGATTGGTTAATTCAAAATTTATTATTAAAATATATCTCATTTTTATTAAAAGGGTGATCAGCCGATCAATTCATATTCATTCGAAAATTATGACAGGAATACAGAACTCCACCGGATTACCCAACCCGACAAAGAGAAGTTCTAAAGTACACCTATACTGAGATAACAATATGACGCATAACTAGTCATAGACTAACAAACTAGAGTAGCACGAGTATCTGTTAAACTTGAGGTGTACTACTCCTTAGTTAGTTAGGCGCCCTTTCTAACAGTCCTCAACTAGTTCAGAGTATTGACCATATGTTCTAATGTTGTTGTTACCCAACGAAGCCTTCTTCTGATCAATAGAGTTGGATGAGGAAAACTGAGTCAGATCTCTGACTGGGGCGACAACTTTCTTTTTAGAAGAGACGATAACTCGAAACTTTTGCACCTCAAAACCATGGTTCCAATCCACCGACGAGCTCAGCCTTTTAAGCTTGTTTATTTACCAAAAATAGAGGCTTGTGATGCTGAAAAAGTATCTGGGGGAGCTGAGGTGTATTGAGTGAGAATGGAGTCAGATTGGGTGGTGCATGAAGACTTTCCATCCTCGGCCATTTCTAGTCGACGCTCCTTCCTCAGAAAAGATGTTGATTCTAGTCCCAACTGTAGCACAACGGATGAGGTTTTTTTACCATGGTCCTTTGCCTTTGAAGCATTACCGATCTCCAGATATCTCACAGAAGATCACTGACCCTATGCTGAATCGGTAAGTTCTGGGAATATGGTTCTCTTGTTAATAACAGGAGATAAGCATCCTATGTGTATCCCAGGGAGGATACCCAGACCAAAACTTTATTGTTCTCCTTTGGGTCAAGAAAAAGGATGCGCTATTTTTCGGCAGAAGAAAATGAGCCTGCGAGTTCAAAGCAGCAAACGGGGTTGGTTCTGGAGTGTCCCCAGTTGGATCGGTCCACACGTCTATCTGCCTTCCCCTGTTGAATTTTAAACAACACTTTTTTGACAAAAAAAATGGGGTAGGCCTATCCACTTCGGGCCTGAGGGGGGTAAAAGACTGAAGCCCAATAGTTGTTGAATCCTCGAAAGTACCCAAAGTATTGTTAAGTGTGATGGAAGTCGATATCCAATGAGGGCTAGGGAATGGGTTCAGTTTCAGATACTTCTGATTCCTTAATTCTTGCGTTGACTTTTCGAGGTTGAAAAGTGGAGCCTCATTGAAAGTAGCCTGTGAAAAGGTGTCGCGTGCTTCTGAGCCAGCTGCAATGTCGTTGTCTGGATCTAGGGGGCCAAATTGACCATGTGGGGTTGTCAGCGAAGAAGGAACTCCATTGGCTGGTTTTTTGAATTTCTATCTATGGTTTTGGCCAACCTCAGCTTCCGAGCGCGTCTCTACAGAAGTTGCAGACGACGTGACCTTCTGCCTAAGAGCTGGTTGTCTCCGAGCGTTGAAAATGTTTGACTCCAACGGGTTAATCGCCGGCTAGAGAGAGGAGCAAGCCACCCAAGGGCTATACCACTGAGTTTCTTTAACCAGATGTTGAGGGATATTCCTCCGACAATTCAAACACTTAGAAGGTGACCTAACGTTTCACATCTCCAATAGAAATTACCCAAACCTTCATATTGGTATTATACACGCAGGTTGTCTTCACCCTCTTTATGAATCCCAAAGCCAGTTGCAAGTGGTTGCCTTGAATCAAACCTAACCCTAACTCGAACGTAGTCGAGAAGAAAAGTTTCATCCGGTGAGACATCATCCAGATCCACCACCATTCCGATTTCTAAGCCAATAAGCTTAGCATTCTTGGAGTTGAGTTTCCCTTTTACTAGTCCCCAAATCTGGATCCAAAAAGTAACAAGGAAGTGAGGTGCGTTAAGCATCGACCAGTCTGCTTTCGAGGGCATAACAGGGAAGTGGAACTTCTCCACATTCCATGGTCCATCCTTAAGCATAGACATTGCTTCCTCTGGCTCCATATAGATGGCAAAGATGTTATGCATATGATCTATCCTGAAAGCACCATACTTCTTCCAAGCACTTCTAAGTGTATCCTTGATGCCCCCCATGTTGGGAACTACATCGGCAATGATTGCACCAAGAAGGATGCAAGCCTTCTCATCCTCAACACCATCTACGTTGAGATTTTTCTCCAAAAGGTCCGCCAAATGGTCATGGTTCAGTTTGGAGTACCTTTTTGCAGAATGTGTGGATGAAGACATATCTGAGAGACTACTTCGAGAGTAGGGCAGAACAGAAATAAATTCTGAGCAAAGATCACAAACAAAGTGTGATTATGTTGTATGCCAGGGGACAATTTAAATGAACAGAAGAACATAAGTAAAGAAAGTACGAGGTAGAGGGGACCAGGGAAAGCAGTAGTTGAGAAAGCAATAACTGAGAACGGTTTGAAACAAAACTGGGTACAGTTCAGGGTCTTTAGGAACAATAACTAAGTACAGGTTCAGAGACTTTAAGAAGGAGATGCATGGCGAAAAGGAGGAATGAGATAAAGGTATGGGAAGAAACGGAGTATGATGTTTAGCACAGTGAAAAGAAGAAATTTTCAAATAGCAATAAAGTCAGAGAGAAGGAAGAGCTTCTCTCTCTAACTTTAACCATTGTATAGGTCACATCTGACCTATTCATCTAACCATTTCTTTGCACGGAGATTTGTGATTATTGAAGTGTATTGGAAAAATTTGCAGGCTTTGGGCATCCTACTTATAGGGGAGATTCTACCCAATTTTTCGTAGAAATTTTGAGAGTTTCATAGTTTTATGTGGTAATTTCGAAGAGAAAATTATTTTAACAAGAGTAGATTGTGACATCCCGTTCCTTTAGTAAAAATTAGAATTTATTTTGAGATCTTTCAATATTGAGTTATTATGCGCGGTAAATAATATTTACTGAAGGTAAATGTAGAAGGTCTCGGGTTAATTTTTTTATCGATTTGACGAATGTGGTTGACTTTGGGTGGAGGTTATAGAATTTGTCGAGACGAGTTCGTAGACACATAGAATGTTGTAATCGGAGTTACGACGAGAAAGTTATGGTCAGCAGAAGTTTGACAAATTATCGAAAATCGAAATATCGTAAATGTTGGAGTATAAATAGGACTTTCTATTTTTGAAAAGTTAAGACTTTCCATTTCGGGCCAAGATGGGTTGACCCGTGTTGATCGGCTCTGGTGACCAAAATTGCCACCAACTCGCCGCCGACGGAGCTTCGCCGTCCGGCTACCATACTCGACGATCTTGGTATGGAAATGATCGTCTTGGAGACCTCTTCCATTTCCCTATGGTTTCCATCCCCAATTTGAGAATAAAAGCCAGAAAAACCTAGGTCTTGGGCTGATGAGTTTTCCGGTGAGTTGGTCGTCGATATTGGTATGGTTTGATTACTCTCTCTCTCTCTCTCTCTCTCTCTCTCTCTCTCTCTCTCTCTCTCTCTCTCTCTCTCTCTCTCTCTCTCTCTCTATGTGATGATATGCGTTGGGTTGTATAATTGGATGTTTGCAGGTAGTTTCAAGGAGATCGATTGATTCCTGTCGAGTTTGAATAGGGCGCCGCCATGGAAGGCGTTCCCGGTGGTTTCAGCCGGGGAGGGTTGGGGGATTTTGCTCCCCTCGACATGGCAAGTCGAACGTAACCTATCTCGAGCTCCATGGTGGCTTGACGGCAGAGCTGGGTCAGCAGAGATATTTTAGGTTGTGGGTTTTTGGGCACGATTCCGACCAAAACTGCTAGAATTGAGCATAGGTTCTTTAGGAGAAAACATTGGGCTCTTCAAGAGCTTTCTAGCGAGGCATTATCCTTCGCCACCAATGGTGGTCGCAGTGGTGGCATGTGGGCGGCACACGCCGCGGTCTATGGCGGCGCGTAACCGAAAAATATATTTCTGAAATCTGTCATATTTTTTTCTTAAAGAAATGTATCATATTTTATATCATTAGATTAGTATCGACGTTGTGAGCGTATTCGTGAGGTTAGAATACGTTTAGGCTTCGTCATCCCAGTGGGTGGGCGATGGTGAATAGTATTGCTACCAGTGACGGTGCGAGCAACGGAGAACTAGATTTACCTTATGTGGTTAAGCTAGTATTTACCCTACTGGGTTTGTCGATAAGATTTTCAGTTGAATTTAATTTTACCAGAATTATTCGAATAATTTATCATTTTGACGATATTCGACAAGGGTCGGGTCATTACAAAAAGTAGGTCTGTCGATAATGACATGATTCATGAACTCGACTTGAAATCCTCACGAAATAAAGCAAATTGAACCCGCAGGATTATAAAGCAGGTCAAGCGGGGGTTAACCCGTCATATCCCGTTTAATAAACGGGTAAGGTCAACCCGCTAACACAATAAATACTTGTGTAACCTGTTTGTGTAACATGTTTATTAATTGGGTTGAGTTCGGCTTATACATGGGTCGTGACTCGCATACACGACCCATTTAATAGTAATTTGTCTTAATATTTTATTATATATCAAGTTTATTTAAGTCTTTCTTCTAAGATTAACCCTAACGTTTAGTTTGTGTTTCTAATACTTCTATTATGTTGTATGTGAAGAATGGAGTTGTCTAATTTTTAACCCGTTTAGTTTAATTGGTTTACATATTTCAACACGAAACAACACGACTCATTTATTAAAGGGGTTATAAATGGGTTACACGAGTTGACCCGTTTATAAATAGGTTGGGTTGGGTTGGGTTTGGGTTTATCTTTTTGACACGATTATTGAATATGTTGGGTTTGGGTTCTCATTTTCCTCACGAATAAATACATGACTCAACCTGACATGACCCATTGATAGGCCTAGTTAAAGGCATCGATCGGTCACCCTATCCTAGGACTTACCATTTGACATTTGGGCCTCGAGCCTCTTCGAAACCTGTCCAGTCCTTAGGCTGAAACATAGCCCAGCCTCATGTTAGGGCGGGTCAGCCCAGTGATTTTTTGAATATGGTAGGGCTGGGGCTATATAAGATACAACATTTTAATATGCATGTAAGGGGTTCCAAATTATAATCACGGTCTGACCTCTTTATGTTTGACTATTGACTAAACTTAACTCAGCTCTAAGCCTTAAATTTAACATTGAGACTGCTCAGCTCAGAGACCATAGTGATCCCTACTTTGGCTTCTAAATTGTTAGAAACTTAGAATTGGAAAAACTATCATTATTTGATTTGTAATGTGGAGTCTGGAGTCCTTTATATCTAAGGGAGATATGACCAAAACGTTTCTCCAAGACCTTGGTACATTTTATGACTTTTGGGTGGGAGAAGCTCATATGAGAATTAAACTTCCATTGGACTTTTTTGTGAAATTCGCTCAACTTAAATGCAGATTGAGGACAAATTTGTATGAGTCTCAAAAGTAGATGATGTTTAGTTGGGAGAAGTTGTAGCTTACATAAGAGTTTTATATTTATATTATGATAGAAGGATGTGTGAAAGAGTTGAGCACTATCCACTTGTTTGAGCCAAGATTCCTTTATCATACGCTTTTTACGTGGAAATCCTTTTGTATAGCAGATGTAATATTCTGTTCTAACTGTTCTAAACCAATGCTACCACCATTCCAGCCGATATTACTGAATGATATCTATTATTCATTATTAAATGAAAAGCTTAACTTTTTTTTTAAGGGGTCGATCAACTATAGGAAAAAGTTAATAGCAATACACTATAGGAAAAAGTTGATAGCAATACAGGATTCAACCGGATTACTCGATGCGATAAAGAGAAACCCTATGGTATCACTATACTAGAAAAATGGGGTCAAACAAGGCCCTAGATAACAAACCAGAGTAGTACAAAGTAACTGTCAAACTTGAGGTACACCACTCCTTAATTAATTAGGAACCCCCTCTATTGCGATGCTTGCCGGCAAAGCTCTTCCACACTTATATCCACTGGAAACAATATCGTCGACTTCTTTAGAAAGACCTTCTTCAGTTGTCCCTGGTGAGGGCCAAGGCTGGATTCGTCTCTCTTGTTGCTGGGGCGTCGTGCGCTATTACCCGCACCTATAGCATCTTTCGGGACATCAACCAACATATTTTGCTGAAACTCATGAAATGGGACGGTGAAACCTCCACCAGACCCTTGATCCCTAGCTGACACAGTAGCAGTACCCACGGGCATGACGGTAACACCTGCTACTGCATTGGTAATGGCAGCAAGTGTGTTGAAATGAGACAATGGAACTTCACATATGACCCCATGTGGGACCACCTATTTTTCTTCCTGAGCCGTACCTCAGCAGCTGGTTCAAACACCTGCAAAATATCATTAGAATTAGAAATTAACCCCTCCAACCGAGGGACTGGTACTTCCTTTGGCCGAGGAGCCAGTATCTCTTTCAGAGGCGAAGTAGGTGGGACAACAAGCTTCTGAATCAGTATGCCGCCCAAAACCAACTAAGACGCCCCAAGAACCAGCCCCGCATTCCACCTCTGCCTAGATGAGGCCACCTACCTATCCCTACCCGATTTGTTGCCGACTTGGTGTAGAGAATCCTCTTCCACCGAAGTTAAAGCCGCCACTGACCTCGGACAACCGCCAACAACATGCTTGAAAGCACCACAAGCACCACAGAAACCTTTCAAACATTCATACTCCACAACAACTGTAATGACCCGGATCTAATTAGTGAATTAATCATCATTAGTTGTGCTAATTAACAAGCTAGGCGTCACGTCACGTTTATCGTGATTTGTCGCGACTAAAAATTGACATTTTATAAGTTATGATTTTGGACTCGCTTTATTCACAGAAGTTGTATAGGATATTATTGCAAGTTAGTGCTGAAAGGACCCAATCCCGATTCAGTTACCTAAACCGGAACCGAACCCCTTCTGAAAATACGAACCAACAAAAACTTTTCGAAATTTCGGCAGAGTTTCGTTACTAACGTGGAATTGCATAAACCTGCACCCTGAAAATAACACTTCGTCCTATGCCACAAAAGCCAAACAATGGGCACCAATCCCATCCGGATTTCTCAACATCAATATATGAATCATAAACAGTAAACAGTACTGTAGTATATATATATATATCCAAGAAAATCCGTATAAACAAGTATCAGAATGTATCAGAGCGACCTCTAAAGTAAAATATATACAATATACACATCAGTAGGCGAAACAAGAACCTACTGGAAAGCACAGGTAACTCTGATCACTAGCCTCCAAACCGCGACGTGAAAACACCAAAACCTGAACTGCAACTGGGCACGGAAACCGAAAAGCCCAGGGGAAAGACAATAAACACGTTAGAGTGAGTGGACGAAAATAAATGTCTTTCACCAGTTGATATATATATATATATATGTTTAAAATAACATATGCGAGTCCAAGTAAATAAACATAATATAGTACGTGAGGTAAACTCACACTCCTCCAGCGTACAGAGCATGCAAGTAAAAATCCCACGGGGTCACTCATGGACACCTCCGTGCTAGTACAGTCCGAATCACGGGATCCCAGACCCACACGTGACTCTAGCCAGAAAGGCCTCAGGTCAGAGGTCTGCCTCCCCCCGGTAAAGACCTCGGGTCAGAAGTCACAGTCTCCCCTGGCATACATCCTCGGGGATCAGCCGGGATGCAAGTGTATCGATACAACATCACATATAAACTGTACTCTGTGTAAACCAAATCAAGAACAATACGATGCAAATGCAATAATCAATATAAAAATGTTTGTATACTCGTATACGTATATCCGTATAAGTATAATCGTATAATCGTAAAAACACATGCTCATGTAATCCGTAATCTCAATACGCATGCTCAAGTTCGTAAATCATATAAAGGACTCGCAAGAATTCCGTGAAAAGAAATTGTCCACTCACAGGTGAGCAAAACGCGCACTCACGCTAATCTCGTGGTCTGGCGGAAGATCCCTCGCCTGAAGCACGATCACGATCCCGATCTCGATCTCCTGAATATTCACAAAAACATAACTGATCAAAATCATAGTTCTCAACCATGTACTGAATCACGGAAACCAACCGTTCCCGGAAATATGCAATGCGGTACAAAATGTTTAACGGAAATTCCGAAATTCCCACTCGAAACCTCGACTGAAAATTGGCTAATCAAATCAACCCAAAAACCTCTGGACGATAATCAGGGCGTGATTACGAGAAAAATGACATTAATTTCATCAAAATCTGAAAAAGTCAACTCCTCCGCCGTTGACCACCGTTGACCGCCGCCGCCAGCGGCGGCGCGCCGTCAACGGCGAGATTCACCGGCGGAGAACTTCCAGATCACAAGGTCTCGACATTTCGAACCACTTTCTCTTCTACCCCGTAGCTCAAATCCCACCGGAACCCGTCCAATTAACCCAAAACAGTTCGGAATCCAAACTCTCTGGTGACCTAATCGGAGCACCCCGAAAACTCATCCTCAAGCCCAATAAAACACATGGGAAGACTCACCAAGGCAAGGGGAGTCTAACCCCCCTAACCACCACCACCAAAACTCGCCGAAAAACGGCCGACGAGCTTCGACGGAAACCACAAAACCGACCCGATTCGGGTCCAACCAAAACGTGATCAATTTCATTCAAACAAAGTACTAATCGACTTAAAATCAAGAGGGGAAGCGATTAATACCCTTTACAAGGTCGGAGGTGGCCGGAAAGTTGGTCGTCGGACGGCAAGCCGAAACGGGAAAGTTTTCCC
Source organism: Geum urbanum (assembly GCA_946800695.1). Taxonomy (NCBI): domain Eukaryota; kingdom Viridiplantae; phylum Streptophyta; class Magnoliopsida; order Rosales; family Rosaceae; genus Geum; species Geum urbanum. The sequence goes on along the minus strand of OX327005.1, from coordinate 36,572,420 downwards.
CTCGGTCAACGGTCAAACCTGCTGTTTTTGGAAAGTCAACTCTGGTAAACGCTAAACAGTGATTTTCGACGATTTTACGACTATTCCAGATATTTATACTCGCGCCTCGGGTCGATCGACGGTCCAAAACGAATATACGAAATGATTCAGATAAACTCGTCGGAAACCGAAACTTCAAATAATCATAAAATATTCCTCGGTTATCAAAAAAATCTTTCGGAACCTCCCACGAGCTCGAAATCACGTACTCTACAATTTCCGTGAAGACACCCAACTCAAATTCTCGACCGAAAACATAGTCGCGAATCAAATCGGCAAAACACATATACGACGTAAAACTGCGACTAAACTCAATCTCGAGAATCGTGCCGAATACGCAACAGATTCTGGTTCGGGTCGTAACAAGTGCATATTTTTATTGAATTTTTTGGAGGTCCGAGCAATTAGTTATGAATTTTTGAAGTTTGGCAAGTAGAAAAATTAAATTGGAAAATTAATTATTAGTAAATTTTCTAAACCGTCAGATCTTTCAATGGTGAGATCTGAACCATTGATCCTTTTATTTACCATGGGTATAAATTAGAAAACTCTTGCCAGAATGGGTAGAATCCATTCATTCGACCCATATGGCTAACTTGACTGCCGACCAAATCCGGTTCCCGACCCAAATCGTGACCTGACCGGAATTTCGTCGGTCGGCCACCTCTAACCACTGGACCAGTCGGAATCAGCTCCTTTCTTCTTCCCCGACCTCCCTACGTCGTCAAAACCACCATACGCCACTTCACGGGGAGGAATCGAACCCAAGAAGTTTTAGGGGTTTTCCGAGTTCCTTCCGCTGTCGTTCCCGGCGGTTTGGCTTTCGATGGGCGGCAACTCCATAGGGGGTTATGTTCTGTACCACCCAAGGAGTCAAACGCGACAAGCCATAGGTCTCGACGTGGACAGACGGCGGTGATCCGCCACCTTTCGAGGTGATTTTCGGCATCTTCCAGCCTGTTTTTGTCTTGGGTGCAGTTTTGAATGTTGTTGTGCATAGTTTAAGCTCTCTATGTATGTACTACTTGCAGGCATCGAAGTGATAAGCTCTGAACACTGGCAGTGGTGGCGCGTAGGGCCCACGCGCCGCCGTGTGCGGTGGAGCTCTGGCGGCCAGAACACCATTTTCTTCACAGGAAGTTCCCTTATCCGATTTGTGATGATTTTTTATGTAGTCACGTAGAAATCGATCAATTTTTGTAACGTTTCATTTTACGCACAGATTTCTGGGTTGCACGACCTTTGACATTGTCGATTATCGTATGTCGAGTTCAGGCTAACTCTATTAAACGGTACAATGCGGTGATTTGGATGAAGACATATTCTATCGACTTCAAGGGGCGAATAAGAGTAGCGATTAATAAATATCGAGGTAAAGGTAATTCTTTGCCGAATAACTTCTTGTCTCGGATTCTTTTATCTATTTTAGTTACACGATCAAAATAATTTAGTAATTGATTTAGATTTCGATTCGTCTTAGGAACGTCGAATAAGATCTTTGAGTTTGGTAATCGACTAATTACGTTTTAGCTAGCCAGGTGAGTGGACATTTTATTTTTCACTTTTGCTAGAGAGTCTACTTTTTATGCTTTACGATTTCACTTACGAATATAATATATATATATATATATACATACTATGATATGATATGATATGATATGTTTATGCACGGAGGCCCATATGATATGATTTCATGTTTTTATGCACGTTATGTTCATGTATGTTGCATCGATACATTTGGCATCCTGGTTGATCACCGAGGTGCTCCGGGAAGGTTAGGACAAAAAATCGACCCGATGATTACATTATGCACACCTCCACACATTACAATATGTTTTACCTAGACTATCTCAGTTTTATTTTATGTTTTCGGTGAAAGACATAAGATTATGCTTTACAATTTCTTAAGATTGTTCATTTCCGTCCACTCACTCTAACAGTTGTTTTGTTCTATATGCCTTTTTCATGGGCCCTTCGGTTTCAAATGTCCATGTTGCAGAATCTCGATTGAGGTCGGGTGTGCACACAGATTGAGGCATAACAGTAACCGCCGTAGGATCCAGGGTTGATCCTACGAGTTAGAAACTTACTCAGCATGTGTAGTTTAGAGAGTCTAGCAGCTTTGGTGTCACAAATGGTTTCAAATTTTGTTGTTAAGAGTTGTTCTGAAATTTAGTCTCTTTAAATTAGGAGTTCTAGATTATTGAATTTCCTTCGGTTTCTTTTGGACTATCATGTTTAGGTTCTAATGACTATCATAAGTGCCTAATTTCGGTTTAGGCAACTAAATTGGGGTCGGGTATTCATAACAAAATCCACACAATAAGCACTAGAAATGTGAAATGTTGTGCTTACCACCAATGGATGGCAAAAATCTACATCGATCTGAAGCTTAATCTCCGCTCGATGGTTCAACAGTTGACGATCATACTCCTTGTAGCCGCCCAGAGCATCATCCATCCGCTTCAACCATTTCAGTTGCAATACCCCGGAAGCAAATAAGCCTGTAACTGGTCGGACAAAAGCCCATGCAGTGCTCTTCGCCGCCAGAATCGAAAGAGGGTCGGCCGTTCCATCAAAACATTCCATGACCACGGTAATGGCGTGGTGATACCAAGGGCCACATGTGGCCGCCCTCCGGCGATTAACTTTCGACCTAAACTTGCAAACAAAATGATCCTTAGCAATCCGCTCGAACCCAACATTGTTGGATCTGAAAATATCACACCAAAGGATAATCATACGCATCGTGAACCCTTGAACTTCATTGGGTTCCAAAGGAGATAACAAGAAGATTCTCACCACAGCATACCTCCATTCATCTTAATCATCATCGTTCGGCACGGTGAGATCGACTGCATCGAACGTCGCAGCCAAATAAAGCTGCTCTTGGTCGGCCTCGGGTGGAAGAAGAGCATCTTCGAAAGGTGAAGGTTGCAACATGCAATGGTATTGGGAAAATCAGAGGAATGAGAGGAGTGTAATGGTGGTATTAGATTTGGATTTGGATTTGGATTTGGATTTGGATTTGGATTTGGATTTGGATTTGGATTTAGGTCAACTAGGAGGAAGATCGGTGGAGAAGAGGAGTGGCGCTAGGTGCTGGGGTTGGAAAAGAAAAAAAATCAAGAGGAAGAGAGAGAAGTCGGTTAACTCAAAACGTCATCTTTCCAAAGTTTTTTTTTGAAGAGCTTAACTATTTTGTGCTTGACTAATCTACTTTTGTATTTTGATCCAATCAGTATTTAGGCCCATCTATTCTATTGTTGTAAGGGAGGACTATATTAGGCTATATTGGCCCGGGGCTAAAATTTGGCCCCTCGATATTTATGTGTTTAATTTTAACATTGGGCTATTTATTGATGGTGTTAGAGTAAGAGAGTACTAAATTTTGTCAAATAAGCTTTCATTTCCAGGAATTCTGGCTAAATTCACATTTGCCTTTAGTTATAAATTTAGTCCGGGATTAATAAAGGACTATATTTTGTTGACAATTGTTGATATTTAGGATTCCTAGTGTAATTGTAATTGATTTATTCATTATTGTAGATATTCTTTCCTATTAGAAATCTGTCATGTAAGTTGTATATAAACCTAATTCGGGACTGAATAAAATGAATTATTCTACCCTAAACATTCGTCTATACTTTTCTACTTGGCATTAGAGCCATCCCTGTAGACTCTGACAAAACCCTATTTTTTGTCACCCGCTACAAATTCATTCCGCTGCCTTGGAGGGAAGATCCGACTCTGCTGTGATCTCTTCTCTCGACTCTACTATGAATTCCCCACAGCATCTCCCTCTACAAAAAATACCTACATACATCCACTACCATCAATAAAACTCTTCTTTTCTCATTGGATTTCTCTTGAACGATACCAATTACTCTACTTGGGCTCCTACTATGCAAATGCACATTAGAGGCCAAAATAAGCTTGGATTTCTTACCGGGGCTTCCATTGCTCCACCTAGAGACTCGCATGAGTATACTGCTTGGGCAACTGATAACGAGAAGGTGAAGAGTTGGTTGATTGATAATATGTCTCCAAGCATCATTCGGCGTTATCTTCGTCTCAAGACAGCTGCCGATATTTGGAAGGCTCTCCATCTTACATACTATGATGATCAAGATTTTACTCGGATCTACGAGTTACACCGCCTTTACTTCATTGCCAAACAAGGTGGGCGACCTCTCTCTGTATATTACAACAAGTTGGTTGCTTGGCTTGAGGAATTGGATCAACGTGTGACCTCATTTTCTGACACTGTGGCTGAAATTGTTCAAGACAACAACTACTCATCCATGTTTTGAGTTCACATGTTTTTAGGAGGCTTAGACCCAGAGTTTGATCAAATTCGGGGAGAGCTTCTTTGGAGAGAGGAGTTATTGAGTCTTGACAAATCATACTTTCATGATCGTCGAGCTCACACTGATCGTGAAAGGACCCAACCCCGATTTAGCTCCCTAAACCGGAGTCAAACCCCTTCGAAAACACGAACCAACAAAAACTTTTCGAAATTTTGGCAGAGTTTCGTTACTAACGTGGAATTACCATTACCTGCACGCGGAAAATACACTTCATCCTATGCCACAAAAAGCAAACCGTGGGCACCAATCCCATCCGGATTTCTCAATATAACAACAGTAAAGTAAATCAATAAATATATCTATACTTTACTGAAATCCGGTGTAAAATCATATAGCATATACAATAGGACGCTCAGAGCGACTTCTAATACATAATCATATACGCATACCACAGTAGGTAGAACAATAAACCTACTGGATGAAACAAAGTAGCTCGAGCACTATGCCTCCGACCACGACGTGCGACACCAGAGCCAGAACTGCAAACTGGGCACGAAAACCGAAAAGCCCAGGTGAAAGACAATAAACACGTTAGAGTGAGTGGACGAAAATAAATGTCTTTCACCAGATAATAAATATGTTATAAAAACATATGCGAGTCCAGGTAAATATAAACAACATAGTACACGAGGTAAAACTCACACTCCTCCAGTGTACAGAGCATGCAAGTAAAAATCCCACGGGGTCGCTCATGGATACACACCGTGCTAGTACAGTCCGAATCACGGGATCCCGGACCCACACGTGATTTTAAGCCAAAAAGGCCTCGGTTCCGGGGATACGCCCCTCGCCGGTCAGGTCGGGGTAACGCCCCGCCTGGGATGCCTACCATCGGGGATCAGCCGAGAGGCTAAGTGTATCGATACAACAACGTAATCACGACTGTACTCTGTGTAAACCAAATCATAAACATTTCGATGCAAATGCATGAAACAACATATAAGTATATGTATACTCGTATACGTATATTCGTATAAGTATAATCATATAATCATAAAAACACATGCTCATGTAATCCGAAATCTCATACGCATGCTCAAGTTCATAAATCAAATAAAAGACTCGCAAGAATTCCGTGAAAAGAAATGTCCACTCACAGACTGGCGTAACGCGTATCGCGTTAACCCGTGATCCGGCGGAAAGTCCCTCGCCAAAACAACGATCACGAACCCCTGAATATTCACAATGTCCAATATTCAAAGTCATAGTCCGACAATACAATACAAATCACGAGAAACAGCCGTTCTCGGAAACACGTGATTCAAAGTCGACGAATCGTCGAAAATCCGTATATGTATACCACAATACCTCGCTTTAGGTTCGGACGCTCAACTCGAAAAACGAACCTCCCCACTGCGATCGGGGCGCGATTTCGAGTCAAATGACATGCGACCTGCCGAAAGTCAAAAAGTCAACTCTGACCGTTGACCGCCGCGTTGACCGCCGCCCACGGCGGCGCCGCCACTGACCGGAAGATTTCTCGGCGGAGCTACCCTTGTTCCACTCAAAATCGTGCACTGAGCAACTTCCATAACTGCATCAAAAGCCAATTCAATCTCTAACTACCTCAATTTCATGAAAACCCGAATTGGTACCAAATCTTCCAATCCAAAATTCTCCAAATTCAAGCAAAATTAGTGCTTCAAATTTACACAGTAGCTTCAAGAGGATGACAGCAACAAAGCCCATCCAAAATTTCAGCTCGAATCGATCAAAAACATGAAACCCGATTACCTCAATTTTCTCACCGTTTCATGCCGGAAATTCCACTCATTCCGGTGAGCCACGCCGGAAAACAAGGCCGGGGATGAGTTCGTGACATCAACGGGGAGGGAAAGAGTCCAAAATCAAGGCGTGGGATCGCCGGAATCCTCCTCGCCGTCGTGGAGCCGTGGCTTCCCGTCGGCCTCCTCCTCCTCCCACCGAGTTGACTCAGTCAACTCGGTCAACATCCATTATGGTAAGTGCTGACTTTCCCCTTTTGATAACCTGCTATTTATAGCCTTTCCCAATTTGGAAACTCATGTTAATCCAATTCGACAAACTCAAACGCGCGTAATTTTCTCGTCGTAATTCCGATTCCGATAATTCTCGCGGCCACGAACTCATCTCAACATACTCTTCAAATATTACCCGAAGTCAAACATATCGATCAAACGGATAAAAAGTCAACCCTTCGAAGCAACACACATTAAATCGACTAAATAATCAACAAACGGCAAAATTCGCAACTAATTCCTCGTAACTTCAAATCATGCTCCGGAAGTTCCCACGAACTCGAAATTAAATTCTGAACAACTTCCGTGAAGAAGCCGAAACCAAATTCTCGTCCGGTAATTTAGTCGTTAAGTAGCCCACCATTTAAATCTGAACTTTAAATATTCATAACTAATTCCTCGGTCGTCCAAATTAAGATCCGGAACCGCCCACGAACTTGTAATCACATATAGAACGACTCTCGAGAAGAGACCCAGCTCCAATTCTCGGCCCATAATTTAGTCGTTAACAAACTCTGACGAGCAAATCCGTTATCAGAAATCCACGTCGATACACTAACTCGCGAATTGAGCTGATTCCACTACTGATTCTGTTCTGGGTCGTCACAAATCCACCCCCCTTAGAAAAATTTCGACCTCGAAATTTCCAAGTCTGCCGACTACAAGGTAGGAGCACTGCCTCTGCACACTGCTCAACTGCCCAGTGGCTACATCAATTGAACAACTCTGGCAACTGATTCCACAATAGGAGATAGCTCTGTGCTGGAATCTCTGTACCCACAAATCACAAATCTGAACTGGCTCCACACAAGCGCCAAGTGTTCCTACATAAGGAACAGACAGGGTACACAATGCAAAACCAATTTGAAATACAGTTCCGCCACACGGAACACAACTCGCACAAAAGCCAATGCTATAGGCAATGCCGAACCACACGGCATAACACAACCTCGCCTATGACCACATATGGATCAAAACAACATGGCAAATCACAACTCCAACTACACACATCAACTCAAATTCAAACCAAACTCACTCCAACACAATGAAGTACAACATCGTTCCTCAAAACGACGTCAAACAATATCAAAATCACAGTGGACAACAACCTGGTATTGCAAGCAACCTCGAACAGCTGAAACTGCTGGTCCCGAATCCTCCGGAACTGCAATACCGTGGTCCACAACATGCCCTTCAAGGTCTGAATAGTCCTCAAAGATCGTCCGCCAATCCGAGGATAAGATCCGGTACTAACTCGTAATCTGGTCCCCAATGCTCGCTGCAAAGCTCGCCAACACACAGTCGTAATTGATTATCTCGGACAGCGAATCGGGACATAGGTATACCACGTGAATGGCCAATCTCTGTCAAACACAGCTAAGTTAGTCTGCCACTGAAATCCTTTCCCGAAAGTTCAAGGAAAAGTACCAAGTCCGTCAAATGGTCCACAACGGCTTGACAACCGGTATCACAAATCAAAATGCACACAAACACACACAAGGTCACAGCGACAAACGCCACGTCCAACTGGAAATCTCGAATGGCTGATACATCGCGGCAAGTCTCCGCCTCCTAGCCATCACCGGTCGACGAATGTGACATCGGTACACACAAGCTGCTATATTGCTCTTCATGTTGCGTCACGAGTAGTAAACTCGAAGTATCTGACACTTCTTTGCATCACTAGCGCCAAACACGCGCAAAATCACGAGCCTCAACACCATCATACTCAAACTCAGTTCTCGTAGCCCACACTCGGCTAACACGGAAACTCGAGCCACACATACCCACATGCAATACTGAAACTCCTAACTCTCGACTGAATACATCACAACAACAACATCATCCCAAACGGATGGTCAAAGTACAACCACTAGCCTTCCTCGAACAAGTTCAAATGTGCAGCTATAATCGATAGTCGACTCCCTCCATCTACACTGCCTCAAGCCCAAATCTGGCTGAAAATGCAAGTGGATGAAACTCAGTGGTCAGTGTACATCCTACACTGCGCTGCACGTCATAGCTATAGTGTCTCAAACTCTCTGATACTAACACAAATACAGCTACACCCAAATCAAACTCCGAATACGTAGCCTCATAAGTTTTCCACTATCCGTAACCATGAGCCACCGCTCTGCTACACAACATCAAAGCACAACCCAATCCAAACCTCGATGCATCGAACCACTCGAACTCTACGCCTTCTCTGTCAATCCGGAAAGTGAAGTGGTAATCTGGGAAAAATCCTGCACAAGCCGTCGGTAATAGCCTGCCAAACTCAAGAGACTCCCGATCTCTGGTACAATAGTAGGGCAATCCCCAAATCAACACGGCTTCCATCTGGTCAGGATCCACGCCAACTCCCTCGGATAGCCTCACATAACTCAAAATCTTCACACTAATCGGCCAAAACTCACACTGGCTGAACTTCACAAACAGCAAATCATCTCGCGAAGTCCGCTACACCGCTTGCAACAGCTCCAGGTACTAGTCCACACTCTCGGAGTACATCAGGACATTGCCAACGAACAAGACCGCAACTCGTCCAGAAACCGTCTGAACACCTGGTCCATCAAGTCTACACGATCTACGAAGCATTGATCAACCATGCAACGTGACCAAAAACTCCAGATACTCGCTCCGAGATCCGAAAGCCACATAGCTACATCTGACTCATCAAACCTCAACTGATAATATCCAGTCCCGAAATCAATCCTCGAAAAGACTAAAGCTCTCGCGAGCTGATCAACCAATCGTCAATCCGAAGCGGAGGATACTCACTCTCCTCTGAAGCGAATCAGGCTTCCGGTAGTCAATGCGCCACCTCATCGAGCCATACAAACAGTCGCACAACTGATGCAAGAGCACACCACGCAAATACGCGGGGTCGCATGAAATCTCCTGAAACCTCCTCCAGCAACTCCTGGAGTCGAAACAATAGCTCCATCAGCTCCGCTAGCTCCGAACGACAAGATGCCGGTAAAATAAGTCCGGCGCCTGGTACAAGCTCAATGGTGTAGTCAGTCTCCCGAACTGGAGGAACACCTGATAACTCCTCCAAAACACACCTGGAAACTCGGGAACCACCTCAATGTCACCAATGTCAGGTACAGCAACCATAGTATCCACAACATGTGCTAAGCAAATAACATAACTCGTCTCCATCATCCGCTCGACCATCACCGCGAAACAGCATCTCGGGGAAATCTGGTCGTCGAAACACAACCTTCTCCTCGAGGCACTCGAACACCACCAATGCATCGTCAGTAAGTCCGTACTCACAAACACACCAAAATCACAATGTCCAGCTACAACAAATCCACGGCTAAGTCATAACCTCCAACAAGGATCTCGCAACCTCCGGATGGATACAACACTCTCCAAAGCCTCGGAAGTGAGATGCAGGTATAATCGCCATGGATATTAAGCAACAGTAACCTCGGAGAAAAGTCTGTCCTCAAACAAGGTCATGGCACGAACTCCAACATGCCCAACTAGTCGCCCACATCAATTACGACTTACTGATTAACTCATCAAAAAAATACATTGATCAGACTGCAGGAACAACATGAGGATCTCCCTGTAAACTCTAAGCCGTCAAACCGCTACAACAGCTGGCTGAGGCGCTCCCTCGCAACGTGACCCTCCTGGCCACCGAAACAGCAACTAAAAGTGCTCCTCGAACACATATCACCGCAACACCTGCTGCGTGAAAGGGTCACCAATGATCGCCCAAACTCATGCCACAGGAGCAAGTCCGCTACACTGTAATCTCCGCCATCGTCAAACGGATCCTGATCTGAAGACCCTCAACAATATCGAAGAGACCATAACCTGATGAAGTCACTGATCCCAAGGTGTCGGAACTCAACCTCATCAAAATCTCGACTAAGTCCACTTTTCTCAAACCATCACATCGAAAATCGTGTACATCTTTCCCTCACACTAGCCTCGCCACTGAGTATAGCAAACTAAGCTCCTCATGGATGTCTCGAGGCACATCAGTCAGACTCCCTCTGATACTCAGGTTCAAACTCATCTCGAACCTCGTGCATAGCTCCCTCTGAAGCCACATAACTCGTGCAAACAGGAACTAACATGTGAACAATGCATCTCTGCCTCAGGTGGGTAAGCATTCCACAATACGCTTGCTGGGTAGCCTGATCAAACATTACAGTATACACAACACTCTGAATGTAGGCCGTAGAGTCGCAACCGGAACTCACACAATATCAGCCCACAAATTACAAGAAACTGAATCAGGCACACATCCCTGCCATAAATCTCAGCTCTGAGGCAACATATAGACGCTCATACACAAACAACCAGGCAAACCGTGCCACACAGTTCACTGAACTCTGAATATTCATCCGAATCCACTGTTCACTGGCAAATCACGCGTCGTATGATCCTCAACAGGATCCACAACCGAAACGACACGGAAAGCACGTCAGGAGGCATCCTAATGAATACAATATCGTTCACAACAAGTGGAACATAATCATGGAACTTCAAATATTTGAAAGCATACAACACCCGGAATTTGATGATTATCCGCCGGCCGGTCGGGTCACCGTTCCAGACATGCTGTATATTCTCAAATACCCTTAGTAAACACGACTACAGAAGTCTACAGAACCTACAACCTAATGCTCTGATACCAAGCTGAAAGGACCCAACCCCGATTTAGCTCCCTAAACCGGAGTCATACCCCTTCGAAAACACGAACCAACAAAAACTTTTCGAAATTTTGGCAGAGTTTCGTTACTAACGTGGAATTACCATTACCTGCACGCGGAAAATACACTTCATCCTATGCCACAAAAAGCAAACCGTGGGCACCAATCCCATCCGGATTTCTCAATATAACAACAGTAAAGTAAATCAATAAATATATCTATACTTTACTGAAATCCGGTGTAAAATCATATAGCATATACAATAGGACGCTCAGAGCGACTTCTAATACATAATCATATACGCATACCACAGTAGGTAGAACAATAAACCTACTGGATGAAACAAAGTAGCTCGAGCACTATGCCTCCGACCACGACGTGCGACACCAGAGCCAGAACTGCAAACTGGGCACGAAAACCGAAAAGCCCAGGTGAAAGACAATAAACACGTTAGAGTGAGTGGACGAAAATAAATGTCTTTCACCAGATAATAAATATGTTATAAAAACATATGCGAGTCCAGGTAAATATAAACAACATAGTACACGAGGTAAAACTCACACTCCTCCAGTGTACAGAGCATGCAAGTAAAAATCCCACGGGGTCGCTCATGGACACACACCGTGCTAGTACAGTCCGAATCACGGGATCCCGGACCCACACGTGATTTTAAGCCAAAAAGGCCTCGGTTCCGGGGATACGCCCCTCGCCGGTCAGGTCGGGGTAACGCCCCGCCTGGGATGCCTACCATCGGGGATCAGCCGAGAGGCTAAGTGTATCGATACAACAACGTAATCACGACTGTACTCTGTGTAAACCAAATCATAAACATTTCGATGCAAATGCATGAAACAACATATAAGTATATGTATACTCGTATACGTATATTCGTATAAGTATAATCATATAATCATAAAAACACATGCTCATGTAATCCGAAATCTCATACGCATGCTCAAGTTCATAAATCAAATAAAAGACTCGCAAGAATTCCGTGAAAAGAAATGTCCACTCACAGACTGGCGTAACGCGTATCGCGTTAACCCGTGATCCGGCGGAAAGTCCCTCGCCAAAACAACGATCACGAACCCCTGAATATTCACAATGTCCAATATTCAAAGTCATAGTCCGAAAATACAATACAAATCACGAGAAACAGCCGTTCTCGGAAACACGTGATTCAAAGTCGACGAATCGTCGAAAATCCGTATATGTATACCACAATACCTCGCTTTAGGTTCGGACGCTCAACTCGAAAAACGAACCTCCCCACTGCGATCGGGGCGCGATTTCGAGTCAAATGACATGCGACCTGCCGAAAGTCAAAAAGTCAACTCTGACCGTTGACCGCCGCGTTGACCGCCGCCCACGGCGGCGCCGCCACTGACCGGAAGATTTCTCGGCGGAGCTACCCTTGTTCCACTCAAAATCGTGCACTGAGCAACTTCCATAACTGCATCAAAAGCCAATTCAATCTCTAACTACCTCAATTTCATGAAAACCCGAATTGGTACCAAATCTTCCAATCCAAAATTCTCCAAATTCAAGCAAAATTAGTGCTTCAAATTTACACAGTAGCTTCAAGAGGATGACAGCAACAAAGCCCATCCAAAATTTCAGCTCGAATCGATCAAAAACATGAAACCCGATTACCTCAATTTTCTCACCGTTTCATGCCGGAAATTCCACTCATTCCGGTGAGCCACGCCGGAAAACAAGGCCGGGGATGAGTTCGTGACATCAACGGGGAGGGAAAGAGTCCAAAATCAAGGCGTGGGATCGCCGGAATCCTCCTCGCCGTCGTGGAGCCGTGGCTTCCCGTCGGCCTCCTCCTCCTCCCATCGAGTTGACTCAGTCAACTCGGTCAACATCCATTATGGTAAGTGCTGACTTTCCCCTTTTGATAACCTGCTATTTATAGCCTTTCCCAATTTGGAAACTCATGTTAATCCAATTCGACAAACTCAAACGCGCGTAATTTTCTCGTCGTAATTCCGATTCCGATAATTCTCGCGGCCACGAACTCGTCTCAACATACTCTTCAAATATTACCCGAAGTCAAACATATCGATCAAACGGATAAAAAGTCAACCCTTCGAAGCAACACACATTAAATCGACTAAATAATCAACAAACGGAAAAATTCGCAACTAATTCCTCGTAACTCCAAATCATGCTCCGGAAGTTCCCACGAACTCGAAATTAAATTCTGAACAACTTCCGTGAAGAAGCCGAAACCAAATTCTCGTCCGGTAATTTAGTCGTTAAGTAGCCCACCATTTAAATCTGAACTTCAAATATTCATAACTAATTCCTCGGTCGTCCAAATTAAGATCCGGAACCGCCCACGAACTTGTAATCACATATAGAACGACTCTCGAGAAGAGACCCAGCTCCAATTCTCGGCCCATAATTTAGTCATTAACAAACTCTGACGAGCAAATCCGTTATCGGAAATCCACGTCGATACACTAACTCGCGAATTGAGCTGATTCCACTACTGATTCTGTTCTGGGTCGTCACAGATCGCCTGACACATTCTACTAGCTCTACTCAGCTTGCTGCTATGGCAACCACCACACCTCCACCACCGCCGATCCCCGCTCCCAGTGCTCGGGCCGCCGCCGCTCAACGACGGTCCATCTCCTCCTCCACTTCCTCTCGACTGGTCCGTCCTCCAAATCCATTTGAAAATTATATTTGTCCATTATGCAAGGACAAAGGGCATTCAAAAGATAACTGCTTTGTTGCTATTGGATACTCGGATTGGTGGGGCAATCATCTAAAAAAAACTCTCCCTTCCTCTAAAAGTGCCTCGGCTCACATAGTTCAGTCAGGTATGTCTGGTAAGGCATCTCTTGCTGCATCTTATGGAAATAATGCTTGGATAATTGATACTGGTGCATCAGATCATATGACTAATACCCCTAGTTTAGTTCAATCTCTTCACCCTTATGCGTTACCTAGTGTCTCTACTGCTAATGGTTCTCCTTCTTCTGTTATTGGTGAAGGCTATGTTACTCTATGTCCTACCCTCACTATTGATTCTGTCTTAGTAGTCCCCGCTCTAGCATATAATCTCTTGTCTGTTAGCCAAATTACTATGACCCTTTCTTGTTCTGTCACGTTTTATCCGAATTATTGTGTTTTTTAGGACATCTTAACACGTAAGATTCTTGGTTATGATACTAGACGGGGGAAGCTATACTATCTTGATTTGACATCTCGTGGAGAGCAACAGTTGAGTTAAGCCAACTGTGTTAGCAGTTTGAATAAAGCCAAGGAGACCGTTTGGTTATGGCATCGTCGTTTGGGTCATCTTTCTTTTGGTTATCTTAGGAAGTTACAACTGTATCTGTTTTTGGGTGTTGATGAGTCTAAATTTCAGTGTGATGTTTATGAACTGGCCGAGAGCCACCGTGTTTCCTACTCTCCGAGTTTAAATCAATGCTCTATTCCCTTTATGAAAATTCATTCTGATGTTTAGGGTCCTTCTAGAATCTCTACACCTATTGAGGCTCATTACTTTGTTACTTTTATTGATGAATGTATCCAGATGACATGGGTCTCGTTACTGACAAGCAAGAGTGATATTTTCTCTCGCTTCACTAAGTTTCATAAGATGGTGATGACACAATTCCAACAACCTATTCATGTTCTTCAATCTGACAATAGAGGTGAGTATGTTAATGCCCTCATGACTTCATATCTGGCCTCTCATGGGATCTGTCATCAAACTTTTGTTGCCTATACTCCTCAGCATAATGGTTTGGCAGAACATATAAACCGGACATTACTTGAGGTTGTTCGTGCTTCGTTATTTGGCATGAATGTCCCTAAATCTTATTGGGGCGTTGCCGTTACCTCTGCCGCTTACCTGATCAACTGTACTCCCTCCCGTGTTATTGACTTCCAAAATCCTCTTCAGAAGCTGCAAGAATCATTGAGTGTTCCTTCCCTGCCTAACCTTGAGCCTCGCGTGTTTGGTTGCACAGTTTATGTCCATGTTAATAAACAATTGTGCGGCAAGCTTGACCCTTGTGCCTTGAAATACATCTTCATTGGCTATGCTGATTTTCAGAAAGGGTATCGGTGTTATGATCCTCTCACCAAGAAGACTCGTGTGTCCCTTGATGTCTCTTTCCGTGAGTCTGAACCTTTTTACTCAGGGGGAGTTTCAAAGTCTTCCCTTCAGGGGGAGAGCAGCTGTGAAGGTAATACTCTTACTTTACCAGAATTTCATGAATTGGAATAGTTGGAGATGCGTTTTGCAGAATCAAGAACTTCTAAAAATACTGGATCGCCAGAATTCGACACGTCAAGGAATACGGCTCGACCGGTCGAAAATAATGCCCTGGATCGACATCATCGATTGGTCGAGTGAGGATCCTCGACCCGTCGATTTTTCGGTAATTGAAGAACAGATCGACAACATCGACCGGTCGAGGAATATGGCTCGACCCGTCGAATTTTCTATAATTGAGAAACAGGTTAACATCATCGACCGGTCGAGGAATGTGGCTCGACCCTTCGAAAATACTGCTGACAAAGAATTTGCTTCAGTTTTACAACATCAAGATAGTACTGTGACTACTGCCCCCTCTTCTACATCACCAGCTGAGATCTCCGTTCAGGATGCTCCGCCCAAGGTACCTAAATCTAACTGTGTCACTAAAGGAGTTCCTAAGCAATAATATGAGCCTTGTATAGATGCCAAATCCAAATACTCCATTGCCAACTATATTTTCAACCATAGATTGTCTGAGTCTCATGCACTTGTTGTTAATTAATTATCTTCGGTATCTAGTTCTAGCAATGTACAAGATGCTTTGACAAATCCCAAGTGGAAACAAGCTATGAATGAATAATTAGAAACCCTGCAGAAGAATGAAACTTGGGATATGGTCCCTATGCCGCCGGGTAAGAAGACTGTTGGATGTCGTTGGGTGTTTACTTTGAAGCTTAAAGTTGATGGGAGCATTGATTGCTACAAAGCTAGGCTAGTTGCTAAAGGTTATACCTAGAAGTATGGAGTGGATTACCATGAGACTTTCTCACCTGTTGCCAAAATTAATACTGTAAGAATTCTTATTGCTCTTGCGGCTCGTTATGATCGGTCTCTACGTCAGTTTGATGTGAAGAATGCCTTCTTGAATGGTGACTTAGAAGAACAAGTATACATGGATGCTCCACCAGGAGTCAGTTGTAAATCAGGTAATGAAGGAAAGGTGTGCTACTTGAAGAAATCCGTATATGGCTTAAAGCAATCACTTAGAGCATGGTTTGGGCGCTTCTCCAAAGAAATGAAGAAGTTTGGATATCGTCAGTGCAATTCTGATCCCACCTTGTTTATTAAATGCAAGGATGGTAAGAATGTTGTCTTGATTGTGTATGTTGATGACATGGTGGTTACAGGAGATGATCCATGTGAGATGGAAAGTCTTCAGAAGCAGTTGTCACTAGAATTTGACATGAAGGATCTAGGAAACCTGAAATATTTTCTGGGAATTGAAGTTGCAAGGTCCAAACAAGGGATTACATTGTCCCAATGAAAGTATATCCTAGATCTTCTTGCTGAGACAGGACTGTTAGATTGCAGGCCTGTTGTTACTCCTATTAAGCAGAATCACAAGTTAGAGCTTCTTCCAGATCAAGTTCCAATGAATAAGGCCAGGTATCAGCGTTTAGTTGGGAGACTTATTTACTTATCACATACTAGACCCAATATTGCATATGTTGTCAGTGTTCTAAGTCAGTTTATGCATAATCCTGGAGTAGATCATGTGAGTGCAGTACTGCGTATTCTCATGTATCTGAAGAGCACACCTGGTACAGGTCTATTATTTGCAAGAAATAATGAGTTGTGTGTTTCTAGCGAGGTGTGTGTTTCAGGTTATAATGATGCAGATTGGGCTAGTGATCATACCAATAGGGCATCTACTTCTGGTTACTTCACTTTCATTGGTGGGAGTTTAGTAACTTGGCGCGGTAAGAAGCATAATGTAATTACTCGCTCTAGTGCAGAAGCTGAATATCGTGGAATGGCGAATGAAGTATGTGAATTACTGTAGATCAAGAATGTACTTAGAGAGTTAGGTTTCAGGCTTCAGAAACCTATGGATTTACATTGTGATAATACAGCTGCTATTGAGATTGCTCATAACCCAGTGTAGCATGATAGAACTAAACATGTGGAGGTTGATTGACATTTTTTAAGAGATAACCTTGACAAGAAGATTATCCAATTTCCTTTTATGTCGTTTGAGGAGCAGTTAGTCGATGTACTTACTAAGGAATTATCACATGATGTCTTTAGTAAATGGATGGTCAAGTTGAGCATGATCGACATCTACGCGCCAACTTGAGGGTACGCGCCAACTTGAGGGGGAGTGTTGACAATTGTTGATATTTAGGATTCCTAGTGTAATCATAATTGATTTATTCATTATTGTATATATCATTTCTTATTAGGAATCTGTCATGTAAGTTGTATATAAACCCAATTGGGGACTAAATGAAATGAATTATCCTACCTTAAACATTCGTCTATACTTTTCTACTTATTTAATTAGACCTTAGGTGCATAATCTTAGGGTGCATAGCCTTGAAGTACATAGCAGCTGATACATATTTTTAACCTTGAGTTCTAGCTTTTTTCGTCTAATTGTAGTCTCATAGCCTTTCGTCTAATATTTGACACTGGGCCCTTTAATGGACATAGCCTTACAGGCATCCACCACTGGATAGTCAAATCAAACTCCCAACATTCATTGGGCGGAAACAACTGGCATTGGCTTCACGGCTCAAGATATAAATTGTGAGGAACATGGGGATGTGAAGTTTACTGTACATACACTATTCAGCTGATGCATCTCTATCTCTTTCTATTTTTGTAACAAGTACACAAGTCATGTCAAAAACTCGTGGATAGCCAAAGAGGGAAAGTCTGCTGTGGATAGTGCTCAAACTCTTGTACACATCGATCCTTCCATCACCATTCACCAGAAAGGTCCCAGAAATTCATTTTCTTTAATGAAATCTTAAAATGAAACATTTGCAACGCAGCACAGATAATTACAGATTTAATGAAAAGTAATTAATATATATCGAGCTTCAAGAACTCGGATTTTTTTCGCATATTTAATTTTCACTCTAAATATAAGTTTGGTAACACTACAGGACCTCCTGTCTCTTTAATTCTGTTCCTTCCCTCTTCCCTTGACAAGCCTAATGAGGAAACAAGCTTAATCATTGTTCGATACAGCATCAAGGAAACTGAACTAGCTAGTAATATCCATCAACGAAAGCTAGCATATCTATTTATCTAGAGTACATCATACTCAAACTAGTATACTCCTTTACAACACATTTTATTGCTCCAAGTGTTCGCAAACGCATTCTACTTTCCTGCAGCATCAATCAGTATGAAAAAGGTAACAGTCAGATGTAAGTTTCTCAATCTAACTTGTCTCCAAATCAAGCAAGCAGAATAAATTGCAATTTTATCTGTAATGGGACTTTCAAATATATTCTTTCTGACTGAGAACACTACGAGAGTGGATTGCTACAAATCTAAATGCAGTATTCACTTGGGCGATATTGTGGATAAGGATGCTTTATTTGGGGAAGGTTTACATCCTAAATTCTTCTGAATCTTCTTTAGGAACTTTTCCTCAGGAAGTGAGTGAATAAGCAAATTAAACATGAAGTGATCTCATTGTTCAGCATGAATCACCAAAAAAAAAAACGTGAATGCCCCCCTTTATGTACCATTGAGGACCTGCAATTATTATGGTCCTACTTAAAAAAAATCTCAAACACTCTAATCATAATAAAAAGCTGTCAAAGCATGGCAGTGAGGACATTTAGTACATGGAATGTCCGATTCAATTGTCAATACCTACACAACTGTTTCAAGAGATAGTAAAATCTTCACAACAATGCAACTATTTAAGTAGTTATGTATATCATTACTTAAAGAAGAAACATGAGACATTGATACTCAAGAAGATTCCAAGAGATTCTGGATGTCTTTCTGCATAATGAAAAGAAAAATAGGTGAGCAATAATCAACGGAATCATAATAGCTCAAATAAAAGAACAACAAAAAGGCATATGACCTCAATTTTGAGAGGTGTTGTCACAGGAGCATATCTCTCCACAACCTTCCCTTCTTTATTTACCAAAAATTTGGTAAAGTTCCATTTGATGCCATTTCCAAAGATCCCACCTTTCTCCGACTTCAAGTACTTGTAAAGGGGATCCTCATTTTTCCCATTCACCTCGATCTACAATAGAAATGTATGATAAGTTAGCATTCCGTGCATAAATAAATTAATCGGGTTACCCTTTCGGGAAAAGAAAAAAAAACATAATCAGGTTGCCGTATTATGTCTCCACTCTCAAATCTTTTAGCGAATTGAAATCAGTATAAAACATTCAAGGTAGAACTCATAATTTTACCCACCTTTGTGGAAGTTACAACTAAAATACAAAGAACCCAAAAAGTCCAACTAGGAATTTGGATATAGACTGCTGGGAGCTATATTATTTCCGTACTTAACTCTCAAATCATTATAAGGGTTTACCTTATCAAATATTGGAAATTCAGCTTTGAACCTCGTACATGCAACTTCTTGAATCTCCTCATTGTCTCCAGGCTCTTGTCCTCCAAACTGGTTGCAAGGAAATGCCAAGATCTCAAAACCTGCCAGAAAAATAAAGTCAAAGCCTGACATAAGAATGAAACACATGAATCAAATAAGGAATGAGATCTACGGTGAAGAGTCACAGACCTTTGTTTTTGTACTTTTCATACAAAACGTTTAATTCCTTGTAGTTTGATTGTGTTAAACCACTGCAAAGTTTGAATCAAGATATAAGAATAAAGAAACAACACAGATATTATTATTTGGAAATGCTTGATTTGCAACATCTCTGTTTATCATCCAAGCATGCATCATAAAGCATGTGTGATACCACTTGAATCCTTGAAGCTTGAGATGGACATGTGAGTGTCACTTTGATTAGTTCTCAGTTTTGGGGCAAGTGAAGTTTTACGTACTATCACTTGAAAACTGTTAGAATTCAATTCCGATGGAACTTCTGAGTTCTGACTGAATTAAAATTCTGAATGACTTCATTTTTTATCATAAAACATGCAGTTGATCAGAAGAAGTAATTGAGTTTCGCAAGTACTTGCAGAACTAAATGAATCTCAGTGCAAAAAACTTGCTCTTTTCTAGTACTAAATTGATTTCTTATAGTTTCTCAAGACAATTTTAAACTAATAATGTCTAGAAAGGAGGGACTTCCGTTAGTGACTAGAAAGTACACTTGCCCTAATTCACAAAAAGATGGATCGACATGAATCTACGAGAAGACAATGCCAAAGATGAATTTTCTTTTAAACCCTTTGTATACTCCAATCTTTCATAATTAGTTCAAAGAAACACAAAAATAATAGCATGCAATATAAAACCACAAGGAAGAGGAGGCGAAATATCAACAAAATCATGCCCACAAGTACTGAGAAAGTTAATCACCATTTTGAAGCGACATTGACAATGAGAACAACCTTCCCACTGTAGTCACTTAGCTTCACATCATTGCCCTGAATATCCTGCAATTAAGTGCAACCAAATAAATTCACTGAGACAACAAAATACATGAGATGCATAACCAGTGCACTAAGAAGGTACGTTCCATCCAAAGACGTCATCTGTATCCAAAAAGTTGAGACAAAAGATAAAATGTTTCTGCACCCAAAAATACATTATATCCAGAGGGTGTGCTGTATAAATCTGATCTCTCCATAGGCCTCTGCTATTGGTTTCTAAAAGTTTCTGTAAAATTGACTAGTCAAAATTCTAAACAGACTCGAATGGTAAAACTAAAATGGAAAGTGATCGAGAAAGCCAGTTAGAAACCATGTTCACATCTATATTTGCATACACAAGCACTCATTCTGGAATCTTGAGCACCAAGCACAATAACAATGATGATAAGCATCATCTAAGGGGGAGAAGTCCGGAGAACTTTTTATAAAAAGACGAACTCTCATTTTCTCAAGTCTCAAGCATACCATATAATATAATAAAAATATGAAAATTTAGAACTTGCTGCTCTAGTAACATCTAGTCAAAAAATGGATCACTGGGAAACAGAGAAACCAAAGTGATTATTAAGCTGCAACTAAAATCCAACTGAAAGAGTTAAAGTATAAGCATAACAGACAGCAAAAAGAAACCAGCACGTAAATAAAGAGAGTACCTTGACAGTAAAGGCATAGATAGATTTGGAGGTTTCGCCCGCCATAGTTTGAGAGGAAGAAATTTGATCTGTGTAGTACAAGTAGAAGAAGAAAGAAAAACCCAGAAAGAGGAGAGAGACCCAGTTGGTGAGTTTGAACAATACCATTTTCTCTCCCCTCAGATTTGAATTATTAAAAGCAGCAGGCAGCTTTGACATTTCTTTGGTAGGTGATCATAATTTTCCTTTTGTATCGATAAAATCGTAGACAGACAATGGTTGTTGGTCGCCAATCTCGCCTTCATTCTTTTTCATATTTCTATTTCTTGCAACGAATTACACTACACGACTCAAACACAAAACCAACAAAATTGTTCACATTTTAGTACCCAAAATTGGAAGACCCAAGATAGATCTACCAAAACCCTATGAGACCAAAGTAAATAATTCCAGCTAATCAGACTTTATCCAACCAAAATTGCCTATCAAACCAAAAGTAGTTCTGGCCAACATCTTCTAGCAAGGTACACTTTCAGCCTTCTCCATTTGCATTCTACTCATTAAATGCAACAAATTAATTTCATGAAATTCAACAACCAATAACAGAAGATGCAATCACAATGCTACCAGAGCATAAACTAGTAACAGGATACAACAAAAAAGAGCAAATTCATTAAGATAGGGGAGTGACGATGCTACAATATCAGTGAAAGCCACTCCGAATCTACATGCAAACAGTTTTCCTTAAAGGTGAAGAATATGGTCCCCATGACACTCAAAATTAGTTTGGAACCAAAAGCCAAGAAACATTACATAATCGAAACGGTGAGCCAAACTATCCGTACTCGGAGGGAGAGATAACATCATCTATCTTTAGTATCATCTTCACGACTTGTGTAGCCAATAAGATTTGCTGCTGCTTCCCGATTAAGGTCTCAAACACATTCTGCTCACACATATCATTAGTACCAACATCATTGCAGTCTATTCCACAGTGAGGGTTTTTCTCCTGCATACCAAATCAAAATGACGATGAAAACTTATATTTTATAACAATGAATGGGGGAACTTACAAGTTTAACAAATACAGGAAGAATAATTATGAAATCGAGAATAGATTGGAATCATAGACTCCATGTACCTTAATCTGCTGGGCTTTCACTGCATTCAATGTTTCAATAGGTTGAAGGCCACTATTCTCTGCGAGTGCCATAGGAACAGCATCCAAAGCATCTGCAAATGCTCTGATAGCATACTGTGGACAAGGAATGCACACTGTTTAAGACAACACACTAATACTAACAATTATAAAAAGGCAAGGGGATGTGTGCCATATGATTTTCATACCTGCTCAACTCCAGGATGTTTATCTGCAGCTGCATCTACGGCAACCGAGCAAGATATCTCTGCCGAGCCACCACCATAGACGATAGAATTGTTGCGGATAAGATTCCTAGCAACGCACAGGGCATCATGAATGCTGCGCTTGGTCTCCTCTATCATCATTTTGTTGCCTAATGAATTGAAAACATCAAAACATTTTATAAGAACAGTATGATATATTACAAATGACCCCTTGTCAAGATAAAAAATAAAAATAAAGAGAGAGAGAGAGAGAGAGAGAGAGAGAGTGATTGACAGATTTTGAACTCTGATATCCCGATATACCATATAAAGTTCATATCTTGGATGCTACCAACAGCCCTAAACCCCAAACCCAATCGCATAATTTTCTCTCGATTACCATTTGACATGTGGAATCAAGTTAGAGAAAGTAAAACCTAAACATACCTCCGCGTATAAATATGGTTACAGCTCTTGAATTCGCACAGTGTTCAATGTACAGCATCCGATCCTTTGTAGTACCAAATGATTTTTCGCGAACTAAGCCAGCCTATAAGAAAAACCAAAACGTTTATCAACTTTCAATAATACAAAAATATAGACATGAAAAAACACATGGCAGAAATAATGAGACGATATGTGAGATTGCGTTGTGAACTAAACATGGAAATATTATTGAAGAGACCTTTCCCAGCTTGTCTGGTGTCAACTCTTGGAACCTGGGCACAATTCTTCCGCCTACAAATATACATTTGTCAGCAATTTGTTGGTTGAAAAGATGACAGCATGAGAATATAAACGTTGATCATGTTTTCTATAAAAGAACAATGAAATAGTATTTAAGTACTAACAAGAGACATACCAGTAGCTATTGCAATAAGTTCCAGCTCAACACCACCAACCCATCTGACGGCAGGCAAGTTCCTGTGCATCAATAGGTGATTGGCTTCATCATCAAACCCCCATTGACAGATAACCAAGGTAGCACCAGCATCCTGCAGATCAATGCAGTCACAAGTGAATCCAGATGGCATTTTAAACTTAGTGAATAAGAGAGCTCAACACCCCTGCTCGAAGAGAGAGTCCGGAATAGGAAACAGAATGTAATAAAAAAATAACTGGAAAACATGGCTGCGAAGATAATCAGAAAGTTATTTGTGGTACCAAAATCTAGGATAGGGGGAGATCTAACCTTGCATTGTTGGACCATCTGATCAAAGTATTCCTGTTCTTGCACACGCAAGGTCTGAAACTTTTCCACAGTATCAATATCAACCTTATGCTTTGTCTTTGGCTTCGGGGGCTCAAATGGGCAAGTCAAGATAGCAATTTTTGCATCTTCAATACGCTTGGGCATTTGTGGATGGCTCATATCCTTGTCAATAAGAATACCATATACCAGCTCTGTATCTTCCAACTTACCCCCAACTTTGCCCTCTACTTTAATCAAATCTAGGTTCACATCCTTCCTCTCTAGGTCAGCAACAGCAAGAACTGCTCTCACGGCAATCTCAGCAAGGTCACGCTTGCACCGATTCACACTACATGAACGAAATAACTCAACTCAGACATATAACAGAAAGGAGCCAAATGACAGCATAATCCATAAACACTCGGCAAATCAAATCAACGTGAAGCAATATACTACCAAAGATACAATTGTTCATGATACTATAATACTAAATCATCCAACACAATGGTGGGAAATTCTGGCATGGCATATAAATAGACAGAAAAATAAACCTAACAAAATGAACTCACATCTTTGAAGACAAAGTAGTCATGCAAGTCTGAACCAAGGGCTCTATATTTTCCAATCCAAATTCAAATTTCTTTGAAATATGCTGCAAATGATCCACCGCTATCCTGGAGGCCATTTCATATCCCTCAGCAACCCTGATAGGATGAATACCGCGTTCCAACAGCCGCTCGGCTTGCTCCAGAAGTGAACCAGCCAACACGACAACTCCGGTCGTTCCATCTCCGATTTCGTAGTCCTGACTCTGCGAAAGTTCAACCATAAGCTTCGCAATCTGGTTGTCCACATCCATCTGCTCCAAAATCGTGGCGCCATCGTTGGCTGCAACAAATCCCAAACAAACTTAACAACGTCTCCAAAATCACAGAAGAAGTTAAACACAGTAACGAATCGCTAAGTGCAGCAGCATATGAAGTTCAATAGTTAGTAACTAATAGTGAACTGAAAATGAAGCCCCAAGGGAAACAGATCCCTAAACCCTAAGATCGGTCGGGACTTACTGACGGTGACCTCGCCGTCGGGGCTCTGGAGCATCTTGTCCATGCCTTTAGGGCCGAGAGACGTGCGGAGGATTTTGGCGACGGCTTTCCCGGCGGCAATGTTGGCCTTCTGCGCATCGAGGCCTCTCAGTCGAGACTTGTGCTCTTGCTCCCTTATGATTATGAACGGCCGTCCGAACTCGTCGAAAGCCAGCGCCATTTCTTCTTAGCTAGCTAGGTCTCTCCCACAGCTTAGGGTTTGGGGTTTCTCCAGTCTTTTTAGTTTAATTGAGATGCAGTAAATGGGCTTTTCTGTTTTGGGCTTTCAACACTTTTTGAGCCCAAAAATTAGCCCAATGTTGAACTGCTGCTCTTAAACAAACACAGAAACAGAGAAATCGGAGCTCTCCGCATCCTCGTCGTCTCTGCTGCTGCTGCTGCTGCCGCCTTTCGCTCATGTGACTTTTCTTTCTCGTCTTTTTAGTTACTTATCGCATTTTGTGACACTGTTTTATGCAGTTTTTGGGCTTTTTGAGTTTTCTATGTTATCTGTGTTTCACTGATTAAAATTAGATTGATTATTAATTACTGTGTGTTGCTTGAATGAGATGGTTGGAATTGCTCAGGATTTACTGATTTGATGTGCGTTTGGTTGAAATTTTTTGTATTCTAGGTTGTTGAAAGCTAATCTCACTCTAGGGTTTAGAATGCAGTTGTTTTTGGTTTCTGTTTCTGAAGCTTCTGATAGATTAGTATTTGTTGTGTGTTCTAGAATGGAACAACCTTATTCAGACTGTAGAGGTGCCGAAGCGGTACTAAATCTCCCACCGGGGTCCTCTGTTCCGATTACATACCACCCTCTGTTTGGTCCTCACGATGATTTGATTCTCATTGAAGTCGACGAGAAGCTCCTCCCAGATATTATTCACCAGAGAGTAACGGTTAGAGGACAGCCCGATGAAGATGCAGTCATCTGCACCAAATCAAAAACATACGCGATTAAGTCTGTTGGAACGTCGAATTCTGTTTTCCTCATACCCCCGTCTGCTCAGTACAACTCTTACGAACAGCCAAATTCTTCTGATGGCAACTATCGGGACCAGCAATCTTCTGCGTCCGTGCTTAAGATTGCTCCTGGTACCATGGAGGTTGTTGAGATTGCTCCGAGACTTGACAAACTGCGGTTGCTACTTTCGGAGAGGCCTTATAGTTCTGAGGAGGACATAGAAATGGGGGATTTGGAAGAGATGGAAAGAGAGAATGCTGGGCTTTATAAATGGGATGATCTCATCGAAAAGGTTCAAGCTAGTGATGAGGAGTTAAAGAATGGGTTACAGACTCTCTCGGCTGTGGAGATTGATGGGTACTGGAGAATTGTCGATGAGACATACATGGATACGATGCTAAGGATGCTTTTGCACAATGCAGTGTTAAATGACTGGTCATTTGCCTCCCTCGATCAAGATGAAGTCGTTAATGTACTGATTTCAGATGGGTTTCCTAACATGCTTGCAAATCATTGCTTGCGTGCTTTTGGCAGTAAGGTGGAGGAGGCTACAGGTACAAGTAACAAATGGAAGTTGGATGACAAGAAGGTTTGTGTACATTTTGCAAGGCAGACCTTAAGAAATGGGAAGAAGAAAATGGAGGGTTTCATGGAGGAGTGGATGCGGAAAATTCCTGAAGGAATTCAAGCAAATTTTGACATGTTGGAAGGCGAAATTTTGATGGAGAGGATTGGCATTGAGACATGGATTCGTCCCCTTCGTGTTTCATATCTACCCAGCGATCCTGCTGAGCGTTTCACCATTCTGTTTAAACAGCGTCCAAAATGGGAAATGAAGGATCTACAGCCCTTCATCAGGTACTATTTATCACTCTTTTTGCTTCTTCTTTTATGTGTCTTGCTATATGAACATAATTTGGAAATAATTTACATATTTCTTGTCTGTATGCGCTTTTCAGGGACTTGAATGTGCCCGGTCTATCTGCGGAAGGTTTGCTCCTTAAGTACACCAGAAGATTACAACCAAATCTGGACACAGAACCAGTTTTCAGTTCAAGATAGTGTTGAAAATATGTGGCTTTGTTCTTGTAATCTTCAATCTAAGATATGTACCGATTCTCTTGTGAAAAACTAATACTTATTATCAGAAAGTTAGAAT
The DNA here is from genome assembly GCA_946800695.1 of Geum urbanum. NCBI lineage: Eukaryota > Viridiplantae > Streptophyta > Magnoliopsida > Rosales > Rosaceae > Geum > Geum urbanum. The sequence goes on along the minus strand of OX327005.1, from coordinate 36,545,337 downwards.
TCACGTTTTTGAAATGAAAGGATATTAGTTTTGACTGACATGTTTCTACTGAGACCGCACTGAAACAGTGTGGATATTAATTTATTCACTCGCTAAGCAAGTTCACCCATTGAGTCACAGGGTCGTTGGGGCAATAGGGTAATAGATCAATGATGTGTCATTTACTTCTTGATAATTGCTTCCACCCGTTGAGTCGGGTCAGGTTAGGGTCAGAATTTTTTTTATTTAATATTTATTAACCATTTAAAATAAATTTAAATGATATATGTAATCCATATTTTTATTTAAAAAATACTATTAAATGGAACTCAATTCATTGAATTTAATATCGGCAATAAGTCTAAAAAAGTATCTAAAAATATCAAATATATATATTTGTATTCTATTACTCTTCGGAACGGAGTGGAAGAAGAGAAGAGATTTTCGAATGAGGAAAATGATCTTAACATTGTATAAGATTAAGTAAGGATTGAGTAAGTTAGTTTGGACACACGTTTCATCAATTACAAAGAGTCGTTTCTATTGAGTTAGAAATGTGAAAGGCAAGTAATATGTTTATATAGAGAACTGTTACCATTTTTTACTGATTTCAAGCCATATTTTTATGATCATAACTTCATCAGCTGCTAGTGCATTATATTTGCAACTTTACGAGGGAGTTGTTGCATTATACTTGCAAGTTGCAACTTTACAAGGGAGTCGTTGCCACTCCCCTGCCGTACTTGCATCTCAAAAAAAACCCTCTCTTAGTAAGAATTTGACAGATTCCAAATCTCATGTCTTCCCACCATATATTCAACAAACTTTTGTTCCAATATTCTCAAAACTAAGCAAAATTAGTATTCAAACCAAAAATAAATGATAAAACTAGCACATTACAATTCACGGATGCATTTTTTTTTCTTTTCTGAATTCTGGATATGGCATATTATCTGCAAGCTCAAGTCAATATCAAAACCGTTATTAATATTGCTTGCTACTGGACTATGCTTCACACCAGCTCAATGCTTGCTACATATTTACATGCACATATTCGAATTAACAACCCTGTAAACCTGTTTTGACTTATCCATACTCTGCGCATAGACAACATAACATTGTCGATCAAAGCTAAGAATGACCAGATATCATATCATACATCAACAATAAGCCAGTTAACGATGTCTCTTATCTCTTCTTCCAGTGACAACTATTTCTGATTTGGCTAATTCTGTTATCTCTTCTTTCTTCTCAGGCAGAGCCGGATGGGCTTGAATGACATTGTGACGTCTGGACCCTTATGGATCCTCTGGTTTGTTGCAAAATGGTGAATAGATTCTTGAATTCCCTCAAATGCCACTAAAAACTCAGTTGCGTCAATTTCATTCAGGATCTTCTTCAATACCAATTCCAGTGTCTTGAACCTGTCTGTTGACATATCAGTAGTTAGTAAAGAGCAAATTTTCTATATTTATGTGTGCGTAATATATATACAGTTAGTAATAAGGAATATACAGAGTCCAACTTGGCATGAGGATTAGGGGAATGTCCTTGAGACGGATTGGGACCATATCCATGTTGTTGTGGATATGGAACATGTTCACTTGTTCATCAATTATATCCTCCTTAAGTTCCCATCTCACCCTAAGTTGTTTCTCCACCCTTGCACTTCTGCCCTTGTGCTCTAGCCTCCAAAGACCATTCTTCTCAAAAGTGACCTCTTCCCCTAAAAAATCATATCACATTATACCAAGGAAAAACTAGCAGCTTTTATTTAAACACATACAATGTTGTCAATGCATCCATATACAATGTGAGTCTGTGAGGCACTAAAGCCTAGCATCAATAGTATAGGAGCCACCACTGGAAGAACTATCGTCAAGTATATCAAGTAGGCTTCAACAGATTCATAATCCAGTAATGACTGCAACCTTTTCTCTTTTATGTTTCTCGGCTCAGTACAGATTAACTCTAGTGAATCATGGAATAACAAAATTCAGAGCTAGCATTTCAAATTCTAAGCACCCATGTCTTCCTACTGTCTCAGTAAACAAAACAGTAATTTGATTAAAAACAGAAAGATTGACATTGGGGTGAAGTTAATCTACCTCTCTTTGCGATGTCTCTTTTGTAAATGCTCAAAGACTTGAGACTGAAACTTTCTGGCGATGTCCTCAATTTCTGTGCCAGTAGACATTGGAAAAGAGGAGAAAGACGAGCCACGCACGAGTTCCAGAATGGCAGAGGGTCGCCTTGTTAGAACCTGAATATATATGAGAGTTGTACACTCTATATCAGAATACAAGTGCCCTATGATCCTGAATCATGTATATGATTAATTTTGATGAACTTACTTTGATTTTCCATTTGATCGAAATCAAGTCTTTTCTCCTTGTTCCACCAGAGTGCATCAATTGGTTTATGGTCACCAATTCAGTAAAATGCGATTGTGTACAAGCAGGGACAAGATCTTTATATATAATGGTTGTGTTAACTGAATGAGAATCAGAACTTCCATAATGTACTGCCTCCTAGTTAACTGCCTATAATTCAAATTCAACAACTGCATAATCTGATCTTAAGTTCAAATTCAAATTCAAACTCAATAAAACCTGTGTTATACATGTGTTGCTATCAAATGCTGCACCTTATTATACACTGCAAGGCTGCAGCTGAGAACAATGTCTTTGTTATACAAGACTTGTAACACGCCTTGGCCTTGAAACTTTCATTCTCTGTCAGCTTCCCTTGGTCAATAATTTCTGGCGCGGCGTCGATCTGCGAGTTGATGTCATACTCTACTGATTGGCTCCGATTTCTCCAGCAGGTAGACAACTACTCATTTCAATGAAATTTTCGAAAAAATATGGCTAGTCATAATTTAAAGGTTATGCGGTACCATGATAGACAGACAGATTAATCACAATAAAAGAACTTTTAGAATTGATGAAGAAAGTTATATTTGTATGGGAAGCCAGCGTAGTGTATCTGGAACATTACCAATCTCTTCCCAGGAATCTCCCTCTACATCGTTCCACTTCGGTTTTAATACATCCAAGCACCTACGTGCAGTCCGATCACTATTCCGGCTGCCTCTGCAATAATAACTTTTTGGTTCACAGCCTGTTTTGAAATTTGTACTGAGAATATAACTAATTCATTCGCAATATAAAAAATAATACATCAGTTTGCACTAATCAACATGTGTACTTTACAGCATAAAGACCGATTGTGAGCTGCTTCTTTACTCAACATGAGCTCACTCGTATTAGTGTATCAATCACGAACATACACACATAATCTCAAGGGGCTTACTTTATATCAACGATTATTAAATAAAGAGCTCTCCCAGCAGTATATACTGCTAACAGATATATGAAAACTTGTAATGTGAATTCCAATGGACCAACATGTTATCAAAAGGGTGCTTACCCGCATCTAAGTGTCTCCAATGAGCGACAGAAGTGCACAACCTTCGAAATCCCATCTGTAGTAATACTATCGCACCGGCTGTAAAAGAGATTAACAAAATAATTTCAAAACCACTTTATTTTTTCTATGCATCGAACATTAGACAATCAATGCTTCCATCTTTCAAACAGATAAGTAAATTAGCAGCATAACTCTTCCCCTCACATATAGCATGATTTCCTACAAGTCAATGTACATTCAATGGCTCATGACACCGATAATCAAAATTGCAACATTGCAATACATGCAAAAATTGTTCATAAGATAAGACTAACAGTTATCTAGTATGCATAAACCATCTACATTATACTAGTTTGGTGGTGTCATAAAAACAAGCTAATTAAATTTTCACTACGAGATGAGATCAAACTCAGCTCTCATACCTGATATCCACGGCTCGAAGAGATCGACATATCGCAGCCACATTGGCCAAGTCCATAGAATCAACAACTGTCTTGTTTGGTGACGCATGTTTGGCATGCCACTGTCAGAGGGCAGAACGTTGATGCGTGTTGCACTTAGTAACCTTGCTTCTTTACAAGCGATTGGAGCGAGGTGAGCATCAACCTTGCTCGATTAGTTCTTCTCGCCTAAGTTGTCTCAAGACTTAGGTTTCGTGTCTCACTGCTGAGCCACAAAAATCAATACTTTGCATACTCTATTTGGTGCAAAGCAAATCAATTTTCTTGACGAGTGTTGAGAACACTGGATATAGGGTGACTTCTTAAACCTCCGAAACCTTCATGCCCTGTCTGGTGACAGTTCTAAGTTCGTTGTTGTCGGTTTGTTTCTCGTAAGAGAGAGCTTGTTTGCTGAGAGCAAATTTTGCGTATGTATGTAAAGGTTTTTAATCCGTCTTGATTTCGTCTATTTATTGTAGTTCTGGCATCTTTCTCATCGAACGAGGGAACTATTTCCTGGAAAGAATATAGATTTCGTGATTTATCCAATTTATGTTTCTCCTCGCTCTACTAGGAAACTCGCATCGCCACTTTTCTTTAGTCTTAAGTATAATCAATGTGGGCCGACTACTCGTCTTTAGCTCATTTATTTGAAAATAGATGTTGGAACAAATTTTGGTGTACCCCCATGAACTTTGCTTCAAACATCAAATCAAGTCATTCCCTAATGTTTCAAAGTTGTATATTTTACACCCGTATTGTTTCAAACATCAATCGGATTTGCCCTTAAACTCATTTATCATCCATTCCAATGTTATATGCTGACATGACACATTTGTCATGTCACCAGGTGGGTCCCACATGCTAGTAAATATCCAAATTGGCCTCCACTCTTATTACCTTATATTTCTTTTTTTTGTTTTTCTGTTATGGTTGGTGTAATCAAAATCAAATCCGGTAAAAATGGTACATATTTCTTAGTATCCTTTCATTCATCACAACATCAAGTCTCTGATTCAACATAATCCACCAATGGCTCATATTTTGCATAACAATGATAACATCATAATTAATAACTAAATCAACTAGTCTAAATATTGTGCATAATGAACATTAACATAATCCATCATAACATTAACTACATATGGTCCATATGTTGTACAAAAGATGGCCATAAACATGCTGCATAACAGATTCACAAATCATCTTAACAAAAGATTAGAGGTATCAGCCCATTTTCAGCAAAAACAAGGTTTAGCACCAAAACTGCAACATTTCACATCAACTTAAACCCTACACGATTTCAGTTGGTTACTTTCCAGCCCCTTCTACTTGGCATGCATTAGTAGAGGTAGATGATTTTCCATTGCTTCTTGCACATTTAGGAGCATTACCGGTGGATTTCTCAGTACTTTTTAAAGATTTTGGAGCATTAGAGGAGGATGATTTTCCATTGCTTTTTGCTGATTTAGGAGCTTTCCCATGTCTTTTTCAGATTTTGGGGCGGTAGATGCTTGTGAACCTCCAATCTCAGCCATTTTCTTTGCTTTCTTCTTCTCTTCCCTCTTTTTCTACTAATCAATATAATAATAAACAACAAAAAGATTGAGTATACTAATAACAAGGCATTCCAGTATGTATAACAACATTTTAAGCGAAATTATTGAACTTCAGTAATTTTTTTTGTATCATATCAAACATCCCGTATCAAACAACCTTATAAACTTCATTGGACGACCTGATAAGAAAACCTTGATCACAACTGAAAAAAAAAAATTATTTCTCAAGTGTTTGACTTACCTTTAAATTTTTTAACTTTCCAACCTTTTCTCCCTCGTCTGATTTGGGGTCAATGGAGGTGGTTTCTTGGATTTTTCCTACACAATAACACAAGTAATCAGATTTAAGATAGTTTGAACAGAAACCAGTGTAGGGGAAATTTAACATGAATAAGATACATTTTCTTTCACAGTGGAAGCTTCATCACTATTTAATTTTGTCTTCTTTTCCTTAGGTGGTAAGTGTCTATGACATGATCGAATATTATGACCCAATTCGCTATAGTTGCCACACCTCAAAGATTTTTGAAGTCTCCCATGTTTGAGACCTGGAGTAGCAAGCAATTTAGAATCATATTTTTTTCTGCTCATGCTTGGCCTTCCGAGTTGTCTTGTGTATTGTAGAGGATGAATTGGTGGATTCTAACTTCTACTCCATAGCTCCATGCTATTAATAGGCTCTATTGTATTGTTGTAGATGGCCATGTATGTATCTCTCAAGTAATAAGCTGCCATGTAGTCCTCATGCTTGTCTCTATTGTGATTAATGGCTGAAATTGCATGCTTACATGGTACACCAGTTAAGTCCCATGTCCTGCAAGCACAAGTTCTTAAAGCCAAGTCCACGACATAATTTCCTTTAGAAGTGCTTTATACTTCAAATTTCAAGGTCCCGGTACTTGATGGAATACAATTAGTTTGAGCTTTTCACCTTATTATGCTCAAGAAGTTCCCGGGACTTAGGACATATATTGGCAACCACCTTAGACATATGTTTCATCCTTATAACAATTATCTTCATCATCTTTGTCTTAATCGCCTCAAACATGCTAATTATTGGTTTTGGCCTAGCTTCAAAGATGAAATTATTGAAGCTCTCACATCCATTGTTGACCAAAATATTACACTTCAAATTAGTATTGAAGTGAGATCTTGACCAATGATGAGGAGGCCTATCAAGAGCTGCAAACGGGAAGGTAAGAGCAGTATTATTATAACACAATGCTAAAAAAAAGGTCCAAAGGAAAAAAAAAATGGAGCTCAGTATTCAAACATCTTAAGTAGTTGTAAGCTTTACGATCCAAAGTGTAACATCTCAAACCCAAATTAGTCAGTTAATCTTCGTAGTCGTATTGATCTACGAGTTAATATCACACATCACATTTATCGAGAGCATTCACGACTTAAATACCGATATTTTTGAAGTTATGAATTTGGTTTCACTTTCTTCACGAAAGTTGTAGAGAAAATTATTACGAGCTCGTCGATATTTTCATTAGATTTTTTTTTTTAGATTCGAGCTAATTTTTATGAATTTTGGAAGTTCCTAATTACTGGAATGAAAAATAGATTTACTAATAATCAGAAAATGTTGGGCCGTCAGATCAAACAGTGGAATGATCTAGGTCGTTGATTGATTAAGTGAAATTTCAGAATTCTTACTGAAGGGGTAGAACTCTTTCTCTCTCTATCTCTCTCTCTCTTTCACTCTCTCCCTCCCTGCGTCGAAACACCGCTAGACTTCGCCAAGCGATTCGTCGGTGACGGCCACAACCGACCAAGAACCAGCCCATTTTCCAATCGTCTTGCCTCCCTCTACATATTCATGATGGAATTTCGAGCAATCATTATCGAAGAAGGAAGATTCTACGCCGTGAATATCACAGTTTAAGTCGAAGTCGTTGCCGCTGTCACCAGCGCTCTAAGCCCTCATTACCTTAGGGGTTTTAAAGCCCGCTCTTCCAGGAATCGATTGGTACCAGCCACGCAGGCCACCTTGGCCTGTGCATGGCGTACGAACACTGTCGGATTCTGGTGAGGGTTTCCAACATTTTCAGGTAGATTTTGACGTCTTCTGGTTCAAATTAGGCTTATGTATAGTTGAGAGATGTGCTTGGCTTGTTGTGATCTTTGTTTTCATATGCAGGTCAGTCATTTCGATACAGGTTACCTCTGGCCGCCGCCGTGCACGACGGAGCTCCAACGACCAGAAGACAAATTTTATCCTTGGAAGTTTTCTGAATTGTTTGAAAAGACTTTACCTATATTTTTCGTATATTTTGATGAATTTTCCTAATTATTGGGCTTTTATATAGGATTCAAGGCGACTCAACACATCAACACAATTGGTCGCAATATGTTGAGTCGAAATCCACTTCACTATGGAGTCTCGGTTGTAGGACTCAATTGTTTGGATCGATTTATGGTGTGACATATACTTTGTTTAGCCGTGGTGGCGACGCAGGGTTATTCAGAAATAGAAAGTGAGTATCCGATGAGTATCTAATATACGTAATGTCTCGGGTTCCTTTACTTACTTGGGTTGCGCAAATAGAATACTTTATTAATTAATTTAGACCTTTGGTTTTGGCCTAGAAGCGTTGAGTGCGGTTTATGAAATTGTGGATCAATATCAACGACTGTTTTATGGCGATCGAGGTGAGTGGACCCTTGCTTTTCACAGTCGAGTATGCAAGTCTTATTAATTGATTATATTTTCTTTAATCTAGTTCATTTTAGCGATTATGCTATGCTTAACAACTTACAGCCATTTTAGATTGAGTTATCAACATTCACGTTTCATGTGCAACTTGTTCTTAATGCTTTATGTACTCAGTTTAGTTCAACCTGATCGCTAGATATCTTTCGCATTTATTCATTATGATTGTCAGTTCAGCTAGCTCTTTTCGCATGACGTTTTTAGTTCTATTTAGTTAAAAAACTTGAATCTTTTCAGTGCCTATGTTTTACGATTTCATTCCAGCTAGTCCGATTTTGATTTAGTTTGTCCTAGAACATGACACTTTCAAATTAGCGTCCAGTTTAGATGTGCCTCAATGTATGATGCTCTCAGTTAAGCATCCAGCTCAGATAGATCTCAGTTTACATTATTTTCAGTCTATGGCTCTTATAGCAGTTACCCTAGAGGCTCAGTTCAGATTAGTTACGTATGTGGATATGAGTCACTTGATTGATCATCGAGTAACTTATGTCATCTAGGCTAGCTAGACCCTAGACGATATTAGGTGACAGGCGCTAGCTAGACCCCTTGGTCACCGCCTCCTTAGGTACACCTATATTGTTTGAGCTATCAGTTATTAGAGTGGCAGTTTGATCTCACAGTTATTCTAGATCTTTTAGTATGTCACGTTAGTCACATGTCGCCATGGATGCTAGGCTCCTAACCTACATTGGATGACCCATGATGTTAGGACCCTAAATCCTTACCTTATTTTAGTTCTAGGTCTTTAGTTTTTAGATTTAGCACTCTTTAGTTAGATTTCACGTTAGTTTTGTCGTCATCAAGCCAATCATTATTTTCGTTTACGTGTTAAGGTACAATATGAGATTTTACATCACTCGCATACAGTTTTCACAGAAATTTCAATGGGAGGACATAACTTTATTTTTAACACGTTTTTCTTACGTTATATTATTTTTATCCACTCACTTTAACAATTTTATGTTTTTGTAATGTCCTTCCTTGGGCCTTTTGGTTTCAAATGCCGAGGTTGTAGAGTTTCAGTGGAGGTCATGCGCACTCTGAGAGTTCGAGGCATAGCAGTTCCCTTCGGTAGAATCCACAGCTAATTCTCTGAGTAGTAGCTAGTTACGTTAGCTGTTTTAGTAGTGATTAGTCGCTCTGATGTCAAAACTTTATTGTATACTTTAAGAGTATAGTATTGGTTCTACATTTAATGATTTTTGTGACTTAGAAATTCAATGTTTAGATTTTCTTTTAATTATTAGTAAATACCTCAATCAGTAGCGTCGTTAAGGCCTAATTCTGATTTAGTCAGCTAAATCAGGGTCGGATTCTCGCACAAAACTTTGAGTATGTCCATCTCCTTCTTGGAGAAAGTCATTGTCGTTGCTTTTGCACAAGCCCATAGCTGGTCTTTCATCACTTTTCCAAGAAAAAGCTTGTTGTAGTTTGTCCATAAGTGTCTTACACAGAATTTGTGTTGTGTAAGTGGCAACACTATATTGACTGCCCGTTGTAGCCCCTTCTACCTGTCACTTATGAAAGTGAATCTTGCTCCCTCATCCCTTATAACTATGTCTTTAGACAACAACTCAAGGAACCATATCCAACTATCCTTGCTTTCTTGCTCCACCATTACATATGCAATCACCCAAGCTGTGTTGTTTGCTTCTAAGCCAACAATAATAAGTAACTGACCACCATACGGAGACTTTAAGTGGCATCCATCAAATCCAACTATTGGCCTACAACCTTGTCTAAATCCCATCTTCAGAGCACCCAAACAAATATACATCTGTTGAAACACTGGCAACTTTAATGGATTATGGAAATCATACTTGATATTAATGGTAGTGTTTGGATCCACTCTAACCAGCTCATCCCCATAGTCTCTTACTCGTGCATATTACTCCCTCATAGACTTTTCTAGCATCTGTAATGCAGTCTTTTTGGTCTTATATGCTTGTTGCACAGAAACCTTACATTTCACACATGCTCTCATTATATTTGCAAGTGTCTCTGCAATAGCCATTTAGTTAAGTAGTAACTACACCCATTAGCTACATGTTTAGTTGTTCAGAAATTACTTAACTGATTAAGTATCAGAATGTGATGACATCCATTACGGGACTATAAGTCTCTTCGTAATCGATTTTAGAATGTTGTGAGAATCCTTGAGCTACAAGACGAGCTTTGCTTCTAAAAATCTCATTTTTCTCATTTCGCTTTCTAACAAAGATCCACTTGTTAACCACTGGTTTAACACCAGGTGGCATAGGTCCTATGGGACCAAGCACATGCCTATGTGTTAATGAATCGAGTTCAGCTTGGGTCACATCTTTCCAATTAGGCCAATCCAAATGTGCTTCACATTCAACGATGTTTAGGAGTTCGACATCATCTGCATTGATAATATCCTGAGCAACTATAAATGCAAAATCATCATCAACGATCATCTTATGTCGAATCCATATCCTATACGTTGGATCTGCATAGTTTATGGAGAGTTCTTGGCTTTCATCTATAGGTTATAGATCTTGTGGATCACTGTAGTCTTGGATAATCTCATGGGATGGATCGTTGATATCGCTGACCATTAAATCATTCTAAGTTCTTTTGGTTGCCACTTTTGTAGATGAGAATAAGTAGAACCTTTAGTCTAACCCTCCTTCTAGCAGGATCCGTGGCCTCATGGGATGCCGGCTACACCACCATCCTTCCCTCAGGTGATGGTCGTGCTTAGTCCTTGGAGCATACCCATAACATAATCATTTTAGATACATTTTCATTTGGAGTGGATCTTGTCACTTTTATTATATCTAAAAATGAACCATATAATTTTTTCGCGATATTTTGTAGATCAATAATGCGTCGAGCTTCAGTTTCAGACTCTAAATTTTGGGGATCATGGTGAGAGAGACTGGGGATAGACCACGACACTTCTTGTCATTCCTTAGGAACTTTGTTCTCTCCTCCCCCTAATGATAGGAAGAAAGTCTCATCAAAGTGACAACCAGCAAATCTTGCCTTATAGTTTTGACCTGTCAAGGGTTAAACATAGCGGAGAATGTTAGGTGCATCAAAGCCTACGTATATACCTTGTATGCGTTGAGTTTTGATTTTTATACGCTTTTGCGAAACAACGAGAACATAGAAAGCACATCCAAATGTCTTCAAGTGTGTGTGTGTGTGTGTGTGTGTGTGTGTGTGTGTGTGTGTGTGTGTGTGTGTGTGTGTGTGTGTGTGTAACGCCCATATCATGTAGTCAACTACATATGAGTATAGGTTTGTGAAGCTATAGTCAACTACATATGAGTATAGGTTTGTGAAGCTATTGCCTTTAGCGGATCAAGAAGTGTGCATGCAATATTGCTTGGCCCCATGAAGAAGTAAGGAGGTTAGAGTACATTAATAACGCCCTAGTGGTCATTTGAAGGCATTTAATGCATGCTTTTGCAAGCCCATTTTAGGTATAAACATGAGAAACAAGGTGTTTGACTTCAATTCTCATAGCGGTGTAATAGTCATCAAAAAATTTTGACGTAAATTTTGTAGCATTATTAAATCGAATTGATTGGATTCGATAGTCAGGTGTCGTGCTTTGAGTTTGATAATATCTGATAAGAGTCTATCATAGTGAGAGTTTCTTGTGCACAACGTCACGTCTGACCAATGTGTCGATGGTGGACAACCATGACGTTGTCGATGGTAGACAACCATGATGTCTAACCACTATTTTAAAGGAGGCGCATCACCACTGTTCCCTGGTCAGACGTGACGTTGTTGTCCACATTTGACCTTTCCACAACCCTGACCTTCTTTCCATGTAAATTTCGAATCTTTCTATGGAAAGGGTAACTGTATGTAACCATGAGTATCATTACCATCAACTGTCGATCTGGATGTCTAAGACGATCATGCCATAGCGTGAAGATGTCTGAGTCATAACTCATTAAGCCTTGCCGGAGTAAGTAATGAACCTCGATTCTCTGGGTCTTCTCTAAGATATGCTTGACTCCGCAATACATAATCGAATTCTAGGCGGTTTCGAGGAAGTTTGTATTAAATATATATCAATTAATATATATAATAATAAATATCTTTATAAAGCCAAAATAGACATAATTATAGTCGCAACAATTAAATAAAAAACATATCATCGAGTCATACTTGCAAGTTACGTAACGCAATATTAAGCTTGTATAGTCTTTACAATACATCCATTCACACAATACAAAATTATAACACAATGAAATATTACAAAGTGAGTAGATCGAGCTTAGTCGCGAACTCGCGATTGACTTTCACTAGGCAAGATTTCAGAGGTGTAGTGTTGCGAGTCAATTTAGGAATTTAGTGTTAGATCTCTATATTTTAATCTTTTATATATTTTTAAAAAAAATAAAAAACTGACTCGCCTAGGTCCACCTAGAAGGGAAACACGTTTTTCTGTCTGTTTTGAGGCAAAATTCAATGATGGGCGACCACCTGGGCCTTATTTAGAACAATGATTTAAAGTAGTAAACCGTCTTATTAATCCGATCAAGAGACCCGATGATATTCATATCATCTACATAGAATTGCAAACAATGGAAGAAGAAGTAGACATTGATGTTTGGAGACAACTCTAAGTCAGCCAACGTTGTTATATATTGGAAATAATAGTGATGATGAAGAACTCGTAGCATTTTCATCAAGCCTCGGCGCGTCTAACCACTAGACCTTGAATATAGCCTGCACATTTCATATGTGTGTACACAAAGATTGGTACAACACATCTGAAGGGAAGAACACCGAAAAAGTTTTGATGGAACATAATTCACCGAGTAGAACTATGGGAATCAGAATAGTCAAGATTAGAATGCACTATAGAATTGTCAAAATTAACTAAAAGTTAAATAATTTGAAATAAAAAATAATAATATTTTTTTTCTTTCTATTTTGCCCTCATCGAGTATACCCCTAAGCACCAAATAACTTTTTCCAATTCTAATTTGGGATTGAATATAAAGGGGAGGGGGGCAAAAAAGAATCTTAACTCCCTAAATAGCTAGCTCATCCTTGATTGGAGTTTCCGTGTGAGAGCATATGCACCCATATAGCACTTCCTATTAGGATAACACATTCTATTTGATGAGGTGCTATCACTATTCATCGAATAGGAGGTGTTATTCTTGTTTTTCGTGCAGCGGTGTAAAAAATAGCACCTCTTATTACTATTCATAACTTATAAAATTTAAATTGTTTATTTCTCGATAAGATTTTCAACCAATAAATAGGCGACACGTGTCATTATCGTTTAAATAATGTGACCATATTTCCGGTAAGATTTTCGACTAATAATGAGTAGACACGTGTCATTCCCACAGTACGTTACGTCTAAATAATTGAACCAAATTTCCGATAAGATTTTCGTTCAATCACGGGCTGCCACGTGTCCACTCCACGTGTCGTTATCATTCGAATAATTGAAGAAGATTTCTGCTAAGATTTCCGATCAATCAGGGGCTGCCACGTGTCCACTCCACGTGTCATTATCGTTCGAATAATTGAAGAAGATTTCCACTAAGATTTCCGATCAATCACGGGCTGCCACGTGTCAATTCCACGTGTCATTATCGTTCGAATAATTGAAGAAGATTTCTGATCAATCAAAATGTGCCACGTGTCATCATCTTCAAACATAAGATGATCTGAATTTGGCTATAAAAATCAGCAATTGATCATTGTATTCTCACACCATCTCCAATTCGATTGTTATTCTACCCGTACACACATTTCTTCAAATATTTCCTCACATTCCCACATCAGTAAGATGAATCCTTTCGATTTGAACAATTTTATCACGAGGAGGCAACAACAACGTGAGCAAGATGCTGAAGTTGTTAATGCCTTCGTCACTCACGCGGTCATGGTAGCTACATCGTTCGATGATGAACCCCCTTGTCGCCGTTGAAATGAAGAAAGGCATAGGGAGTCAAGGGGACAGAATCTGATGGAAGATTACTTCATCGAACGCCCTATCTTCAACGAGCAAACCTTTCGTCGGAGGTACAGAATGAGTACGAACTTATTCAACCGTATAATGACGGATCTCTGTAACTACGACCAATTTTGGCATCAAAGATCAGATGCCACTGGAATGCTCGGCCTTCTTCCCCAACAAAAGATGACTGGTGCTCTTCGTATGTTGGCGTACGGCTCAGCCGCAGATCAGTGCGCTGAAATCACAAGGATGGGTGATTCAATAACACTAGAATGCATGAAGAAGTGGTGCAGGCAAGTGTACGAGATTTACGGTGACATTTACCTTCGCGCTCCAAATGTAGCTGATCTCACTCGACTTCTAAGGAGGGGAAGGTCTCGGGGATTCCCTGGTATGATTGGAAGCATCGACTGCATGCACTGGGAATGGAAAAACTGTCCAACAGCTTGGCAATGGGCATTCTCGGGCCGGAAGAAACGACCTACTATTATCTTAGAGGTTGTGGCTTCATATGACACGTGGATATGGCACAGCTTCTTCGGGGTACCTGGAGCACAAAATGATATCAACGTGCTCCACCAATCAGATATATTCGATTCGCTCCTTGCCGGAACAAGTCCGTAACGGAGTTTTAAAGTCAATGGTATGACGTACCACAACACTTATTATCTAGCCGACGGAATATATCCGAGGTACTCCTCGTTTGTCAAAACAATTCACAATCCCCAGGAGCTACCACAGAAGTTGTTCACAAGAAAACATGAGTCATACCACAAAGACGTGGAGAGGTGCTTTGAGATCTTACAATCTCGTTGGGGAATTATTCGTCATGCAGCTCGGTGTCACCACACATCAGTATTAAAAATGATCATGTTGGCTTGCATCATAATGCACAACATGATTGTTGAGGAAGAATTTGTGGAGGACGAATTTGAGGAGAACGACGAAGAAGATCGATAAAACCCAGCCAGCGCCTTCGCTAGTTATGATGGGCCAGTGGATGGTTCAGGTAATCGAGTTCCTTTGGAGCCAATTGGAAGAGATAGCCTGAATGAAGAACGCTTTCGCGACCGTGTTGTGGATCTCCAATCTGCTTATATCCATGGAGAGCTTCAGAAGGACTTGGTGAAACACAATTGGTTTATTGAAACCGGTGAACATATCTAAATATGTTGTTTTTATTTAATGTGTTTGCATTATGTGTGTTTGAATTTTGTGTGTTTGGATTTCATGTTGTTTGAATTTAATGTACTTTATTTTTTTGTTGTGTGTTTGAATTTTATCTCAATAAAGAAATCAATGTTTTTATTTCCTGAAAATTAAAATTACATAATGACAAGCCAAGCCTAGATTTATTATGAAGACAAACTAATTAAACTAATCACTAAAATTAAGCGAGCGATAACAGTTTGAAAATGTTGCAGTGCTATCTTCCCCTTCATTGTCATCCACTTTCTTAAGGATGTCCGCTTTCCTCTTCGAGAAATACCTCTTTGTGTTTGGGGTCAAAGCATTTATATCTATTGTCATGATCCTTGTTTCTTCGGCTAAAGCCCTCAAATTGAAGTCCTCACGTTGGAGGGCGAGTGTCTCTTTGTGTAAAGCAAGCATACTATCATCATTTGATTTTTGGCCGGAGAGTCAAATTTTTTGATTGGCCACAATGCATTTTAAAGCCTCATCGCGTACCTCATTTATAGGAGTCATTCCTTTTTTTTCTCTTTTTCCTTGCTTCCTTAGCCGCATTCACTCCCATTGGTCTAATCGGACTAGAGGGACCTTGGGGGTTACTTTGTGGTGTTAAAACCTCTTCATTCTCATCCAAATCGATTGTGGGAGACATTTCGCAAACGGGAGGAGTACCTTCGAATGGAAAGGAAGAAGGTGGAGTTGTAATTTGGATGAACCTAAAATAAGGATGGTTCTTCACCACTTCCCAACATTCAAACTTTGTAAACTCTTTCTTCTTTTGTGCCACATACCATGATTGAGCTTTTCTTAGCTACAAAAAATATACGAATTTATGTCACAATAATATTACATAAAATGGAGATAACAACATTTATTTAAATAAATCAAACAAAATGGAGATGCCAAAATTATAAGGAGTTATTACCTCATCATGCAAATTTGTATCGGATTGTGGATTCCTTTGTGCATAAGCAAGAGCATCACCCCAACTTTTCAAAATTGGTCTCAACTTAGTAAAACGAGATGAAATTGCGATTTGGGTCCTAGCTTCCTTGCTTGATTCACCATGACCAATCTCCCAATTTTCCGAATAATCGCCATAGACTTTTTCCCACAATTTGTCGGTTTTTTGCTTGTTGCCGGTGAGAAGATCAACACTATGACGAACATAAGAAATGCACAATTGTAAATTCTCCGAAGGAAGCCAAGTGACCATTTATTTGCCAAAAAATACAAAGGAAAGAGAGATGGGAATGAGGGAGATGATAAATTTGTTGTGCACAAATTGGTGTGAGAGGTTAATGAAATGATGCAGTATTTATAGAAAATATTTAGGGTCTGATTTGCAAATTTTTCAGAATTGTTTTGCAATTTTTTAGGGTTTCTTTTGCAAAACAATTAATTCATACCGTTATATTGAAAAATAACCATTTCAGTTGAATTTAGGCCATCGGATTGGATTTTCGATTCAAAATCTACGGTCCAGATCAACTTTACAGTTTTGATTTTTTTCTGCACCGACCAGGACACGTGGCGGCTTTCTATTGGGCCACGTGTCCCCCCACAGTTAAAAAAAATTCTTACTGGCGTGGGTGGGTCCCACGCGAAAAAAAGGGAAGCTGGCGTCACTCACTTGCGTGGGGACCACCAGCTTGCTCAAGCTGCTCGCCGTGCTGATCGAGCTCGTGCTGGAGCTTCGAGCTGTGGTCAACGGGCGGTCGACGGGGGAACGGTGCACCGCTGCACTTCGTTTGGGCCGGCTCGTGCTGTCGCCGGCGGGGGCCACCGGCTTTTCTAAGCTGCTCGTGCTGTTTTCCTTCTCCGGTGTACATGCTCTGAGAGACCCCCTTCCCCTCAAACACTAAGACAAAGTCCAATATTCCAAATCCGGACCTCGATCTGCCCTAATCCAGACTGAACCTGGATCCCGTCTTAGGCCCCAAAGCCTAGTTTGCCAGTCAATGGCGGTGTAAGGCCCAAATACAAGACCGACCAACAAAGAGAGAAACCCTTTCCGGTCGATAATTTTACTTTTGGTCAAACCAACTTACCATAAACGAAAACAGAGCTGCGATATATATATATATATATATATATACACACACACACACACACTCTCTCTCTCGATCTCGACACTGTGATAGATAGTAAAACCCTCCATCACTCCGGCTTCAAAACCCTAATCTCTACCTCGCTCGACCATGGAAGAGGTGTGCGAGGGCAAGGACTTATCGTTTCCAAAGCAAGAAGAGAAGATTCTCCAATACTGGTCCGAAATCAAAGCCTTCGAGACTCAACTCTCTCTCACCGCTGACAAGCCCGAGTACGTTTTCTACGATGGCCCTCCCTTCGCCACCGGTCTCCCTCACTACGGTCACATCCTCGCCGGAACCATCAAGGACATCATCACGCGCTACCAGTCCATGACCGGTCACCACGTCACGCGCCGCTTCGGCTGGGACTGCCACGGCCTCCCCATCGAGAACGAGATCGATAAGATTCTCGGGATAAAGCTCCGCGAGGACGTCATCAAAATGGGGATTGATAAGTACAACGAGGCCTGCCGGAGCATCGTCACGCGCCACGTCGGCGATTGGGAGAAGGTTATTAGCCGCACAGGGAGGTGGATTGATTTTCAGAACGATTACAAGACGATGGACTTGAAATTTATGGAGAGTGTGTGGTGGGTTTTTGCTCAGGTTTATGACAAGGGACTTGTCTATAAGGGATTCAAGGTTGGTTTGTGTTTTCAGCTGAATTGAATTGAGACCTTATGCTTATTTATCCCCCCCATAACTTAATGTGTTGGTTCCGTGTTTTGTAGGTCATGCCATACAGCACCGGCTGCAAAACACCTTTGTCCAACTTCGAGGCTAATCAAGACTATAATGTATGTATCAGATACTTGTGTTATTTTTCATTGTTATGAGATTTAGTGTCTTTATTTGTGTATGTTCACAGTTCAGCCGTGTGCTTTATTACTTATCAATGGAATTGACTGCTAAAAAAATCTACTATACTTGTTGATATTTCCTGGGTTCTAACACAGGATGTGAATGATCCTGAAGTTATGGTGGCTTTTCCAATCATTGATGATCCACAAGGGGCAAGTTTTGTGGCTTGGACAACTACTCCATGGACCCTTCCCAGCAATTTAGCTCTTTGTGTAAATGCAAACTTTACTTATGTGAAGGTCAGTTAGTTAATTTTAATTGGCCATGTATATGAATTTATCAATTTTTATATGTGTGATTTTAGTCATAATACATATTATTCCTTTGATATTATATGTTGAGAGTTATTTATTCTCATGTCTACCGTTTTTTACATGGTTTGCATATCTCATGATTTTACTGGCACAATTAAGTTCATATAGGCGCTTTAACTTTATTTTCTTGAAAGTTTAATTTCTAACAGATGAGTCTTCTTCTATTTTATTATCAAGTATTTGTGAAAGTCTTCAATTTATGCAATGTGAGCTGTATTACTCGAGCATCTAATTTAAGGTGGAATGATATCAGGTACAAAACAAGTACTCAGGAAAGGTTTATGTAGTTGCTGAGTCTCGGTTGTCAGCTCTTCCTAATGAGAAACCAAAAGAAAATGTACTGAATGGATCTGTTGATTCAAAAAAATCCAAAAAGGGATCCTCAGGTGGGAAAAAAGAGACAGTTGATTCTTCGTATGATGTGTTGGAGAAACTGCCCGGGGCTTCATTAGTGGGAAAGAGGTGAGCATTTTTGTTCCTTGTTTCATTGATGACTGTAAGATTAAGATTTAGTTTGAGATAGTTACTTCTTAATATATATCTTATCCGTAAATCTTAATAAAAAAATTTCTTCTTTTTACTCTGCTTTATGTGGTTTTGTTTGTGTGCGTGTGTCAATAGTATCTCAATTGTAGCAAATTCTGAACTGCAGGTACACACCGATGTTTGATTACTTCTTGGAAGAGTTTTCTGAAGTAGCGTTTAGAGTTGTTGCGGACAACTATGTTACTGATGACAGTGGTACTGGAATTGTCCATTGTGCTCCTGCATTTGGTGAGGATGATTATCGTGTTTGCCTTGAAAATAAAGTCATCAGTAAGGTACGATATGTGGTGGACTGCTTGTAGCACCTATCATATCCGTTTTTTTGTTGTTGTTGTTGTAATGCTCTATCAGTGATTAGTTCCGTGAAGAAATTCAAGTTGGTTGTGACTCCTACTTTAAGAAGGAGCTTTTGACCCTTTTGTTTCAGCATTGGTGCTGTCCTCAAATTGGGTAGCGAAGTATTATAAAAGAATATTACATAAGAAAAATGAGTATATCTACTGTTTCAGTTTTCTTTCTGGCTCTTATTAATCCTTTGTTCACTATCATGCAGGGGGAGGGCTTGATTGTAGCAGTTGATGATGATGGATGCTTTATTGAAAAAATTACTGACTTTAAGAAGCGCCATGTGAAAGACGCCGATAAAGATATTATTGAAGCGGTGAAGGTATGCCATGTAGTATGTTTTACCTGTGTGATGCAGATTTGAATACTTTTTAGTGTGTTGAATGCATAAGAGTCATGGAGTTGATGCTCGTCACTGATCTCCGATGTTTGATTTAATTTCTTTTTGTATAATTGTCCAAATTCTGACCATGTTCTCATTATTTGACATAAAAGGCTAACTTGGTTGCTTGCACAATGCATATTGTATTTGAGTGCTAGTTCAGGATAGGACGTTTCTGCTGTTATTGTAATTTATTTGATCAAGAAATTGTACTCGACTTCTTTCCTACATTATTGTTGTAATTATCTTTGTTCAAATTCCATTTCATTTTTCAGCTAAAAGGAAGGCTAGTTAAGTCTGGAACTATCACGCATTCCTACCCCTTTTGCTGGAGATCCAAGACTCCGCTTATTTACAGAGCTGTTCCAAGCTGGTAAGTGCAATTATAATAAGATATTTCTTGTAGTTGAGTTTGTGTGGTCTCATTGTGTATATTGGTTCAGTCATCTTTGGCTTTGGCTGTCAGTTAATTTCCAGTTGGATTGTCTGTATCCCATCTTAAACTAACTACAAACTGTAGGTCTCTTTGGTGCCCTTGGTGCAAACCTGGGTTAAAGCTATTTTATATGAATTTCCTACCAATGTCACTTGTCAATTTTAAGTCTCATCCTAAAGGACTGTTTTTTTGCTAACAGGTTCATCCGGGTGGAACAGTTGAAAGAAAAGTTGTTAGAAAACAACAAACAGACATATTGGGTTCCTGATTTTGTGAAGGTTGATTTTTCAACTTTGTCCCTAATGGTTTCCTTTCCTATCTATGTGGTTACCATGTTTCTTTATCTTTGTCTGTGAGAACTGTCAAAAAACGTGGGGCTTATCACTGAAAAAACTGGAGAAAAGAGCAGACGGTTCATCCTTATCCATATTTCTCAATGCAGATTTATGACTTTTTTCAAAAGACTGATGGAATCTTTTGGAACTATATTGCTGAGTCTTCACATTATCTGGAACTATTTTATATACCTGAGCAATACACTGTATACTAGAGGCAGATATTTCCTGGAATGGCAGATGTTTATGGAAGTATATATGGTGACCATGTATACGTTTTGATGTGTGTTTCCAATGTTTCAGGAAAAACGATTCCACAACTGGCTTGAAAATGCAAGAGATTGGGCAGTCAGTCGAAGTAGATTTTGGGGTACTCCTCTTCCTGTGTGGATTAGCGAAGATGGAGTGGAGATAGTAGTTATGGATTCGATTGAGAAGCTTGAAAAGCTTTCCGGTGCTAAGGTATGATTTTTGTCTCTCTGTGTCAGTTCTTCTTTAGTGATTGGTTCACTTAACTAATTTTTACCTCCACAAATTTCCAATATAAAAGAGCTATTTTAGTTCGCTTCTTTTTTAGTTGTGTGTTTTTTTGTTTTTAGTTTCATATTGTGCCTTAGGGTGTTGGGATGGGGACATTGTAGGAATATGATATTAGCATAAGAGACTAAAGGTATAGTTGATATGGATGCGAAAGGAACACTTTGATGTGTGAGAAATATCTTTGGGTCTGGCCTTTGAACTCCAGAGTTAATGCACTGGATTATAGCTATATGTTGAAGGTCGAATTGTGTATGGTTGCTGTATGACCAGCACAGAGCTTTATAATTGCAATAGCTGAATGATGCTGGTGCTGTATCAGTCAACCTTCACAATCTGTTCGGATGTATTCTCCAAATAGGGTTGAAATGACAGATTCCCCGTTGGAAGATACCAAATAAATCACTACATGAAAATTAAGGCATAGTTCCAAAGATCACGAAGAGTTTAAAATGTTTTTTTTCGAGCTACATGGTTGCGTGGTGCATTTGGGTTTTTATGTCAATTATGTTGTACGAAAAAAATCACAAAAATATGTATCTCCATTATTGTTATTAGATCTGAAGAGCACTTGTACCATCAACACACCATAGTCATTCAAGGTTTTGTGTCCTCCCAAGCATTAATCTTTAGGATGGAAGGAAAGCTGGTTCACAAGTTCTCTGTTGCTATGTATTCACTGAAAGTCAACTGTTAAATTTCATTTAACTGTGCTGAGAAAATTGACAAATGTAATATGGTTGTGTGCCATGATATTTGAAGTGACATATGGGGCATTGTGCTATTATTGCAGCATGGCTTAAATCTATTAAATGTGGCACATGCAACCACTGTAGTTATTGTTTTTTGCTCTTCATTTTCTTTGGTTATAGACACTGGATCTTGGTATTCTTTTGTTGATTTCTTGTCCAGTTTATTTAGGTTGCGTAACAAGAATTTATCCTCATTTCAAATTGTTTGCTGATTTGAACAGATTTTTGATCTGCACCGGCACAACATTGATCATATCACTATTCCATCGAAACGTGGTCCTGAACATGGTGTTCTTCGACGTATTGATGATGTAAGCTCATGGAATCAAAACTAACCTGTTTAATTATTTACAGTCAAAAACAAGTTTTCCTCAAGGACTTACAATTTTGTTACCCGTACACATTTCTGATCAATCATAGTACATGATACTAGCAATTTCCTTGAACATATGTAGTGCATCCATAGGTTCATACTAGCAATCACAATTTTGTGAGTATCTTATTTAGTGTCAATGTGCAGAATTCATAGGTTCATGACACCATTAATTGGACTAACTTTGGATTTTGTGGGGGGACACTCAAATAAAGTTGTTGCACTATCTTTCTCTCTGTCACCCTTGCAACCTCCCAAAACTAAATTTTTTATCCTTTTTTTGCTTTTTGTTTGTTGAAACCCACTTTGTCCTCACTTACTGCCCTCGTTGTTCTTTGCAGTGTAATAGCTTATGCTACTTCTAGAGCTTAATGTTACAGAAGTGAACTTGTTTCATTATATTTACAGGTGTTTGATTGTTGGTTTGAGAGTGGGTCCATGCCCTATGCTTATCTCCACTATCCGTTTGAGAATGCTGAACTCTTTAAGAAAAACTTTCCTGGAAATTTTGTTGCAGAAGGTTTAGATCAAACTCGTGGATGGTAGGTTTACTCCGATTGTTCTCTTTAGTATTTCCAGTTTATCAGGGTTTTCTTTTGTTATCCGATTTATTTCAAATTGTATTCGATAGCTAAATAATTTTCATATCCATGTCAATGATTGCTAAATCCTTACATGTTTGTTATAATTACTGTGGAAGACCTCAGTTCAATCTCATGTATGTACAATTGTATCAAAATCTTATGTATGTACAATTGTGGAAATGCTATTTGTTTTTTGACATAGAGACTAGTGTGTTAGACAAGGAAAAACAAAGAGCTACAAGTATTGCTAAAGACATACTTCTTTTGATATGTATCAAGTATAAGTAGTTTCACTGTTTCTGTTTGGAATTTTTTTGCAAGTTGAAATAATGGCCGGATAGTAATATTGAATGCCCTTTTTGGGATCTACTTCCTCTATGCTTGTGTTATCTTAGCTCTGTAAGCATGTGTGCCCAAAGTAGGCCAGGCCTCATTATTTTCTTCTATTATTGCAGGTTCTACACTCTTATGGTATTATCTACTGCATTATTTGACAAACCTGCTTTTAAGAATCTCATTTGCAATGGACTTGTACTTGCTGAGGATGGAAAGAAAATGAGTAAAAGTCTAAAGAATTATCCTCCGCCAATGGAAGTTATTGATCAATATGGAGCTGTAAGTTTCTCGGTGAATTTTTTTTCATCCTTTTGTCTATATGTAAACCTTTTAGTATCTCTGATTTACTTGGTGAAATGGTTGGAAAATATATAATTGAAAAATGTCTGGTGTACTTTGTATTTTTGTTGTGCAGGATGCAGTACGGTTATACTTAATCAACTCTCCTGTTGTTCGTGCGGAACCACTTCGCTTCAAGAAGGAAGGTGTTTATGGTGTTGTAAGTATTGTTTAATTACTGCTGCGTTATAGTTCACATTCAAATTCTGCTTACTCATCTTGGTTGAGTTGAATTAAAGCAGAAGTGACCTCTTCCTTGTTTTTCATTACAAGGTCAAGGATGTATTTCTTCCATGGTACAATGCATATAGGTTCCTCGTTCAGAATGCAAAGAGGCTTGAGAGTGAGGGGTTTGCACCTTTTGTCCCTATTGATCAAGCAACTCTACGAGAGTCATCTAATGTGCTTGATCAGTGGATCAACTCAGCCACACAGAATCTTGTGTATTTTGTCCGTACAGAGATGGATGGTTATAGACTTTATACGGTAAGCTCTATGAATTATTCTTTAGTGTCATTATAGTTTTTCCATCTACATGTTCTTCCACTTCTAATAATAATGTGTAACCCATACATGTCAACAATTTTATAGGTGGTTCCGTATCTTTTGAAGTTTCTTGACAACTTAACAAATATATATGTGAGGTGCAACCGCAAGAGGTTAAAGGGTCGTACTGGGGAAGAAGACTGTCGGGTGGCGCTCTCAACACTTTACAATGTATGGGTTGTTCGTTTTTCTCCTCTTTTTCTTCTTGTCATGGTAGCTACTATTTATGTTGCTTTCCATAGTTGCCAATTAGCTCGGTCCAAGAATCTGAGATGTATGGATGGTGGTCAAGCTGGTCTACAATGATAATAGTTCTTGATTGTTTTTATTTCATTGGCAATGCTCACTAATATCTATTTTAATTCCTACACAGTTATAGATGAATATTGATTATTGAACAATGTTCATGATAGAAGGTTTTTTTTATTGTTTACTGTCCAGTGACATTAGTATTCCTGAATGCTGTCCCTAAAGAAGTCATTCTGTCTCATTATTTTGGTAACACATGCAGTTGATGTTTAAGACTTCTACCATTTCATTTGTAGTTGGTATTTGGATCACATTTCAATCAGTCTGTCTATTAGGATTTGATGACTCATCACTTGATGTCATAAAGGCATCATAAAGATTTGTTACTTGATATAGAATCACCTGTCTGACATTTTTATATACTTTACGTTTCTCTTTTTGTCATTAGGTTCTTTTGGTGTCATGTAAAGCTATGGCCCCATTAACACCATTCTTCACCGAGGCGCTTTATCAAAATATGAGGAAAGTTACCAATACTGTGGAGGAAAGCATTCATCATTGCAGCTTTCCTGAAGCCGAAGGCAAGGTACTGGTGATCATGTCTCAATAAAATCAGAGAAATCAATGTAACTTTTTCATATTCTACCTTAATGCTACATTATGGATTACTGTTCGGTGTTACCCTCATGAGTCTTGTAAAGTTTATCTAATTTTATTGCTGTACCAGAGTGACGATCGTATTGAGCGAAGTGTTGCAAGGATGATGACTATAATTGATCTTGCCCGTAATATTCGTGAGCGACATAACAAACCTCTAAAAACGCCCCTCAGGTTTGCTTGTACCATCCTGTTCATTGTTATACTATTGTACGTTTGTGTACTTTCTAGATTTTATCGGCATTCTTATTCTGTAATTCTCTTTGTTGTGCAACTCAAGGGAGATGATTATAGTTCATCCTGATGTGAACTTTCTTGAAGATATCGCTGAAAAGCTCAAAGAGGTATATGAACCATACTGCAATCTTATTTTCATACATCTTTCAGTTGTCAGTATACAGTACAAGTGCTGGTGCTATTCACTTGAGATTATAGTTTAGTTTTATATTTAATTGACATCACACTTGCATGGTTGACACTTCACTTGTACACTGGAAGTAAAAATTGATCCGTTATGTGCACTAGAGTTGTTTTGTAATGTAAAAGTTAGTCTCTGTGAGCTGTATTCTGGATTCAATGATATTTTTTTTTCTGAAGTAGATTTATAGGTTTTTACTTATTTCTGAATACATTATATTTAAAAACACCAGGGACACAGTTAATTCATTTTCATTCTTAACTAGCATTATAGGAGCATTTGGAGTGGAAAAAGGCTGAGGTGACTTTATATGAAACAATTTAAAATGGAATTAGTTATTCTAAGGGAAAACAATAGATTTTCATATATGTAATTATTTGAGGTCATATAAACTCGGGTTGCTGGGCAAGTTTTAAAAATAAAACAGTTGAGCAGTGACCCAATGTTGAAGAATTCAATAGTTATCTGGAAACATAAACTTGGGTCGCTGGGCAAGTTTCTCATTCGGTCATGTTGTCTCATCTGGAAATATTGAAGAATTTGGAAGTTTGGATCTGCAGGGACCCAACGTGTTTTACTGTTACTTTTTTACCTTCTGTAGTTTTTTGATGGTTCTCTCTCAGGGACCTTATGCCTTTATCTTTCTTTCATAATTAAAGTATTGTATCTCAAAACATATAGGCCGAATGTATATGTATATCAGTGGAATTCTTGTGTTGAGCATTAGTGTTTCTTTGGCTCTGGGATAATTTTTGCCAGACTAGAATATTAACTAACCTGACTTTTCAACTGTAGTATGTGCTGGAGGAACTTAATGTCCTTTCGCTTGTCCCATGTAATGACACACTTAAGTATGCTTCATTAAGTGCAGCGGCCGACTATAGGTAGATCTTTTGATGGACTTTTATTTAATTTTTTTATTTTGTGAGGACTATCCATGGTTAATGACATTGTGATTTGTTTTCATAAAGTGTTTTGGGTAAGCGGTTAGGGAAAGACATGAAAAATGTTGCCAAGAAAGTTGAGGCAATGTCACAGGAAAGTATTCTGGCATTTGAGAAGTCTGGAGAAGTTACTATTTCTGGTCATTGCTTAAAGCTGACTGATATTAAGGTGATCATCCATTGCCACAAATCTCAACAATGCAAATGTTATAATTTCCTTTATCTTATCCTTTTCCTTGTTTTCCTTGAGTGTTCACATTTCTGTGATCTGTTTTAGTGTGTTATCTGTCTAAAAGGGAGTAAATGTATTGTGCTTATGGTGGAGAATGCAAAGAGAGTTTAATATGTTCTTGTAAAGGTGTATGATGTTTCATAGCATATATGGGAAGCTTCTTTGCATCGGCCAGATCATGGGACATCTATGATAAGATATCATGGGACGTCTATGAAAGTTGTATGAATGGTTGAAGAATTCTTTGGTAGTTTTACTAATTCTTGTCTTGTTTCAGGTGGTTAGGAAGTTCAAACTTCCAGACAGCACTACAGAAAATGACATTGATGCTACAGGAGACGGTGGGGATTTTTCATAGATTCATGTCATGATTTAGTAAAGACTAGAAATATTTGTGTCTCAAGGTTCTCTGTGTTATTCACTTCAGGCGATGTTTTGGTGGTTTTGGATTTGCGTCCAGATGAGTCATTGTTTGATGCAGGTGTTGCTCGTGAGGTAATTTTTTCTTTTGTGGTTTATGACTTTATGGAGTGTACATGTCTCTCCATTCTCTTTTGTAGTGGGGTTTACTTTCTGCAAATTAGTTTAGCATACATAGGGTAAAAATTAATTCTCCAAGTTCATTGGTTAACATCTGAGAGCTTCACTTTACATAGTGATCTGAAAAGAAGACAAATGGGTGTGAGCGTCCTGTTCTTTTATAATAATTTTGTCTGTCTCATGGCGTGAGTGTCCCGTTAGAAGAATCTGGAAACTCATTGCTGAAGAAGTGACTTAGCAAATGGGCTTTTGTATTTCTTCTGGATTTACAAAATTACCCTGGGTCTTTTCAGTTGCTCTTTGTATTTACCGCTCTTCGATCTTTTCTTGAGTATTAAATGCCATGTGCATTTTTCATATTAATGTAAATTTTAAAGACAATATACTCTTTCTAAAATTTATATGTTGAAACTCTGTAATAGTACGTGGTCCTTCCTTGCCACCGTCTCTTATTAAACTTCATTCCATTTTGATCTATTGTAGTAAAATAGAAATTGTATTTGTTTATCCATTTTAAGTGATAGATATGCTATAAGAAATTTCACTCATTTCTGATGAATAAACTTACTTCTTTTCCCTTCTCATATCAGATTGTAAACAGAATCCAGAAGTTAAGAAAAAAATCTGCTCTAGAACCCACTGATCTGGTGGAGGTCTACTTTGGCCCTTTGGATAAAGATAAATCAGTTACCCAAAGAATTTTGTGTTCTCAGGTACTGTTTTTGCGTGCTAAGAGCAGATTCAACCCCTTTTTTTTCTTTTCTTTGTAAAAACCCACTTGCGATTGATTGGGCTATCTATGTGCAGAAGCAATACATCAAGGATGCCATTGGTTCCCCATTGCTTCATTTGAGTGTGATGCCATCAGAAGCTGTAAGTTGTATTTGTATTAGGAAGTTGTATTGGCCAATTGGAAGTTGGCGGCTTGTTAAAGAGATGTACTCCTTTTTTTGTATGCCTCCCCATTGGATAAATGAATATAGAAATAGGACCATAACCTCAATCCTAAACCTGATTAGTCTCCATATTTAATTTTATTGACATGTATCTTATTGCAGGTCGTTGTTGGGGAAGAGAGTTTCCATGGGATTTCTGGCATTTCATTTGATATCAAACTAGCCAGACCTGCCTTAGTTTTCAACTCAGATGCCATTGTTGCTTTATATTCAGGTTTGTACTATTTCACCATATTGAAAAATTATATGATTAAATCACCTTAAAGAAGTGGTCCTATTTACATTTAAATTGGGGTCCAATACTCGATTTATTAGGGCTGGCTTGGCTTATTTAGCCAATGCTCATTTCTAATTATCAAATGAGAGGTCAATCTGTTATATACTTTTGTATTAGCCAATGAAAGAGTGACAATAAACTCTTTTGGCCAGTTCATTCTCCTTGTGTGTATAAGGAAAAGAAGACAGAAATTCTGTTCCTGTGCAATTAAAAGATCAATTCAAACTGATATCTCTTCTTTTTGCAATAAATTGTATTTTATTTTATTTATTTTATCTTTCACTCTATTTATAAGACTTTTACCAAGGAAAAATTTAGCCTAGCCGATCTAATTATGATTTTGTCTCACTGGCATGATGCTCCTATTGGATTTTGACTTGGTGCCATTTACCCTGATGAATGTTCCTTGTTCAGGAAACTCAGAATACGCAAGGTATCTGCAAACGTACTTGTTATCACGGGATCATGCAAATTTGAGGATTGAGTGTCAGCATGGAAGCGGAAATGTATGTCTTATTTCATTTTGTAATTTGCATAATATTTCACTGATTGCAGAAGGGAGCATGTTTGGTGACATGATTCATGTCCACACTTTGTGCAGATAACTGTTGAGTGCATTGAGAAGTTGCCTGCTGTGACTTTAGTGGTGAAGGAACATGTGTATCTGACTGTTGGGGACTTTTATTGTAGTACAAACGCTGCGTAGAGCAAATCAATAGGTTTTTACTTGTGGTTATTGCAATTATATCTTTTTATTGGGATAAAGATTACAGGAACGGGCTGATCATTGCCATTTTTTGATGTGTAGAGATAGATGTGATGTTCTAAATTACAAGGTTGTATAATTGAACATGCCTCTTGATTGATATGCGTAGAAACTAATCCAGTAATGGGCTTCCTTCCGTGAGATTGTTGGCGAGTTATTTTGAAGAGAAAAGGATAAGTGAGGAAGGCGCTGTATTAGGAAATGCAAAAGAGAGCCGTGTGGAAACTGATACGTATATAAAGAAAGGGATTGAGAATGAATGAGCGAGTCACCGGATGTTGAGACCAAGGTTCTCCAAGTCGTCAACAGTCATCACCAAATGACTGGCTCTACTCTAATGAGACCCAGCTACTCGGTCGAATTAGAGTATTGTAAAGTAAGCACATCATATATGTTTAGTTAAACCAACCGGTCAGTCAGTTACCTCCTAACAAATAAAATAAGATCGTTCCTTGTAAGCATATTTCATCATATAGACCCTTGTTTTGTCTTCGTGGTCATCGATATCTAAGACATTCATTGCATTTTGGACTTAATTTGCACAAAGAAATGAATAAAAGGTAAAATAACAAAATGGTAAAACATAAAATATTGTTTTTTTAGCACAGAAGAGAAGAGGCAGCTAAGCCTGAGGGATGTTTTCTATGGTTGGGGGGATTGGGCCTCCTTGGCTCATGCAAGTCGTTGAATCGCTTGAATGAGTGTTGTGATGTAGAGTTCACGACAAAAGAAAAATTTTGATAATTTAATATTTGATTAATTAATAATTTTATTAAAATAATATTTATTATAGAATTTAAATATTAGATTAATAATCTTATTAAATTAATAAATTTTACCAGTTGAATCAAAGTTATAAATTTAGGAAGGTTTCGCTGTATATCAAAATTGAGAGAGAGAGAGAGAGCAACGGCACAAAACAACTAGGCTCCTCTCTTCTCGTTTTCAAATTTCAAATCTCATTGCTTCTCTCTCTCTCTCTCTTCTTCCCGTTCGAAATTGATTGCTCGTTTGAAGTGATGCATCGATCACAAACATGGCCACAGATCGAGAAAAGGAGGCGAGAGGCACCGCGTCTTTTAAAGCGGGATCATGGGAAGAAGATTGATCACGATATGAAACTCAGATTTGGGTTCAAAGCTCTCAAACGGTATATCTAGAATCTCTTGGATGCCTCTGTGAATTTTGGATTTGGGGGTTTTCTGAATTAGAATTCGAAAGAAATTATGGGTTGCCTTTGAGTTCGATCTTCTGCATATAAATATATATTTATGATTCTAACGAAGCCTCGTTGATTTATTTGGGGTTCTGATTTGGAGTATGAACTTGTAGTTGCCTTTGATGACTTGATGGTTCTGAATTGTTTCTATGATTTGATTAATTGAGTTGGTGCCTAGATAAACTGAGTTGGTTCTGATGACTGATGTCTTCCACAAACTGAGTTGCCTTTGATAAACGAAGATGCCCCTTTGATGCCTTTGAAAAACTGAGTTGCCTTTCGATAAACCAAGTTGTCTTTGATGCCTTGGAAAATTTCGGTTGCTGCCTTCGGAAAACTGAGTTGCCTTTCGATAAATCCAGTTGCCTTTTGTAAAATTGAGTTGCCATTCGATAAATCAACTTGTCTTTGATGCCTTTGAAAATTTCAGTTATTGCCTTTGGAAAACTGAGTTGCCTTGATAGATGAGTATGGATTGTCTTGATACCTTTTGTAAATTTGGTTTCCTTGATGCCTCTGATGAGTCTGGATCATTTGATAGCTTTGATAATTCTGGTTTCCTCAGAGCCCTTGATAGTTTGAGCTGCTTATGATGCTGTTGTTGATTCCAGATTGTTTCCATGCCTCTGATGAGTTTGGTTCCTTGATGAATTTGATCGGTTAGATGCCTTTGTTAGATCGGTTGCCTTTGATGATGTGATGAATCTGATATTCCTTGGATACCTGTAATGAATTTGGGTTGGTCTGATGCCTTTGAAATTTTCCACAATTCATTCAACAAAGGGTGTTGCCTTTGATGATGTGATGAATCTGATATTCCTTGGATACCTGTAATGAATTTGGGTTGGTCTGATGCCTTTGAAATTTTCCACAATTCATTCAACAAAGGGTGTTGCCTGTGATAAAATCGTAGCCTTTGAATCCTTGATTGAGGAACCTGGTTTGCATTTTATGCCTTCAATAGACTGAGTTGCATTCATAAATTGGTTGGTTTTGATGCCTTGCTGCATCTATTAGGCTATGACAAAAGATTCAATTTTGAGAACCGTATCAAACTTTACATAGAGTGAGACTGGGAAGTTGTATATTGTGCATTTTGGAGACTTATTGATTCCCTTTTGGTTATTTGATTGGCTTTGATGCTTTGCTGATTCGACTTTTCTGCATCTACCAAGTTTTGACACTGTATATAGAATGAGATTAGGATATTGTAGTTTCAACTACAAAGTACATTACTGAAGGATTAATTTTGTTGCCTTTGATAAACATGATTTCCTTTGATGTTGTCAATAAAGTGAGTTGCCTTTGATGCATATAAAATGGTTCCAATGAATCTGGTCCCCTTCAAAGCCTTTGATGCCTCAGATATCGAAGTTGCCTTCCGTTGCTTTTGATAAATCATGTTACCTTTGATGCTTGCCTTTGTGAATCTAGATCTTTTCGATGCCTTTGACGCTTTGATAATAAATTGGGTTGCCTTTGAGTTATCTGAATGGCACAGCTTTTTCTAGATCGGTTGCCTTTTATGTCTTTGTTAAATTTGATTGCCTCTGAAGCCTTGGGAGCATTCGTTATATCAGGTTGCTTTTGATGTATATGGTTGCCTCTTATCTAATCAATGAGTGATATTGTCCAAAGAAGAAGTTTACACTACGTCCAGAATATATGTCTTGTGGTTCAATTCTCTTAGTTTCACCATCAACTTGATCTTGAGTTGTTCATATAAAGCCAGCCCCCCTTGCTTCCATAGACGCTGGGCAGCTGATTTGCTGTCAAGCAAACCAGACGAGACTGAAATGATCTAGGACCTGATGATAAGGGAAAGGGAAAGAGCATCCTCAGAAATGGCTAGCTAGCATGGATTTCCATTCTAACTTAGTGTCAGCTTCAGCTGTCTGGAGAGCCTCGTCTGGCTAGAGCTAGACCATCTTGACCATGAACAAAACGAGTAACTTCTTTTCAGCAAGCCGGTGTTTGGATGGTCCAGGAAATTAAAGTGAGAATGTTGAGGAACCTATATAACGACGTGCATCATCATCCGAAACAGTAAAGAAATACTGATAGAATTTGTAGGGCTGCATCATCATCACTCTTCAAAAGAAGCCGTATGCTGCATCATCAGCCTGAAGAAGACTCTTCTTATGAGTTGGGTCCCTGCAGTTTCATCATTCCTTGTTCTGATTCCAACCGCTAGCTTCTTGACACTTTCCTTGGCCGGCCATCACCCTCGCAAAACGACCCACGTCTTTCAGAAAATCCAGTAATCTAACGTCTTTCCACCAATATATCAGAATTGTTCAACACACTGGAGCCAAGAATTCTCCCAACAGTACGTATTAATAATACCTGAGTGAGGTGTTCAACCTCTGGCCTCTCTCGGCTCTTGCCTCATGGGTCTCCAACATTAATTCTCAAAAAATTCATTTAGGCCGTCAATTTCCTGCAAGCAAAGAAATACGTTAAGGAATTTCAAATGGTTCCATTAACAAGAATTTGACACCATTGCCATGACCCCTCTCTCTCTCTCAAATTAAGCAAAAGAAAGAAGAACATGCAAGAGCCTGTATATATATATTTACAGTTTGTGTTCATTACTTTGCGTGAGGCACGGGATTCAGTCACATATATTTTGTATTACAATCACTCTTCTTGAGCATCTGGTTCAAATTCTTATGATCCAAAGACGTCGTTGCAAAATAGCTAAACCTTAAATGGCTAATTAAATTTCGGAATGCATTCAAATAATACTAGATATACACACAAAGGTTTTAAAGCAAGACAAACATAATTTACACAAAGTTACAACAATACAACAATGTTAATTACATTCATAATGGATTTTACTATTTTGTACACTTGTTAAACTTTCAAGCTTCAAGCTATATAAACTATTTTGTACACTAGTACAACAATACAACAATACAAACATCATAGTACACTTGTTCAACTTTCAAGCTTCAAGTTATATAAACTTCATAATCACACAACCTTTTTCTGAAATTGCAAGATGTACTTGGAACAAAAAGTCTGCTTCAACGTACTATGCAATGAAGAACATTGATATTACACTGATACTAATTATTCACAAGCTAAAATTAACAACCAATCAAAACCAATGAGTTTAATGTACAAACTAAACGAAGAACAAACAGAAGTAGAGAAGAAGCAGGAATTATATAAATTTGTAGAAAGAAAGGTTTACGTTTTCGCAAACTTTGTAGACTCATGAATCTTAATGAGGGTTTAATTTATCACCACTGGTGTCTGGGGTTAGTAAGTGGTATTAATGTGATGCCTAAAATTTAAAAGATGTCTAGAGTTTGCGAACGACATCAAAGTGGTGCCTGAATTGATTTTCCTTTCATCGGAGGTGCAACTAAGAAATTTCAAACTCAAGGGGTGTTAACGACATTTCACCCTCTTTATTAACTTTTTTTTTTATATTTATTTTCAGTTTTTTTTCTTCTGATCTCTCTCTCTCTCTACTGATCTGCCAGAAACTTCACTGTCTGACCATCATTTGCGGCGATTGATGTATGAAAATGAACCTCCTCTCTTCCCTGAACTTATTGGTGTGAGAATTTGGGCCATGCAAGTACACCAGAGAGTGAACCGACGCGGTTTCTCTTCACGGAGCACTGCCGCCGGGTCCGGCGGTGTTGCTAAATTGGGGGCTTTGGGTATAGGGGTTTTGTATCTTAGAGTGGTAGGAGTATGACTTGATGTGGCTTGAGGCACGAGGAAGCTTGACGGCGCCGGAATCGAGCTCGAAAGCTTTCCGGTGATTTTGAGGCTGATGGCTTTCAGGCTGAATTCCGGTCACGTCGAGCGGAATTGGGTGTGGTGGTAGTGAGAGAAATTGTTGGGCTTGGAGAGAGGAAGATTTTACAGGGTCGAGCGCCGCTATTGGTGGCAGTCGCTAGAATCGGAGATTCACAGCTGTGACGGTATTTTCGGCCACAACGCCGCTGAATTTCTCTCCGACGATGAAGAAGAAGTTGCTTGGCTCGAGGAGAGGAAGATGGGCATAGAAGTTTCGAGGTCACCGGAGTTTGTCGCCGGCGGTGGCACGTGGCCCCCACGCTCCCCGAGCTCCGATCTCCATCTTCTGTGTTGAGAGAGAGAAGAAAGAAAAAGAAAAAAAAACAGAAAATAAGAAAATAAGAAATGAAAATTGTTATCAAGGGCAAAAATGTCATTTCTTGCAACTGACGGTGAAATGTTCGCACATTCAGCACTTCCATATCATAATACAAAATATCATAATACGCTTCTTTTTTTTGTCCCGTCTTTTGTAAAACATACATTCGGCACTTCCATATATGCCAATCAACTTCATAGTGCTATAGGAAAACTAATCATGAAAGCCAAAAGAAAAACAGGAGATAGTGACTTATTCAAAAGCAGCAAACAAAGTTCAATGTAGCCTCTATAAATTTACTTAATTACTTCTCGAAGAGTTTCAAACTTTGATACTCAAAATTTACCAGCTAAATCAGTTTAAACACATTCAATAATGCATAGATTAAATGTAAGTATATCATCTCTCTTTTCTGCAACAAACCCAAAATCCCAATAATTATGTCTCCTTCTAGCAATATGCATTCATTCATCTTTCATTTGCCAGCTCAACACCTATCAAAGCTTAATGAACAAGGAGAACCGAAGAAAAGTAAAGCATATTAATACAAACTATCAATTAAATCCCACATACAAATTTACAAAACCAACAACAATACTATCTCAATGAACATAAAATATCTTTCATCATCTCAACGTTTTATGGCATTGGCGATATTACTGCATTACGGTGTTTCAACAACAATAATACTATCTAAACTAAGGTAAATCCAATCATTCCCGATCTAAAAGTTCATTTTATCCAATCAAGCATTCATACATTTAAAACCCAATCCATTTTCAGCTCTAAATTTTTTTTGGTTTCTACTTTCCTTGACCCTTAATGAAGAATAGAGAGAGCTCACTATACCTGGTCTCGGTCTCATATTTGCGAGGGTGGAGAAGCGATAAATTGATGATAGATGATGACGTAGGAGGCAGGGAGAGGAAAAAATTAATGAGATAAGGTTAATGGCGGAGGCACAGAAACTTGGAGGAAGATCGAGCGAGCTCTTGCAGTAGTCGTCGTTGTCCTTGTCAAGCTCGCCGAAGAGGAAGTCAACTTCTTTTGGAGAATTCTTCGAGAGTTCGCCTCTTGTGGTGATTGATGCGGAGCTGATTGAGATGGATTTTGAGTTGTGGAGGCTGAAAGAGATGCAAAAAGGGACTAAGTTGATCAGGTTTTGAGAGACAGAGTCCATTATGCCCTCACATTTAGCGAATAGTAGATGAATAGTTCAATGAACAGTTCGAGAATGGTTCAGCATTGTTATATAGGAAATTTGGATATGAAAGGGGCAGAGAGCGATATTATTCCACTGAAACTCGTCGTGTTGAGTCTATGGATGTGTGAGACAAGAGAGGTTTTGGAAACCATTGTACATGTTTCCTATTGTGAGGGCTATCTTACTTGTGCCTCTATTTTCAAAGACGAGATTCAACAACCACCAG
The DNA here is from genome assembly GCA_946800695.1 of Geum urbanum. Lineage (NCBI taxonomy): Eukaryota > Viridiplantae > Streptophyta > Magnoliopsida > Rosales > Rosaceae > Geum > Geum urbanum. The sequence continues at coordinate 36,509,438 of OX327005.1, read as the reverse complement.
AGGTAGAGTTGCTTCCCCATTCAGTTTATTTTGTCGATCATTATTTCATAAGAATGTGAGGTCATTTATCAACATGGTGCATTTTAATGGTGCATCTTAGTGACAAGAGGCATCTAGTATAAATTTGTTGAGTACTTCATGCTTAAAGACTACTTGCAACATACCTGGTTCGTTACCAAAACACCAACATTTGAGCTTGCGCTTTTGACTATGAAACTACCTCGTTTGCATGATATACTCAAGAGGCTATTACTTTCTGACCATCTATTAGTCAGCAGTGTGTTGGCTGAATCCTTGTGATGGTGTTATTTATCATGATGACTTCACTGGTTTGCATGTGACGTATTACCAGCCTACCAGGACATCATTTAACTAGTAAGACACAGACCATATCGTGACTTTCAACTAAACAGTGTCAACAGTTACATTGCAATTGGCGAAATGAACTTGGCTGGAAGCGACTTTATTGGTTATGGGCTTTTGGTTCATACTTATCAAATGGTTTATGAGCTATGTGCTAGCTAGTAATTTGGGTTATTTTTTATTTTTCATCCAATGAACTCCAGATTGTATTTTCATAATCAACACAAAATATCATCGACGAAGTATTACTAAAATAAATATTATTATGTGAAGTAACTCTCGAAATTTTGATTGCTAAAGTGATTATGTAGTTCGATTTTTTTTGTTTTGTTTTTAATACATGGTGTAGTTTGATTAATGAGGAAATTAGTTAACATGATATACTTAATCTGCTACAAAAGTAAACTTAGTGTTATAAGTTTGTGATACACATTATTTATTGTAATTTAGAATAAACCTTTTACTAGTCTATCTAGTCAAATCTTTAACATTAAATTGTTCACATATGCACTTGATGCAAAATATGCATATTGACCAAACAAATTATACCATAAATTGCATATCATCAAGTAGAGATATGAATTAATCGCATGAATTATAGAAAAATAACTAGAAATGTGTTCCTTCTCCTATAAATATAACACAAAGAGCTCATTTTCTACTGTGCCAAATCAAATTAGCCCATTGCAAGTGCTACACAATTTCAGATAAATCAGAGAAGAGGTCCATATATATAATGTTATGCAAGGCAGTTATCTTGGCCATCTTCTTGGTCAGCATTACATATCGTAAGTTCCAATTATTAAATTTGGAGCACATATATAACAATGAGTTCATGTCTTCTAATAATCTTGGCCACGTCACTGAAGAGTTTTATTTAATAAAATACACATACACATACTATTAGACGGCTTTATCATCAAATTGATAATATGTCTCAACATCAGTTCATACTACAAATATAATAAAGGTGTCGATTCTAAGATCATGATACAAGTTTACAAGATAAACCAGACACTTAAAGCTCGGGTTTAACCTTCACATCTCCATCTGGCAATATGCTTTGTGCTTGTGCAAGTCGCTTCATTTCCTGTATTAGATGAGAAGAGTTTAAGACCTACAGATTAATCAATCAAAACAGCCATTCTCAAGGCAGAAAAATCGACTTTGTCCGGTTGCGATAGAAAGAGCCGGAGCCACAACATGACGAGCGGGGGAAGTCGTCCCCACGTATTTTCATTTGTTGTAATTATGTATACAAGTCAGTCTCATTAGGATGCCTTTTAAATGAAAATAAGTGTGATCAGTCTTCATTACGTAACTTCATATTTATCATATTGAATTGGAAATTAGGTCCATATCTATCATGATATATTATTTTTCAAAATTTTCAAATATTTATTAAATATGATTAAATTACCTCATATTTGTATCATAATTGAATTTATGAGATTTAGATGTTTTGTATTTAATTAATCTAGAGGAAATATTTATCTCCCTCAGCCACTGGCGGTACATGAATCGAAACCTGACTAAAACTCAATCTCATAGCCGCCGTACACTAGAGCTTTCGCCGTTGAAAGAAAAATGAGTGATGAAAAATTTACCTGATCGGAGTGGATTTGCCGAGCCCTTGGTGACGGCGCCTGCTCTAACAATCAAGGATGCCAATATCTCCGCTGGAAAATCTCAATCAAAGCTTCTCTCTTGTCTTGTCTTGTTAAAGAAGAAGAAGGGACTGGATATTGCCTCGTCCAACAAGCGGTACTACTTCACTCTCTACTGTGACTAGGGTTTTTCTTTTAATCGTTAATAGGAAATAGATGATTAGGTTAGTAGAGCTGGAGTGAACACACAGATGTAATTTACTATATAACAGATGTCATCGATCTCTGTTTATAAGTTGTTTATGCCGGATTGAGGAGCAAGGGATCGACCACGTCGTCGATTGCTGTTCATGAAAGTTGAGCAATCTCTCCCCGTCATCGTTCTGATCCTTCCTCTCCATCTTGGTATTTTAGGTCACTCTCTCTCATATCTTCTCTGCCTCCATCCTCATTGGTACCACACCATCGCGATTTCCATCCTCATCGATCCAACCCTGTGCGCTGCGCTACTTAAAGACGTTTAAGTAAGTAAATTTGCTCGCACCCATTAAAAATCTGGTCTTGATGGTCTAATTGAGCAGTTGATGTTTGTGTTTGTTTAGGTAACTAGAGAGTTCTTAGCTGTTGTGGAAGTTGTTGCTTTACCATAATGTTTGGGTTTTCTCGCAAACTAAGGAGATTGGACGGTGAGCTCTTCTTATTTTGTGTTTGGTATTTTATTGTTGTTACAAAAGTTGCTTGCTCTTAAGATCGATCTCCTTCCTTTCTTGCCTTGATCAATCGATCATCTGCCTGATTGAATTACTTTTTCATTTCTCCGGTTTTGTGCAGATTGTGCAAACGAATTGAGCTGCTAGAGTGCTAGAAGAGATTCAGGAACGAATTCGATACCGCACCATCGTTCTCTGGAAACGTAAGTACTTTAACTTCAGTGGGCTTCAATAAGTAGTTAGATTGAGACCTGGAGTTTGCTTTATCGTCTTTACTATTATGTATTTCAATCTATTTGTGTTTCTGCAAACCATCTAGAGATGACTTACCTGGGTGTTGAAGTGCTTGGTTGAAGTTGCAAACCATCGATAATCTGCCATTGAGTTGAATCTATTGTATTTGGTATTAGATTATATTGGGATAGTAAAATTTAGAGAAAATTTTTGTCCTAGCTGTCCATTCCTTTAAAGTAATCTCTCTAGCAACACTGTAACAAGGAAGGTTATATGACCACCTTGCAGTAGCAAAATATATATGGTTGACACAATCAAAAACAGGAGAAAGTAAACCAAATATGCAGCTGACCAAATAAAATGCAGAGTAAATTTCACAGACAAACCTTTGAAGGTTTAGTTCTTTCAAGATTGCTTCATGTGCCTTCTGATCCTATTAGTGATGAAAGAGAAGTAAAAATGTTAACAAACACAAAAACTGATGTATATATATAGATAAATATCAATTTTAAAAAGAACTATACTTACTCTTAAAAGCAACGGGATGTGCCAAATGTTTGGAACATCATAAAGGGTGACAATATTTTCTGCCCGTATAATTTTTTCAGATTAGTAAGTAACCATTTAAAAATTGAATGAGAAAAAATGAGACGAGATTCAGCAACCACCAGAGGTAGAGTTGCTTCCCCATTCAGTTTATTTTGTTGATCATTATTTCATAAGAATGTGAGGTCATTTATCAACATGGTTCATTTTAATGGTGCATCTTAGTGACAAGAGGCATCTAGTATAAATTTGTTGAGTACTTCATGCTTAAAGACTACTTGCAACATACCTGGTTCGTTACCAAAACACCAACATTTGAGCTTGCGCTTTTGACTATGAAACTACCTCATTTGCATGATATACTCAAGGGACTATTACTTTCTAACCATCTATTAGTCAGCAGTGTGTTGGCTGAATCCTTGTGATGGTGTTATTTATCATGATGACTTCACTGGTTTGCATGTGACGTATTACCAGCCTACCAGGACATCATTTAACTAGTAAGACACAGACCATATCGTGACTTTCAACTAAACAGTGTCAACAGTTACATTGCAATTGGCGAAATGAACTTGGCTGGAAGCGACTTTATTAGTTATGGGCTTTTGGTTCATACTTATCAAATGGTTTATGAGCTATGTGCTAGCTAGTAATTTGGGTTGTTTTTTATTTTTCATCCAATGAACTCCAGATTGTATTTTCATAATCAACACAAAATATCATCGACGAAGTATTACTAAAATAAATATTATTATGTGAAGTAACTCTCGAAATTTTGATTGCTAAAGTGATTATGTAGTACGATATTTTTGTTTTGTTTTTGATACATGGTGTAGTTTGATTAATGAGGAAATTAGTTAACATGATATACTTAATCTGCTACAAAAGTAAACTTAGTGTTATAAGTTTGTGATACACATTATTTATTGTAATTTAGAATAAACCTTTTACTAGTCTATCTAGTCAAATCTTTAACATTAAATTGTTCACATATGCACTTGATGCAAAATATGCATATTGACCAAACAAATTATACCACAAATTGCATATCATCAAGTAGAGATATGAATTAATCGCATGAATTATAGAAAAATAACTAGAAATGTGTTCCTTCTCCTATAAATATAACAAAAAGAGCTCCTTTTCTACTGTGCCAAATCAAATTAGCCCATTGCAAGTGCTACACAATTTCAGATAAATCAGAGAAGAGGTCCATATATATAATGTTATGCAAGGCAGCTATCTTGGCCATCTTCTTGGTCAGCATTACATATCGTAAGTTCCAATTATTAAGTTTGGAGCACATATATAACAATGAGTTCATGTCTTCTAATAATCTTGGCCACGTCACTGAAGAGTTTTATTTAATAAAATACACATACACATACTATTACACGACTTTATCATCAAATTGATAATATGTCTCAACATCAGTTCATACTACAAATATAATAAAGGTGTCGATTCTAAGATCATGATACAACCTTACAAGATAAACCAGACACTTAAAGCTCGGGTTTAACCTTCACATCTCCATCTGGCAATATGCTTTGTGCTTGTGCAAGCCGCTTCATTTCCTATATTAGATGAGAAGAGTTTAAGACCTACAGATTAATCAATCAAAACAGCCATTCTCAAGGCAGAAAAACCGACTTTGTCCGGTTGCGATAGAAAGAGTCGGAGCCACAACATGACGAGCGGGGGAAGTCGCCCCCACGTATTTTTATTTGTTGTAATTATGTATACAAGTCAGTCTCATTAGGATGCCTTTTAAATGAAAATAAGTGTGATCAGTCTTCAATACGTAACTTCATATTTATCATATTGAATTGGAAATTAGGTCCATATCTATCATGATATATTATTTTTCAAAATTTTCAAATATTTATTAAATATGATTAAATTACCTCATATTTGTATCATAATTGAATTTATGAGATTTAGATGTTTTGTATTTAATTACTCTAGAGGAAATATTTATCTCCCTCAGCCCCTGGCGGTACATGAATTGAAACCTGACTAAAACTCAATCTCATAGCCGCCGTACACTAGAGCTTTCGCCGTTGAAAGAAAAATGAGTGATGAAAAATTTACCTGATCGGAGTGGATTTGCCGAGCCCTTGGTGACGGCGCCTGCTCTAACAATCAAGGATGCCAATATCTCCGCCGGAAAATCTCAATCAAAGCTTCTCTCTTGTCTTGTCTTGTTAAAGAAGAAGAAGGGAATGGATATTGCCTCGTCCAACTAGCGGTACTACTTCACTCTCTACTGTGACTCTTTTAATTGTTAATAGGAAATAGATGATTAGGTTAGTAGAGCTGAAGTGAACACACAGATGTAATTTACTATATAACAGATGTCGTCGATCTCTGTTTATGAGTTGTTTATGCCGGATTGAGGAGCAAGGGATCGACCACGTCGTCGATTGCTGTTCATGAAAGTTGAGCAATCTCTCCCCGTCATCATTCTGATCCTTCCTCTCCATCTTGGTATTTTAGGTCACTCTCTCTCATATCTTCTCTGCCTCCATCCTCATTGGTACCACACCATTGCGATTTCCATCCTCATCGATCCAACCCTGTGCGCTGCGCTACTTAAAGACGTTTAAGTAAGTAAATTTGCTCGCACCCATTAAAAATCTGGTCTTGATGGTCTAATTGAGCAGTTGATGTTTGTGTTTGTTTAGGTAACTAGAGAGTTCTTAGCTGTTGTGGAAGTTGTTGCTTTACCATAATGTTTGGGTTTTCTCGCAAACTAAGGAGATTGGACGGTGAGCTCTTCTTATTTTGTGTTTGGTATTTTATTGTTGTTACAAAAGTTGCTTGCTCTTAAGATCGATCTCCTTCCTTTCTTGCCTTGATCAATCGATCATCTGCCTGATTGAATTACTTTTTCATTTCTCCGGTTTTGTGCAGATTGTGCAAACGAATTGAGCTGCTAGAGTGCTAGAGGAGATTCAGGAACGAATTCGATACCGCACCATCGTTCTCTGGAAACGTAAGTACTTTAACTTTAGTGGGCTTCAATAAGTAGTTAGATTGAGACCTGGAGTTTTCTTTATCGTCTTTACTAAGGAGATTGGACGGTGAGCTCTTCTTATTTTGTGTTTGGTATTTTATTGTTGTTACAAAAGTTGCTTGCTCTTAAGATCGATCTCCTTCCTTTCTTGCCTTGATCAATCGATCATCTGCCTGATTGAATTACTTTTTCATTTCTCCGGTTTTGTGCAGATTGTGCAAACGAATTGAGCTGCTAGAGTGCTAGAGGAGATTCAGGAACGAATTCGATACCGCACCATCGTTCTCTGGAAACGTAAGTACTTTAACTTTAGTGGGCTTCAATAAGTAGTTAGATTGAGACCTGGAGTTTGCTTTATCGTCTTTACTATTATGTATTTCAATCTATTTGTGTTTCTGCAAACCATCTAGAGATGACTTACCTGGGTGTTGAAGCGCTTGGTTGAAGTTGCAAACCATCGATAATCTTCCATTGAGTTGAATCTATTGTATTTGGTATTAGATTATATTGGGATAGTAAAATTTAGAGGAAATTTCTGTCCTAGCTGTCCATTCCTTTAAAGTAATCTCTCTAGCAACACTGTAACAAGGAAGGTTATATGACCACCTTGCAGTAGCAAAATATATATGGTTGACACAATCAAAAACAGGAGAAAGTAAACCAAATATGCAGCTGACCAAATAAAATGCAGAGTAAATTTCACAGACAAACCTTTGAAGGTTTAGTTCTTTCAAGATTGCTTCATGTTCCTTCTGATCCTATTAGTGATGAAAGAGAAGTAAAAATGTTAACAAACACAAAAACTGATGTATATATATAGATAAATATCAATTTTAAAAAGAACTATACTTACTCTTAAAAGTAACGGGATGTGCCAAATGTTTGGAACATCATAAAGGGTGACAATTTTTTCTGCCCGTATAATTTTTTCAGATTAGTAAATAACCATTTAAAAATTGAATGAGAAAAAATGAGAATTTGTAGAAAGCTGTTACGGTACCGAAACATGGCAAAATTGAGCGAATTTTGCCTTGACATTCTCCTTGAGGGGCTGGGCTGTCAGAAAAAAAAATTAAAAATTAAAAAACTGAGATCTACATTTACACTTCTATCAACTAAAAAGTTTTAAATATAAAAGCAGAGAAGAATGTAGATCCACCTTTGTACTTATGCAAGCTAGAATATTAGGTGTCAAACCCTGTCCTCTAAGTGCTCGAACACTGTGCTGTGTAGGCTTTGTTTTCTACAAAAGAAACAATAAAAGGAGAAAAATTACTTAGTCAAACTGGTGCAAGATTATGTTGTGACACACTCCATATATATAAGAATAAGCAAAATATTACCTATATAACATTCATGAAACAACTGTAGCTAAGAACCCTGTTCACTATTCTTCGGCGTGCAAACCGTGCCTTCTCCTTTCTTTCCCTGGGTCTACCTCTCTTTCTTCTGATCCTTTCTTTCTCTTATCTAGCCCTCTCGATCACAACTTTCTTTCCCTGGGTCAACCTCTCTTTCTTCTTATCCTTTCTTTCTCTTATCTAGCCCTCTCTCTCACGTTGTGATCTATCATTCTCTCAGTTCAATCTTTATGTCTTTTGCATTGTCTGGGTTCGTATAGGTTTAGATCTGGTCTTGCTTGCTCAGGGTTTGTTGCATCGTCTGGGTTCGTTAGGTTTGGCTTCTGCTTACTGTGTTTCAAAGTCTGTTTCTCTCTGTGTGGACGACGAGACCTTGCTCTTCGTTGTTCTTCAATCCAACTTTAGTGCCCAGGTAACAAATTCAAAACACCCATTGGTAATTCCATTTTCCCAATTTGTTGTCATGTTATAATTCAATTCGCGTTCTCAATTTCCTGATATGCTTCTGAATTGTTTGAACTTGGTCTCTATGTTGTTTACAGTCATTTCTCACCCTTCTCAAAGAAATAGGAAAATAGTATACCTCATTCGGCTATTTGGCGATTTGAAAGAAAGACAAAGAAAGTGAAGGTGAAGATGTCAGGTATGACATCTAATTCGACCTGGTGTCTAATTCAATTATTCGCTACGCTCTTCAGAGTTATTTGATTTGCTCATAGTATTTACGTGCTCAGTATTGGGTTTATTGATGAATTACAGCAACTTGAACTCAATGGTGCAGCAGACTGAAGTCGGGTGTGTAGGTACCTGATATATACGATTGGATTGAATTGGATTCATACGCTCCTATAAGTGACAATGAAGTTTCAGAGGAAAACCACCCAAGGAGAGGAACCAAATTAAGCTTTTGTTCCTGTATGTCTCTCTTTCTTTGATTTTTTGTCCACGAGTTCAATCATACCTAACTGATAGATTCTTTTGCGGAGTGTTTAATTTGATGGGACTGTGTTTGAGATTGGGGGCTGGTTGTATGAGGCTGTTGAGGATTGATGAATACAGATGCAGGATATGTTAGCAGTTCACCTTCATGCTTTATATCTAATCTGTAACAACCTTACATCTTCACTATAGGATATAATAATTAAAAATGTTTGTACCAAAATGAAAGATTAAAGGTGTGGCGAGGTAGGTATCATGTGTATAGCATTAAGAACGTGTCCAATGCAAATGTTGTCCTTTATCCCTGTGGTAAACAAAATTCATTGAGCATTGACACCTTGGCGATCTTACTGTAAAGTAGTTCATATTTAGAGCTTATTCCCGCCTGATCACTTCAGTTATGGCAGCCTACAGTATATTAGTGGAGTTTGAATAGGCTTATTATACATTGCTTTTCCTATAGTTGTTCTGTTATCAACATTACTGTAAGAAATGTAGTCTATGCTTATTGATCGACTAATGTAGACAATAAAGCTATTTGGAATGGACCCTTTGATGTTCTTTTGAGAGCTACAATTGATGATGATTAATGAGCTATAGAGGATGTAGTTAATAGTTGTTCCCTTGCTACTGTTCATGATCTGTGTCAAGTATAATTATATCGAAATGAAAGTTTTGTGTGTTGGTATGTACCGTGTATCCCACTCTGAACATTGGCTCACAGGGTATTCAGTGATCACTGACACCTCTTTGATTTTACTGTAAAGTACTAAAATAGTTTGCTTATTATGCTGGAAAGTAGTGGTTTTGTGCCCAATTGTTCACTTAGTAGGGGAAGTAAAAGAGTTCAGATGATTTCGAACAGGTTTTTCCCTGGGCCATCCATTTTCAATTTGTCTACTTGCCTATTTGCCTATTTGATCCGTTGATCGTAAGTAGATTGCTTTGTTATGCTTGAACATGTTTTTTACGGGATATTTTGGATGTTGAATTGATTGATTACCTTATAGAGTAGAGCCATTTGGAGGTTGACCATTATTTGCAGGGAGCTGATGTATGTTATTTAGTGGAAATGAGTTGGTCCTTGGCGGGTGGTGCAGGCAGGTGTCTCATGAATGGTATAAACTATGTGACTCTCCGTGCATTGCGTAGTTATACGATAAGATGATAGTAACAGTCATCAAAAGAAAAACTAAGGCATTGTTATGACCAATATTCAAAATGATTTACTATGCCATTATTTTAGGAAGCCAACATGATTTTCTACGCTAATTAGCTACCCCATATTTGAAACATCCTTAATCCTGAAGCTGCTGGCATCACATCTATGAAGCAAAGCATCAGCCCTGTAGCCTTTGCATTTGGCACAAACCCATTGTGCATCATCACCTCCACCAAGCAAGAACTTCTTGGCATCTCCACAATAGTTGGGGATAGCAGCCTGATTATCAATGCACCTGAGTGGTGTAGCTGCGGCAAAATCATCCCCCCGCGCTGCACACTATTGGTCTGCTCATTGCAGAACTTCCCTAACTTTAGGTAGTTGACTGGTTTTCTCACTTGAGATGTGGTTGCGAGAAGCAAAAATGTGGTACCAATAGATGAAGAAATCTAATTCCAAATGACTACAGATATATTAGCGTATATGGTTGCTTTGATATTAGATATGTGATGATATGATTTTTAGTTTGTGGAACGCTATAAGGTTGAGTTTTGCATGAATGTGATTCTGTTGAAGTTGGTTTGTTGATATTTGATCATTGAGATTAAAATTCAAGGATTTTTTTTGGTTTTTTTATTATCAAATGAAAGGGGAACTTTAAGTCTTGGTGCATGGCAATGTGGATACTACATGGTATATACTTGGTGTGGACTTATATTACGTTTTTTGTTGTAGCTGGTTTTTGTTGGAGGTAGTGTTGGTGCTTTAGCGACAGGGTTATTTTCCGTGTTGTTGGATTGAGTGGTGTTACACTGGTTGTGCTCTCTTAAGAGACAAGAAGGTACATTCTTTCCCAAAATTTGATACTTTGTTTTGCTTATTATGAGTGATTTCATATTCTCTCATATAAATATGAAGCTTTTCAACAGTTAGGAAGAACATTCAACTGTTTTTACTTTTCCAAAATTGGAAGCTATGAATATGGAAGTATTATGGATTCATGGTGAAACTTTTTAACAATTAGGTAGTATGTTTTTGGGACTGCAAACATCGTGATCGACCAATTTATGACACTAAATAAAACATATTTTTCCAAAGTTTTTTCTCTCTCTATTCCAAGTGTCTATATCATCGAATGTATAATGTTTACTCCAAATATATTGTGAAAACTTATAAACGATCCGAACAATTAACAGAACCGAACTTTCAAATATCTTACATTCAACATAATGAATTTGGCTTCTGTCACCAGACTATCTCAAACCCTAGCCAGTGATTCATCACTCAATTAGTATGGTTGTCTCTAGCCTTATGTTTAAAGTTTCAAAGCTATTTCTTGCCTTCTGCAATAAATTAATTGCAAATTTATTTGAACAAATGTAGTTTTCTTTTATGCTGAAATAGAATAGAGTGACATAATTGTTTTGTTGGAGCTAGCTGGAGTTTTTTTTATAACCATTGGATATACATTTAAAATTAGTATGGTTGTCTCTAGCCTTATGTTTAAAGTTTCAAAGCTATTTCTTGCCTTCTGCAATAAATTAATTGCAAATTTATTTGAACAAATGTAGTTTTCTTTTATGCTTAAATTGCTTGAATTCTATCATTATATATCATCTCTGCCTCATGCTGATTTTCATTCTCGCGACTACATTAATTTTGTAATATGCAACAACTACATTCAAACAAAAACTATATTAATTTGTAATATGCAACCACAATATAATTGTAAGTGTGCAATTAAATCTTTAAAAAAAGTACGCAAATATATTGTATAACCCGCGCGAAGCGCGGGTACCACACCTAGTATTTACTATATAACAAGCATGATCAACACTGTACCTTGCACTGTTCACTATTCATCATTTGCATCTCACGTGATTTACACCATCATCTTCATTCTGATCTGCTCCTCTTCTCTCTCTCCAGATTCACTGCTCTCTCAATCTCAAATCTCAGCTCTCCTCTCTCTGTCTCAATTGATCCTCTCCATCTCTCACTGTAGTTTTCCTCTTTCAATCGATCAGACTCTCTACCTCTTAATCAACCAGACTTCAAGCTAAGGTAAAGTAAATCTCTCTCTCTCCTCTAATCGATTGTTTTGTTCGATTTGGATCTCTCACATCATTCACTCGATCTATCTTTGTAGTCTATCTCTAAATCTCCGTTTCGATTTCGAAATCTGCAGACTCCACCTCCGCTTCACGTCAAGATACATTTGTTTGATCGGGTCGTTGTCACTTCTTTCTCTTCGAACCCGAAAGACGCCACAGGTTGTTTGTTCTCTCTCTATTTTGTTGTGTTATATAATTTTGTCGATTGTTCGACTGAATTTGGGTTTCATATTGGTGCTTCATTCGTATCTTTATTGTCTGTAAATGTTTGTGATTATTTCATTCAGGATGTAGGTCTTGCATATCATATAGAGATATAGCAAATCAGAAAAATATAAATGAAAATGCAATCCGATTGTACTGTGAAAGACACACAAAGCAATTAAGTCAATCTAATCTTATTTATACATATAATCAGCAATTTGTTGTCGTTGACATGTGCACATAGTTTTGGGTCTTGGTTTTTGAAGAGATTTTGAAGAGATTTTGTTTCTGGGGTTTCAAGGTTGATTTGTTCTCATCTATGCTGCTCTGATTGTTATTTGTCGATTTGCTTGGATGTAATCGATGTCGAATTTTGTCCGTTCGAATTTCCTTTGTACTCTGTTTGGGTTCGATTGATTTGGATTGGTCGATCTGTATATGAGATGGGTTAAGCTCTGAATATGAAATGAAAGAAAAGTAAAGCAAAGAAAAACACAAGCAACCATCCAGAATTTTGTATTATATTATTTGTATGCATACTCTAGTTATTGATTTGAGTGAGTAGTTATGCTCCAAATTGGGTTCAATTGAGTTATGTGGGTAGTTATCAAATTATTTTATTTTATTGGTGGCTATGGCAGATTGAGTTTACTGTATACAAGAGCAAATTGTTATATTTTCAGACAAAATTGTTCATTTTATACTCTGATGAAAAGATTACCACTCTTGATTATTATAAATACAATAAATATACATTGATAGATAACAGAGAAGTTGGTTCTTCTCTCATCTCCTTCCTAAATTCATTTGATAAGTACTGTATTAGCATGAGCTTCATTGTCTTATTTCATTGTTAGCTATCTAATCTACATATTTTGGTCTATGGACATTTTAGGTTTGGGATAGTAAGACAATGCGCCTACCATGTGCTTGGTGTTGTTTATGACACTTTTGATTGTTTGTTAGTGTGAGTGTGATGATGCTGATATAGTATCTGTCATTCTTTTATATACCTTTGTTGTATTTGTTTTACTTGAGTTGTGCTTTTTCTTGCCGTTTTTGTTTGCTGACTTATTACAATTATTTAGAAATGAGTGCTCCTTATTAGTTGTCAGGTTTCAAGTTGTACTATATAACAACCATCGTCTTTACTATTCACCAAGCGTGTCACCCGTGCGGAACCACACTATCTCATTCATCCCCTCAGCCTCTATTATCTCTGTTGACCACACACTCTCATTCAGCTCAACAATCTCTCTCAAACCTAAAATGTCCACTACCACAGCCAAAATATGTAGATTAGATAGCTAACAATGAAATAAGACAACGAAGCTCATGCTCATACAACACTTATCTATTGAACCACAACTAATTTATTGCTAATAAGAATGAGGTAGAACCACTATTTTGGCTTTGATTTAGTTTTTCTATTGAAATTTTGGACTTAGAGATTTTTTATGGTATTTCTGTTGAGTGGGGCAGCAACAGAGTATATCGGGGTCGTCGTAGAGCCCTAGATTGCCGTCTAAGCAGCCGCTCCTATCGGTCATGGTTAGCATGCAGGCCTACATCTCATACGGAGTCATCACCAAGGTAAGGTTTCCTGGTCCGACGACGAGTCATGTAGTGAATAACCAAAACCCAAATCAAACAAATTAGGTCTAATCAAAGCCAAAACTATAGTTCTGCCCAAATTGTCAATCACCAACAACCATAACTTACCACAAAATTAGATCGTATGAGTATTTTTGACCCTTATCAAAAGTTTCTGAATATAATATTAGGCACTGTTTCTTTATCTCTGAAACTACAACATATTAAAGATTCAGTATGATAAATGGATTGCACTTTTAGTTTATGCCAAACTTAGCTTAGAGAAGCAATGATAATCAGGGTTCTTTTACTGCTTCTCTGAGTTTGGGTATGGTCTTGGATACCAAGTTATTGTCTTGTTTCAGTATACGTCAAGTGTATACCTGTTTACAAAATGATGGAGAACTAAAAACAAAACGATGAGTCTTTTTAGTGGAGAATCTTTTAAGATAAAAAGCAAAGGAATACCTTTTAGCTTTACCGCTATGAAGGCAGAAGTCTGTGATCTGTGATCAAGTTGATTATGTTGATTATGTAGATTCTGAGATTTATTATTTCTCTCTTGGATTGACTGTATGTGTTTTGTTTGATTCTAGTTTATTTTTAAATGTATGTCGTTAGTATCTTCTCTGATTAATGACTGTAAAAGGTATTATTGTAATTTGACAGACCTGCTTCTTCTTCGGTCCTCCTCTGCTACAAAGTACAAACCACTCTTCCCGCCGTCAAACGACAAAGCTTTATTTCCAGAGAGAGAGAGAGGACGAAAACGAGGACGAGAACTAGAACGATGACTAAACTAATATTATTATGAATTTGAAAACTAAATTCGTATTTGCTTTAAAGCATACATTATGTATTTGAAAACAATATTTATATTTTTTAAATTTGTAAAAATAACACAAAATTAGGCAACTAAGATATCAAAATTCGTCGCTTCATATGTTCCAGGCGACCAATAATAAATTTACGTCGCTTCAGCTGTTCCAGGCGACCAAGAATGTTTCTTCGTCGCTTCAGTAATTCGAGGCGACGTAGAAACCAATTTTCGTTGCCTCGTTTTGACTATATTTCAATGTCCAGGTTCAATTTTTCTTTCTTCTTTCACTTTATCTCTCTTTTTCGTGTCTCCTCCGCCATCTTGATTTAAACCCAAATCCCTGATGCCTAAACCCCTCCCCTGACGTCTCTCTCAAAATATCGCCGTCACAAACAAGCTATTCCCCGGTGAAGCTTCTCAAATATTCCGACCAATTTTTGCCGCCGGTCTTCTCCCGCATCTCTCTCTCCGGTAAGCGTCTCATGCTCAATCTCATCGTCGTCTTCTTTGTTATTGCTATGGTCGAATTTCTCTGTTGCGTTTGGCTCACAGATTGAATTCTCTGTTGCGTTTTGTGGCGAGCTTGTTTCACGGTTTCGGAGCTTAAGTTAGTATATGCTTGCACTAGCGATTTAGTAGTTGATTCAATTTGAGCTGGATGTTCGTTTTTGTTGCTTGATTTGCTGAATGAGTTGAGAGATTTGGAACTATGTAGTAGAGATTTTGATTCTGTGTTAAACGTTCAAAGAAGTAAAATTCACATCTAAAATCCCATATTCCCGACGCATTCATAAGCTAGCAACCCGGAGACTATCGAGGATCGTCTCTTAACTTCGAAGTTCCTGATTCAGCTAGTGCTACTTTGCAGTTTGATCTTTGTAATGCAGGTTGCTTAACTAGGGTTTCGTTTCGTTCTCAACTTAGTAATGACCAGTTTTTAGAGGTACGTACAGAGGCACTAGAAAACTGCAGTAATACCACTGTATGTTCTATAGGCACTGTGAAACGGTCCCCAGCTCCAGCTAGCTTGTTTTGAATCGATGGTTTAAGTATGTATATATAGCTAGGCACTGTGAAACGTGCAAAGAACTATCTACGTACCAATTAATATGAATCAAGGCTGAATGTGGTAGCAACAACCAAGCTGCGGTTGCCCCTTTAATTTTATGCAGAAGGAAACCAAGCCCAGAAAGATGAGCAAGGCGCGCAGCTGTGGCAGCAGTACTAGACCATTGCAAATATATATATCCTCCTCAGCTTCACCTTATGAAATACTTTGCATAATTAGTATTTTCTCAATTAATTAGCTATCGATATGTGCAAATTTGGCAGGGCATCACCCACCACCTGATCTGAGTCCACGCGCTCATGAGTGATGATGAGGAATATTGAGTATTATCATTGACTTGTGGAATTCAGTTTGCAGAATCCAAGTCCCTGGTGGATTCTCTATACACATGCTGTTTTGATATAAGAAAGAGTCTACAATTATATAAGCTGCGCATAGACATTTTAAAATATCACCAAGGAAACGCAATCAACATCATTTCTGGTTAGAACTTATGATTAACATGCTTGATGCTCCATCATTTACTCTGTCTCGGTCAAAGGTCAATATCAGGAACATGTTTGTTTAAAAATGCCTTGGCTAGATTACTGAAGCTGACACCGCTGTTTTTGTATCTGTGAATGGATTCATGTACTTGTAAGAGTGTGAGTTAATGTTGATATGGAGGTAGCTAATTTTGACTCCTTCCTAAATTCATTAGATAAGTACTGTATTAGCATGAGCTTCATTGTCGTATTTCATTGTTAGCTATCTAATCTACATATTTTGGTCTATGGACATTTTAGGTTTGGGATAGTAAGACAATGCGCCTACCATGTGCTTGGTGTTGTTTATGACACTTTTGATTGTTTGTTAGTGTGAGTGTGATGATGCTGATATAGTATCTGTCATTCTTTTATATACCTTTGTTGTATTTGTTTTACTTGAGTTGTGCTTTTTCTTGCCGTTTTTGTTTGCTGACTTATTACAATTATTTAGAAATGAGTGCTCCTTATTAGTTGTCTGGTTTCAAGTTGTACTATATAACAACCGTCGTCTTTACTATTCACCAAGCGTGTCACCCGTGCGGAACCACACTATCTCATTCATCCCCTCAGCCTCTATTATCTCTGTTGACCACACACTCTCATTCAGCTCAACAATCTCTCTCAAACCTAAAATGTCCACTACCACAGCCAAAATATGTAGATTAGATAGCTAACAATGAAATAAGACAACGAAGCTCATGCTCATACAGCACTTATCTATTGAACCACAACTAATTTATTGCTAATAAGACTGAGGTAGAACCACTATTTTGGCTTTGATTTAGTTTTGCTATTGAAATTTTGGACTTAGAGATTTTTTATGGTATTTCTGTTGCGTGGGGCAGCAACAGAGTATATCGGGGTCGTCGTAGAGCCCTAGATTGCCGTCTAAGCAGCCGCTCCTATCGGTCTTGGTTAGCATGCAGGCCTACATCTCATACGGAGTCATCACCAAGGTAAGGTTTCCCGGTCCGATGACGAGTCATGTAGTGAATAACCAAAACCCAAATCAAACAAATTAGGTCTAATCAAAGCCAAAACTATAGTTCTGCCCAAATTGTCAATCACCAACAACCATAACTTACCACAAAATTAGATCGTATGAGTATTTTTGATCCTTATCAAAAGTTTCTGAATATAATATTAGGCACTGTTTCTTTATCTCTGAAACTACAACATATTAAAGATTCAGTATGATAAATGGATTGCACTTTTAGTTTATGCCAAACTTAGCTTAGAGAAGCAATGATAATCAGGGTTCTTTTACTGCTTCTCTGAGTTTGGGTATGGTCTTGGATACCAAGTTATTTGCCTGTTTCAGTATATGTCAAGTGTATACCTGTTTACAAAATGATGGAGAACTAAAAACAAAATGATGAGTCTTTTTAGTGGAGAATCTTCTAAGATAAAAAGCAAGGGAATACCTTTTAGCTTTACCACTATGAAGGCAGAAGTCTGTGATCTGTGATCAAGTTGATTTTGCAGATTCTAAGATTTATTATTTCTCTCTTGGATTGACTGTATGTGTTTTGTTTGATTCTAGTTTATTTTTAAATGTATGTCGTTAGTATCTTCTCTGATTAATGACTGTAAAAGGTATTATTGTAATTTGACAGACCTGCTTCTTCTTCGGTCCTCCTCTGCTACAAAGTACAAACCACTCTTCCCGCCGTCAAACGGCAAAGCTTTATTTCCAGAGAGAGAGGACGGAGATGGAAACTCATAGCTCCTGTAGCGTTAACGACACAAATGACGACGTTTGGAGAGCCGAGAAATCCATAGGCGGCAACGCCGAAGCTCTTCAAGCTCTCCGAGAACTCATCGTCTACCCTCTCCTCTTCTCTCGCCAAGCCAAAAAGCTCGGCCTCAAAGTAAACCAAAACCACCACTCTCTTCTCTTCTCCTACCTATTTTGATTTTCTCGTCTCAATCGATTATTTAACTCCGCTTCTGCAATTTTCAGTGGCCTCGGGGTTTGCTTCTCTACGGTCCTCCCGGCACCGGCAAGGTACACAATCGTCATTTCACATTTCAACCTAGATTATTATTCTCCGAATATTCCCTCACCGTTTTCTTCTGCTTTTGCAGACAAGCTTGGTCCGCGCTGTGGTTCAGGAATGCGGTGCTCATTTGGTTCTCATCAGGTACTGTACTGTATTTAATCTCAGCTCTTTCTCAGTAAGCTTTGTTGCTCTTGAGCTGTGATTAGTGAATTTCATGCTGTTTAAATTTGGACACAGTCCGCACACTGTTCACAAGGCACATGTTGGAGAGAGTGAACTAGCTCTGCGTGAGGCTTTTGCGGAGGCGGCGGCCCATACACTGTCTGGGAAGCCCGCAGTTGTGTTTATAGATGAAATCGATGCACTCTGTCCTCGCCGTGATTCGAGGTAATGGTGCAAACGCACCGGCATTGTTGATGTTTTAGCTGATTGATTTTCCTTGATTGATGCTAACTTTGATTTAAGTTGTGTTTGGATTTTTGTAGAAGAGAGCAAGATGTTCGTGTAGCTGCTCAGCTGCGTTTACTGATGGAGTTCAAGGCTTCGTCGGCGTCTGTACCACAGGTTGTTGTTGTTGCCTCAACTAATAGGTATTCTTTTGCTTGATGAGTTCAATAGGTTTTGACACTTGTTATTGTTTGTATGGATATCATATATAATGTTGTATTGTATTCTAATGTGTTGATATCTGGTTTATGTATACGAAGAGCGGAAGCTGTTGACCCAGCACTAAGGAGGTCAGGGCGTTTCGATTCTGAAATTGAGGTTACTACACCTACGGAAGACGAACGCTTCCAAATACTTAAGGTGAGTAATTTTCCTCAAAATTTTATGTAATGTACAATTACTTTTCCGTAGTGTGAAACAACATTGCCGCTAGTTATTGCCTTTGAGAAGTCCAATTATGGTCAGCTAGTTGAAAAGAATGTTGTTGAAGGCAAGAGAGTTGGGTGTAAGATGTAATCAATAACTATGATGATTATTTCAGCTCTATACAAGAAAGATTCCTTTGGATCCTGAAGTTGACCTTCAAGGCTTGGCTGCAAAATGCAATGGATTTGCAGGGGCCGACCTGGAAGCTTTGTGTCGTGAGGCGGCCATGTCTGCAATGAGGAGGTGTCAAGATACATACCAAGATGCTGATTTGCTAAGCTTAACAAACAAAGACTGGGAGAATGCAAAGTCTGTGGTAAATGCAAGTATAACAAGAGGTGTTGCGGTTGAAATCCCCAAGGTGACTTGGGAAGATATTGGAGGCTTAAAAGATTTGAAGGTCAGTACATTCTATCTGTTCATATCCACCTGGAGGCTCATGGTACTACTTACTGGACATTGCCTTTGTTGTTGACAGAAAAAGCTCCAGCAAGCTGTTGAGTGGCCTATTAAGTATTCTACGGAGTTTGCAAGGCTGGGAATATCTCCTATCCGCGGAATTCTTCTTTATGGTCCACCAGGATGTTCCAAAACCACCCTTGCTAAAGCCGCAGCACATGCTGCCCAAGCTTCGTTCTTTTCATTGAGGTATGAACTCTTATAGAGTCTTCAAGAGGGATAGGTTGACGTGATCGGTGAATTCATGATAGTTAAAGTTCAAACTATCTGTTGAAAATGATCACAATGACACTGTAACTTTGATTTTAAGGAAGTACCCCTTACAAAAACTAGAAGGTTATATATATCCTAGCTGCAGAAACCTTTTGATGGCCAAAGAAAGTGTGTCAAACAAAGTTTAGTGCCTAGAAGTTATAAGGTCAAAAGTTTCTCTTTCGCCGTTTCAGTTGAGTTGTGTTTAATCATTCTTCAAAAGGGAAATAATCTGCTCACCTTTTACTCTTTTTCAGTTAGTTTTTCAAGAAAAATGAACTCTTTTGATTATAATGTTTGATAAACTGAAAAGAGTTGAATGCCATATTTACTTCTGAATCAGCGGTGCAGAACTGTTCTCAATGTATGTTGGAGAGGGTGAAGCTCTGCTTCGCAATACCTTTCGGAGAGCTCGCCTTGCTGCGCCCAGCATAATATTCTTTGATGAGGCAGATGTTGTTGCAGCCAAACGGTTAGTAAGCTACAATTTAATTTACATTAAATATGGAATCATAGTTTAATCCAATGAAAAGTTTCTTGATGAAATCTCAGTTTACACAGAAGCTCCATAAGTTATAGTTTTTCTTAACTGCAGGGGTGGGAGCTCAAGCAATAGCAGTACTGTTGGGGAGAGGCTTTTATCTACTTTGCTGACTGAAATGGATGGTTTGGAAGAGGCTAAGGTGAGAGTATGTTGTCCTTCAAGTCAATTTATCAGAGACATGATGATGCAACTAGATGTCCTGTGGTTTGAAACTTGTATACTCAATAATTCTGTAGGGAGTTTTCGTCTTGGCTGCTACAAACCGTCCTCATGCAATTGACGCCGCATTAGTTCGACCTGGACGCTTTGATTTGGTAAGGAGTTTCCCTTCATATGATTTCCCGTGTTTCCCTATATTCCTGAAACTTAGTAGTTTGATATTAGTCACACACTCGCAGAAGTTGCAAATTTGTACATTGGGATTATGCATAATGCTTTGAAAGTGAGAAGTAAGAAGAATTGGCTTGGTTCTAAATACAATTAAACCTCTATAAATTAATAACCTTGGCACCGGCAAATTCTATTAATTTATTTAGATATTAATTAATCGATAAAATATTAATTTATTGATTTATTATAACTTATTGATGTAAAAAACTATTATTGTTGTACTTTGTTTAACGTACATCATTTTTTAATTTATTGTGTTATATTATTAAATGTGTTATGAGAAAAAAACACCAAAAATTAATACCATGTTAAGAAAAGTCTAAGATGAGGTTCAAGGTGACATTAATTTCAAGAAATAACAAATCGCACTTGAGTCATTCTTTATGAAGTCATCATAAATGAATAATTAATTATATGTATTAAGGCATTATTAATTTATATATTGCATGAGGTCTATATGAATTCTCGAATTTCTATTATCTTATAAATTTAGCGAATTATTAATTTATCACATTGTCCTCAAATCGGGACCGGCAAAAATTATTATTTTAACGAGGTTATTAATTAATAGAATATTAAATTATTGAGGTTCTACTGTAAATGTATTAACTCCTCTACCTCCTCCTGAAATTGTAGGTGCTCTTTGTACGACCACCGGATTTAGAAGGCCGGAATCAGATACTTAATGTACTCACTCGTGAGATGAGTTTAGGAGAAGACGTTGATCTCAAACGAATAGCAGCAGAAACGGAGCACTTCACAGGAGCTGAGCTAAAGGGTCTATGCAAGGAAGCCGGAATAGTAGCTTTGAGGGAGAACATATCTGCCACCATTGTATGTCATCGTCATTTCCAGACAGCAAAGGATGCTCTGAAACCGGCATTGACCAAAGCAGATGTCGATTCATATTTAGCGTTTGCCAGCGCCTAGAAGAAACATCATGAGTCACGAGTACATACAGATGAAACTCAACACTAGCATATACCAGCATTACCTTGCCTTAGAATGTGTTCAGAACTTAGAAGTGTACGCAATGTGATTGCCCAGATTTGTATCATTAGTGTCTTTTTTCCTTGAACATTAACTCATAGCAGAAATTTGATATAACCGCATACAGTATTTTTTATTTATATTTTTATTTTTACTAGAAATCGCATTACAGTATTTACAACCATTTTTTCTGAAAGAAACATTCGGAAAGAAAGAAAAAAACAAGCACTGTGATAGTATCTTGTGTATAATATAGCTTATCATGTATTAATCATGTGTGGGTGCCTCTGGATTGAAATGAAATTTGGCACTGCAGGATTAGGATACTTGATTGTTACACAGATGCTCTTGGTTGGAAGGATGGACTAGTTGAGGTGTGGGAGTGCTACGGAGTTGTCTCGGGACATATCTACGATATGTAGAACTTTGAAGGATGTGGAAAGTGTATATTCTTCGATTTTGTCACTTGGCAGAGGTATTTTTGGTTCATATATTGGGATTTGGACTACTTTGGCATTTCTGCCTCGGTTATGTTAGGTTTTGGCTTGTAACTTTGGATCTTTTTTTGGGTTTCTGCTTGCAGGATTTGTTGGACAAGGGAAAGTTCGATTTTCTGTTGCAATAGACTCGGTAATTAGCATTTGTGAGTTCGATTGAAATCAGAGGTTTTAAGTCTTCAATGTCAATTTCACAGGAATATATTAGATGACGATGCTAGTACTTTGGAATTGAGGCTATACAAACAGATGTCTGTGAACACACTAATTAGCTCATTGTTTAGTTATCTGGACCATCTGACAATAGCAATATTCGCTTCAAAGTTCGATAACAATCTAATCTTTTCGTGCATATTGGCTGCTAATTTGAATATGGTATACAGTTTTTTTGTTAATTCAAGCCAAACTGAAATTTGTATGTCTATCTTTTTGGTTCTCATGAGGAGGATGTCTATAAACATCTGGTCTCTCTCATTCTCTCACCCATATTGTTTTCTGTTCTCACTTGTGTTCACAATTTTCCAGGTAAATGAAATGTTAAGGTATACATCATTGTCATCAGGTGGTGGCCTTATTACCAGTCGTCGTTGCTGTGGTATATACATTTTCCCTTTTCGAACTGAGATTGATTGGTTTTGCTTAGGCGTACTGTTTGTTCTAGCCAGTTATCTAGGCTTGCTAGTATTTTCTAATGTATTTTGAAGCTGCCACATTACATCTACCTTGTCCCAAGTTCATAGCACACACCAGATCACTCTTACGTCGTAACATTTCTGATTATTTAACTAATACTATTAATGTCTAATAGAAAAGGCTCATGCCTCATAAGTTATGGAAAGTGTAAGATCTGGTATGAGAAATCTCTTGGAGTTTCTGAGTCACTTTTAAATTATGGTTGCAGATCTTATTTCAAGCATCTTTTGGTTTTCTCATACGGATCTTTGTGAAGAAAGGGCAAGTTCTGCTCTTGATTATATGTCCTCAATGGTAGCCAGCATTGAGCCATTAATCCAGTTTGCAAATAGACAGAGAAAGAATTCAGATAATCTTTCTTTACTTGATCAAAATTTTACGAAAGGGAGACTTCATCTCCAATGCAAGCGTAGAAATGGACGTGTGCAAGTTATGGTTAGATTTCCCTCCATCTCAATATCACCCTCTGTTTCATGCCTTCTCGCAAGTTTGTAGATGTTCGTATGCTGATCTGGAAATTGTGAAACAATTTTTTCTTATGTTGAAAGTGGTGAACTAATAGAAATCCTTGAAAACATGTGCTCAGTTTGAAGAAATTCACATTGGGCAGTCAGACATCAACTTTACTTCCAGTTCAATTGAAGATGAAGTAGTCACTCAAGGTCTTTTGCCCAAGGTACTGGTTTAGTTTTATATTAGCTCTATCTCTATAAAAAAACACTTTCTGACATAGATTTGACCAAACTTAAATGGATTTTGTCAAAGAAATCTTTCTGGTATAAGTTATGCATATGACAACCTACATATACACATACTTTATGCATGGACTTAACTAATGCACACTTGTTTGAGAGTGTAATTCATATTTTGAATTCTAAGACTTGAGCAACAATATATGAGTTGTCGGGGATCTCCATCATAGGTAGTTTTTTTTTCCTTTGGATGCTCTAATTCTCATATTTACTGTGGAACAATTCTGAACACATTGATGTGAACTTTAAACACAATTTGCTTTACTTTATGTAGAAATTAATTTTTCATTGATTTTTAATTCTTAAAATGAGCTTTGTTACAGGTACAATTCAATCTGCAACTATCAGAGAAAGAGCTAAAGGATAGGGCTCAAGTTGTACTTACGTTTGAACATCAAGGTCTGAAAATATCAATGGATCGATGAACCTCATTAATAATCAGAAATCTTCTCTTTGATCTATTCCTAACCAACATTTGATTTTTCAAAAATGAACTTCTGCATGCAGGAAATGGTAAACCTGTACAAATTTATGATGGGCGAAAATCACTTGCGGACAGCAGGTTTGAAGTAGCACCCCTACCAACTGGGATATCAGATAAAGAAAATGAATCTAGCAAAGGAGAAATAATATATTTTCGTGACTCGGAAGACGAAATGCCAGATTCTGATGAGGACCCTGGTGATGATTTGGACATATAGTGATTTCTCATTGTGAAGGTAAATGCTTTATTGATTTTCCTGTTATTCTTTGCATCATTGGTTTTGACAGCCACATTAACATACCTTCTAAGTTTACTAATTTTAAAGTTCTTGGACTATACAAACTATTAAAGTTTAATGTTGTGGCTCATATTAAATAGGATAATGTGGGTCCTTTTAGCTATTTCATTTTAAATGCTTATAATGAGACTACATTCTCTAAGTATCCTCATTTGGAGGACAAGATAGAATGTGAAGAAAGTATCATGTCAAGTGGAACGAAATAATGTTACAAACTCCCCAAATTAAAGTGCTTCAACGAGAAGTCACAACTCCAGGAAGCCAGAATTAGGAGTTGACCATATGATCTTTTTGAACATTAATTATCAGTATCAAAAGCATGTATTTATAGTATAACATATGAAAGCTTGCAAAATATTTGCATATTTGTTTCCGCTAACTCTGGTTTATGACTCTCAGCTGATGTCAATTGATATTAAAATCTACTGGGAATCTTGAGTTCTGTCTGAGCAATGTTTAAGTCATTGTGCACTTTTTATTCTGTGATCAGGTCTTTTTCAACTGCATGATATGTTTATTCCCAGTTCTAGAGCAAATTTTGGTCAAACTCCTCCTTTTTACACATTGAGCTTTTATGTATTCTGGGGTCTTGCAACCAAGAACCAACGTATTGAGCTCCTGTTTGAGCAGCAGAGTTCGTTTCAAGCTGGACACTTCAAGTTATGGCAGTCAGTTCTTTCATTCCATGATGTTTGATTATTATATGTTCAGAATGAATGGCTTATGTTGATTTTGATTAAAGATCTTCACAATGTATTCTCGCATCAAAACCCACAACTACAAACCTCAATGCTGTTCCATTTACTGTTGAGTGTGATATTTGCAAGGGTTTGATAAATGTTAGCTTGTGAATGCTTAATTGGTTCAATTGCTTGGTCACCACTTATAAATTTTGAAGCTTCCTGCCTTCATATGAATATTAACAACTCAATAAAGTGTTATATAAAGTGTCCATATCCCAAGCTTTTACATCTTTTACAGCACCTTAACGTCGCCACAAGTCTAAATTATCGCTAATCCCACCTATTCCAGTAAAGAAACTTCGTTTTAGCTCTAGTCTAGTAGCCTTCAAGCCTCCCAGTTTTGTATTGCTTAACTGTAGCCTAGCCATCCTTTGATTAGGGCAATGCTCAAAATACCTTCCAAAAAGAGAAAAATGGGAATGACCAGAAAAACAAACTTGAAGGTACAAATTGCATAAGAAAACACATCTGAAGTAGAAAGTAGAAACTACTGCAGTATGATGAACATGCACTGATACAAATGATATATATAACATAACCTTCAACCCTCTGGTTGCACTAACTCTGCGGGTTTGTTAAAAATAAAAGAAACAAACTCTGCCATTGTTATTCCATACATTCCATGGGGAAAAACCAAACTATGATGCGTCTATTGACCATAACCTGAAGCCATAAAATCGACGAGAGAAGAACAAGCATAGCCTAGTTCTTCATAATTTAGATGGTTGGCACTTGGCAGATCATCCAATCAGAGACGGAAAAATTGCAAATGGGTGGTTCAGCCTGCAGTTTCTACTTTAACTGCAACTTTATTACTTTTATTTTCTTTCCACACCGCTCTTCGCTTGGATTGAATTTGGCGTACATATTCGGCCACTATGACATGGAACTTGGGAGCAAGCTTACTTGATGAGGTAACATTAAGGCCTGCCTTTCGCAAGGCCCTGGTGACATGCTTCTGTGCTTTTTGGAAATGAACAGTACAAAGAGATGGAGTAGCAGATCTCAGTATTGGCTTCCCACATGTTATCGGTCCTGCCTGAGCACTACATACACAAATTAACAAACCATTTAGTCAAAATAGAAAAAACCAATATATACTCCTCACCGATGGTAGAATCTATCCAATACACAAAAGAAAAAAACAGTATCAACTAATTACTTGGTGTGTATTACAACAAAAAATATGCAAGTACAGCCAAAGGCCTTTGTATCTACATGCAGATGCTTCAACGGTTCAACTTATGTTGGTTTCAAATCAGACATTTGAATGCTAATAATTACTTTGAAAAATTTGTTTCTTACTTAGCTGTAGCTGCTAGGGTTCTTTACTAAGTCCCTAGATCAGATTTGAGATCAGTAGCAGTCTCCCGTGCTAAAACAGATGACAAATGGGAAGTAGAGCACCAGACACCGACTAGTCGATCAAAATAATTCTACAAGTCGATAAAAATGCGGATATCCACTAGTTCAAATGAGGTTGAACACATTTAACAACACCACTAGTCACCAACTTTCCCTTCTAATATAGAAGACATAAATAGATACGAAAAAGGCAAGGGACCAATAATTTTCATTCGGTACATTTATGTTTCATCAATCTCTTTTACTTCCTATTTTACTATTCTCAGATGGTAACCTTCATCTCATCACAAACAAAGAAAACATATAACTTTTCTGCAAAAAACACACACAATACAATAGTGTTTTTTGGCCAAGTACAATGTTATTCATACATGTAATTTGGCAGCTTCCCTTTTGCTTTCCACTTTCTAGAATTATCATGCAAATCTGTACGTATTTATGCTCGCAATGACAAGAATAAAAACATAATATCTTCTAAGGATAACACATTTGAAATACAGGAACAAAAGTTTGAGAGCATCCGATTTGAAAATTACGATTTCTATTGTAAAAGGGTAGTTATAGTATAAAAAAAAGTGTTGATGCACCAACAGTAATAAACCTCCTGTGAAATGCATTCTGTCAATGGAACAGTTGTATTAAAAGTAAACTACAACCACTGTTGGCCACAATCAACACAACAATTGAAATAAAATATAACCGAAAGGAGGAAATTTTCATAAAGATTAAAACCAACAGAATCAAATTTGGCAAAATGTAGAGAATTTAGTATTTCCTAAAAATCAAGATAGTACCGACTATGATTTTTAACCCATAAAACCTAAACACATCTGATTTTCAAAAACCCATTGGTCTCTCCACTACCAAATTTCCTTATTCTTCTACTGAATGAAACAAATATAATACTGGTGTTTACCCTTCCAATTGGCTTTCTTAAATAATCACAATCAAATACCAAACCATATGTTAGCCGTCAATACTCATATGCTATAAACCTATAACCAACCAAACAACCCTAAAGAAACTGGTTACCCTTCCGCTTTAATCTCCTGAGACAGTGAATTGGTTTGTAAAATCCTAGTAGGTAAGGTAATGCTGGTATATGCGACTACTAGGATATGCACACCCTTTTCTACCTCAACTATTCGAAAATCCAAGTAGTCGCATATAGGCACCTAGAGGGCCACAATGTTACAGCTATCAAACCTACAAAGATAGCAAGCAACATGCATTCAACAGATACTATTAAAAACCTGTAACAGAGAATTATCAAAGCGAAGCAATACCTCTTGATGACATAATTGCAAGGCTTGTAGAGCCTCTGCTTTGAATCCGAAAGAATGTGGAGGTGACAAAAGCTGGTTAAGGCCATGGCCTTGAGCTTACACCCAACCGAGGCGCACCGCCGGTTGTTCTTGCCCTCCGGATCACTCCGATGATTCAAATTGTGATTCTCGTCGGTGCCTTCTACGGCGGCGGTGTTTTCTTCCTTGAAAGGACTGACGCCATACTTCCAGTAGTACTCTCTGTACTGGATCTTGAGGTCCTCCATTAAAGCCCAGTAGTGGTCTTTGTAGCATTTCCGGAGTTGTTTGAGGTTGTGGGAGCGGCGGTGGAGGAGCTCTTGGCGCGTGAGGTGGGAGGCGCGTGAGAGGACTACGTCTTCTCGGGAAGGGGTGATGGTGATGGTGGTGGAAGACGTGGAAGGTGGGGGTTTCGGGTTTTGGATTGCAGGGTCGGCGACGATGCTCGTAGGGTTTTTCGGAGGTTTTGAACTAGAGGCAGCCATGGTAATTGCGTAGGTTAAACAGAGAGAGAGAGAGAGAGAGAGAGAGAGAGTAATATGCGAGTCTCCGCACAATGAATATATCTCTATCTCGGACAAGTTTTGATCATTGACCTTACAAAAAATGTCAAAATCTCCATTAATTAAAGAAAACCATATGCATATGCTTAAGGCAGTTTAGAGGTGGAATTTTTTTTTAAAAACATTCATTTTCCTTCTATTTCTATCAAAATAATTAATAAAAAAAGGGAAGACAGTAATCAAGTCAACATAAACCCTCTATTCTCTCACGCACCTGTAATTTGATTTGCATTTCTATCTCTTCCAACTGCTCTCCCGATGTTATCGAAGAAAACTGCTATCCTGCAGTGTTAAAAAGCTGGGCCTGTCTGCCGATGTTAGCCTACAAATTTTTTGTTTACAGGTTTGCGTTATAGAAAGATTTTACAAGAGATTACCAACATCATTAGAAGCACCATTATCATATCCAAAGAGTCCAAAAAGAATTTGTACTGGCGCAAAGAAAAGTATGTGCAACTATCTTCCTCTGAAGTTGATTTAAGCAATCTCCCCCTGATCCTGCATTGCGTCCTCGTATACAAAGCTATCACCCTAATATGCAAGACCAAGTTCGAAGAGTATACTTGCAAAGAGGTCCGTGTCAACCTTTAACTCCATAAAATTCCTCAAATTGATCTATATGGATCATTAAGGTAGTTCATTCGTAGTCGGTATGATGATTATGCCACATGGCTGGAGTATAGTGAAAGCAAACATATTGCATTTTTGTCTCTGTTGTTATCTTTTCAAGTCTGATGTTGGTGGTCAGTCGGGTGATGATCTTTTTGTTGGTATCGGATTTCAAGATTAGAGAAATAAGAACAAGTAAGATACTCATGCTGGAGAATTCAATAGCTGATATAGCATAGCTTGGAGAAAGTATGAAGCTCTGCTATATCAAAATGAGCATATTACAACAATTATCACAAAGCACAATGATCAAGATAGAAGTGACTATAAAATTCATCTTTGTGCATCAATTGGTGTTGTTAGACTACTCTTATATCTAGGGCCTCCGTTTCGCGATATGATGAGTCAGAAAGTTCTGATAACCAAGGGAACTTGCTTGAGATTCTGAATTGGTTGTGTGAGTATAATGATTGTATAAAGGCTGTGACTTTGAAGAATACTCTTGATAATCTGAAGTTGACATCATCGAATGTTCAAAAAGACATTGTTAGTGTTATTTCCACTCAAATTATTCAAGCAATCACTAGTGATATTAATGATTCCTTATTTGCCATTTTTGTTCATGAATCCTATGACATGGCAAATAAGGAGAAAATGGCTACTGTCTTACGTTATGTACATCAGTGCCCGACGCAAAGCACGTAACACCTTAGGTAATCTCTTCTGAAATATGTAGAATGTTTCATGGTTTTCTAAATTGATTAAGTGTGTTCAATAAATACTAATTAATTTTGTAATTTTTTTTGTAGGACCGGCCCCGAAACAGAACTGAAGGTTGTGTAAGGGGACTAAAGTTGCTCAAATCGTTAAATCAACATGAAAGAAGATCGAGGTGGACTACCATGACTTCATAAGAGGTCCTCCAACAAAAGAATTGAGCAGCTTGATTACACATGAAATTGGGGCCGCCGTACAGAGCAAAGTGGCAATGAAGGCGCATATGAATGGAGTTCCCACAGGCCGAGAGAGACAAGGTGTACGTCGCTATCTCAGTAAAAGTCTCCTTCAATTTCAATAAATTGAATTAAATGTAAATAATTATCAATTATAATATATATTTAATGTTTCCTCATATTTTTTGTAGGTACAGTTTGATTTGAAATTAGGTCAAGAGATGTTTGATTTCATTGAGGCCGGGCTGAGCTAAAGATGTGTATGGCGAATAGAAGAACTAATTGCACAAGATCTATAAGGAGTACGGGTCCAAAGTCCCAAATGAGTTTCAGAATCGGAGAGATGAATGGGAATGATTGGTCCAGCACTTCGAGAACAAAACATATAATGTAAAGTCATGTAAAATATCGAATACAAAGTCCATTATTTGAATAATTTAATATTATTCAATTTTTTCTTTCTTGTTTCTTGTAACAAAAAATGTCAGCCGCTAACACAATCAATCAGGGGATGAAGGACCTGAACCACCATTCTGGCTCAACTGTGGTCGTCTACAAGATCTTGGAACATATGGAAAATGGTTTGCAAGTGTCACTCTTAGACGCTTACAAAGATATGTACGTGAGGACCGGGGAAGAGAAGGCGACTCAAAATGCTATAAGTAACCACTAAATTCGAAACAAATCTTAGAAGCATTTTCCTGGTATGCACATAGGTTAGAGTAGATGGTGATCGGATGAAATTTACTTTATGTGCATTATGTGTTTGATTGATGAATCAAAATTGAGATTGGTTATTGAATCGATTGACATTGGCACAAAAGTGTTTACTAAGCATTGAAATACAGATATGGAGTTGTTTGTTGTTATATTGAGAATGCGGCTATTCCATGTGCTAGAATTGTTCAATTTTATGTGTTTTCAGGTTTTTGATTTTCTTTATTTTTTGGGAAAATTATGTCAAATTTTTGGTAGAATTATCTGAGTTAGTCATTATGTTTTAACCTTGCTTTACCAATTAAGTTAAGAGTTTAATTTAATTTTTAATTTTTTATTTAATTGTAGGAAAAGATGACGCAGTTGGCTGAGGAAGAATTGGCCGAGATGGCGGCACAAAACCCAGACATTCCGCATGAAGAGCTCCTTGCACTAGATTTACCTACTCAACTTCAGATGTATGAGAAGACACTTGGAATCCGACCAGGGAAGGAGATTTAGGGTCTTGGATGAGTTGGCGTTCGAGATTTGATCTAGTCATCAATGTCTACCTCGCAAGCTCGTTCAAGTGTGGTCGATGAGCACATATGAGAGGTCGAGTGGGCCAAGGCGGGGCTTCGAGCGACCGAGGTGTGGGTTCAAACAGCCGAGGAGTTAGACCAACATACCAAAGAGAGGTACGCAACCATGGAGTGCATGTTGTTACAATTGAGCATACAACCTGGTTGTAGTTCACATGTGTCATCTCAACGTTTACGAGACCAAAAAAACAATGACGATGACGAAGTAGTAGGACTGGGTTAGGCGGCGCTACACCAATGTACATATCGACTATTATGTGTAGATATCGGTTATTATGTAGATATTTTCTATAATGTAGATATTTAATCAATATAATATTTATTATATATTTTTTGTAACTTGCAATTTTTTTATTAATTGAATATCTAAAATGACGAACTGAAATGAATTCGTCGTCTAAATTAAATGATCAGACGACAAAAGGTATAACATTTTCGTCGTTTAAAACGGTACGCTAGACGACGAATTTGCCAAAATTCGTCATTTTAGTGTTTGTGGCTAGATGACGAATCTTTTATAATTCGTCGCTTAGCTTGATTTTTTATGACAATATATTTCATCTTTTCAAATTACAACATTTCCTGGTCTTGGCTATTAGACGACGAATTTTTCTTCGTCGTTTAAGAGGCTACTAAGATGATGAATCATTTTTTTCGTCGTCTAAGTACTTTTGCTACAAAAATTAAACAACGAATCTTAGACGACGAAACTTTCACCATTTAAGTTATTAGTCAACGAAATTAGGCTCTTAGATGACAAATCTCTTTTGACGTCTAAGTTAGGTATTATGGTAGTAAGAGTGAGAGAGAGCGACCTAGAGAGAGAGATTGCGACGCACCAAGCTTAGAGAGAGAGAAGTGGGCCTAGTGTGTGTGTGTGTGTGTGAGAGAGAGAGAGAGAGACTATACTTCATCAACGCCGGCGAGAGGCTTTCTTTGAGAGGAAGATTTCGGTGAGATTTGGTTACTTTTAGGATACAGGTGAGGCTTCGATTCTTTGTTTCTGTATATGTTTTGTGTTTTGTGTTGGTCGATCTTGCTTTGTTTGAACTGAGATTTCAAAGATCCATCCATCTCACATTTTGATTTCGAATTTTAATTTTCTGGTTTCGTTTCATATTTCAGTATTGTTTATGATGAATCAATGCATCATAGTGATACTATTGTATGCTTGCTTCTTTGATTTATGTGTTTTTATGTGCTTGATGTTGTTGATTGGTATCTTTTGACAATGAGTTTGAAGTATCATATAATAGTACAGTAGAATCTCGATTTAAGAATACTCTATATAGGAATAATATCTTTATAGTGATAAAAAAATCTTGATCCTAACTCGGAACCAGTTATAATTACGAATAACCTCCATATTACAATAAGTTATAAACTTTTCTGGTCCCATATATGGAAAATGTGCCTTCATATAGTAATAATTGTCACCAATAATAAAACATAATGTGATTTAAGAAAAATTAAATTACATTTCTATAGAAATTTGTGATCACATATTTGAGCTTACTGGTATCTTTAAACTCATATTTATGCTTTATAGTTTTTATCACAAATAAATTATTTTCTTGATATTGCGCAATAAATGTGATCTAACTTTTTAATAAACCTCCATCGAGGAATAACCTCTTTATTAGAATAAATTTTGTTCGGCCCAACAATATGACTATATAGAAGTTATATTGTACTACCTTATTTGAGTGAACATAATACTACAAGCCTTTAAGCATACTAGTCCGCTGTTCAATAAGTTTCCTCTATGTTGTACACTTGTACTTAACAACACTATCAATGTTGACTAAACATACTATTTAGTTGATCTTTAGTATTTTGAAATTGTTTCTGATGGACCAATTCATCCTAGTGTTATTATTGTATGCTCGTTTTGTTGAATAATATGTTGTGATGTGCTTGGATGTTGGTGAATTGTGTTTCATGACAAAGAATATGAAGTACCATGTAATAGTTCTACTCGTGTTGAGTGAACATACTACTACAAGCCTATGAACATACTAGTTTGCTGTTTTGTAAGTTTCCATTATGTTGTTCTTAACAATACTACCAATGTTGGCTAAACATACTATTAATGACTATTAAACATACTACTTCTATTCTCTGATTTCGTTTTAGTTGATCTTTCGTATTATGAAACTGTTTCTGATTGACCAATTCATCCTAATGTTATTATGGTATGCTTGTTTTATTGAATTATGTGTTGTTATGTACTTGATGTTGTTGATTTTGGATTCATGACAAAGAATTTGAAGTATCATGTAATAGTACTACCTGGTTGAGTAAACTACCTGGTTGAGTAAACATACTACTACAAGCCTCAAACCATATAGATTTGATGTTTTGTAAGTCGGTATCGCACTTAATAGTATTATCAATGTTGACTTTACATACTAGTGATGACAAATAAACATAGTAGTTTAGTTATGTGAGCAGTTTTTCTTTGATTTGCAGATAAGTAGCCATGAAATCATGAATTGTGAAGTACATCTACAATAACCACAAATCATGTTCTTCCTTATGTCTACCATGATGAATTGAATTAAGCTCCCATTGTGAAGCCAAATTGGACGAGAATCTTATTTGACGGTCCAAAAACTACTCATGTGAAATCTTCTATTGAAGGTGGGAAGATAGAGCTCATTAAATGTGGTCGATGTGGCGAGGTTGGAAGACACAAAAATAAAATTTGCATGAATGCCCTCAGCAGTTAAAACTTGAAGCTGTAGTATATATACTAGTCACTCGTAGTGCGTTTGTTAGTCAAATGTAGTATGTTTAACCTGAAGGGCTATACACTTTTCCGCAGCTGATCCAATCTAGATACAAAATACTTCTAGTATTTTTGTCAAGCTTAAGTAGTATGTTCTTGTTCCTTTCATTCAATTGATATATTTTGCTTGTTTTACGCGTTGATTTAATGTTACCAAAGTTGATTGAAAATGTAGTATATTTATTAGTCACCTGCATTGTGTTTGTTAGGCACATGTAGTATATTTAACCTGAAGGGTAATACATTTTTTTGGTACATGTCAACTTTATTTACTAAACACGTCTAGTTTTTTTTTTTCTTCAAGTTTAAGTAATATGTTCTTCATTTTTCCATTCAATTGATATCTTTACTTGTTTTACGCATTGATGAATGTTACTAAAGTTTACCGAATTTGTTACTGAATTCGTAGGTTCTCTATGTTTTATTCTTGACGAAATTTGTTTGACATATTGTCTTTCTTTTCACAAACTAAATACAAAATAATTCGAATGTTGAATCATTCAGTAGCAATAGATATCAAATGTAATGAACATCATCTTTCATCAATGTAGCATCACATTAGAGATGAATACTTCGAAACATTTAAATGTACTACAGTTATTTTTTAAACACACTACTAAAACAACAAATATACTATTGTTGTTTCATGAACACACTATAATATAAGCAAACACCAAATAGAATGCACACTACTTTTTGGGCTTCTTTGCTGCTCTTCTTGGGTTAGTTTGTCAGGTGACGTTGCCTGGGGCATTGTTGACTTCAGATATGTGTTGATTCAGGTTTAGTTTCTACTTCACAAGCTTCTTCTTCATTTGTTTCTTCTTCTCATCATTCTCCTGCATGTAAATACAACGAAGGCAAGTAAATATACTATTGAAGTTAGCTGTTTTATCATTGTTAGCTAAACATACTATTGTAACAGCCAAAACATACGACCAAAGTATTTTAAGATTTTAACCTAATTGTTGTCTTTCTTGTTGTTGTCTGGCTCATCTTCTTCTTACTTATTTTTTTTTATCATTGAGAGTGTGTTGCACGTAATCAAATCAGAAACAGAGAAGTTTAAGAAATATACTACTAACAGCAACATACTATTGCACGCAAGAAAACATCATACTAGTATAAATTAATAGAAACACTATCACAGACTATCAAACATACTACTAAACACCATCATACACACTACTCATATTATCATAATTAAATAAACTATTCTAGCCATACAAAAACACAGAATTTAGTCACAAGTGTCGTAACCCAATAAAGGTAAAAGAAGGAATTGAAGAGCATGCCAGCTACTAAGCTCACACTCCCAGGCAGTCTTACCGTATTCCTTGCGCGCTGACTACGATTGATTGGATTTACGATTTGCGCGCAGAAATGCAGAGACAGATAATGACGATGGCGTGGAGTAAAATGAATGTGAATGCCACTGGCCACGTGACTCTCCTTCTCCGCCGCACACGGTGGCCGGCCTCAATTAACAATACTAGGATTGGCACCACACCATATGCATGTCGGTCTAGCTAGCTAGGCTCTGTCTTCTTTCATCTACTATATACATATATATAGCCTCTTTCGCAAGGTTGCTTATGTATCATCAAACTTTAGGATATTTCACAGTAGTACACAGTAGCCAAGGGTTTTTGGTGGAAAGAGACATGATGATGACAGGAAGCCAAAGAATATCTGTGTTTCTTGTGATCCTTCTTCCACTTCAAGTGTTTATGTCATCTGTGACTTCGACAGCGCCGCCGCCACCACCGCCTCCCCAGGAAAAGAAGTTGATATGGCATTTTTACAAAGTCACCAACTCATGCGAAAATGCAGAGCCTTTCGTCCAGCATCAAGTCAAGAAATATTGGGACAAAGATAAGAGCATCACTCCTGAGCTTCTCCGGCTGCTCTACTCCGACTGCTTCGTAACTGTACGTACTCATCATCTACTCTTTAATTTGCTTCTTATCTCTCTATAAATCGAGTCTGGAGTCCTCGACGGACTTATAACTAACTGCATGTATGAGTGTGTGACGTTGAATAATTTTAATGCAGGGTTGTCAGAAAAAAATGCACCACAAAATTGGGGACTTGGGCTTTTGCCCTCATTGACAAGATCAAACAGGTTCTTGAAGCACGCTGCCCTGGTGTAGTCTCATGTGCTGATATTCTCAATCTTGCCTCCAGCTCTTTACTAGTTTCATTTTATTTCATAACATCTCCAACCCTACATTCTAACTTCATAACATATCTCAAGTACACATAATTTGTAATCAATCAATCACTTTCTCTTTCCATCCAACAGGCAGGGGCGGCCGAAGGGACGGCTTTACATCGAGCAAATCATCAGTAGACCTCCCCCTCGCCCCCCATATCATGGGAGGCTTCACTTGCTTACTTCAAATCGAAAGGCTTGAATGTATTGGATATGACTACTCTACTAGGTGAACAAACTTGATCAACTCTTACTTCGCCGATCCAAAATCTATATTAAGTGAGTTTTTCTATGTTCAGGTTCACATTCAATGGGCAAAACACATTGCGCTTCATCCTGGATAGGCTCTACAATTTCAACAACACAGGAAAGCCAGACCCAAGCATGGACAGTTCATTTTTAGCCTCCATGAGAAAGCTATGCCTCATCTGATCTAAGAAGGGGCAAACCGATCCACTGGTGTACCTAAACCCCGAATCTGGGGCTAATTACACATTCACAAATTCCTACTACCACAGAGTTCTCAGCAACAAAGCTGTGCTGGGAATTGACCAGAAGCTACTATTTGGTGAAGACACTAAAGACATCACAGATGAGTTTGATGCAGGTTTCGAAGGTCATTTGCTCTCTCAATGAGCAGAATGGGCGCCATCAAAGTTTTGACAGGAAACCAGGGAGAGATACGCCGGAATTGCCGAGTTGGAAACAACTAAGACGGGATTGGCATCTGATAAATACACAAAAACAAGAGCAATACTGTTGGTCAGTCAGTTGGCTCGTAGTGTGTTTTTGTATTGGTTAAGCATAAATAATTCACAATGGCCAGAAGAAAAAGTATGATTCAAAATTAACAAAACAAACATATCTCAGATTTGTATGACGTCTCTCTAAAGTACTAGTTACTACCACATCCTCAGGCACACTTCTCTCATAACATAATGTAAAATGCCAATTTAAGAAATAATCACGTTTCACAGACCTGTAACAGGTATCCATCATAAGCTAAACAAACATCCAACAAAAACACACAAACTTCATCCTCTGCTGGATTCAAAATAAAAGGCAATACCAAAAGAGAACAATATGTCAAAAAAATTGCTTTTGATGAAAATTTTCTGTGGAAGTAATTGCTCTAGTTTAATGATAGAAGAACGGCATAAACCCTCTTTTTTTTTTCATCAAGGACAGAACTAGGTTCACTGTAATCCTTCACTTGACTAACCAAATATTTACCAGGACAGTCTGATGATTTAATGATACTTTACATAAACTTCTAAAAAAAAAATCAGAGGAGACAAAGTTTACATATACGAGTCACTCATAAGATTTTGACCACCCATCTCATAGGTCTACCTCAATATAATTTCTGCAAGTTTTCAGTCAAATCGGAAATCAATTGACTACCCACTTTTCAAGGCTCATGAGCAGAAATCACTATACACTGAGTATTTTATAAATACTGTAAAATGCTGCTATACCCTCCCACCAAACCATCTTCACTCCTTGTGGCATCGTTTTTATATTATGTTCTAAAATCTCCAAAAGGTCTCTGAACGCTCATTGAACATAATTCTAGTAGAAAGCATAGAATTATAACAGAAGTTACCTCACAGAGTGATATTAGAACCTGTCATAAGACAATGACTGAAGATGGATGTACATATTTTTATTGTAATTTTTGTGTTCGGACCGCGGATATAAGTTATAGTCGGTACTATGACAAAGGCGATAGTACAAAAACATATCTTTCATTTAAATCCGCTCTTCGACTATCTTATTTTGTGAGCTTAAAAATAAATCTTCTACAATACACTAGCGTTACAAGCACGGGAATTCAGTGTTAATGTAGCTTTTCCTAGAACATCTATGTCATTACATCTAGCTATAATGAGCTACAGTGCTACAGATTTAACTAGAAAGTTTTCTACAATTACTATAGCACCCACATAGATGCATTTATAGTTAATATGACTTTCGTATTCTCTGTTGGCTATATACCATATAAAACAATCCCATTATTTGAAATAAGATATATATATTCCTTTGATATATTATTCAACTACTTGTATCGTAATGTGACAAAATTATTTCAACCAAATTTCATATATGAAGCCTGTGGACCCACCCGTTGATTAGAGTGTCCAGCTAGAACAATTTTAACCTACTAGAGGAAGCAAAATCCAGCTATAAGAAACAATCTAAAAAAATAGAAAAACCACTTACAGACACCTGCATGTGAATAGCTGAAATCGGAATTCTAATGTAAGGTCATAAGTCAGAACACAAGTTTGGATTCAATGGATATATATCACTTCTATCTATCCTTCTACCATTTGGAAGCATTTGTTACAGATTCATTGAGTGCAACAAATGATATTGAATGTTACCAAATTCATCATGCAATTGAATGTGATAATGAGACATGGAAAAGCAGATTGTTAAAGAAAAAGAAATTGGAGCAAGAACCCTCATCTAAACATCTTTATCAGCTCAAACTGAAATTTGGCGGACCTAAGCATGGAAAAGGTATTTACCTTAAATCAATGTGGCAGATTAACTTCAAGTGGAAATAACTGAACATTCTACAAATTGCAGTGAGTGATGATGAATCTGGGAATGAAATGAACCTAGTAACCATTCCGAGCCGTAGGACTCTTTCTCTGGATAAGCTGATTCAAGCACAAGTTAAAGCTTATAAAGTGCATCCACAATGATAAGGCTTCATGAATGCAATATTAAACTAACATTCATAACATATTACGCCTTCCATTTCCATTCTAGACTAGATGTCTTGTAAAATCATGATATGACCAGTCAGGCTTTGGCCAAAGCCCTGAGCTGTAGTTTTGTTTATATATAACTTCACATTTTTTGTATTTAACTTTCTTATTGCCAATAACTATAATTAAAACTAGACATTGAGTCATCAACACACGCAATGCATATTCGACGTAATTGAAATTTTCAATTTAAAAATTTACAGTTACTAACAAAGAATAACATTGTAAATCTTTTTGATATACAAAACAAACAAAATGAATTATACGAAGGAAAAACAATCCAACTATATCTTTTCTTTGTCAGATTATTCAAAGTTATTTCCAATTTTTTTTTTATAATTCATAATTTTGGTCTACTGTTGCAACTTACAGCTATACCTTTGACGAATAAAAGCTACCGAACTTACTAAAATATCAGAGGGCTATTCCAGTCGCAAAAAAGATAGCCAACAAAGCCTCGTCTGTTGATAATAGTATGTATACTATTATTAAAGAGACTCACGTTGTCAATCATAACTGAAATTTTTTACAAAATTTACCCTCTTACAGAAAATAACTTTAATGAATTTAAATTCTTCAGGGATAAAACAGTAAAATAACAAAAAACTAAAAAAAGAAAAAGAAGATAAAATAAGCTAGAATCTAGGATTCTATCCCTGAACAGTAGGGAGAAACCAACTCACGGTAGTTTTTCACATTTTCATTAGTTGTTAACTTCCGTTTCCATTTGTTTTCTTTTTAAAAAATTTCTGAACATTAGTTAATTGCACATTTTTAGAGGTTTCATTTTTTTTTTCAAGATTTTTATGTTTAAATTTTCTTTACGTAATGCAAAAGAACAAAATTGTCATTATTTTTTATTTTTATTTTCCTATGATTTGTCAAAAATGATTTTTTTGCTTAATTTTTCTTTTAAGCACACACAAAGTGTGTTTACTTCTTCTAGTAGATATTGGAAATAAGAAATTTTGAAGGAGGTGGCCAGACCTTTTTTTTAAAACTGAACATTTGATATTTCTTTAATCAATGTAAATTTGGACATTAAATAGCAGTAGACTGCTTAGAAAATTCCAAAATAGTATAAGAGACTAAGTTCAGAGTAAAGTTATTTAACAAAGTTGTGATTGTACTTTAAATTCTTTATACTACCATGTATAAACAAATCCCCTTCCAATTTCATAAAACAGCCACTATAAGGCACTGGCATTGATATTTGGTAGAGAGAAAAAGTAACATAAAAGAATCTAACCTTGTAGAGATATTTCTTTCGCAGTTTAACTGCTGTGCGAATACATCTTTTAACATTGATTGTCAGCAACTTATCATTGAAAATCTGATGGGCATACAACAAGAGTGAAATTATTTCGATTCATGGACATAACGATTTCCCTTTAACATCACATGATCACATCCATTTAGAGATGTAAAAGAATTAAATACTCTATTTACAAAGAAAAAGCATCCCGGAGGAAAGAGAGCACATCAGATAAGGCTTTCCTAAATAAAAAATATGAGTAGTGCATAGAGAAACAATACTTACATCTATTACTGTGTAAAAAAAACCTACCATTGCATATGAAAGAAAACTCGGTGCGATCTCATGATAATCACTAATTTACTATATGTTGAGTGAAAATGTGAACTTTGGGAAATACCAGTAAGAGAATCTGGTTAGCTATTTGTGCAGGTAAACGAGATCCAAATAAAAACTAGTCAGGAGTTTCACTTTGCTGAAAGCTGAGTATATGCCCATGGATAGGTTCACTATATCTAAGTCAATTGGGAAGAAAATTATTGGTTTTCCAGAATCTGATACACAATTGATAAGATACAATATTTTAACCATATGTCTTGATAGAATTCTGAGTACCCCACGTTCACATTTTCATCAGGTTGGTGAGTCAAGGAAAGATGATAAATATTTGTGACAGTTCTAAAGGGCCGTGTTGTTGGTGCTTTGTGGGAATTTAAATGCAGTTTCAGAGGCCTTTTGCTTGTCAGTGCCAAAAATATATTTTCTTCTAAAGGTGAAAGCTGGCCAGAAGATTTCTGTAAAATATCTACTACAGCAAAATATAGAAAATGTCAAAATATTTGTCAGGTTTTCAAGTTCATTTGGGAAAATTTGTCAAGGCTTGTTAAAGATAAGCATCTTCGGTAAGTTTTATCTTGATTGGAAGCAAGCATTGGACTAACTGTCCTTGAGATCTTTATGAAGTGAACTTTCACATGTTTGAACACTTACCGCTGAATTTTGAACTAAAGAAGGTAAAAGAAGTAGTTAATGAAAGTCAGAAACCAATGAAATGCAAAATTAATTAGAAAAATAATTATCTGTGCATGGTCTAAAATAGAACTCGATATTCAAGATCGTGTACTTGCCTTTATCATATCATCAATAGAATGTGTCTCGCGAATGATTTTCTGACGGTTCAAAATGAGGATTGCTGCAACACAGAAGACTGGTAACTCATCATCACCATTCTTAATTGATGAGACTGCAGTGCCCAAGTGCATGCGATCATTCCTTGACCAAAATTTCCTCGTCAACCCACAAAAATGATATGTTGACACTGATTTCATTCCAATATTGTCAGACAGTGAGCGCTCAACATTTTGAAGGTTTGTTTGTGAGCCCTTTGTATTCCCACCATTCTCAATGCTTTCATCCCTAATTTCTGTTTCTGAATCCCTAGGAAGCTTTACAATCAAGGATTCCAGGCAGTTCTCCTCTAAATTGTAAACCAAAGATTCTTCGAAATCAGCAG
The DNA here is from genome assembly GCA_946800695.1 of Geum urbanum. Lineage (NCBI taxonomy): Eukaryota > Viridiplantae > Streptophyta > Magnoliopsida > Rosales > Rosaceae > Geum > Geum urbanum. The sequence continues at coordinate 36,467,546 of OX327005.1, read as the reverse complement.
CCCAAATCATCTGCATTTGATATAACTGAAAATTTGAAAATATACTAAATGCTACAGGTTATGAGATCACATGCATGCATCGAAAAAAGAGAAGTTCTAATTTAGCAATCCATTTTTCTTCCTGCAACTAGCCACCCATAGACCAATTGATATTGTTTATTTTCAAAGTTCATGTTGAGCACATGCAATGTCCTTCATGTTCTAAACTATATGATTCCAATTTTCTTCCTGAAACAACACTCACCTACCATAAACCAATGAGCCTTGTTCATTTTTCTTTGAGCCAGCCAAATGCACTACAATAACATGAAACATGCCACTATCTCCTAGACCCAGTACTACCAAGTCTCCCTTTGACCACAAATTGACAGAATGAGAGGAACGGCAAATTTAGCAGTTCACATATAACTATATATGAGTACATTTCAATGAATATAAGTACAGAGGAACTAAAGAGCACAAACCTCCCACATATAAAGAGCATCGCCAAATGATAACTCCCGACGGAAGAGTACCAGCAGCATCCGGAATGCAAAATGCAGGCTTTCTGCACCTATATGTGATAAGTGAGTAAACATTTCCCTGTCTGTGAGTTCTAAGATATACCATAATGCTTGCAACTGCTTCATTACGCCAGTTGGTCCATCCATTCGAAAGTTGTCACGCTGGTGGGAAGGTTAAAGTAGAAAATTCTGAGTAATGGAACAAAGAATAAACTAGTTCGAGATACTTTCAAGATTATATTACCATTCTCCTTAGAAGAATCTCAAAGCACCAAAAGGCATCAGCATTATCCTCAAAAAGAACCACAAAAGGAGACAGCAAGTCACTCATACCTAAGACAACAATTTTCAGAAAAATGGTCACCATGTTAGTATGCATACCCAAGAGATAACTCATATGCCTGGAGAAAGAACACTGCGAAACAAAACACAACCTTGACAATATCCAGTGGCTGGATCAACCCATGCATAAACAGCAAGAATATCTGACATCCTGGCTAAATTCTTTGCATCCTCATAGAACTCAAGATGACTATCTGTTCTTACCACATCAACAACTGAAAAGACCAAATTGTCAGTTGAAAACAATGGTAAGGCTATCCATCAAAGCTTCAGACAGAACTAAAACAAAAGGTTCAACAAGTATAGCAACAAAAAACCTTAGTAAGAAAACATAAATGAGTGTGAAAAAGACTTGCCTATTCGATGGAGAGTCCAAAGCCATTCAGATACTCTGTCTTCACTCGCTGCCTTTCCTTGAGTCGCGGTTGTATTTCTGAACTCTGTTTCTGGTAAATCTGATATTCTCACTTCGTTAACAGTTTCCTTCTTACTACCCATATTATTGGACTGCAGAACTGATTGACTGTCATCAGGTCTAATCATTTCAGCTTCAGAGTAATTATTCCATGAAACATTCTTGGATGGTGAGCAACTTGATTCCAAAACTAATTCTGCATTGTTATTGATTTGAAAACTGTACATTCTGTCTTCTTTCAACCTTGATTTAGTTTCTGCAGAAATTATTTCATCAAGCACGCTCCCTTGGTTTTCAGCCTCTTCACACTTAATACATGTATCATTGACAATTAAAGGTGGACAATCAAAACAATTCTGAGATACATACTGTGTTCCACCTGTTTCTCTTCCTACCTCAAGGGAGCTGCACTTGGGACTTGTATGTATGAAACAAGAATTGTATGCTGCACTATCTGTGCTTTCCCTAACACTAGCCAATTCCGCTGTATCATTAGAACTTTGTTGTTGGCATGCAAATGACGTATCTGTACAAGTATTATTCCTATCAAAAGAAGCTTGTCTATTTTCAACTTCAGCTTCATTTTCATTCATTTCATCGTCTTTAGACAATGCCCTCATATCCATAACCTTGGAACCCACAACATAAGCAAGTGAGCCTGTTCCAATACTCGAATGCATCATCTGGCACTGCTTGATCAGTTTCCTGTAGTGTTCCCTGCATACAAATGTGTACAAAGATGTTCATTACAAGCAAGATCCGAAAACAATTGAGGTGCAATTTGGTCTGAAGCTTTGATGGTTTATTGATTACTAGCTTAAACGCAAAGATGAAAACTTCACCTTTAAGTAGAATATGAACTACAACTCATTCTTGTTTTCTAAATGTTTGATTTACTCTACTTTATATATATTCAAAATGACAGCAGAACTCACAAAATTGCCGTGACTAGCATGGCACCTGGCTTGCCATCTGTTTTTACCCTAAATGCTACATGCGTACACAACTTGATGTTGAGTAAAATGCATGAAAAGCCAAATGAGCAGTGTCATGAAAAACAATTCTGTAAAAGATCAGAGTAGATTTTGCATCTTGTCATAAAGGTGCCATATCCCTTCAGTGAGACCACATCACATGACATCATTTCACTCTGGCGTGCTGAAAGCAGATCAATGGCTAGAGTTAGTGACTTCTTACCAGTCACATGTTCAATGGACAAATGACACTCTGGGGTTTCCATATATTACGTTTTTCACATGCCACCACAGGAACGTAAAGATGCAGAAACATATGAAGAAGTTGAGGAAAAAACCTCCGGGCTGTTCGCAACTGCCTTCTAGAGTCTGCAGTGCTACCCAGTGCATAACAACCAAGCAAAAATTCCCAGACTTCAGGTCTTATAGATGGATCCACGCCCTATCATGCAGCACAGAACCCATCAAAATTATAATTTAGAAAGTCTTAATCGGATCTCCAATGAATCCTGAGAAAAAAAAAACACATATCCTCATATGCTACATGTGAAACACGCAAAACCAGCATTCAATAATAAAACTGAGCTCCACCATGTGCCAAAGAAGGACAATCAACTACACTATGGTTACCCCGTTTGCAAATAGATCCCACCTAAATCTATACTATTAATAAGGAAACTGGGTTTGTACCCCCAAGTAGTTCAAATCTTCCAATTTTGTCCCTTTCTCTTAGGTAAAAATTAAATCGTTCAAGGCTAAGATTGTAATTTACGTATAACATATAAAGTAGAAAAGCCCTTTATTCTCTCCCACATACTCACTCTCCATCCCTTCCAACAAGTGTATTAAAAAACTGCCTTTTCGTTTTTTGTTTTATTTACTTACGGTAGCTATTTACTGCATGTTTAATATTTATATATATTTTAATTATAAGCACACAGTGAGTGTGTGTGCTCCATCTAGTTTAACTATGATAACCCCAAACAACTGAACAACCCTCCTGGCTTGAACACCAAAAAAAAATTAATAAAGGCTGGGACAGAAATGTTTCGAGGAACTCCCGGCATACAGCACCTAAATCTTGTTCAATGGTTACTTCAACAAAAAAAAAATGTTCAAAGGTAAGAAAACATACCCCCAAGAGTATTAATTTGAGTGCCTTCTGAAAGCCAAAATTCTTCCCATCACAATCAAATGTTGCTTGCCACTTCTGTGGCTTAAGCATTTTGTTTACCTGTACCATAAAAAAATAAAGCCGAGCTCCATTATTGCATATAGTCATTATTTGAAGAAAAGTGATTTGATATTTTAAGAAAGGTAAAAATAATCAAGAATAAAAGAGAGTAAAATTGAACACCTTTTCGATATCCTATTCAGATTAGTTTTATGCTCAATATCAAAAACACAATGGTGAGTATGATGCAAAACAAAGTTGCAAATTAGAAAACAAGAAAGAGCTGTAAAACGCTATACATAACCAATTCACAAGCACAATTGTCCCAAAGTTATACATTGCCATAGCAAGGGGAAAAACTGTAAGTAGCTTGCCTCTAGGCAATCTTTTTTGCTGGTACAAATAGTTGACATTTCTATTGAGAATAGAGTATTGGGCCAGATTTTCACCAACAACCAAAAAGCAAGGTCATACGGCTTTTCACTACTGATTCCTCTTTTCCTAGTAGATTGCAGGTCCATAGAACCCACCCTCCGGTTTCTTCAATATTGAAACGTACATACACATTTACAGTGTTTGTGACATTTCAAATGCCGACCTAGTGCAACCAGAGAATCACTCCTAGAATCACTTAGAAATCTCACCAAACAAAGATGTCATCATATATACAGTGGACAATATAACCCCATACACAAGTAACCCAATACTAAAAATTACAGATACATACTCTTTCAAATGCTTTACTCTGAAGCACGAGTAACCTAATTCATCTATATGATACTCAACAATAAACTGGCAAAGCTTACACGATCGATAGAATATTGAACCGCCACCTCCACATCTGTTGGCTACGTCTAGGCTACAAATCCTAAGCTCGATACTCACTCTATAATCCTAACAATGTCGAGAGAAATTAACACAATGCCGGAAACGTATGTTTCCCAAATACATTAACAAGTAGAACAAAAGCCACTTAATTCAGATAATCAAACGCACTAGGTCACAAAAAGTAACAACCAATTATCTAGTAGGAATAGGAAACTCGAACAAGTCTCAAACGAAACAAAATGACGAACAGGAATGGAATCAAAGTAGTGAGTAAAAAACGTAGCTTGTAAGAAAACGTGGAAATTACGTTGGAAATGAAGAGCAAGGAGTAACATCATGTTATAGAGAGAGAGAGAGAGAGAGAGAGAGAGAGAGAGAGACCTTCATTCAACTTGAAACGACTGACTACTGGGAAAACCGCCAAACATCGATCTCGATCGCAATTGATTCCCTTCAATTCACCTCCTCTCTCTCATTCTCTCTCTCCTTGGTCTCCGTCTACTGGGTTAATTTTCCCTTGTCTTTCTATTTTTATGAAAATGGGCATTGTTTAAGAGGAGAAGAAAGCGAGACCTGGGCTTAAGCAAAACTGTCAAACTCTCGTTGCAAGTGTGTTTGAGTCCTCGTTCTTGCCAATTTCAAGCCCAAATTGCTTTCTTCTGAGCCCAATATTATATTATATTATATCTATCTATCTACACTATTTATTAAAGAAACTCTTATTGTCGACCAAAACTGAATTATTTTACCATATTAACCTTTAAAGAATAAAAAACTATACTAAACAGTTAAGTAGTTTGGGGCAAAATTTAAAAGTTATAAATAATTGCAAAATAAACAAAAAGAAAGAAATTAACAACATGCTCTTTTACTGTTTTTCGATAAGTTTTCTTTGCAATTCGTTAACTTCCTCACAAATATCAGATAAACCTCCCTAATTATTAGGGAAGAAACTAACCTCGGTGAGATGTAACTTCTCTTCTTTTTTTTCACATTCATTTTTTCAATTTTTTTCCTTTTTCCTTTTTATTGTTCAAAATGAAAAATTAAACAGAAAAAGATCATTTCTCAAACAAAAAAAGAAAAGAAAAGGGAGAGAGAGAGATATCTACAAGGTAAACTGCAAACATAAAAAGATCATTTTTTGCACATGCATAGCGTGTGGGCAAGATGTGTGTGTGTATACATATATTTGTGTTTGAATTCGATCTTCTGCATAGTTACTGTGGAATGAGTAACAATGATATGATCGTTTTCTGAGATATATTGGGGGTTGGCCGGTTATCTAAGCTGTAATTGCATTGGAATTGTATCTGGTGCTTTGGCAATTTGAAATTGGTTGAGGCAAATTACCACATGCTTGAGAAGCAATTTCAAAAGTTCTAGAATGAGAATTGAATGCACATATTCATGTGCATCTTAGAAGGTTATTGGTTGCTGTTTGATCGGTAAATTTTGTTGCCTCTAATAAATAATGTTTTTGATGAATTTGGTTATATTTGATGCCTTAGATGAATATGGATGCGCTACATATTTTTGGATGTCTTTGATAAGTTCAGTTGCCTTTGAGAAATTTGTTGTCGTCGGTGCCTTAGATGAATTTGGTTCCCTTTTTGATAGTTTTGGTGATTCTGGAAAAAATTTATGCCTTTGATGAATTTGGTTCCCTAAATTTATGCCATCAGTTGCCTTTGAAGCCATTTGGATTGTTTTTATGCCTTAATAATTTTGGTTTCCTTGATTGATGTCTTTGGTAAATTGAGTTGCCTTTTGAAATTCGGTTACCTTTGATGCTCAGATGAATCTGGTTTCCTTTGATGCATTTGATGAAACTGGATTGTTTGATGCCTTTGATAGTTCTGGATTCCTTGATGCTTTCGATACATTGAGTTGCCTTCAAGAAATCGGTAGCCTTTAATGCCTTAATGATTCATGGTTTCATTTGAAACCTTTGATGAATCTGGATCATTTTGATGCCTTTGATAAAGTTGAGTTTCCTTCGATAGACCGGTTGCCATTAATACCTTAATGATTCTGGTTGCATTTGAAACCTTTGATGAATCTTGATTGTTTTGATGCCTTCGATACATTGAGTTGCCTTTGAGAAATCGGTTGCCTTTGATGCCTTAACGATTTATGGTTTCATTTGAAATCTTTGATGATTTTGGATCATTTCGATGCCTTTGATAAAATTGAGTCACCTTCGATAGACCTGTTGTCTTTGATGTCTTTATGATTCTTGTTTCATTTGAAACATTTGATGAATCTCGACTGTTTTAATGCCTTCGATACATTGAGTTGCCTTCAAGAAATTGGTTGCCTTTGTTGTCTTAACGATTCATGGTTTCATTTGAAATTTATGATGATTGTGGATCATTTCAATGCCTTTGATAAAATTGAGTCGCCTTCGATAGACCGATTGCCTTTTATGCCTTTATAATTCTAGATTCATTTGAAACCTTTGATAAATCTTGATTGTTTTGATGCCTTCAATACATTGAGTTGCCTTCAAGAAATCAGTTGCCTTTGATGCCTTAACGATTCATGGTTTCATTTGAAACCTTTGATAAAATTGAGTTGCCTTTGATAGATCGGTTGTCTTTGATGTCTTTATGATTCTGGTTTCATTTGAAACCTTTGATGAATCTTGATTATTTTGATGCCTTCGATACATTGAGTTGCCTTCGATAAATCGGTTGCCTTTGATGCCTTAACGATTCATGGTTTCATTTGAAACATTTGATAAAATTGAGTTGCCTTCAATAGACCAGTTACCTTTGATGCCTTTATGATTATGGTTTCATTTGAAACCTTTGAATAATCTTGATTGTTTTGATGCCTTTGATACATTGAGTTGCCTTCGAGAAATCGGTTGCCTTTGATGCCTTAACGATTCATGGTTTCATTTGAAATCTTTGATGATTTTGGATCATTTTGATGCCTTTGATAATTAAAAATGAGTCACCTTCGATAAACCAGTTTCCTTTAATGCCTTTATGATTCTTTTTTCATTTAAAACCTTTGATGAATCTTGATTGTTTTGATGCCTTCGATACACTGGGTTGCCTTAGCTTCAAGAAATCAGTTGCCTTTGATGTCTTAACAATTCATGGTTTCATTTGAAATCTTTGATGATTCTGGATCATGTAGATGCCTTTGATAAAATTGAGTCGCATTCGATAGACCAGTTGCCTCTTATGCCTTTATGATTCTGGATTCATTTGAAACCTTTGATGAATCTTGATTGTTTTTATGCCTTCGATACATTGATTTGTTTTCGACAAATCAATTGCTTTTGATGTCTTAACAATTCATGGTTTTATTTGAAACCTTTGATGAATGTGGATTAGTCGTATAGCCTTTGATCATTCGAATGCCTTCTATTATGGCTTCTTTCGATGCCTTTGACGAATACGGTTGTCTTTGATGCCTTCTAATATCGTTGCTTTTGATGCCTTTGATGAATATGGTTGTAATGACCCGAACCCAAATTAGCGACATAATCTTCGTTAGTCGAGTTAATTATCATGATAATCAGTAAATGATATAAAGTATCATTTTTCGTCGTAACTAAAAATTGACTTTTTATTGGTTATGATTTTTGTAACATCCCGACTCGAAATTAACCTCTTATATTCTGATTTAGTGTTAATCAAAGATGGTAGTTAGTTTTGACACCGTCGGTAAATATTGAGAGCTTTAGTATAATTTTTATAGGATAGTCAAAGTTGGTTGACTTCGGATGAAAGTTGTAGAAATTGTAAAGACGAGTTCGTAGACGCGAGAATTCAAAAACGGAGTTACGACGAGAAAATTACGATTGACGGAAGTTTGTTGTAAATCATTTACCGAATTACAGTATTTGGAAAAGTATATAAACGAGGGGTTTCCTTATTTGGTAAGTCATATGATTTTTGGGGAGTTGACCTCGGGTCAACTCTTCCCTCCCGTGAGGAGAGAGAAAGTGCCGAGGAGGTGGTGCTTCTAACCGGCGGCGTCTCGCCATCCGGCTATAAAGTTGGTCGGGTTTATATGGCCTTGACTTCCTCTTCCTTATTCCGGCCTTGATTTCGGCAGTGGTGGCTCGAGGAGAGAGAATCGAGATGAAGAAATTCTAGGTTTTTTGGGGTGTATTCCGTCGCCAGCGTCGCCGGCGGCGACTTCTCTGGCCGTGTGATAGGTATAATCCTGTTCCTCTTGGTGTGTTGAGCATATATGTGATGAGGAATTTTGGGTTGCAGATCGATTTGGTGGAGATCGAGGGATCTCCGATGAGGCCAATTCGGGTTGCCGCCGTCCCGGCGATCGATGTCGTTTTGGGTGTCATGAGGTGGAGGGTTTTGTAGCCTAACTCCGTGCGAGTCTAACCCGACCGGCCTCGAGCTCCGACATGGCTTGTTAACGCCGAAATCGGGATTATAAGATTTCCAGTGAAATGTTGTATGCCGTCTTTCGAGGGATTTTTCGGGCAGTTTTCGGCCGAATTGGTCGTTGGCGTAGTTTGTCAGATTATTGGGCTAAGTGAGAGCTTTCGTTTGAGGGGTCAATCGCCACCATCGGCGGTGGTCGCCTGTGGCGCATGAGCGGCACGCACCGCCGTCTGTGGTGGCACGTCTAACCAGAAAAGTTTTCGAATTGTGTCAAGTTTTATGTCATTTTACTTGTAATTACGTACTGAATGTAATAACGAGGTTATTGGACTGATTTGGACATTGTTGATTTAAACGTGTGATTAATCGGACATTAATGAATTGATTTAACGATTTTAAGGAACGGTTCAGTCAAACGTTGAATCGATCTCGAGTCGCTTAACGTTCAAGAATTGCGTTAAGAACTTTAAAAAGGACTCAAGATTTAGAATATGAAATTAGATTAAAGCTTGTTTGTAGTTCGGGAAGCACGATATTCGAGAATGCGACGTTCTCGACTATATTGCTCATTAGGTGAACGAGCTTAGTTATTCAATATTATTCTCAATGATTACTTGTTAAATATGAATTGTTGTTTCACGATGACGTATTAGCAGCCAGTGACAGATGTATAGAAACGCCGACTGACAGGCTTCGGTTTGGTGGAAATCACGACACAGTACTGTGAGTGAACACTTTATTTTCACTGTTGATTTGCGAGTCTATGATTATGAATTTTACGATTATGTATTTTACGAGTATGCATTTATGATTATGCATTTGCATGGAGGCACATGTGATTTCTTTTACACTGAGCATAGTCACAGTTGATGCATCGATGCATTGGTTTCTCGGCTGATCCCCAGGACGCTCCCGGAGGGATAGGACAAACACTTTACTCGTGATTTATACAGTCCCCAGGACGGTTAGGACAAACACCTGACCTATGCATTCTTGTAACTTTGAGGAAAATGTACTAAAGTTACTGTCTCCACACATTACACAGTACCCAGAAGGGTTAGAACAAACACCTGACCTGGGGTTATTTATTTTTAGACTCGCATCATTTTTATGTATATTTATGGTGAAAGTCATATTATTTATAGTTTTCAGTTTAAAGTGAAATACTTTATTTTTCGTCTACTCACTCTAACAGTTTTATTATTTTTATATGTTTTTCCTTACACTACCACATTTTAACACATTGCCGGCGATTTTTAAATCGCCGGCAATGTTTTTTTATCATTACCGGCGATTTTTTCCCAAAAATAGCCGGTAATATTTTTTTTTTTAATCATTGCCGGCGATTTTTCCGGCAAATCGCCGGCAATGTTCCGCCGGTAATTAAAAAAAAATAAAAAACATTGGTAATTAAAAATCGCCGACAATGGGTTAAAATGTGGTAGTGTTAGGCTTTTCTGTTTAATGGCCCAGCTTGCAGAGTTCGTTTGAGATCAAGCGTACACGCAGTTTATGGCATAGCAGTATTTATCGTAGGATCCAAGATTGATCCTGCGAGTTAGCATTTTACTTTACATACTCAGCTTAATTTGTCTAGCTGCTCTAATGTCGAATACAGTTGTATTTATTCTATATTTTAGTAGTGAACCTATATGTGAGAAATTTCTTTATTTCGTGACTTTTGAGTTTTGCATCTCCACATTGGCTATCAATTTTTTGAGTAGTAACTAAGATTAGTAGAGTTGTTAGGGCTTAATTTCGGTTTAGGCAACTAAATCGGGGTTGAGTCCTTTCAATTTTGGACTCACTTTATTCAGGGAAGTTATAGACGATATTATTTTGAGTTCGTGCATATTTTTATTAAATTTTTTGGAGGTCCGAGCTAATTTTTATGAATTTTTGAAGTTTAAAGTATATATGGGATTATTTGAAAATCTACCAGTGGTTAATAACTCTGAATCGTCAGATTTGTTTATGGTGTAATTTGGACCGTTGATGATTCTTTTCCCCCTCTTTCTCTCTCTCTATCTCCGTCGAGACATGTTGGTTCCTCCACCGAGTCTCAGTTGCACCGAGTCACAGTGGAGACGCGAGATGACGAACTCGTAGCTCCTCTACCTCCCTGCCATCCTCTGCCTCTCTATTGTCACCTCTCGACATCTCCATCTCATGCCGCCACTCGATCTCCATCTCGGCCTCAATCAGAGGCACGACGACGATGAAGAAGACACGAGACCTTTTAAACCTGACGCATCATCCTCCTCTGTCGCAGATGCCTCTCGTGCATTGAGTCCACTGCCTTCTGCTCCTACTGCTTCAACGACACACCGTCGAATTCGAATTTTGACATAGACAACGACTGCTTCCGATGCGTCAGAGCAGATCTGAATGGCTCAACTTTGCAGGGGCTCACCTCACGTCGCTGGAGTCGAACAGATCCGAGCAGATCAAAACCCAATTCTCCACCGGCCTCCCATGTCGACTTCATGCAGGGAATCGAGAAAGATCAGCGAAACAACATCGTTTTGCCTAGCATCGACTTCCAGCGACTCTACATTCAGCAACTCGATCTCTTCCGCCGCATTGTCGACCCCGACACTATCCTCTCAATCAGTTCTCAGTCTCTTTACACCTCAAATTAGCTTAATTTAATTTTCAAAGTGTGACGACCCGGACCAGAATCAGCAGTATGATCAGCTGTATGCATGAGTTACTGCGTAGCCGCAGATTGACGACAGGGTCTGAACCACCAGGGATTGTTAACGACTAAATTATTGGCCGATAATTGGAGCTGGGTCTCTTCTCGAGAGTCGTTGTACGTGTGATTACGAGTTCGTGGGCGATTCCGGATCGTTATTTGGACGACCGAGGAATTAGTTATGGATATTTGAAGTTTCGACGGAAACAGATTAATATGGCGAGCTACTTAGCGACTAAATTACCGGTCGAGAATTTGGTTTCGGCTTCTTCACGGAAGTTGTTCAGAATTTAATTTCGAGTTTGTGGGAACTTCCGGAGCATGATTTTGAGTTACAGAGAATTAGTTGCAAATATTTCCGTTTGTGGTTTGTTTGGTTGATTTAGTTATGTGTTGGTTTGAACAGTTGACTTTTTATCCGATTGGCCGAAGTGTTTGACTTCGGGTGATTATTGAAGAGTACGTCGAGACGAGTTTGTGGCCGTGAGAATTATCGAAATCGGAATTACGACGAGAAAGTTACGGGTATTTGAAGTTTGCCGAAAAGATAATTACGAAGTTTCCCAAAATAGAAAGTCTATAAATAGTGGGTTTCCTGTTTGGGAAACCTGCCATTTTGGGAAAGCTGGGTTGACCCAGGTTGACCCACGGGTCAAGATTAACCCGTTTGGAGGCTGAAATGGTTCGCCGAAATTGAGGCCAATTACGGCCATATTTGGGCACGTTTCCTTCACGAAACTTGTTGGGCTAGAGCTCCTCTTCGGATTGGTAGGTGGATCGTTCCGTGAGGTGGCCGGAGGAGGAAGTTATAGCTCGGCAAAGTTAGTGAAATTCCGGCGAGTTTTGTGGTGTTCGGGTGGCGGCGTGGAGGCCGAGTTGGTGGCTCTACCTTGAGGGGTTTTGTTAGCCTTGAGCTAAGGAAGCTTTTCCAAGTGGTCTTGAGGGTTGCCGTGGCCGGAGGAGAGAGATCCGTTGAATTGAAATTCCGGTAAGGGTTTGGAACTTTGAGTTGATTTTTGGAGGTTTTCCGGTCAAAATTGGCCTTAACTTATAACTGGAAAGTTATTAGAATCGTCGAGATCTTTGAAACCATGTGTAGCACGAAATTTTCTGGGCAGGTTTGGATTTTCCGGCGACGGCGGCGGCGATTTTTCGCCCGGAGTAGTTTTCGACGAATTGCATGTCATTTGACTCGAAATCGCGCCCCGATCGCAGTGGGGAGGTTTGTTTTTCGAGTTGAGCGTCTGAACGTAAAGCGAGGTATTGAGGTGTTATATACGGATTTTCGACGATTCGTCGACATTGAATTGTGAATTCCGAGAACGGCGGTTTCTCGTGGTTTGTTTTGAATTGTCGAATTATGACTTTGAATAATGGTTATTGTGAATATTCAGGGGTTCGTGATCGTTCTTTTGGCGATGGACTTTCTGCCGGATCACGGGTTAACGCGATACGCGTTACGCCAGTCTGTGAGTGGACATTTCTTTTCACGGATTGATTGCGAGTCTGTTTATAAATGATTTACGAACTTGAGCATACAGATTGATTATGATTTTACGAGCATGTGCTTTATGATTATGCATATACGAATATACGTATACGATTATACATATGTACATATTATATTTTATGCATGTGCATGGAAAAGGTTTATGATTTGGTTTACACAGAGTACAGTCTCAGTATATGTTGTGGTATCGATACACCTTGGCTTCTCGGCTGATCCCCGAGTACGCTCCGGGAAGGACAGATATCCTGACCCGAGGCCTTTCTGGCTAGGAATCACGTGTGGGTCTGGGATCCCGTGATTCAGACTGTGCTATCGCGTGGTAGTCCATGAGTGATTCCGCGATTTTTATGTTGCATGCTCCGTATACATAAGGAGTTAGAGTCTCCCTCGTGTACTCGGACGCGTGAGGAGTTAGAGTCTCCCTCGTGTACCATTTGATTATTTATACTTTCGACTCATATATATTTTTATTATATATATTACTTGGTGAAAGACATTTATTTTCGTCCACTCACTATAACGTGTTTATTGTCTTTCCCCTGGGCTTTTCGGTTTCCGTGCCCAGTTTGCAGTTCAGGCTCTGGTGTCGCACGTCGTGGTCGGAGGCATAGTGCTCGAGCTACTTTGTTTCATCCAGTAGGTTTATTGTCCTACCTACTGTGGTATGCGTATATGATTATGTATTAGAAGTCGCTCTGAGCTTCCTATTGTATATGTTATACGATTTTACTCCGGATTTTCCGTAAAGTACATATATATTTACTATTTTACGTTATTGTTGATATATTGAGAAATCCGGATGGGATTGGTGCCCACGGTTTACTTTTTGTGGCATAGGATGGAGTGTATTTTCCGCGTGCAGGTAATGGCAATTCTACGTTAGTAGCGAAACTCTGCCCAAATTTCGAAAAGTTTTTGTTGGTTCGTGTTTTCGAAGGGGTTTGATTCCGATTTAGGAACCTAAATCGGGGTTGGATCCTTTCACAAAGTTAGCCTAATTGTGTGAGATGATGATATGATTAGGTATATGTAAGACTAACTGGTAGTTATGTGATGGACCGATTAGAGCTGTGTAGAGTAACACCATTATGCCCATGGAAGCAAGCGGACCGAACCTCTTTCCTTTTTTGTGATTAGGCACCTAAAATATTTCTCTGATGTCCTATTAAGATTCTCTGCTTGCCCATCACTCTCAAGATGATAAACACTACTCCTATTCAAAGTAGCTCCTTGTAACTTGAAGAAAGACTCCCAAAATTGACTCAGGAAGATGGGGTATCTATATGAAATAATAAATTCAGGTATGCCATGAAGTTTGAAAACTTCTTGCATGCAAAGCTCAGCAACAGACTTAGCTGAGTAAGGATGAGCCAATGTAACAAAATGAGCAAACTTTGAGAATCTGTCAATGATCACCATTATCGCAGATTTACCATTATCAGTAGGCAATCCTTCAATAAAATTCATGGAAAGGCTTTTCCACACCCCTTCAGGAATTTGTAATGGCAGTAAGAGACCAAGTGGAGCCACAATCTCATAATGATTCCTTTGACACACATCACATTCTGACACCATTTTCTTCACCTCTTTTTTTAATTCCAGGCCACATAAAGGATATGGTAAGTCTTTTTTAGGTCCTTAGAAAGCCAAAATGGCCCCCAATTGTTCTTGCATGACATTCCCCATAGATCTTCTTCCTCCAATTATTCACAGCAGGTACATACCTCCTTCCCTTATACATAAGAGCTGCTTCTGCAAGTGTAAAGCTTTTCCTAGTGTAGACCCCATTCTGCAAGGCTTGCTTCAGCTGTACATCTTCTGCATCTAGTTCAACATCATGTTGCATATCTAGGATGAACTGAGAAATAAGAGAAGAAGTGTCAAAAATGACTTGAAGTTCTCCTTTCCTTGACAATGCATCAACCACAATGTTATGTTTCTGAGCTCTATACTTCACAGAATAATTATATCTCAAAAGCTTAAGTAACCATTTTTGTTATGTCGGAGTGGTAATTCTTTGATACAAAAAATATTGAATCCTCCTATGGTCTGTAACAATGGTGAACTGGTGACTAAGTAAGTAGGATCTTCATTGTTGCACTGTTGAGACTAAAGCCAACATTTCTTTATCATAGATGGAGTAGGCCTTGTACTTAAGGGCTAGGGCTTTACTATAGAAAGTTATTGGATGATTCCCTTGTGACAATATTGCACATATCCCTTCATTAGAGGCATCACACTCTATAGTAAATTCTTTTGAGAAATCAGGTCAAGCAAGCACTGGTGTAGTGGTCAGAGCCACCTTGAGCCTATCAAAAGCCAACTCAGCTTCATATGACCACTTAAAACCATTTTTTTAACATTGCAAGAAGGGGTCTAGTAATCACACCAAAGTTTCTCACAAACTTTCTATAGTATCCAGCAAGGCCCAAAAAACCCCTTAAGGCTATATGGTAGGTTTAGACCAGTTAGCAATGCATTGTATCTTGACAGGGTCTACAACCACTCCCTCTGCAAAAATAAGGTGGCCTACATATTCCACAGAAGTTGCACCAAATGTGCACTTTGCTTGCTCACTACCAGAAATGGAGACATTACCGGCGACCTGCCGTCGCCGGCCTTATTTTTTTTTTCGCCGGAATTGACATTACCGGCGACAAGTCGCCGGCAATGACGTCGCCGGAGATTCCACGCCGGTGTTGACATTGCCGGCGACGGGAAACACCGTCGCCGGCAATGGCAGCGCCGCCGTGGCCGGAATGTGAGACATTGCCGGCGACTCAAGTCCATGTCGCCGGCAATGTGGGGAAAAAATTTGAAAAAAAAACGCGGTTCTGGATTGGGCCCAATTCCATAACCTGCATTGAAAGACATAAACCGTACAATCATACAAGTTCAACATTACACATAGCAACGACAGTCATACAAGTTCAACATAAATGTCCAACGTACAGTACAAATAGCAACGACGATACGAAAATTAACTACAACTACAGGTCAGGTCCAGGAACTTGCGGGTCATCAGGGTTGAAGTAATCCATGTACTCATTTGAATTCCGATGGCTACCTTGGTCTTGCTCTGGCGTTGACTGGTGCGGTGGTGGTGGTGGATAGCTAGGGATATGAGGGACTGGGGGAGGTGTGGGGAACGGTTGTCCGGTAGTCTGAGCCTCGTACATCGTCCGCATCCATGTGTACATCTGAGCCTGCACCTGTGTCTGCTGCATTTGGTACTCGGCCATCTGCCTCTTTTGCTCCTCCAACTCCCTCTGCGTCCTATGAAGCTCCGCTGCGAGGTTACGACTAGAAGTTGAACTTCTTGACCCGGTAGAGTATTCTGAAGTGTTCTTCAATAGTCCTTCACCCGCCGTGCCCATTCCCCTACAGTAGTAGGTATTCTTTCCAGTCCCGCACGCTTTTGCCATGATCTGAGCCGCTATCGGGGGATCAAACGGATCGATCTGAGAGGCATATTGGGTGACTTCTTCCTCGGAGCAGTCAGGATGGTTAGTCCGAGCTATACTCATGGTCACTTCTGCGGTCGCCTCCTCCACTCTCGTCTAATTGAAAAGCGAAAATGAACAACGTATTAGCTAACAAAATCTATTAATATCGAAAAATAGTTTTATTAACACATGGAGAGGCGAAAGACTTACCACTTCTTCAGGGCACTGCGGGTAGAACTTCTGATGAATATACACCAACGGGTTCACCTCTTGTTGTTGCTACGCCTTAGTCGACCAACCCATGTAGTTGAGTGAACCTGCATGATGGGCCCTGGTGTTTTTCAATTTATTCGCCCGGTTCGTCTTCGAAATCGCCTTGTTTGATAAACATATGAAAAAAAAATTAGTAACTAACTATTTCAATCTGATACGATACATTAGGCTTGTAAGATATATTAAGGATGCATACCTGAGCTTTGGGGTGCTCGAAGTAGGCTATCAGCCACAGCCACTCGTACTCCCTAAACCAGAATTCGCTAGGGGTAGAACCTCGGCCTAGCTCCTTGTATACAGTGTAATGGGAAGAAAGCTCGTTCTTCCACTCTTTATAGCTATATTAAAACAAGGAAAAAAAGTTAGAGATATTAAAACACTTGATAAACAAAAATCTAACTCGATATATATTCAAATAAGTCGAAGCACATCACCTCATATGTAGTTGACGCTCTACCCACGTGTGAATAAGAACTTCATCCACGTCAAACCACACCTGCAATATGAATATATAAAAGGTAAAATTATATATTTATTCGGACTTAATTAATAAATGTAAAATTTACGTAATGAAAATACGATTTTACTCACACTGAGTGCATTATGCACTTGCATCTTCACGTAGATAGGCACAGATTCCTAATCTGGCCAAAGCATTGGGACCTTGTCCCGCACGATCGCACCGGCCATGCTGACATATTTGCGCGTGGTGTCGAATGCCTCGATCACCTCGCCATCCTCATTGGCCCTTATGGGCGTTTTCCTTCCTCCGGTGGCCTGCTCAAGTCTCTTTCCGGTGCAGGTGCCTCTAGCCCCTTTCTGTTTTCCAGTCCCATTAACGAAATTGCCTAATAATACAATGTCAACAAATTGATATCATTAATTAAACCTATCGCAAGTCTTAAGTAATAATTAAGTAATCAATCTGATGTTAAATCAAATTTACCTGCATCGTCCGTTTGTTGGTTGGTGCACCTCACACTCCAAAGATACACGGGGTCGAACGGGAGGAAATTATACGCTTCCTCCACAGTCAGGAACTCCGGCCGTCCTTCAACATAAATAGGCATCCCCCTATCATCGAATTCAGGGATCACAGGAATCTCGTCGGGTAGGAAGAGACCGGACGGCGGAGATAGACGAGGCCTGGACGATGAGGCGCCAGCACCACCATGTGTCTCAGATGATTCCCGTGAAACGGGAGTAGGCACCGGGCGAATATGGGGCATTCAGATTGAGGGAGTTTATGATGCCCCCGTTGACTGTCGCTCGTCTGAGGCTCTGCCACCGGAGGGACGTCTGCTGATTGAGCGTCTGGAGACTGAGGCTCGAGCCTCGACTTCCGGTTGCACGGCTCTTGATCGTGCAGCTTCCTCCTCAGCTCGCGCCTCTAGCAAGGCTCTCGTGCGAGCACTCATCATTGGCCCACTGGGCGTGTTGCTAACTGCGGGCGAGGAGGAAGCTTGACTACTGTTCCCTCCACTATTTCGGGAACCTCTCCGAAGCCAATTAGCCGCAAAACCTCCTGGCATGGACACCGTAATAGTCATGGATTCGGTTCTATAATAAATCGGAACCGGAACCGTTTGGAACCGGAACCGTTTGAAACTGGAACCATTATATTACAAACGGTTCCGGTTACAAACAGTTCCAGTTCAGAACCGACTGGGGTTCTATAACAGTTTGGAACCAGAACGGTGTGGAATCGGAACCGTTTGAAACCGGTTCCAGTTACAAACAGTTCCGGTTCCAAACCGTTCCGGTTCCGATTTGTTATAGAACCCCAGTTTGGAACCGGAACGGTTTGGAATCGGAACTGTTTGTAACTGGAACCGTTATTTTACAAACGGTTCCGGTTACAAACAGTTCCGGTTTCAAACCGTTCCGGTTCCACACCGTTCCGGTTCCAAACTGTTCCGATTCCGATTTTTCACCTTAATTTATACGTTAAATTAACAACTATATCACCTTAATTTATACGTTAAATTTCGAACAATTTTTTCACCTATTATACGTTAAATTAACAACTATATCACCTAACTTAACATATATACATACATCATTTCCGGCTTTAAACTTTTCACATATATATACATCAAATATACAGTTTGTATACATCGATCATTCATCTTAATTTCACCTTAATTCACACATATATATATATATATATATATATACATCACATATTAATCCAATTCACCCTAGCTAATTAATTTTCCACATTTTTCAAACATACGTATATATATACATTCCATATATATTAATTAATTTTTCACATATATACATCACATATATTGCTCCTTCACCCCACAATTATCCACATTTTTTTCCCACAATTTTCAAACATACCTTAATTACATTTTACAAATATTTTCCACATGCATATATATATATACATCCCACAATTATCAAAAATTAATTAATCAAAATACACAAAAAAAAGTGGAATGAGAGAGAGAGAGAGGGAGAGAGAGTGAGCTCAAACCTGGCATGGTGGAGCTCGACCCAACTGTGCCGGCGACAGAGGTGAGGGGAGGAGGAAGAGGAGGAGGGGAGGAGGAGAGAGGGGAGGAGAGGAAGAGAGGGGAGAGGGAAGAGAGAAGAGAGGATTGAGGAGAGGGAGGAGAGGTGAGAATTTCGTCCTAAGAGAGGGAAGAGGGAAGAGAGATTCGAATTCAGCCGAAGAGAAATGGGGAGGAGGAGAGCTCGAGCTGCCTATACCGCCACCATTGCCGGCGAGTTAGGTCAAGTCGTTGGTAATGACATTACCCACGAGTTGCTAACTCGTTGGTAATGTCATTATTTGTCGACTATTATCCGATCGACCAATTTCCGACTACAATTTCCGACAACATTTAGTCGACCATATATAACTACAATTTCCGACTACGTACGATTTCCGACTACGTACAATTTCCGAGTACATTTTTCGACTACGTACAATTTCCGACTAGGATTTCCGACTACAATTTCCGACTACTATTTCCAACACGATTTCCGACTACGTACAATTTCCGAGTACATTTTTGACTACAATTTCCGACTACGATTTCCGAGTACATTTTCCGACTACATACAATTTCCGAGTACATTTTCCGACTACAATTTCCGACTACATTTTACTACGTACATTTTCCGAGTACATTTTCCGACTACAATTTCCGACTACAATTTCCAACGTACTAAGGATGATAATCGTAATCATCTTCATCACTTGAGTCTGACTCGGTTTCATAGGTAACCTCTGGCAATATGTGCCGCTCCTCGTCATCTGAATCAGCGTCAACTTCATATGGATTAACATCGAGAAGTTCTGCTCCAGAATTCGAACCACACTCCCAGATCTCACATTATTAAGGCGAATCATAGATGATTTCGGAATGTCAAAAGCGTTCGGCTCTTGGTATGCAGTAACTTCCTCATCATCTGCAGTATCACCAAGTGTGGCAGCACTGTATATGTTTCTATGAGCAATATGGTTAACCACCTTCCACGGGACTTTGTTAAGAAGATCGTCCAGGTAAAACACTTGTTTTACTGATGAGGCAAGAACGAAAGGGTCATCTTCATACCAGGTAGTAGCAGTATTCACCGAAAATGTTCCGTACTGATCGGTCATTGTGTTCTCCGGGCTAGTATCAAACCATCTACACTTGAACAAGTGCACTTTCATGCGGTTCCCATAAATT
Source organism: Geum urbanum (assembly GCA_946800695.1). NCBI lineage: Eukaryota > Viridiplantae > Streptophyta > Magnoliopsida > Rosales > Rosaceae > Geum > Geum urbanum. The sequence continues at coordinate 36,447,324 of OX327005.1, read as the reverse complement.
AGTTCAACAACTGAATGAAGGACACCGTAATAGTCAACGCCATCCTGCCCACCATGGACCATCACCCCACAATTCTGTGTTTTCAGTCGGTCGTCTCGATTTTCACATATAAATTTCACGCCATTGACCTGACACATCGAGTAAACTTTTGAAGCTATCGGTTTCATCGCCAGGACCCTCAATTCGTTTGACCACTCTGGGCAACCATCATCTGCTACATGGTTCATCTGAAAACGTCCATATATTAATACGTACAGAAGAAATTATGTCATCTTGAAACCACAAAACCACGTACATACATACATGCTATATAAGGATATATATAAAAATAGACATATACACATATACTTACCCATTGACCAAAGTAGTTTGCAAACGTCTTGTTGTGGTAATCAACATTTCCGGCAATAGCAGGGCAGTGAAGATGATAGTTTTTCCAATATTGTACTTCTTGACAGTTAATCAGTACCAACCAGTGGGCAATGGCTACCTCATTTCCATCCAACTTGTACGACTTTGGCAAGCTTCCCTGTACTACCACGTCACTGGAGATGATAGAAAGGTTGAACTGGGGTTCATCTATCGGCATCTGTTGTTGGGGGTCCTCTACATTTTCCAAGTACACTTTGGTGTACGTTACACACTCATGCGCAAGATATGCTTCAGCGATACACCCTTCAGGTGCATATTTATTCTTCACATAGTCCTTGTAGGCTCCCAATTGTCTACAAGTTAACAAGTGCATGTTAACTTACTTAAAAAATAAGAATTTACATATAAAAACATAAGCAAACCAAATTTATGAATCATTTGTACCTTTCCATGGGATACATCCAAGTGTAGTGTACGGGACCGGTAAGCAACAATTGTTCGGGAAGATGGATCATCAGGTGAGGCATTATGTCGAAAAAATTTGGGGAAAATATCCTCTGAAGCTTGCACATGATAAAAATGATGTCATCTTGCATCTCCCTGAGGCCTGCTTTTTTAACTTCCCTGGTGCATAACTTCTGAAAGAATCTTGACAAGGCCACCAACGGCTCCACCACCTCTTTGGGCATGTACCCTCGAATGAAAATAGGGAAAAGGCGTTGAAGCAGTACATGGCAGTCATGACTCTTTAATCCGTACATCTTATTGTCCCGGAAGTTAACACACCTGCTTATATTTCCTGCATAGCCATAAGGATACCTGCATATATATAGATAAAGCCATGCATATATATGCAACAATTATATTTCTCGCATATAACCATATATACTCCGGTAAAAATTTAAGGCCAAATTCCTACATAGCCGCCATAAGAATATATACCTGACATTACTCAGCCACCGAAAAATTTCATGCTTATGCTTCGGCTTTACGGTGTACGGAGCTTGCGGCATTTTTCTCTTACCATCTCTTAACCACAAATGTTTCCGCAGACCCATTGCTTTCAGATCAATGCGTGCCTTAGGGATGTCTTTTGTTTTCCCCTCCAAGTTAAGAACTGTGCCCACCACACTTTCACACACATTCTTCTCTATGTGCATGACATCTAGGTAATGTCTGATAGGCAACCTGGGCCAGTAGGGGAGTTCCCAGAATATGCTCTTGTGTGTCCAAAACTTATACCTTTCGGGCTTGTCTGGAATTGACGCCACTATGTCAGGATGATTGCTCAGCTGGCCAAAATCATATTCATTCAACACTTCCAAAATTTCTTCCCATGTCCATCGCCTGGGTGCCACACATGTTTCCACAGTCCCATCAAACGCGTCTGGATCCTGCCTAAATGGGTGATCATATGGAAGCCAACAACGGTGACGCATCTGAACAATTTTACTGCAATGAGGACTGCAACAATCAACCGTCATGCACTCTGAACAAGCCTTGTAACCCCTGGTAACGTTGCCCGACAACATACCGCGGGCAGGAAAATCACTGATGGTGCCAACAAGCATGGCATGCATCTCGAACATCTCGTTTTTGAACCTATCGTAAGTGGGGTGGCCACACTCACTCAGGTACTTAAGCTCCTCAATCAAAGGCCTCAAATACACATCGAGACACTTTCCTGGATAACCCGGGCCCGGAATTAACAGAGTGAGCATATTGTATTCCTTCTTCATGCACATCCATGGTGGAAGGTTGTACGGTACCAAAATAACTGGCCATATACTGTATTGAAGACTCATGTTGCCAAAAGGGTTGAATCCTTCAGATGAGAGCCCTAGCCAAACATTTCGGACCTCTGCTGCAAAATGATCAAACTCCCTGACCATGTGCTTCCAAGCCTCTCCGTCGGAAGGGTGTATAAGGGTGTCATCGTCAGGCAAGTTCCTCTCAGCCCACCATCTCATTGCCTCGGCCGTGAAAGCACACATGAACAACCGCTCCAGCCTATCAATAAGCGGGAAATATCGAAGTATCTTCACAGCTTTCTTGTTTCCTGCAGGAGTCAACTTATACCTTTCTGTAAAACATACCGGGCAGGCTTCAAGGTCTTCGAGATCTTTTTCCCAGAAGAGAATACAATCATATCTGCATGCATGGATTTTGATGTAGGAAAGCCCAAGATCTTTCAGGATATGTCGCACCTTATGATGAGTGGTAGGAAGACGATGACCGGGTGGCAGTAGCGAACCAGTCCACTTCAGCCAAGAATCAACAGCTTTGACAGACATTTTGTTCTCCATTTTGAGCTGCATCACTCCCATCACACTTTCAAGAACAGTCTTACTACAACCGTCGTACAACGGAGTCTGTTGCAATGCAATCAGGTTGTTGTACTTGTCCATACCGCTTGTGTTGACATGAGCTCCAGGTAATGACTCGACTGGCTCGATATGGGGGAAACCCTCAACGACGGGAGGGACATTTGGTGCTTGATCAGCAAATACACCGCTCTCATGAGGAAACATATCATTGATTAACATCGATGTTGGATCATAGGATGAACTGCCCCTCTCAGCAAAATCTCCATGATCATAGCGTGGACTGGCCCTCTCACCAAATTGTCCATGATTATGCGGACCCGCTAACGATGTTTCACCGTGATAAATCCAACAAGTGTACTTATCCCAAAACCCGTATTTACTCAGGTGCCTCTGGACTTTATCAATGGGAAAACGAAATCGATCGCTGAAACACTTACATTCTTTACACGGGCAATAATGAAGTGTAGTGTATCCACAATTAGCCTTTACAAAATCCACAAAACTCCTAATTCCCTGGTGATATCTGACATCCCATTTTTCGAGGCTCATCCAACTCTTGTCCATCCTGAAAATTCTAACAATTTTACGTATTAATTATATATATATACACACATTCACTACTAATAATCGACGCGATATCTCAATTCAATTCACACATTCTCTGAATTCAATTCAGTACGTACTTGATGATGGTATTCTTCTTTTTTCAATTCAAAACGTATTTGACTAGGTAGGAGGCTCTGTTAAGCCTGGCAACGATAACACTACAATAATACCAGTCATTGATTCAGACACAAGATAAGATTAATTATAAGCAGTTTTCTCGTTTCGGTGATCACATCAACAAAATTTCATATATATATATATATATCTGCTCACGAATTGGATTTGATCAACACACACACACATATATATATACATACACGTACATATACGTATATATATACACGTACCTATATATATAACTTCCCGAGTGATCGAGTTTTCGACGCGCGCCTTAATTTTTACAATATACCGAAGGATCGATTTCAGAGCGTACGTTTTCCTTCTTTCGATTTCTCTGGATTTTTTTCGATCAAAATGAAAGAATGATCGGGCAGATGCAATCTTCGTCTAATATAAGAGACATTGCCGGCGACGGAGTAAGTCGCCGGAAATGAAGACATTACCGGCGAAATGTCGCCGGAAAATCGCCGGTAATGTTCCAAAACATTACCGGCGACTCCAACCATCGCCGGCAATGTCTATTTCACATTACCGGCGAAATTCTGGTCGGAAAATCGCCGGAAATGTGTAGCTAGACATTGCCGGCGACGGTTGGAGTCGCCGGTAATGTTTTGGAACATTACCGGCGATTTTCCGGCGACATTACCGGCGACGGTGTATGTCGCCGGTAATGTTGAACATTACCGGCGACTTTTCCGGTCGCCGGCCTTGTCTCCGGTGATCTCGCCGGTAATGTTAACAAATGTGGTAGTGGCTTAACCTTGAAGCAATGAGCCCTCAGTCTTTGAAAAACAGCCTGTAAGTGTTGAACATGCTCTTCCAGTGTTTTACTATAGATTAGAATGTCATCAAAAAAGACCAAAACAAACTTTCTCAACATATCTCTGAAAGTATCATTCATCACAGATTGAAAAGTGGAAGAGGTATTTGTTAAACCAAAGGGCATAACTAAGAACTCATAGTGGTCATCATGAGTTTTAAAAGCAGTTTTATGCACATCATCCTCCTTCATTCTAATTTGTTGGTAACCTGACCTCAAATCAAGTTTTGTGAAATATGTAGCTCCACCTACTTCATCCATAAGCTCATTTACAACAGGAATAAGGTATCTGTCCTTGATGGTAATAACATTTAAGGCCCTATAGTCAACACACATCCTAGAAGTGTCATCCTTCTTTTTAACTAGAATAACAAGAAAAGAAAAGTCACTTTCACTGGCCTGAATTGTTCCTTCCTTCAACTTTTCCTTAACCTGCCTTTCAATTTCCTTTTTCTGATAATGAGCCTGCTTATAGGCTCTTGTGTTAATAGGAGAACTATTGGGAATAAGAGGGATCTTGCGGTCATGTCTCCTCATGGGAGGAAGTGAAGTTGGGGGCTAGAACAGATCCTTGAAACTGTCAACAATGGTTTGTAGTTTGGGATGAATGGGAGGCTGTTTAGGTGATGGTAAGTGTTTGGGGTAGTGTTTAATGTCTAGGAATAAGGCTTCTCTCTCTTTTTGCATGGACTGTAACATTTGTTCTCCAAAAAGAAGCTCAAATGCATTAGCTTTTATTCCCTTGAAATAGTACGGTTGGTCCTGCAATACAAATTTCATGTACAGCTTGTCAAAATTACAAATTATGTCTCCCAATGTCTTAAGCCATGCTGCTCCCAGAATAAGACCACGACCAGATATAAGAAGAATATATAAATTAACTGCAATTTTCTGTTGTTGCACGGTTAACTGTAGATTGATTATCTTGCCCCTAATGTGCATAATTTCCCCACTGGAAATCCTGACTCTCATAGCCTTATCCTTGAAAATAGGGCATTCAAAGTAGTGTAAAGGTTAGGATGTATGAAGTTGTGGCTAGCTCCTCCATCAACTAGAATATGGACTTCTTGGTGTCCCATTTTCCTTGAACTACAAAGTTTTAGATTTTTCCACATCTGAAATAGAATGCAAATTGATTAGAGGAGCTTCTTCTTGATCATCTGGTATTTCCCCTGTTAACAAATCCTAAAGAATAGCTGGTGTCTACTCAGTGGTTTGATCATTCTCTTCTCTTACTCTAAAATCTTCAATACACATGGTCCTACCCTCCTTTTTCTTACATTTATGCCATCTAAAATAAATCTCAGGGCAATACCAACATTTGAAACCCAACATCTTATCTCTAAACTCTCCCTATGTCCAAACCTTTTCAGTAGAGGTCTGAGATGGCAAGGCATTGTGATGGTGGGGAGCAGAGGGTGTGGTGTACTTATGGGAATAAGTTGAATGAGGTTTCTGGCTCTTCATAATGTTCAACTTTCTTTCACAAGCTTGGGCAGCTTCTTAAGCCTCCATTAAGCTAGTTAGTTTCAGCAAATCCATCTCAGCTTTGATTTCTGGTTTAAGCCCTCCCTAAAAATAAGCCCACCTCAAATCTGGGGAGAATTCTAGGGCCTTTACACACATCTTAGTGAATCTCTCAATAAAATCAACCACATAAATCTCTTAGTTCATTTTAGCTAGTGGAACTTGATACTGTACTCTATCTTGCCCTCCAAATTGTTGCACCATAAGTTGAATCAAGTTCTTCCAAGTAGGTTCATGGTCTTGGCAAAACAAAAGCCATAAGCTACTAGCTAGGCCAAATAAGTGAAGAGAAACCACTGAGACTTTTCTCTCCTCAGGGACCTGATATAGTTGGAAATATTGTTTTTCCCTACTTAACCATTCCAGTGGGTCAATTCCATCAAACACGGGGAACTCTAGCTTCATTTGTCTGAGTGTTGGTAAGGAAGTTTCTGTAGAGGTGATGTTGTTTTGGAAATATGGGTTGGGTTGAAACCAAAGGTGGGTAGAGTTTGGGTTTGATAAGTTCTATTATGTCTGGCTTGAGGTGGGTTCAAAGTTTTTTAGGATGAAAGGGTGATGTTGGTCTGGTTTGGGCCAACAAATCCAAGTGGAACTGTAGAAGTTAGAGTATAACCTGAGAAAACAGTAGATCTGTTCTGGTTTTGGTTTGATGGGGAAGCCCTTTTTTGTGACAACATGTTTAAAAAGTGTGACAACATTTTAGGGTCCGTTGCTAGAAGAAGCCTTGTTACTGCCCTCCACAGTCAAAAATCTGTCAAAACTGGGAGCAGATTGCATAGATCTAGCCCTTTGTACCTCAGATATATCCAAATTGCCCAGCTTAGCAACCAAATGAGCATGTGTGGGGTACTGTGACATGAAACTAGAAAATAGAGGTAACATGGATAGATCCAAATCTCCTAGCTAATTCAAAACATGTACAGAGTGTTTTGGCATACTAGCATGAGTAGAGGAACCACTAGACCCAGCATGTTGAGGTACCAAATCGAGGTCTATTACATGATCATTATTCTCAAGGGAGGATTTACCTGAAGGTTGAGGAGGAGTCGTAGCTCGCAAGGCTCTCATCTTAGATATGAACTTGGACAGTGTATCCTTGAGTTCGTTGATCTGTTGAGTTGTCTCCTCCTTGTGAGCTTAGATTGTTGCCTCTAGGTCAGTGAGCTCTTCTGCTGATTTGGATTTGACACCTAACATCGGAAAAAACTGAAGCTCTAGATACCGAATGATAAGATTCTGGATCTGGAAATTGCCATAAAAGGATTGATAGTTCTATATCAAGAATAACAAAGAGAGAAAAGAGATGAAACAAACAAAGATAAAGAAATATTTGATTTGATTGATTCCGAAATTGAGGCTGAGCAAACGAAATATAGACATTGCTAGCACAACAAGACAATTGGTCCCAACAAACACGTGTTGGCAGACTGAACACTGTAACGAAATGGAAAATTACATTATCAGTAAAATTAAATGAGTTTCCCTGCTATGACTAGGATAGATATTGAGATACTTATCACTGCATGCCCCTGTTCCTCCAAGAAAACGAAACAAGAGGGAAAGAGGGTTCGAACCTGACCAAAATGGTGATTGGAGGTGGCCAGTCGATGATTTTCTCAGCTGGTCATGATTTCGGGTTGGGTTGTGGAAGCCGCCAGGTCTCACGAAGAACCGAGTATAAACTTTAGGGTTTCACCTAGGGTGGAAACTCATCCTTATATACCCCAACTTACTCAAGATCCAACGGCTACGAATTCCTCATAATAGAAATCTAACAGTCCAGAAAAACTGACCATTGATAGATTATAATTTTCTTTCCTTTTTTATCGTACATTTTAAAAATGTACTATAATTACCTCGGGTCACCGAAAAATTCACCGAAAATTTCTAGACACTCGAAATAAAATTCTTTATGACTTTTGAGCATAAAGTCTCATCAAATTATTGACCCCAAAATTGTTACATTTTTTTTTGAGATGACCAATAGAATTGATTGGGAGAACGTCGAGTCACCGGCACGATAGAAGAACTCCCTAGAGAAATCTAAACTATTACATGCTCAGCACAGACTTATCACAAACATAACTAGACAGGCTAGACATAGGATAATGACTAAAAAATTTGGAGTCCCACATCTTATCTAGTTATGCACACCAAACTTTAGCAACAATAAGCGTCGCTCTTTTGCATGCACTATTGCCAATTAGACTGGATCAGTTTCCACCAATAGACTAAGCCCAGTTGGGCCTTGTTGGAAAAGAAATATACCCTTATACTTATTGAATTAAGAATTAACTTATAAATTTAAAGTATTTTCCCCACCTTCAAGTATACGGGGCAAGTCATAGTATTTTTAAGGTAATCGAGTGTCGAACTCACGAGAATTAGCCACTATAACTCCCTAGCTCGAAATGAAAGACGCTTAGACTACGGAAACAACTAGACACCAACTTGACAATAAAAACTAAAACAAAAGGCGGAGATGTGTATCTCACACTACCAAGTCCTTTAGAGACTTAGCATTATGAGAGGTGATTAGATTACGATGAATGATTCTACTAAGTTGATTGATTTGGTTACACTAAAGTGCGGAAACTAAAATAACACAAATTCACAAATAAAGAAGAATGATCAACTAAGAAAATCTCTGTTAACCATATGATGCTTAAACAATGTCCTTATTTATGTAGGTGGATTAAAGTCCATTCACATAAGTTGATGTCCCAATCGTGACCTTGTGGATCACGTTTGGTTTTGAACCCAAGTTCCTAGGTCATTTCGAACTCTAGATGAGTTGAGCCCAAAATTGAAGTATTTAGTAAACCAGAACCAAGACTTAAGCTATTTCAGGCTTACATCTTGGTTGCATGTCACGCGAGTGAAACAAACAAACGTACTATGCGATACATGTGGAAGTTCCCCTTCTCAAATATCTATTGGAGAATCCGAGAGAAAGTCTATGAGATTCACCCAATAAACATCCACAAACACATAGTAAACTCATTCACAAACACACTTTCACACAACATACACTAAAACCATAAACCGTACATAATCTAAGACATCATTTGTTTACATCACATGGCTAAGGTTCTAAACCTAGCCTCCTAAATAAAATTGCTCATAATGAAATAAAAGATAGATGCTCAAAACAAGAAGAGTATAGAGATAACCAAGAGTCATCTTTAGCCAAAGCTCCACCAAATGACTCCGAGTCTTCTAGTTCCACTTCTTCCTTCAAGCAAGCACCAAATCTTCAAGAGGAGGTAAGACAAACTCTTAGAATTTCAAGGAGTAAGGGGAAAAGGGATTACTTTCCACTCCGTCGAACTTTAAAAGCTAAACCAAACCCTAGGAGGTGAAGATGAGAGGAGGAACACTCAAAATAGGCCAAAGTGATGGTGTAGCGGTGGAGAGGTTCAGCTCTACACAAGAGAGAGAAGATCTAGGTATCTACTGGTGATGGTTATGGAGGTGTTTTGGCCTAGAAAGGGAGGAGAAGAGGTAGGAGCGAGAGCTTGAAGGTTGGGATATGGATAAGGATTATGAAAAGATGGTAAAAACTCTAGAAATGAGAAAATTGCATGAGATGTGTATGAGGGACGAAGGGAGCTCGACCATACAACGTTAAGGGAGATATTTTGGATGCCAATAATTCAAATTTGATGCTTAGATATGATCCACAAATTAAGTCTTTAAGTGGTATAAGAGGTGTGATTCACCCAAGTCATATGACTTGGTGCTTGGGATTCTTCTCAGTGGTGGAGGGAAACTCATGGGCCTTGCCATTCCCTTGTGTGGTGATTGCCTTTGCCAATTGACTAACTTGAGTCTCCAACTTATAGATGGCACTTATGACTCTCATTGCGAATAGCTTGGTTCTCATTCTTCATGCTCATGAAAATGTCAAGATACATCTTCTTATCCTCTTATTGACTCTTGACATGTTTAGCAAGCAATTCGCCTGAGTTAGATTTGGATGCCTCCAATTGTGGTGGAGGAATTGGTGGTTGTTGCAAAGGTGGTTGTTGAGCTCGTGGCACAAATGGAGCTCGTGGTGGGCAAGTGTTACCATCCGAGGCATTGGCAAATCCTCCATTACCAACCTGGATTATAGGAATTTGAATAGGGATCATTCCTTTATTGGTCATAGAAAACTCCTTTGCACTCTTCAATGATCTCCGAATAGTCCTCTTAGTGAGGACAACTCAATGTCTCATGCACCGTGCTTTCACATATCAAACAAGTGACCAACTCCACACTAATTTCTGACACTTGGTGAACTTGGCCTCCACTACAGTTTTGCTTCATCAATAGCTCAAACTTCCAATTCATGGACTCCTCGAGCCTCTTGATAGCATTATCTTGGTGAGGGGATCCCTTGACTTCATAGATACCACCCATATTGGCTTGGGTGGCCTCCCTTATTGAAACTACCATCTTCTTCACACTAGGCTTGATATCCCATAATGATGATCTCTCCACTAACTTCTCTAGCAAGATATGAGATTCATCTGCAGTTTGTCCATGAAATCTCCACCATAAACATTATCAACTTTCCTCCTTGTCTCTGTTCTTAGTCCTTGATAGAAGAGGGACATAAGCATATATTAGGATTAGCCATGGTTTGGATACCCGAGCTCTAGATCCTTGAATCGTTCCCATGCTTCACAAAATAACTCCCCATCTTCTTCACAGAAGGTCATTAAGTTTGTCATTCTCTCATTAATATTGCCCGAAGGGAAGTATTTAGTGATGAACTTCATTTGCAAGCCCTCCAAAGAATTGATGGAGTTTGGGGGGAGCTTGTTGAGCTAATCATTTGCCTTGTCTCGCAAGTTTGAAGGGAAGACCCGCAATTTCAATTGACCGGGATCCATGTTACAGATGTTCAAGAGGACACATGCCTCCTTGAACTCTAATAAATTCAAATAGGGGTCCGAGTTGGCATGGCCAAGGAATATGGGAAGAGTTTGTAAGAAACTAGGTCTGATCTCGAAAGACTCACCCACCAACAGTTGTAGCATAATGCATCCTGTATGTGCCGCCAAAGAGGGTAAGGTACATTCCCTCAATGACCTCCCTTCATAGATTTCGTCTTCCACCATAATTCGCTCCATGAGAGGTTCAACTTCTTCTTCGAATGGTGGATCTTCTTCGATCTCACTAACTTCTTCCTCAAGTCGAGGATCAACTTCAATCTGGAACACCCTATCTCCATACGCCGGATTCTCGTGTTATGCCTCTAAGGCAAGATCAAACAAATTCTCAAGTGCTTCTCGATTACTAACTTCCAACACCGATACACCACCCTCTTCTTCATTACTAGTGTTTGACCCTTCTCTAGATGGAGCCACAATGTGTAATCCCAAATTAGTCTTCCAAAGAATGAGTGATGAACTAGAAAATGGTGTGTGTAGATGTGGATGATGAAAGGGAATAAAGCTAAAATCACACTAAACAACCACTTGACGTTATGCCAAAACTCTTAAAGTACTCAAAGCCTTGAGGCCCTTCCACGGTGCATCTTTGACACCCCACTCATGGAAACATCAATGAGTACTTCAAGAGTTCATGTGATTTGATACATGTCTTAGTGGCCATCATGTGCAATGGTCACCGAAGTGAACCGTGATGTAGGTTTACGTGACCCAATATACCAAAATCACGGTAATAAGCTCCTAAGAATCTAGGGTGTTGCAAAAATTAAGTTTACTAAATCTAGACACAAACTAACTACAATGCCTAAAAGTAAGACACTATTTAGATATGCTCCAAAAGGATATAGATACTCAAGGGAAAAAGGAGTAGAAATAAAGTGAAACAACCTTAACACACCACCTCTTTGATAGGTCGAAGCTATAAGCTTCGATGGGTCGAAGCAAGTCCTTGGGTTGGTGACTTAGGCAAGTTTCAAATGGTCGAGAAAGAATCTCGGCGGGTCGAAGAAAGCAACCTGTCTCCTTTGGTGTTAACTTTCGATAGGTCGAGACATTTCTTCGACAGGTCAAAAATGGAAACCCGTTGAACCTGCTAACAAGCTTCGATGGGTTAAAGTACAACCCTTCGATGGATCGAAAATTGTCCTGCAAAAAGGTTAGAAGCACAAATTCTAATAAAATTTCACCCCAAAATACCTATCAAAATATCCTATAAAACAAAGACAAGAAAAACAAACTTCTAAGTGATAAAACGAAGAAAAACTAGAAGCGAAGAAACAAACATCAAGTCAAAATATCCGAATAATCCGCAATCAAGGTCTAACCGGAGCTAAGGAATTAAGATAAGATTAATCTCTAACAACAGCGCCAAAAACTTGTTGGAAACAAAATAGACCCTTACACTTATTGAATTAAGAACTGACTTATAAATGTAAAGTATTTTCCCCACCCGCAAGTATACGGGGCAAGTTATAGTATTTTTAAGTTAATCGAGTGTCGAACCAACGAGGATTAGCCAGTATAACTCCCTAACTTGAAATGAAAGACGCTTAGACTATGGAAACAACTAGAAACCAACTTGACACTAAAAACTAAAGGCGGAGATGTGTATCTGACACTACCAAGTCCTTTAGAGACTTAGCATTTCGAGGGGTGATTAGATTACGATGAGTGATTATACGAAGTCGATTGATTTGGTTACACTTAAGTGCGGAAACTAAAATAACACAATTTCACAAAGAAAGAAAAATGATTGACTAAGGAAATCTCCGCTAACCCTATAATGCTCAAACAATGTCTCGGTTTATGTAGGTGGATTAAAGTCTGTTCACACAAGTTGATGTCCAAATCGTGACCTTGTGGATCACGATTGGTTTTGAACCCAAGTTTCTAGGTCATTTCGAACTCTAAACAACTTGAGCCCAACATTGAAGTATTTAGTGAACCAGAACCAAGACCTAAGCCATTTTGGGTTTACATCTTAGTCATATGTCACGCGAGTAAAGCAAACAAACGTACTATGTGATAAATGTGGAAGTTCCCTTTCTCAAATCTCTATTGGAGAATCTGAGAGAAAGTCTATATGATTCACCCAACTCGCACCTATTGGGTTACGAGTTAAGAGAATCTGCTATTAGCCATAATAACCTTTTGGATTTAATGTGTGCTTGACTAGAGCTCTACGAGTCTATTGAAACTCAAGGAGACTCTAGTCCTTGCTTAGTGCTAAGGTAACCAAGTCTTAAGGTAAACCTCTTGGAATATACCCTAGTCATGTTTACATGCTTATCTAGCCTTAAGTGAGTAGCTAATTCAATTAAGGACCATTTTTAGTCTCTTTAAACATACATTCACTTAGTTAGGGTCAACATATGCATATATGAAACTAACCATGAACCTCAAGCACAATAAACATCTACAAACACATAGTAAACTCATTCACAAACACATTTTCACGCAACATACACTAAAACTATAAATCATACATTATCCAAAGACATCATTTGTTCACATAGAACCCTAGCCTCTTAAATAAAACTACTCACTATTCATAATGAAATATAAGATTAGATACATGCTCCAAACAAGAAGAGTATAGAGATAACCAAGAGTCCCCTTTAACCAAAGCTCTACTAAATGACTCCAAGTCATCTAGTTCCACTTCTTCCTTCAAGCAAGCACCAAATCTTCAAGATGAGGTAAGGAAAACCCTTAGGATTCCAAGGAGCAAAGGGAAGAGGGATACTTCCCACTCCTTTGAACTTTAAAAGTTAAACCAAACCCTAGGAGGTGAGGATGAGATGAGGAACACCTAAAATAGGCTAAAATGATGGTATGATTGAAAAGAACCGACCCCGATTTAGTTTCTTAAACCAGCATCAACCCCCTTCTGAAAACATGAACTTTCAAAAATCATAAAATTTTTGGCAGAGTTACTCTATATCGCGTAGTTACCATTAACCTGCAGCGAAAAATACACACACTTCATCCTATGCCACAAAAGCCAAAGCGTAGGCACCAATCCCATCCGGATTTCTCAAAACATATCATAACGTAAAGTAATAAACAAAACTGTAGTTGTACAAAAATCCAGGAAAATTATGTGAAAATATAAACATAATAGTGCTCAGAGCGACCTCTAGTATATACATATATACACAACAGTAAGCCAAACTAGAAATCTACTTAGAAGGAAAAGTGGCTCGAATACTAAGCCTCTAACCTCGACGTGCGATACCTGAATCCAAACTGCAAACTGGGCATTGAAAACAAAGGGCCGAGGGAAAGACATATAAACTGTTAGAGTGAGTGGACGAAAATAAATGTTTTTCGCCGAATACATATATATGTTTATAAAACATATGTGAGTCTAAATGCATAAAAATCATATGGTACACGAGGGAGACTCTAACTCCTCACGCGTACAGAGCATGCATCGAAAATCCCGCGGGGTCACACACGAACACATCCGCGCTAGTACAGTCTGAATCACGGGATCCCTGATCCTCACGTGATTCCAACATGAAAGGCCTCGGATCAGGGTATCTACTCCCCCCCCGGTAAACATTCTCGGGGATCAGCCGAGATGCTAAGTGTATCGATACAACTACTACTGAGACTGTACTCTGTGTAAAACAAATCATAAAGGTTTCCATGCAAATGCATAAGCGTAATGTAAAAGCATACTCGTAATGAATAATTATAAAAGCATATTCGTAAATGCATAATCATAAAACACATGCTCGTATAATTCATAATCATAACTGCATGCTCATGCTCGTAAAACGTATATAAAAGACTCGCAACCAACAGTGAAAAGAAATGTCCACTCACAAACAAGCACAACGCAAAAACGCGTTAATCCCGTGATCCGGCGGAAGATCCCTCGCCAACCGTATGATCCCGATCTCCTGAATAATCACAAATACCATTGATCAAAATCACAATTCAAAACTCTGAACCACACCTCGGAAACCAACCATTTCCGAAAACATATAACTCGAATATCAACGAAATCGTCGAAAATCCCATAAATACTCTACTTATCCCTCAACACAAAATCCACCACCCAAATCAACTCAATAACCTCATGACTACGCTCGGGACGCGATTACGAGCAAAACGGTATAAAATTTTCCATAAATCTCAAAAGTCAACCTCGCCGAAGCTCCTCTGTTGACCGCTGCCGCAGCGTCAACGGTGACCAAATCCGGCGAAAATTTTCAAAACACATCTACTCTTCAAGCCCAACAACTTTTCCTTCTACACCAACCTCCAATTTGAAACACACTGGCCGGAATCGAGCTCAAAAGTTTCAAACTCCATGGATTACGGTGACCTATTCCGGCGAGCTTCAAACGGCCTCCAAACCTGAAATCTTTCCACCCAAAAACTTCTATGGGTTGATGGGAGCAAAAATCCCAACCCCATCGACCCCAAAAGTGGCCGGAAAAGCTCACCCGATTCCGACAAAATTCCTAAACTTCACCGAGTTGATTCTCCCTCAATACTCAACCAAAACAACTCAAACCAAGTTCAAAACAATAGAAAATCAGTTAATTTGCCTAAAAGAGGCAAAACTCAAGGCCAAAATGTGTCAATCGTCGGCCTTAACTGAAACTCTTCTTTTCTTTTACCTATAGAAATAAATTAACTGTAATCAAACTAAATAATAACTAATATATTTGCATGTAGTGATTCACAGCACACGTAACGAAAATCCACCATTCCACCCTGCTTAAAATTTAGATATAATTTGACAGAAAATTATCTACACTATTGACGCGTCCCCTAGCGCTCTCACATTGTTATGTTAAATGCTTACTTTCAGTAGTAGCTCCGTACTTATAAGTAAATACCCCTGGAATGCTTCTGTATTATTAAATCGGAATGAGCTACAACTTCGAAAAAGCGAACACTTTCCCGGAAGGTATGACACTTTGGTGTATATATAATTGTATATTAGCAGTATGCACGCGTATACGCGTTTGAGATTTTTATGTAGAGTAGTTTTTATGCATGTAATTTGTACATAGTGCAGTTATAGTTTATTTTTTTGCCATTAAACAGATCAATTGATAATTAAAGATAGATTAATTATTCAGGGGCAATTGTCGGGTTTTTAAAAATTTAACCATAAGTATTTTTTGCTTAATTAATTAAGATGCAGTTATAGTTTACTTTTTTGCCATTAAACAAATCAATTGATAATTAAAGATAGATTAATTATCCAGGGGCAATTGTCGGATTTTTAAAAATTTAACCATAAGTATTTTTTGCTTAATTAATTAAGATTAGTTATGTAATGACTAACATACATATTAGCCCTTCAGAAACCTGTTGAAGACATACATAAGAGCATCCGCGTCTGTTCGGGGAGTTTTATTAGCTTAGAAATTATTATTTGAGAAATTTCTATTATTATTTATCAAATAAAATGTTATATTTATAATTTTTGTGCAGCAGTACAACAAATAAAAATTTCTATTAATATTCATTAATTATAAAAACTTATTTTATTTAATTGTTAGTAATATTTTCATCTAATAACTAGCCGATAATAGTACATTATCGTCTAAATTATTGAACCAAAATTCTCATAAGATTTCCGACGAGTCATAATGTGACACGTGTCACTTTCATGTGACCTTATCGTCTAAATTATTGATGAAGATTTCTGGTAAGATTTTCGACCAGTCATTTTGTGACGTCACATCCACGTGTCGTTGTCGGCTAGATTATTGATGAAGATTTCCGGTAAGATTGACCAATCATTGTGCAACATGTGTCACATTCACATGTCGTTGTCGGCTAAATTAGAGAGATGAATATTTTCGATAAGATTTTCGACCAATGAGGATGTAACACGTGTATTCATCTTCTTATGTATATTTTGCTATAAAAGCATCATCTATGGCTCCTTGAAACCTTATAACATCTACAAGTCACTTGATATTCTACACCCGTAAACACATATCTTCAAACACTTCTTCACATTCCCTCTTCAGTAAGATGAATCATTTCGATTACGAAGTCTTCCAGGAAGAGGTGACAATAATGTCAGTAAGCTACCGCAATTGCTAATTCCTTCGTCACTGATACAGTCATGATAGCTGTAGCGTTTGACGATGAACCACCTCGCCGCCGCCGTCCAAACGAACCAAGACAGAGGGAAGCAAGGGGACGAATTGATATGCCATAATAATATCAAATAAAATGAACTTGACATTTTTTATTGCATAAACTCAAATAAAATTGAGAGGACCAATATAAATAAATCTTTACCTCATCTTGCAAATTTCTCTGGATTCCGGATTCCGGATTCCTTCTTGCGTATGTAAGTGCCGAACTCCATTGTGTCAAGTTTGGCTTCAACTTAACAAAACAGGAGATAAATGCCTTTTGGATCATAAACCCATCTCCCAATTTGGTTGGTAATCGACATAATTTTTTTCTCACAACTGGTCGACCTTTTGTTTGTTGCCTGAGATAGGATCCACGCTTTGACGACAATAAGATATGCACAATTGTACAATTTTCGGAAAGAAGTCAATTAGTAGACATCTTTTGCAAAACCAAAAATGGTTGAGAGAGAGTGCCGGGGGGGGGGGGTCCAGTTTTCTCTCTCTCCCAATTTCTAGCCATTCTGATTGAAATCAAACATATAATTGAAAAGCTAACCATTCTATTTGAATTAAGCCCGCCAGATTCAATTTTCCATTCAAAATGGACGGCCCAGATCCATAGATCCGTTGGAGAGTAACGAGTAGACAGCCCCGCCACGTGGTGGATTGAAAAAAAAAGCAACACGCCCTTGCATCACCCACGTGCGTGGGGTTTGCTAGAGGACACTTCCTCTCGCTCGATCGATTTCAGCACGCCGTCGAGGAATTCCTCGACGTCAACGTCCGGTCGCCAACCCTCCTCTGCACCGCTGCACGCTTCCATCTCCCCAGAATTCCTATTTGTAGCTGGGTCCTGCCAGAGGAATTTCGATTTGGCCAAAAATCCACCCCCAGTGCAGATGCTCTAAGTTGAATCTTGCAAACGCACCGAACATACGTGAGAGGTTTATCTCTATGAACCAAAGTACATTTGACTTCTGAAGGTGATTCACTGTGTCGACGGCAAACACAAATATCTGAATGACATGCCTTTAAAATTTTCTACGGCAAAAGAACTTTTAACTTTCACAACCTCACTTGCCTATAGAGACATACATGGCAATATATAGGCCCCTTCTTACAGCATCAAGCATCAGCAAGCATTCGGCCAAAAAATTTGTATGACCATGAGCATTATGTAACTTGCCTATAGAGACATACATGGCAATATATAGGCCCCTTCTTACAGCATCAAGCATCAGCAAGCATTCGGCCAAAAAATTTGTATGACCATGAGCATTATGTAACTTATAATCTATATTCTAGCTAGGGAAGCCGTCAACTATCACATGCCTTAAGACTTGTAATTCAGTATAGTTCTATCATAGATTACAGTAGCAACACATTACTCTCAAACTTTTAACCAAATCAGCAACTTCTTTAAGAGAATCATGTGGGCCCCCCTGGACACATAGCAGTATTCATAATTCAGCACCAGAAACCAAAATATAAGATGCAGATTCTGACTACCTAATACATGATATGTATGTCTCATATCAAACTAGGAAAATAATTTCTTTACCATATCAAGACAAAATATAAACTACTTTCTAATTTTGATTTCATAAATCTATTAAATGCAGCGGATAGCACTTCATTCAAAAGAAACTTACAGATATCAAATGTGGTGGATAGCATCTCCCATTTCTGTCAAGTAATCTGCTCGATCAGATTAAACTTTCCCTCTTCCCATTCTCCTATAGTATAAGTCTCCAGCTTGTTCCTCCGTCAAATTTGACCTGCGATTTCCAAGCTATAAGGTGCATAGACTATAGTCATTTTTCAAGGTAAGGAGACCTAGGAATGTGATAGTTCGAAATGGAAATTTGTACAGAAAAGTTGTGAGGGACATGGAAAGTGGCATTAGTTTCTGCCTTCTCTAATTAAAATCATAATACTTTCCTAACAAGATTTAAAAAACCACAGAACGGATCCCCTGCTAGATTTGTCATTGGTGGTGACAGGTATATGACACATGATTAATAAAGAAAAGATCACAAGTACAAGCACTTATGATTTGGGATTGCAACAATGGAAAACCAACACATCCTCACCTTTATACATACTACATAGTCGAGGCTCGGAATCATCTGTCATATCTTATATAATCGTTAACATGTGTGTACGCTGTTTCATTCAACTGGCAAAAGCATATAGTGACAATTAAAGGAAGGTCAGAAATTTAATCAGAACACACCTCTCTCAAAATTAGGATGGAATCCAATGCACTAAGAACTCCTACAAATTGGCCCTTATTAGAATCCCCGAGAGGAATCTCAGGTACTTGCTGCTGGAAAACAAAATTAGCAACCAACTATAGTCCAAGTATGAAAAGATACAACAGCCGAAAATCGTTTAAATTGCACAGAAACCCATGCAATTCTGGAAATATGGAGGAAGACAAGTTAAATCAAAAACTTGAGGACTTGAAAGCACATCTATGTAAGTTGTGCACAAGACATTCACCTCGTCACGTAGAATGTGGAATACTTCCTTCACAGGTTAAATCAAAAACTTGAGGACTTGAAAGCACATCTATGTAAGTTGTGCACAAGACATTCACCTCGTCACGTAGAATGTGGAATACTTCCTTCACAGGAACAGTGACATCCAAAGCTGGTAGCTGCAGTTAACAAGTGATTTTATAAAAAAGACATTACACTTTTAAAGAGGTCAGATACTAAAACAGGGTGACAACCGAACTAAAGAAGGGTAAATCTTTCAAACCTTGCCCGACTCAGGAAGCATTTCATAAGCAGTCTGTCTTATCACAGGCAACTCATTCTGTCTATACATTGAGACAATTTTCAAAGGCATCAGGACAACCCTATTCATTAGAGGCATCAAATGAAACTCACACTCATCACACATCAAAAGCAACAATTTATCAAAGACAACTCAATTTATCGAAAGCAACTAAGTTTTTCAAAGCATCAAAGGCAACTCAAAGACAACTCAATTTGTCGAAGGCAACCCAAATTTTTCAAGGCATCAAAGGCAACTCGGTTTGTCGAAGGAAACCCAATTTTTTAAAGGCATCAAAGGATACCGAATTTACAGAAGGCAACTCAGATTTTTAACGCGACTAATTTTTTCAACAGAAACCCGATTTAACAAAATCAACGCAGTCTTTTAAAGCCATCAATGGGAACTCGATCAATTTATCAAAGGTGTTGAGGAATCAAAAGGGCAACTCAGTTTTAAAGGCATCAAAGGCAACTCAATATATCAAAGGCACCTCAATTTTTCAAAGCCAATTAACCCGATTAAATGAAGGCAACACAGTCTTTTTTAAGGCATCAAAGGGAACTCAATCAATTTATCAATGGTATCAAGGAATCAAAGGCTACTTTCTTATCTGTCAAACACATTGAGGCAATGTTCAAAGGCATCGGGACAACCATAATTCATTAGAGGCATCAAACAAAACTCAGATTCATCACGCATCAAAAGCATCCGATTGATTTGGGAAAGGCAACAGTGAACCAAACTTATCAGAGGCATGGCAACAATCCAGATTCAAATACGGCATCAAAAGAAAGCATATTTATAACCCGAATAAGAATGAACAAAACCCAAAAGATATATCATCAAAGGCAA
Source organism: Geum urbanum (assembly GCA_946800695.1). Classification (NCBI taxonomy): domain Eukaryota; kingdom Viridiplantae; phylum Streptophyta; class Magnoliopsida; order Rosales; family Rosaceae; genus Geum; species Geum urbanum. Next base: position 36,426,845 of record OX327005.1, on the reverse strand, counting down.
CCAAAATTTTCGAAGGCATCAAAGGCAACTTGATTTCTCAAAGGCAACTCAATTTTCAAGACATCAAAGGCTACTCAATTTGTTGACACGGGGCAACCCAATTTTTCAAAGGAATCAAAGGCAACTCAATATATCATACGCAAGTATACTTTTCAAAGGAAACCAATTTAACGAAGGCAACACAGTCTTTCAAAGGCATCAAACGGAAATCGATCAAAGTATCATAGGTATTAAGGAATCAAAGCCTACTTTCTAATCACAGGCAACTGATTCTATCAAATGCATTGAGGCAATGTTCAAAGGCATCAGGACAACCCTAATTCATTAGAGGCATTAAAGGAACTCAGATTCATCACGCATCAAAAGCAACTGAGTTATGAAAGGCAACAAAAACCAAACTTATCAGAGGCATTGCAACAATCCAGATCATCGAAGGCATCAAGAGAAATCAGATTTATACCCAAAATCAGCAAGAATAAAACCCAAAAGAAAAATCATCGAAGGCTACCCAGTTTTTCAAAGGCATTAAAGGCAATTGATTTATCAAAGGCAACTCAGTTTCTCAACGCATCAAAGGCAACTCGGTTTGTCAAGGCAAACCAATTTTTCGAAGGCACCAAAGGCAACTCGATTTATCGAAGGCAACTCAATTTTTCAAGACATCAAATGCAACTCGGTGTGTCGAAGGCAACCCAATTTGTATTAAGGCATCAAAGGCAACTCAGTTTCTCAAGACATCAAAGACAACTCAGATTTTCAAGGCATCAAAGACAACTCAATTTCTCAAAGGCAACATGATTTATTTAAGGCAACTGAGTTTTTCAAAGGCACCGAAGGAAACTAGATCAATTTATTGAATGTATCAAGGATACCGAATTTATCAACAACAGTGAAAAAATCCAGACCCATCTATCAAAGAATCAAAGGCAACTCAATCAGTAGAAAGGCATCAAAGGCATGGAAAATGCCAGATTCATCAAAGAGGATACCACAATTCTCAAAGGCATCGTAACAATTGAGATTCATCCATAGCAACCACATTTATCAAAAGGCATTGACGCAACAAATTTATCAACCTGATTTTTCAAAGCCTTTAAGGTATCAAAAGAAACCTGAATTCTAAAAGGCATCACATGCTACCTGATCATAGGCATTATAAGCAACCAGATTTGTCAAAGCCTCAAAGCCATTATAGGCAACCTGATAAATAAAAAGTATTTCAGGCCACACAAAATATAAAATGCAGCAAAGGCAATCCGAAAGATCAAAGGCACTAAATGCAGCCATATTCATCAATGGCATGAACGGAAACCAGATTCATCAAAGCATCAAGGGACAAAGCCAGCACGATTATATCATAGACATCAAAGGAAACCTGATTTGTCAAAGTCTTAAAGGCATCAAAGGAAACCCGAATAGCATCACATGTTATCCAATCATCAGAATCAAAAGCAACCTAATATATCAAAGGCATTGAAGGCCACCCACATTATAAAAGGCAACAAAGACAACCTGATTTTTCAAAGCCTCAAAGGCATCAAAGGCAACCCAAATTATAAAAGGCATCACATGCTACCCGATTATAAGCATCATAGGCAACCTGATTTGTCAAAGCCTCAAAGGCATTATAGGCAACCTGATATGTCAAAGGAATCACAGGCCACCCGAATTATAAAAGGCAGCATGGGCAACCTGATTTGTCAAAGTCTCAAAGGCATTATAGGTATGTCAAAGACATCACAGTGCACCCGAATTATAAAAGGCAGCATAGCCAACCTGATTTTTCAAAGCCTCAAAGGCCTCAAAGACAACCTGGATTATAAAAGGCAGCATATCCTACCTGATCATAGGCATCATAAGCAACCTGATTTGTCAAAGCCTCAAAGGCATTATAGGCAACCTGATATGTCAAAGGCATCACAGCCCACCCGAATTATAAAAGGCAGCATAGGCTACCTGATATTTCAAAGCCTCAAAAGCATCAAAGACGACAACCTGGATTATAAAAGGCAGCACATCCTACCTGATCATAGGCATCATAAGCAACCTGATTTGTCAAAGCCTCAAGGCATTATAGGCAACCTTATCTATTATAAGCTACCATGCTGAACGAAAAGTTCATTCTAATTTATATCCAAGTGTTTAGCTTTTGCCAATACAATCTCGTACAGTTAATCTGCTTTACCCAATATGCAGATGATTGAATTTCAAGGAACCAAAATATTCAAAAGCCAATATAGAAGACAACAATCATATCTAATAGCCAAAACTCATCAGTACCACAAAACAAACAGACGTTCGTTTTGTTCAGAACAATTGAAGACTTGAAAAAAAAAGGATTACGAGAGATACCGTTGTAGAAGTTGATAGCTTTGAGTCCAAACCATGTATGAGTTTCCTGATCCACTTCCATAATCCGACATCGATCGCTCTTCCATCTGAACATCGTTTCACTGTTTCCGGGATCAAAAGATACCGAATTCAAGAATCGAAAATCGAAAATCGTTAATCAAAATTGTACTGATTTTGATGAAGATGGATGAAAATGGCATTTTGAAAACAAAACAAAACGAAATATGAATTTGCTTCTGCGTACCTCGGAATCAGAGAGAAGAAATAGAGAGAGTAGAGTGGAGCAAAGCGCAGTCAGCGACGGAACCATTGGCGGCAGAGAAGAGAAGAGAGATTTTAGTTTGAAAACTTGGAGACGAGAGAGAGAGAGAGAGAGAGAGAGAGAGAGAGGCTCGATCGAATTCGAATGCCATTCTCAACAAACCCTAATTTGGCTCGCCAAACAAGCAATCGAAGAGAGAAAAGAGCCGTTGTGGCGGTGGTGTTTCTCTCTCTTTGAATTTTGAAATCGGTAATCTCTCTCTCTCTCTCTCTCTCTCTCTCTCCCTCTCTCTTCCTCTGCCGTTGTGTTGTCTTGTGTTGTGGAGAATAAACTGCTTTGCTGATTTTTCTCTAAAACTCACCAGATTTTGTAATTTTGAACCTCAGTAAATCGGTAATTCCTTCAATTCCTCAGTTAATCTTCCTCTTCCACTCTATCATCTGACACGTGCACATTCCTGGATGAAATTTGCTCACCAACGTTGGTGAGGAAAATCAGTGCATCTCCGGCTAATGACACGTGCTCACCAACGTTGGTGAGGAAAAAAATCCCAGAATTATGAAGATGACAATACGGAGAAATTGAATTCCGACAATGGCATCCGGCCGGCCAGGTGTGAAGGAGAGAGAGAATAACCCATAAAAAATTATGGGTGAGTGGAACCCGTGTCAACGGCTGGAGAGGTGGTTACTGATTTTCCCACCAACATTGGTGAGCAAATTTCATCCCGTACATTCCACTCACTTGTATAAATTTTTTAAAAAAAAAAACAATTAACAGGTACAAATAAACGCAATGAAATGAGAACATAAAGTTCAGAAAATTAAAGTGTCTTTTTGTTCTCTTGGATTGACAATGTGCAACGATTTTTGAGATTTTATTTTTTTACAAACAACCTGATACAAGAAAATCTGGTCCTTTAGTTCTCTAAAACCCTAAGAGTGCCGTCAAACCTAGCTTTGCAGCGCAGCACCTCATGGCCCTCTCTAATGGTGCATCCCGAAGAATCTCTGTTGCCTTTGTAGTCACGGAGTGACGCAAGACTTTGTTTAGCGTCAATGACGCTAAAAATTTCAAGCATTATGTCGTTGGACAGTTGTTGGAAGCAAAGAAAGATATTAGTCCTAAGGCCTTCATGGGCACTATCACTAGGGTGTGGGACTTGAAGAAGAGGCTATCGATCCGCCATCATGAAAGTCGGATTGTTTTCTCCTTTGAAGTGGAAGTCGAGAGGGATCAGATCTTGAAGGAAGGGTCGTGGTTCTACGGCAAATCCAACCTTATTTTGAACGTGTATGATGACGTGGGAGACATCGAAGATGTTGTGCTGAATCGGATTCCAATGTGGGTCGAAGTGATGGGGCTGCCACCACGATTGCATACGGTAACTACCGTCAGATACATTGCAACAACTCTACGGGGAGATAATACGGCTTGATGAGCCTGGAATAAGGAGCAGCAAACGAATGCGTGCCCGGATCTAGCATGACATGAACAAGCCAGTGAAGCAAGCCTTTCCACCGGAGGTTTTTGACTTTGACGGAGTTGTGACATCGGTGAAATTTCGATATGACCGCCTATGTGGCTACTGCCAAACCTGTGGCATCTTTGAGCATGTTATTTGCTGCGACCCTCCAGACATGACGGCGATAGAGGAAGCCAAGGCAACACTTCATATTCCCACCCTGAGAGTGAAGAACAGGATCAGTGTTGGTGCAGTCCATGAGGCTCTTGGTCAAGTGGGGCTTCCTCGTCAAACCGGGACTCCTAGCTTAACTAGGAATCCTGCTTCCTCAATATTTTCGGCAAGCTCTACTGGGCTGTCTTTGGTGGCTCTAGGTTTCACGGTATCCTTCCTGGGTATCTCTGCCATAAGCTAGTTCGACAACTGGGAGCCTTCTCCTTTAAGTCACCAGAGATCTCTATTCCAGGAGTTAGATTTGCTAATGAATCAAGGCCAGAAGTTGGTAATAAGAGGAAGAATCATGATACTTCTTATCCAAATTCAAGTAGGTTAGTGAAGGTTTATCAATGACAGGTTTGAGTTCCATTACCTAGTCTGCCACAAGAGAGTGAACTCCTCTATCAAGCCCTTACTACTTCATTAACTGATGAGTTTGGTCAAGTGCGGGCATCTCCTTCGAAGCGCAAGAGGGGTCAGCACTTAGGTTCTAAAAATAAACCTAAGGATGAGTCGTAAGTTGTGGTGGCAGTGGTGACTGGATCACCAAAAGTGCGCAAGAAGAGGATTAGAGGCAGATGCCTAGCTATGGAGGAGCCCGAGGCTTCAGAACTTGTGGAACCATGAATGGAATCATCCCTTGGAAGCGAGGGGAATGGTGCCATGGTGGTGGTGGAAGTGCAGGACCCTGGAGCCTCTTAGGCTTAGGGTTTTGAGTAAGTATAGGCAAGCATTACCTTGGTTTATCCGTTTTAGTGCTTGCCTTGTTCACGCGTGACATGGTCTCAGTTACTTTGGTTTTTTCTTTGATTACAATGTTATTTAGTTATTGTAGAATTTTCTCTAGAATAGCTTAGCAATAATCTTTTCTCATGTACCCTTAAGGTGTCTACTATGTAACGTTGTATACTACTTGATTAATAAAATTACCTCACGTCTTTACCATCAAAAAAAAGGAAAGAAAAAAAAACCTGGTTCCAAATTAGTTCATGTATATAAGAAAATCAATGCTTTAACACATAACTTAGCTCGAGTAGGAGTAGTGAGTAGTCAAAATGTTATTTGGCAAGATAAATAGGATTCAAAGTCATGTGACTAAAAGTTGTACTCTCTAATTGTTTCATCAATTTAGTGATGCTCGTCTTACCCTCAGGAAAAAAAAAACCTGGTGAGAAATGAAAAATGCATTGCCAGACGCCAGAAAATGAGTGCAGACGGAAAAAGAGAGGAAACCTACATGAGCTATCTATTTCAATTTCTATCCATACAGACTTAAGATAAATGAATAGTTGATGAGACACACAACACAGGGTAAGCACTACGCTATGCTCTAGTTCTTGTAATGTTTCTTGTACTCTTGCTTGTAATCTGGTGTGTCCCGAAGACCAAGTTTGGAGAGGACAAGGCAGTAAGAGTCCCAGTCAGTTTTTCGTAGATACTTCAGTAACTTCTTCCTTTGCTGCACCATTGCTTGAAGACCCTTAAGTGAATGCTTGTCCTGCACAGTAGATAAAGTTATTATCAGAGACAAAAACTTCTTGCTGCATTATATACTTGATACATTATCTGAACTATGAATAAAAAATTTGAAGGAAACTAATGATATTCACCTTTTTGTGTAAAACCGAAGATAGATGTTTGATCTTAGTTGTGAGCTGTGCCACTGCATGGCAAAGAAGATGGGGTAAGCAAACCATCACAAGTCAAAGAAGATGCATCAGTATACCCACCCAAGTGCAACAACTAATTACTCATTGTGTTTCCCAGCCCAGGAAACAGGCAAGAAAACGAAATCCATAATTAGTAATATTCTTTGTGGGGATCCAAATTTGTATATAGACCACCCCCTTCAATTTCGTAACAAAAAATTTATAATTTATTCTCAAGCTCTATAAAGAAAGAGTACGACACAGGTATTTCACTTATTTAGCAATACACCACATTTTCCTTTCCAGATAGGATCACAAGAGGGCTAGACTAGTTACATGAACCATAGCTTAACATAGCAACTTTTTATGTCAGTTCTCCTTCCAGAACGTCCTACAAGCTAAAAGCACATCAATGTTGTAGCTGTTGCCTAGATTATGAGCTATTTCTAACCATACGGTGCATACTAAACATAAACTTTCCAACTTGCCTAAATCAGTGTTGTGTATGTTTTAAGCAAGCTTTAAAACAAAAGAAAGAACAAACTCAATAGAGACACAGCATGAAACCCTACAGTCTAAGGATGTTGTGAAACCCACAAGAGCGTCAACGGAGGCTCCGGTGTTCAAAACAAACAAGAAAGAGGGGTACACCAGCTTGTAGTTCTTGAAGACTAACTAGGAACATATCTCAAAATATCAAACGTTTCTTTCCCTCCATATACACAAGATAAAAACTCATATGAAAGCTAAATTGATTGCAAGCAGTGATACACTAGACTTGGAGTCCGCGGGCTAGTCGCGGATGATCGAAGTTGTAAAATATAAACAAAGGGCGATACCGGAAGTGGAAGGAGAGGAACCTAAGAAGGGTCGTGGCAGAGTAGATCTCCAAATCCGACAAAACACAAAAAAAATTTATTATTATTATTATTATTATTATTATTATTATTATTATTTGACAAAGGGCGATACCGGAAGTGGAAGGAGAGGAACCTAAGAAGGGTCGCGGCAGAGTAGATCTCCAAATCCGACAAAACACAAAAAAAAAATTTTATTATTATTATTATTATTATTATTTGACAAAGGGCGATACCGGAAGTGGAAGGAGAGGAACCTAAGAAGGGTCGCGGCAGAGTAGATCTCCAAATCCGACAAAACACAAAAAAAATTTATTATTATTATTATTATTATTTGATAGGGAAAAAATAATAATTATAAAGCAAGGGACACCAAAAGGACCAAAAAAAATCACAAAAGAAAGAAGAATTACAAACTTGACACTCTTACGAACAGTGTGTGGTGTTTGTTATATAGTAAATATACAAAATATGTACAGAATAACGAAAGGAGAATTCTTTCATAACTAGAAAAAGGTGGTGTGATTTACAAATAATCAACACATACCTTGAACTCGTGCAGACCCACAATCTGACTCTGACATTTTAAATTCATCTCTAACTTTGGCAAGCTCAATTTTCAGCTTTTCAGCAGAAGACATGTTATCTGGATGGAAATACTGCATCAACAAATCATGTAATGCAAACATTAAGCACCAAACTGATTGAGACAGGAAACAATGAACGTGGAATGACCTAATAATATATACTGGCAGCAAACTTGAACCTCAACAGAATAATCTAATTGCTGTAGAAAGAGATGACCCTCATGGTAGTATTTAGGTCACTGTGGATGACGAATATAAAAGGATTACAAGATCATGAAATTTGATCAGCCAATCAAAACCCGAGTAAAACAGAAAACTCATTCCAAATCCTTTTACAAAATCATCCAAAGAATCACATTATTAGAGTACATGAATCATTAGGCCACACTTAGAACACCATCATCTCCCTTTTGACGAATCCAGTCTCATAATATCATGAACCATTGCATCACACAGAGACGAATTGTTTATCAAAGGAAATGGCTCATTAATATTGGAAGCATCTTAGTTGTTATCAAACTTATAATTTAAAAGGAAGATCTAGACTCACCTTTTCAACCAAGGCTTGCTTGGGAGGTTTGAGCATATAATCAGGAGTTTGACCTATATCCGACAAGAGATTAATCTTCTGCACTGAAAAAAAAAATCAACTGATTAGTTCAAACAAGGACCAATGAAACGGAATGTTCCTACAACTACAAGTGATTGATTGCTCACTGGAAATTTTCCTAGGATCGTCCTTCAAACTTTTGAGGGTTTCCCGCAAAGACGGGAAGGAAACCCCGAAATTGGATTGACTCTGTTCCATCTCCCTGAGCTTGGCAAGCCTCTCATTCAACTCCGCCAGCGTGAAGCCCTTCTTAGCCTCCTGGGACTCCGGAGGCGGTCTCAGCTTCCTTAGCTTCTCCCCCAATTCTGCGTGGCTATAAACCCTGACATACTCCGTACTCAAACTCGAGCTATTCGATTTATCCTGCTCCTCCTTCCCGAACAACGACGGCAGCTGGTTCCGGAAACCGGGCACGTCACCGGGGGGCTTCGTCTGTAAGCTGTTCTTGAACTTGGCCAAAGACAAGCCGGCGGCCCCGCCCTTCCCGAATTCGATCTTGCCGCTGGCGTTGTTGTTGACGTTTTTGTTGATGAGCTCCTGGAAAGAGACCGGCGAGCGATTCTGATTCTGATTCGGATTCGGGCCGAGGGAGCGCATGCGGTACTGGGAGAGGTTTCTGCGGATTTCGTTCAAAGAATCCGCTTTGGAAATCCTGGAATCGGAGCCGGTTTGTTGTGGTGGCTGTGTTGTATAGGAGGGTTTGAAATCGTCGTCGTTGGAGGAAGTGGAAAAGAGACGATGAATCAGAGACGGGTTTGACATTAGGGTTCGCTGTTGTGTGCTTCTCAGCTGCACCAGAGTCATCATCATTTTTGGCTCCTCACCTCACTCACTCACTAAAAATGACACAAAAGAAACTAAAAAGACTCGAGGGAGGGTTTTAGGGGAAGAATGACGACATTTTGGGTCGGATCGGGTTGAATTTGTAAGTGAGAAAATTGTTAAAATAATCACACAAGTATGATATGTTTTAAATTTTGTTCACATATATGATAAATATAACTTTATTCACTATTAAACTACGCCTTTAATCACTTTGATTACTCCGAATGCTGGGAGGGGGTTGTCAAAATCCGTCTAAAGAGCAAGGGATATCAAGGAAAGGATCATTCCCGAGCGTTTTGGGAGATGATCTTCGAACGCTCTGTTAACCTGTAAAATAAACGGATTAGAATTAAAGGGGTTGAGATGGGATTGACCCGTCTTCAACGCTCTGATGCTTAAGTCAGTACGGTGTATGACAAAAAGTAAAATGGAATTAGGGAACAGTGAATTGATTACCTTTGTCTCGGAGTGTGTGTCATCCTAATATGGGCATGTGATATTGACAACACACGGTGGTCCTCAATGTGGGACTAATGCAAGCATACTATATTTGTGCAAGAGAGGTACGCTAGTCATTTGGGTCATCTGTTCCGTACACTGAGCACGTGACACGCACGATGCCCAGGCACGTGGGGCATATGGCCTGGATGCAAGTTGACAAGTTTGCCCTTGTTTCCCTCATGTGCCATCTTTTGGCTGTTTTTGGATATTGTTTAGCCATTTTTGGTGCTAAGTAAGGAAAACTTTTGGGTTTAGGACATTGCGTACTAACAAGTCCCCGAGTCAAGGGTAATAGACCTTAGTTGGGGAGTTGACAAGACCCAAGACCCAAGACCCAGGAAAGTGTTCTTACTTGGCATCGTTCCGTTGGGACGATGCGGCGTATTCCAGAGTCCCCTCAACTTTCCAACCAAAGATGAGTCCCTTGAATCGCCTATGTCCATCGTCCAACCCTGGGCCGCTGCCCGTTATGGAGATGAGCCGGGATACAGAGGCATGGGGAGTCGTGCGGGGGATGCTCCCCAGAGTGTTCGATCTAGCAATGTAATGAACTCTGTTTGTTTGAACGATTCGCATGTTGCAATAACACTCGTTGGGGTCGGTTGAGACCACCTGACGGGATTGAGTTGAATCAAGGCTTTTTCCGGTCCGAGGGGAGGTTAAGTCCCCAGGTAGCCAATGCCACTTGGGTCAGGCATCCGCATTAGGGGACACTTTTAGGAGGATCAATCGCTAGGGAGGCCTGTATATTGGGATGACGTGTGAAATGCTGCATGCATCACGGTCGCTTCTCGCCTCCTGACGATTAATAAGTTAGAGTTTTTTTGGGCCTTAGAGGAGTTTAAGTCTCCAGGTAGCCAATTCCACTAGCTTGAAGACCCAGTCAGGGAACGTCGCGTTCAGGGTAATCAGCCACTGAAGGAGTCCGTAATGTTTGATTGTTGTATGTGAGTCAACGCGTTTGAAATGGTCCAGAACGAGCGTTTGTGTTAAGACCGTTCAAACGTAATCTGTTTTAAGGGGTAAAGAAGTGTTCAGTCCTTGGCGTGTTGAAAGGGCATGACGTTTGAGGGTCGTACACTGGTGAGTTATGGAGCTAACACGTGGGGGTAACCGTTGGGTAACCCACTGCATGCGTGACACCTGTCAATTGACATGGGGCTCGAAGAGTTAAGGGGTAGGTGCGGTATACGTGCCACGCTGGCGTTATAACTGCGGTTCGTGAAGAGACGTTTTGAGTTTGAATTTTGAAACGACGTGGGACACATGTTCCAAATCAACGGTGGGTGGGGTAAAATAATGGACGACTGGGATGACCAAGGGTTTTCCATGTCGTCACTGTAAATAGCCCTTTTTATCTGTCAGGAGTCTCATTTGGCATTTCAGAGCCTTTTTGACTGCGCTCAGAGAGAATTTCACAGAGAAGAAGAGGGCTCACCGCGTTCAAGGATCTGTTCGAAAGTTTTGATCTTTCTTCAAAGGTGAGGATTTCGATTCTCTTTGTCACTTTGCTTTGCTTTGCTTTACCTTGCTTTAATTTTGAATATGGGTTCATGATAGTTGTTTTTGCTTCTAGTTCGTTAGATGGTCCTGGGTTTTTGTTGTTGTTGGTTGTTTTGAATACATGTGTTTTGTGTTGATGTAGTAGTATTTGAGATGACCTTTACTCCTGGGTGTTGAATGATGAGTCTGCGATTTTTGAGTAGAATAGTTTGTTGTTTTGAACTGTGACCTCGTCTGGTGTGAGCGTTCGATAGGTTTGTGGTACTCAACGCGCTCTGGTTTTGATTTGTATTTACTTTGATAGGTCGTTCGTGCTGATACCATGAATCTATCATCGCCCATCTAAGTTTTAAGTGAGGAGTCATATAGGATAGTGAACAGGAGACGGAGGCATTCTAGGAAACACGTGTCGATGAGTGATTTGAGCCGAGCGTTGGGCATTAAGATGAGTTCATTTAGTGTTAGTCAAACGTCTTCATCCTCGTCGTCTAGCGCTCAGTCTAGTCTCATACCGTTGAGCCCCGAGCCGCTCAGCGTTATATATCCTGATGACGCTTAACCCCTGTTATTACCTGCAACACCAGCAATGGCGTCCACAAGCAAGAGCAACAGGGTTGAGGCAGCAGGCAATGGCGACGGAGTGGAGCGTCTGCATCCACGTCTTTTGGGAAGGAGGAAGAAAGAACTCTGCAAGTGAAAGGACTCGACCCCGATTTAGCTGCCTAAACCGGAATCAAACCCCTTCTAAAAACGTGACCTTTCAAAAAACCATTTTGACAGAGTTTACTCTATAATGCGTGATACCATATAACCTGCAGCAGAAAACACACTTCTCCATATATCCACAAAAGTCAAACCGTGGGCGCCATATCCCATCCGGATTTCTCAAAAACATAACGTAATGCATAAAAGAAATCATATCTGATACATAAATTCGGACAAACATTTGAAAAGACAACTCATATTCAGAGTGACCTCTATATACATATATACAAATAGTAGGCCAAACTAGAAATCTACTAGAAAAGAAAGGTAACTCGAATTATACGCCTCCAACCACGACGTGCGACAACAGAACTCAAACTGCAAACTAGGCAAAGGAAACCGAAAAGCCCAGGGAAAGACAATTAAAATCGTTAGAGTGAGTGGACGAAAATAAAATGTCTTTCACCATATATATATATATATACATGCTCATAACAACAAATGCGAGTCAATGTATATAAAAATCAGGATCAGGTACGTATTCCCTGATCAACATGCATGCATCGTAAAACCGCGGGGTCTCTCATAGACTCCTCTGCAATAGTACAGTCTAATCACGGGATCCCAGATCCACACGTGATTATAAGTCAAAAAGACCTCGGGTCAGGATATCTGTCCCCTCTGGAGCGTACTCGGGGATCAGGTGAGAAGCCATGTGTATCGATACAACCACTACTGAGACTGTACTCTGTGTAAATCAAAGCATTATTGTTTCCATGCAAATGCATAATCGTAAAATGCATAATCATAAATGCATAACGTAAATGCATAATCATAAATGCATACTCGTAAAATGCATAAATCAAGACTCGCAAATCAACTGTGAAAATAAAATGTCCACTCACAGTACGAAGCTAACACTGAGGTCCGGCGGAAGATCCATCGCCAAACACTCGATAACGATTACCTGAATAATAGGGATACGATCAATAAATACTGACTTTCAATATACAGAGCAAATACGTCAAGAACCTCGCATTCTCAAAAATCGTATCGCTCAAAATATCGACGAGGATAACAAAATTCCCAAAATATACCCAAACACCCCTCGTCCCAAAATAAAATACTCAACTCGACCCAAAAACCTCACCATTGCGTTCGGCACGCAAAAACGAGCGAAACGACATAAAACTTTGTCGAAAATCCACATCGCCGGAGCTCCGCCGCTCACGGCGGCAGGCGGCGTGTGGGGCCGCCGCCACCAGCCGCTGGAATTCCATCTGGCCCAGAAATGTTCAACCTATACATGGATTTGAAGATTTCAACATTTCCAACAACTTTGTAGTTCAATGCTAAGCCCAATTTTAACCGGAAAAGGTCCAAAACTCACCGTGAAGTTCGAAAACCTCGCCGGAATCATTTCCTCCGATCGGCCACCACCGGCCACGGCAAGGGTTGAGACCACTTGTGATAGACTCACCATCTCAATGGCTACAAAACCCCCAACAAGTTAACCCACATCGCCGCTATCTCCACCACCTCCGTCGTCGGCGAAATTCGCCGGAAAACTCCCATCTTCACCGTGTTGTTTCTTCCTCCTCCGGCCACCAACGGGGATGATCCACCTATCAAACTGAAGATGAGCTAAAGTCCAACAACTTTCATCAAGGACTCACGAACAAAGGATGCCGGAATAGAGCACACCGCCGGCGAGAAAATTTCAGCCAAAATGGGTCAATTTGACCCACGGTCAACTCGGTTAAAGGGACAGAAATCCCAAAATGGAAACTTTCCCAATTTGTCTCATATTTATACCGTATATATATCCATACACATACAATTCAAATCAACGGTTACGGTTCAATCTGATCAAGATCGGACGGTCACGATTAAATCAACAACAAAAATAACACTTTTATATATATTCACCAACCGACTTCAAAACTCAATAAAATATTGCTCGCTTATCCAAAAAAATTCCTCAAAAATTCCCACGATCTCGAAATTAAATACTCTATAATTCTCGTGAAGGAAGTCAACACAAATTCTCGCCTGATGAAGAAGTCGTTAACAAACCCAATTACGCGATTAATCTGTGATAATTCAATTATGTATTGATTAATACGTAGATTTTAGTTCGGATTGTCACAGCTAGTGTTCAAAATAAGAGCCATGCTGAGGTATTTTAATAATGGTGAGCCTGTCCAGGAGCCGGCAGCATCTTGTTCCGCAAAAGAATGCGAAGGTTTCTACGCGAAGTATAATGTGCCGCATTCCGTTATATTGAGGCCATTAGGCCCTGGGGAAACGTTCACCGACCAGCCTGAGGGCTTCATCTGTGCGTACGAGTGGCAAATCAAGAACGAGATTAACCTGCCATTGCATCCTTTCTTCCAGTTCATACTTTCACACTGGAGGTGTCCCTGGGCCAGTGCAGGCCCATAATGACCAGGGTCTTAACTGCCCTGTACAATGCCTCCAAATTGTCACATCTGGGCTGTCCTACGATGGCAGAAATTGGCTGGTTCTGTAAGCCTATGGATGCCAGTCGGGATTTCGATTATGGGATGATTACCCTAGCAGCAAAGGAGAAGAAGAAATGGTGGTTCCAGAAGATGTAATCCTCGGCCGACGTTTGGCATAGGAAATTGGGAATTTGGCACTCGACGGGGCATGGAGGATTATTCCCGTGTTCCCGCGGCGTTCCAACAATTAGGTCAATACGAGATGTCTATTATTTTTGCTTTGCTCTTTTTTTGTTGTTACGTTGAGCGTGTTGACCATTTTGGTTTGTGTGTTTTGCAGTTAAGTATTACTATCCATCGTGTGAGGCCAAGCTCCGTCGACTGAAGCGAGTTTTGCATTATTGGGACCATACAGACGCCTGCCATGATTACTGGGCATTGCGGCATCCTGATATCCTCGACCGAACAAGAAATTTTCACCGTCCTGGTATGTATTTGAATTTGTTTGTATTTGCAATCATTTTAGGTTTATAATAGGTGGTCAGCTGATCGAGATGCGGTGCTCTCGTTTCTTTACAGTCAAGGGGGCTGCTAATATTGAGGACGCCATGTTGAAGGCGAAACTGGGTGGGCTGTTAAACAGAGTGATTCTCCAGGGCTCTAACATAGCCAAGCTAGTGGAAAGACCAGACGGTAAGCTGTCCAGGGGTCCAGAGGAAAGATGGGTAGACCACCCATCCTCGGCGAAATTGAACGACCAAAAACTGGTCATAGAGACCAAGGTTGCCACTAAATAGCCCAACGTCGCCGATCGTCTCGTCCAGACTGAATGCATTTGGCTGGAACGGGATTCTGGGAAGGGAAAGAAGATGGAGAAGAAGAGGAAAGTGAGACGACACGTGGATGCTCATCCCTCCAAAAAAGCTGCTACATCCCCAAGAACGGGGTTTGATCTGTCCCCACCATCTAGTGGGACGCAAGTTGAAGGATCCCTTCGCCGTTCACCAATATTGCAAAAGTGGATGCCTTGTGAGGTGATTGCTTCCACCCTGAACTTGAGTGAATCAGATTCAGAGTTGGACGCCTAGTTGTCTGGAGCCTCTCCTCATGACGAGGGCACTCACTTTCCTCTGCACAATAGCAGTGGTCGGTCCTTGCATAGGAATGAACATGGTTCACCTTCTCCGTACTCTTGACCCCCTAGGAACGTGGTTCTCCAACCAAACAGGGTTCCCAATGCAGCCTCGTAGGAGTTGGCCAATATAACAACCACACAAACACCCAATCTTGGAATGGGACGTCTTGATGTCGGTGTTCAGGGTGCTCAAGTAGACCTGGATGTTGTTGAAGTCTTGGTTGATCGATTTCTGGCATTTGGGAGGAGATCTGTGACTCTTTAAGGTAACCCAGATACAGCGAAGGCGGTCTTTAGATTTGGGACGAGTCAGGGCCCGATCACGTCTGATGGTGGACGCGTTCCGTCTGGCAAGTGATATGCACCTACTTTTTCTTATGGATAGGGTGGAGGATGGGCTAGATAACCTGGACGTGGCCCGCAAATGGATCAAACAATTTAAGGGAGAGCTAAAGAAGAAGGAGAGTGCCTTGGTGACTTCCAACAATAGTTTGGCCAAATGTGCTAAAAAATAATAATAATTAGGTGTTTTTTTCAATTTCAGCATTCTTTCGTAAGGATCCAATTCGAATTCGAAGTTAAAAATTTTAAGAAACTCATTTTCTTCCAATTTAAGTAGATTCAAAATTAATAAAATAAAAGGAGTGATAAATATAAAAATAAGGGCCTCCGTTCGTAAAATTTGTGAACAATTGTCAAGATTGAAGGCGAGCACCGGCAGAGGATTGACAATCTGGTCAAAGTGTCAGAGGAGTTGACCTCTACCAAGGTCGAGCTCCAGAATAGGGTGGACGAGTGGGCTAGACACCACTCGGGCGGAGAGGGATTATGTGGAAGATCTTTGCGCCCAAGAGGCAAAGAAGGTGGAGGAGCTGCAAAACGAGGTTGGGGTTCTACGAGAGCAGTTGGAAGGAGCTCGCCAGTAACTAAGTGAAGGGCAAACAAAATGGATTTGTTGAAGGTACTGGGTTGTCTGACTCTTGACTAGAACACCATCGATATAGACTTCTACCACCGTATCGTTCACATCCTAGAAGATGTAGTTCATGAAGCGCTGGTATGCAGATCCAGCGTTCTTGAGACCGAACGAGATGACCATATAGCAATAGAGTCATTTGTCTGTGGTGAAGGTGGTTGCTTCCTGGTCGTCCGGGTGCATGAATATCTGGTTGTAGCCAAAATAGACGTCCAACATTGAGAGAAGCTCGTATCTTGCTGTGGTGTCCACCAGTTGGTCAATATGAGGGAGTGGGAAGCTGTCCTTGGGTCATGCCTTGTTCAGGTTTGTGTAGTCGATGCACATCCTCAAACTACCATTGCTCTTTGGCACCATAACCACGTTCGAGATCTACTTGGGGCAGTGAACGGGACCGATAAAATTGATCTTCAGCAACCGTTCAACTTTCGCATGCCTGGGGGCATAACACTCAGCATTGTATACGCGTCTATTTTTCTTTACGAGCCTGGTGTTAGGAGTAATACTTAATTTGTGAGAATTTAAGTTGGTAGATATACCTGGCATGTCGTCGTACGACCAAGCGAAAAATTTCTGGTATTCCTTGAGAAGCTGGAGCAATTCATCCTTAACGATAGGATCCAAATGTGCACCTATACAGACTTTACGGTTTGGGTGGACGGGGTCTAACTCAACCTTAATAAGGGAATCCCCTGTAGCCACTGGATGGAAGGCGTTCACAACGTCCCTAGGATCATCAGGCTATTCTGCTTGGATTTCTCCAGTGCCCTCATTGGTTATCTTCGTGACTTCCTGTCTTCCTGTCGTACGACTAGTCCTGTCTTGGGATCAATAAAGTGTTCAACAAAATCATAATCCTGTACCGATCATGTGCCAAAGTCAGTAGGAAATTGCATATATAACATATGTCTAGCAATGATAGCCTTAAGCTTTTTTATGGCCGGTCGGCTGAGTATGATATTATAGGAAGAATATAGATAAACCAAAATGAAATAAGTATGGATTTCCTTTGGTGAGTGCTCGTCGCGCCAAGGCATTAACACATGTAACCATTACCCATTGGAAAGACTACGTCACCAGAGAAGCTCATTTGTGATTCATTATCCTAGGTCAATTTATGCTTTGGATGCTTCAACTGCTTATAGACTTCGAAGAACATCATGTTTGTGGCTGAGCCCAGGTCGATAAGGATGTGACCGACCTTGCATCTATTAACGAGAGCATCGATGAAGAATGAGGCTTCTGTGGGTAGGACACCCAGTTCGTTTGCCTCAGAGAACGTGATGGGAACCCATGAACGACATGGGGCCTTGGGTCCTAAACCTGATGCAACTGAGAAAATCTCTCGAGGGGGTGCGTCCGCTTTACGCTTACCTTCATATATGGTGTTGATTTCCCCTCTGGCTTCGATGAACGCTATCTACTTAGGGCCCTCAGTGCGGTACTGACTCAGTTCACCCTTGTCAAACAGCTCCTAGATGATTTTCTTCAAAACGCCACAATCCTCGGTGTTGTGGGTTTCAGACTCGTGGTACTTGCACCAACTGCTCATGGGCTTGAGTGAAGCTTTCCTCGTCTTGGACTGCTGAGGGATAAGGTGTTTGTTGTTGGCAAATATCTCAGCATACATGGCGTTCTTGAACGTATAAATCATTATGTCAGGTGAACGGTGCTTTGGTACCTTCTGTTGTCGTGGTAGACTCTGTACGGGAGACCTTCGCTGCTCGGGCGTTCTCTATCATGGTGGGATGCTTCTCCGCTCAAGCTTTCGGGACCGTTGGCACTTGCCTCAGTAGCTATGCCAAGCTGGGGAGGCGTTGCAACAATACGAAGGTGGAGAGTCACGTCCTGAAGTGTGCCGGTCCCTCTAACCCCACACTCTGTTGTGGACCTCTACCTTCTCTACCATCATGTCCAGGACCTCCTCGTACGTGAGGTAATCACGTTTTATCAACTTCTCCTTAAAGAGAAAAGGCTGCAATCCTTCAACCAAGATGGTCAACGCCGTATGCTTGTCCAAGTTGCGATAGAGCTGAGTGGTGGATCTGAAATGATTGATGTATAAGGACAAATTCTCAGACCTGCCTTGGCGAATGGAGAAGAGAGATTTTGATGTGTCGTGATGCATCTGCAGTATGTACTGCTTGAGGAAAGTGTCTGTGACCTCTGTGAATGAGTTGATAGATCTATGGGCGAGCTTGAAAAACTAATTGAGCGCCTCACCCATAAGCGTCTCAAGGAACAGGTAGCACATCGTCACGTCCTCATGCTTATGGCCGGCTGTGGAGGAGAGGAAATGGTCCACATGAGTTCCAGGGTCACTACGTCCAGAGTAGCATTCATCTTTTCATGTCTTGGCTACTGGATTGCGTCCCACGTTCATAATGATAGTGGAGAATGGTGTGGTGCGTGGTGTGTACAAAACGTGGGGGTTAGGGTGGAGGTTCAGCCTGATTTCTCCCTCTAGGTAGGTCAAACGAGCCATAATCTGAGCTGTAGCATCCGAGGCCGGTTGCGGAACCTCAATCTGAGGTGGGTTATCTGATATTAGGGGATGAACGAGCTGAGCATTCATGTGGATCATGTTGCGCCATTCTTCTCGTCGGCCGAGCTCCAACTGCTAAGCTTGCAGGTCGGCAAGTGTTGCATGCAGTTGTTCATTATTGCGGAGAGTGGCATCCCGTTTCGCCCGGAGTTCAGCGATCTGGGCCAGCAACTCGGCGTGGTCGTCGCTGGGGGCGTTGGACGTGCCTGCCTCCGTTGTGTTCACGACCGGCGTGATGAGCGTAAGGAAGGGATCAAATGTGCGTAGACGGTCCCCTGCGAGCGTTATGAAATCATTGTGCTTGGTGGACAGTATAATGAGAAAAAAAGAAAGACATGCTTTTTGTGTAGGTGGGAGAAAAAACGAGATCGTTAGACGACGCAAATTATTTTGGTTAGAATCTGTAGGGGATCCCGTCCAAAGAGTAGGGGATATCAGAGAAAGGATCGCTCTCGAGCGTTGGAGAGATGATCCTTGAACGCTCTATAAAATGAACGGATTAGCACTAAAGGGGTTGAGACGGGATTGACCCGCCTTCAACGCTCTGATGCTTAAGTCAGTACGATGTATGACAGAAAACAGAATGAAATTAGGGAACAGTGAATTGATTACATTTGTTTTGAAGTGTGTGCCATCCTAATATGGGTATGTGATATTGACAACACGTTGTGGTCCTCGATGTCGGACTGATGCAAGCATACTATTTTTGTGCAAGAGGGGTACGCTGGTCATTTGGGTCATCCGTTCCGTACACTAAGCACGTGACGTGGTTGGCGCCTAGGCACGTGCGGCGTATGACCTGGATGCAGATTGACCAGTTTGCCCTTGTGTTCCCTCATGTGTCATCTTTTGGCTGTTTTTGGAGATTGTTTAGCCATTTTTAGTGCTAAGTAAGGCATACTTTTGGGTTTAACACATTGCATACTAACATAATCGACCAAGGAAACTTATTGGGCTTTGTACCTCTCTTCGTTGTGAGTCTTTTTATACCAAGGTCAAGTTTCAATTCAACCTGAGGAGGGAGAATCGAAGTTTTAAAGTTTTTTGGTGTTCTTAAATTCAAAGGTTAATTCGACCATTTCCATGATGAATTGAATTTAGGTGTAGTTGAAAAAATTGTTGTTGGAATGATTTTAAACAGATTTGTTTTCGGGTCGCCGAAAATTGGAGAGGCGCTGCCAATTTCTAGGATTCAGAGTGATCAAAATAGCTGATAATTTTATTTTTTAATGACCTTAATGATATTTACCATATATGAGTGGACACAATTTGTAACGTGACATGTACGAATGACCTGATCATTTTAGCAATTTTCTTTCCGTGAATTTTGAGATTTGGAAGGAAAAAAAAGACTGCAAAACAGAAAGCTTCTTCCTTCCTTCCCTTCCTTCCTCAAGCTCAAAGCTCGAAGCTTTTAAGCTTTAAAGCTGCTGAAGGGCTAGGGTTTCTTCCTCGATCGGAGCTCCGCCGCCGCCAAGCTCCGTCAGTGAGTAAATCGGATTTTCCAGCTCAATTGTCAAATCCAGATTTTTATACTTGGTTTTCTCATATTGTGCAAAAAGGTCGTGCTAAGCTGCCGTCGTCATTGTTTGCTCTTGGTTTGTAATCAGTAGCAACTTTGATTGATTAAGTGGTTGTATCTGTAGTAGTAATAGGAGAACAAGGAAGAAGGGAACGGCGGAGATGGCAATAGCAGTGCTTGGGCAGCTCAACCTCAACGAAGTTCCGTCGTGGGGATCCAGAGGTGTCGATTGCTTCGAGAAACTGGAACAAATTGGAGAGGGTACCTATGGGTTAGTTCAGTTCTTTCATGCATTTCACTACATTCCTATTAACTTAACTTACTTGTTGCTAAATTAGTCAACTTTATTTTGTACTAATGCTGCAGACAGGTATACATGGCCAAGGAAATTAAGACGAGTGAAATTGTAGCTTTGAAGAAAATACGGATGGACAATGAGAGAGAGGGGGTATGTCAGTCATGCATCTTTGTTTCATTAGAGAAACAAGTAGGAGACTTGTGTTTTCTGTTTAGTCTTGGTCAAGAGAAACATCATGTGTTTATATCCAAGTTTTATTTATCCAGTTCCCCATAACTGCCATACGGGAAATCAAGATTCTAAAGAAGTTGCACCATGAGAATGTCATTAAACTGAAAGAGATTGTGACATCTCCAGGTAGTCTACACTTGTAGTGCTTATTTATGATGGGTTATACTTATTGTTCTGTACACAACTATAGATATGTGTTGGTTATATGTGTTTTTTCTGCACAGAAATAGTTATGCTTTGGCACATTTTGCTCTTCTGTAATTTCGGGGTTATTTTTGCAGGGCCAGAGAAGGATGAGCAAGGCAGGCCAGGCAAGAAATATTCATATTTTCTGTTTATCATTACTCTATTCTAATTTGTATGTTTTTTTGGGTTTAGAGCTGGCTTTCTTTGTAACTACGAAAAATCAAAGTCAACATGGTTATGATCAACCAAATTTCATCTCTCGAAATTTCTCACTTATTCTACTTTTCTTGGAGATGCAGATGGTAACAAGTATAAAGGTGGCATCTATATGGTCTTTGAATACATGGACCATGATTTGACCGGTCTAGCTGATCGACCTGGGATGAGGTTTTCTGTCGCCCAGATTAAGGTATCGCAAATAACAACTTGTCTCAGTGTACTCGGTCACCAACTGTTTTGGTTATTGAAGCACTTTTATTTTCCTGCCTAACAGTGCTACATGAGACAACTATTGACAGGGCTGCACTACTGTCATGTGAATCAAGTACTTCATCGAGATATTAAAGGTTGCTTATACATAAGAATGCCATCACCATATTTAGGTCTGGATATTATGAGCCTAACTTCTGTTCTATCTTTCTCCACAGGCTCTAATCTTCTTATAGATAATGAAGGAAATCTGAAGCTTGCAGATTTTGGGCTAGCTCGTTCTTTTTCAAATGATCACAATGCCAATCTCACAAATCGTGTCATTACACTTTGGTATAGGTGAGCATTTAACGCCATGAATTGAGTTAGTTGTAA
Source organism: Geum urbanum (assembly GCA_946800695.1). Taxonomy (NCBI): domain Eukaryota; kingdom Viridiplantae; phylum Streptophyta; class Magnoliopsida; order Rosales; family Rosaceae; genus Geum; species Geum urbanum. The sequence continues at coordinate 36,405,151 of OX327005.1, read as the reverse complement.
CTGTATAGCTTAATCTTTTCTCACAAGAAGCTCGCATGATTTCTTACAACTTCTGTAGTATTATGTTGCCATCCTGGTGCTTCATTAAGAGATTTTGGGGATAAATGTTTATATTTCCAATTTTTTCTGCTCCTCTTTCACTTACTCTCAACTGTACTAAGCACTTTTCTCTCCACAGGAACTTTATTGTGTGGTAAACAAATTCTTATCTATCTTCATTTGAATAGGCCTCCAGAGTTGCTTCTTGGGGCCACCAAGTACGGTCCAGCTGTTGATATGTGGTCTGTTGGATGTATATTTGCTGAACTTCTACACGGCAAGCCAATTTTCCCCGGTAAAGATGAGGTTAGTAACACTCTCTTGTAAAACATATAAGATAGTTAACATTTTATCTTTTTGGGCTTGGGGTTAGTTTGTGGAAAACTTATGTTATATATCCCTAAAATATGAAAGGGAAAGCAATGCTGTACTTAAGATTTTGATGTTTTAGTTTCTTTCAATCATAACAAAGTTAAAAAGTATGGAATTCTGCATGATTTGATGCCACAATTAATTTTCATCAGGCATGTCTTATATTTCCAATATAATTGCACTATATGTTTCTAAAAGGTTTTATAAGTAAGAAGCTGATACTAATTCCGAAAGATGGATTTGCATCAAGTGATGAACACCTTTGAGATTGAGTAGTTAATTCCTAAGGGTGAAAACCCAAGTTTGAGTGGTAAATTCATTTGCACATTAAAACATGATTTTCTACCTATCGCTTGGTCATTGCTTCTGCCAGCTCAACTGTTTGTATAAAAGCACCAAAAGGACAGAAAAAGAAAAAGAAAGAAAAAGCAAAGAAATTTCACACATTTACAGACTAGGAAAATTTTCGTACTGCCTTGATATAAACGTTTGTTCCCTGTGCACCATCCAATTTCATTAAAAGCCTACAAGGGTTGAGAGACAAGGGGGTATCTTTTAATTTTAGGGAGGCAGGAGTGATCTGGACAAATCTATTAGAGAGGATTGATTCACTTAAAATGCCAGAATCCTTTGGGGTTGCCGGGTGGTTGTGGGGTGCTAGCTGTAATTTGAGTGTTTTGGGTGGACGAAATAAGATATTATTTGTGAGGTGGAGAGAGAAGCCCTGTGGGAGAGTCAGGTTCCAGGCATCCTTATGGGCTTCTATTCCTAGATATTAATCTTTGATCCATCATTCATGACTGGCTAGCCATTGTAGTATAGACCCTTAAGGTTTCATTTAGTATTAACAGATGAGCTTGCCTGCATTATGGATCGATGATTTGTCCTAGGTTGACTTTGTCTGATGAATTCAATTTGATCTTGTCTGTATTCAATTGTGTTTTGGTTCAGAAAACTCACCTGGGGCATATGTTGTTAAACACAAATAAGAAAGTCTTCCAACGGTATTATTGTAATTGCAAAAATGACATTGTCACATGATTCAATTATTCCAGCCAGAACAGTTAAACAAAATTTTTGAGCTGTGTGGAGCTCCAGATGAGATCAACTGGCCTGGAGTGACAAAGATTCCTTGGTATAACAATTTCAAGCCGACAAGGCCTATGAAGAGACGCCTCAGAGATGTTTTCAGACAGTGAGTACCTTTATGTTGGTTGTTGTATTCACATATCATGTTGTCAGCAAAATAGGTCAAGCTTAAGTAATGATGTCTTGTAGCTTTTCGAAAACTTAGCTTACACGTTTCTCTACACTGTATAGTTTTGAACCCCATGCATTGGAGTTGTTGGACAGAATGCTCACGCTTGATCCTGCTCAGGTAAATGCTTTGAGATACTTATGTCCAAGTTAAATTATTATATTTGCTTATCAGATCCTGGCATTGTACTAGCGTTCTGCATGATAATTTTATATAGATTATTGTTTACTATCCTTCTCATGTAATTCTTTCTCTTTGCTTGTTAGCAATCTTCAGCATTGTGCTAGCACCATGTGAGATTTTTTTATTGCACAGTAAGTCTAGATGATGTTGCACTGTGCCTAACTATTTTTCTTGGAGTAATCTCCTCGACAGAAGCATCAGTTAACAGAGTGCAAGGCATATGCCTTAATTTCATAAGCTTAGATGTATTATGTGACATATATTGTAGTGTGCCACCTTTAATTATAAATCATCTCTTCCTCTCGCATTTGTATGCAAATGCATGCATATTATGAGGCATGTTGCTGCAATTAACTTACAACAGTCATCTAGTGTAATCTATTTTGTTTTGGATCAAGTCAAAATTGTTCTAGTGATTTTGATGTTTAGTACTTTTGTTATTGGTGCCAACTTACTGGGTTTTGTGATTAACAATAGAGAATATCTGCAAAGGATGCTCTTGATGCCGAGTATTTTTGGGTTGATCCATTACCGTGTGATCCCAAGACGTAGGTTCCTTCCGCTTGCCACATTATAGTCTTCCTTCATTTGTTTTGTTTTGTTTTGTTTCTTCAAATAAACCTTTAGTTGCTCACATGTTGGTTATACTAAATCATGTTTTTTACCTTGCTCAGTCTGCCTAAATATGAATCTTCTCACGAGTTCCAAACAAAGAAAAAGCGTCAGCAACAACGGCAACATGAAGAAAATGCAAAACGTCAAAAATTGCAGCACCCACAGCAACACCGCATTCCACCCAATCAGCAATCTGGACAGGCACATGCTCAAATACTGCCTGGACCTAACCAACCCATTCATGGTAACCAGCCTGTGGTTGCTGGAGGGCCTAGCCACCATTACGCGAAGCCTCGTGGGCCCTCTGGAGGGGCAAACAGATATCAAGCTGGCGGAAACCCTGGCGGGGGATACAGCCACCCTAGTCGAGGTGGTCAGGGAGGTGGAGGGGTGGCTACAGCAGTGGCCAGTATCCTGCACAAGCAATGACGGAGCTAGGTAGGGGACAGAGGGGGCCATGGCCCCCCTGAGTTTGAATAATTAGCATATGTTTTCCTATATAGGCAAGAGTTCTATGATAGCATGGTGGTAGTTTGTCTGTAGTGGTATACAAAGCCATATGGGTTCGATTCTCAGCAATGTTAAAATTGGCTATCTGTTGGTTGGTGTAGGCGTGTGTAGCCTTTGAGTCATGCACCTGCAACTGCGCTTAGGCGGCAATGCAGGAGTGCTCTTGTTGTTGCAATGTTGTTGTTAGCTTGTAATTCTAAACATCAACTATGCCAATAGATATTGCTGAATTTGCTACTACCTACTTTTAACTCTGCCTAGCTAGGATTTCTTTCCCGGGATGAGGTTGAACTCCACCCCATCAAACAGCAGTATATATTACAAGAAAGTCATTTACAGTACAGCCCCTGCTAACCATGCCAAGTCATATTCTATTGCATTACTCACAAAGTTGTATCCGATCAATTGAGGGTTGGCTGTCGACAAAACCCCGTTCTTCAAGTATTAGGTGGTCAAGTTATGCTCCCATTTCATCTGCACCTACACACTTGAACAGATTAAGGTAGCAATCGCCTCTTTGGTGCCAACGGAAACAAGGTTGCAGCAATGTTATGCGTTTGTCCAGTTCGAAAAAAGGGGCTACATGACCGATTACTTACCGATTAATTGGTAATCGGTGAGAGAACGAGTCGATCGGGCATGAACGCCCACCGTGTAATCGACCGATTAAACGGCCAACTTGGCTTGAATTTTTTTTTTAATTGAAAAACATTAAGTCCAAAAATGAAAACCAAAATGGCCAAAACGATATTTTATATGAGTGTTGAATTATGATTTATTTGAGTGTTGGACTATGAGCCTGTTTGGTATGGCTTTTAAAAGTACTTCTAGACTTGAAAAAATACTTCTATTAATTGAAAATGATCAAGAAATTTTAGGGAATCCCTTTTAAGTCTTAAAAGTAATTTTCTAGGAAGCACATGGAAGGTGCTTCTTCTTGAAAGTATTTTCTAATGAAAGCACTATTAGTGCAAATCACTTTGAGAATCAATCACAAACAGACACTATATGTTTACTTATTTTGATCATTTTCATAACATTTTCTTTTGACTTAATCATTTTATCTTTTAATAAATGATATAATTGTTGAAGAAGAAAATAGATGCGTAGAGAATATGATCTGAAGCTGTACTTTATTCATTGGTAGATGACCTTAAATAGGAATTACAATCTGTTACAATCTATATCCCTATAAATTAGGGATTGAGAGAATATCTACTTCTATACTAATTGGGACAAGACACACATCTAGATACCAGGGGTATAATATTCTTAAACACTCTTCCTTGTGTCGCGACCTAATGGATGATACATAACTTGTTGCCTCACTAAAAACCTCGCCAAACAAACAAAAAACCTCTTGGGTAAAAATAAAAGCTTGGTCTAAGGGAAAAAAAGTGTAACACATCAACTACAAAAGCGACCACATGTGATGTAGACTCCTCCTGATGTTTACAAAATGAACTCCTCCTGATCAGTAACTCAATCTTGGACTTCAAACAATCTTCACATACCAATGCGTCTCACATGCTTTGCAAATGTTGATTTGGGCAATGACTTGGTAAACAAGTATGCAGCATTATCAGCCGAACATACTTGATTCTCATGAATGTTCAATAGCTGCATGCTGTTGTAGCTGATGAAGAAGAACTTAGGCAATATATGCTTTGTATTATTACCCTTGATGTATCCCAACTTCATTTGTTCAATGCAAGCCGCATTGTCCTCAAAGATACAAGTTGGTGTAGTAGTAGTAGAAGGTAATCCACAAGACCCTCAGATATGATGTATGATTGACCTAAGCCAAACACACTCTTTAACCTCTTCATGTAAAACAATGATCTCTAAATGATTCGAGGAAGCAGCAATAAGAGTTTACTTTGTTGATCTCCGAGTAATCTTCATGTTCCACACGATGAATACATAACCAGTGTGGTATCATTCTCTATGTGGGTCAGAGATACCCAACATTAGCAAAATCAACCAAGACACAACAAAGTGTCTTTGAATAGGGGATTGCACTAAATTGAGAAACGGTGCTGGGCAACTAGAATAGTCTTCGATGGGTCAAGAATTACCTTCAATGGGTCGAGGTAATGGTTCTGTTCGTTCCAGGGTGCAACCATCGACTGGTGGACAATTTCACTCGATGGGTCGAAAATCCAAGAATTTGCATGCTGTGATTCAACCATCCATTTTTCGAGAATTTCAAGTTTCTCTCTGTATTCTTTGTAGGGAAAGAACAAGCCCAAGTCAATAGGTTCCTTCTAGCACCAGAAGGTATGCTATACTTCATTTCAATGACATTACGTTGGTGCATACTGAGAAGGCAATGTTTGGATGTGTGCACTAAGCTAAACTCAACCAAGCTCTAACCACACTAAGATATGGAATCTCAACTCCAAAGGTTCCTTACCATCATCATTTCAATGAAATTGATCATTTTGGATTTCAGACTGCAAACAACCATTAATGTACTTTGTCTATTGCCTGATTTGGACGCAAGCAAACTGGTGAATAAGAATTCAACCAACTCGATATACCATCTCTGAACCGCTAACAACATAGACTTAAACCAAGAGAAATCGAGTCCAACCAAGTTCTGTCATCTCAAACAACTTGTTCATTTAATAAACATGCATGGGCATAACTTTCCATTCTTGTATCCATTTCTAATCAAGTAGTCACTTAGAGTAGTGAACATCTCAATCTTATCCCATGAGCACTCTATAGTTTAGAGTTACTTGAATTGGGTATAATCATGCCAACTGACACTTTCATGTATATCTCTGAATTAAGATCCTCGTAGATATATACTATGACTACATCTATCGACTACATACTCAGTTTTTCGGACACGATCAAACTGATAAGGTAGCAAAAGTAATGATGTCCATAACTAGACAATATATCTCTTCATAATCAATGTTAGGAAGTTGAGAGAATCCTTGCGCCACAAGTTCTTCTCATTGTGCTTCTAAACATAGACTCATATGTGTCTAAACGGCTTACCATTCAGTGGTTGTAGCACTACCATAGCGAAAACTTGCCATTTGTAAGAGAATTTAGTTTGGCCTAGATTGTAACTTTCCATTTTGGTCAATTTGCTCTATGTTAACAATTTGCAACTAAGCAAAGTTCCACTTCATCGTCGTCAATTCCCAAGCGACAGAATAAGTAACTGCATTATCAACAAACCTGGGATGAATCATCTATAATACCTCTAGCAATTGTTTAACTTGGTGAGATTTCTTTGTTTACTGACATTGTCATTGACTTTGAGGCGTCCCCCAGTATTTGTCAATGTCGACTTAGACACATTCATAGTCAAAGACAATCTCATATGTTGATATTGAACGATTGTGCCTTGATGGTTTGCCTTTTCACTTGCACATCCATTATAGGCATGAGAAATACTACATTGCCCAGGTGTTGCTTTAACTTGTCCAATGCCATGGACTTTCAACCTTGCAAGATTTGAAGCATGTTTAACCGATCTCGTCACTCTCACAATATTAGTAAAGGAGTCAGACATCGAATCTGCTACTTTATGAAAATCAAGAATACATTTCACTTCAATCTTACATTGAGTTGTGTGAGGATCATGATGAGACATAGTGGGGACACGTTAATTTCCGACGTTTAACCAGAATGAAATCATTCCTATCTCCCCATAACGGCGGGAAGTATGTCTCATCAAAGTGGAAATCTGCAAAAACTAGCAGTAAAGAGATCTCCTGTCAAAGGTTCTAAATAGTGGGCAACCGTTGATGATTCACAATCAACATGATGCTTAATCATCATTAATGACTCATGTTTGTACGCAGTGGAAGTGTATTAAGCACATGTATCGCATAATTCAAAATGCATAGGTGTGAGATATCAGGCTCATATCCAGTTACCAACTGGTACACACTTAAGTGTTGGCGATTTATGGGTATCAAGTGAATAAGCATAGCTGCATATAATATTGCATATTCCCAAGTAGATTTTGGTAAATTTGTATACATTACCTAATATCTAGACTTGTTCAAGCTGTAACCGAATTTATCCCTCTGCAAGACCGTTCTAAGAATGAACATGGGGAACTCCTGTATTATCCAATCTAATAGACCTAATTGGATTGTTCGGATGGTGAGTCCGAAGCTTCATAATTTGTGATAGAAGTTTTGCAAATACAGTGTACTATATGGATTGCAAAGATGTGTGATTTATGCGTTGATGCATCAATCAAAACTATATATATAAACAGTCCACATACCGATTTGATTGATTCACAAATAATTTTTTTTTTTGGAATTTGTGGAGGAATGGAAGTTGTGTCTATAACAAAAGACCGTCATGCATGTAAACAGTATTATAGACATAAAAAAATTTGCAAACCGAGCAATGTGCATTGTATTTTTCCATAAAGACATCTAGTGGGAAAAATATGCACATGACCATGATTCGCTTGTCTTAGAGACTAAGCCTAGACCGAGTTGATTAAATTTCACTCCCCCTTATCTAAACCGACGGGTGTAGATATTCTCACATGGTTTTTTGCTCTCAAAAACCAATGACCACGAGAATTTCTCAATGCCTTGATCATCACAAGGCAAAAGCTCATATGAGGCTAAGTCACATATAGTAATATAAGTGACTACATTGGATTCAATGATCTTACCCGTAGTAAGATATAAATCACTACAAATCCTCATAAACTTCTCCAAATTATGCCACACAACTGTGGGGAAACAATTATAAGACTAATAAATATTCGATTTTTCTCAAAAAGCAACCCCATATCTCGACTAACACTTGAGTTGATGCTACGATTTGAAAATTAGACACACTACAGTCACTGAATTCTCATAGTGCCACACAATAGGCCCGATAGTAAGTGTGTAGTACTGCTTCGGTTGCCATCGTAAAAATGAGAAACAACGTAGAAGATCAATAATTGCAAGTTCTCTATGCACGCATCGAAAAAGAAAACTGAAACCTGAATGAAGACACATGGTATACAACTATGGTAATGCAGCATCCAGCTATTTTCATTGTAGAATAGACATAAGAAACAAGTAGACAGTGAATACCAAGATTTCACTATACTACTCCAAAGACGCAAGGAAACCAGTCCAATACATGACTCCTCACTGAACTTACATTCCTTAAGAGCTCAATTAATTATAATCGTTTCATCACGTTCCGCTAACGTGGAGAAATGTCTGACCACTTCCATAAATCTGATCGAGGTCAGCGCATGCAAGGCATAGCGACCAGGGCACATTGACTCACAGGTTGAAGTTCAGACTCAGTCACATTCGTCACGTATTTGACGATGTTCAACACCGTGAGTATTCAATGGGGATCCGCTATAGTCGGGCCATCACTCCGGACGTGTTGAGCGTAATCGACTACAGCCACAAGAAATCAAGTATAGTCTACAGAACCTATAACCTAATGCTTTGATACCAACTGAAAGGACCTGACCCTGATTTAGATGCCTAAATCGGAATTAAGTCCTAACGACTCTGCTAACCTTAGTTACTACTCTCTATTTGACAGCCAAAGAGGAGAATTAAAATTCAAAAGTCACGAAATAATGAAATTTCGCACATCTAGGTTCTTTACTAAAATATACTACTATTTTCGACATTAGAGCTGCTAGACAAATTAAGCTAACATTGTAAAGTAAATACTAACTCGTAGGATCAATCTTGGATCCTACGGTAGATACGGTTATGCCTCAATTTGCGTGCACACTCGACCTCAGAAGAAACTCTGCAAACTAGACATTTTAAACCAAAAATCCCAGGAAAAAGGCACATAAAATAATAAAAACTATTAGAGTAAGTGGACAAAAATAATAATTTACTTTAATCTGAAAACTATAAATAATATGCCTTTTACTATAAATGTACATAAAAATAATGTGAGTCTGAAAATAAACATCCAGGTATTCCTGGGTACTGTAAAATATGTAGACTCCGACTCGGGTCACCCGACCTCAAGTCCAAATACCGCCGAGGTCAGGTTCCTGGCCCTCCTGGGTGCTGTAAATTATGTGGAGGCTACGACTCGGGTCATTTGACCACAAGTCCTAATACTGTCCAGGTCAGGTTCCTGGCCATCCTGGGTGCTCAATAAATCCTCGGGTCAGGTCTCTGGCCCTCCCAGAGTATCTTATGGATTAGCCGAGAGGCAGTGCATCGATGCAATAACTGTGACTATGCTCTGTGTAAAACAAATCATATATGCCTCCAAATGAAAATGCAAATGCATAAACGTAAATGCATAACTGTAAAATATATAACTGAAGACTCGCATAACAACAGTAAAATAAAATGTCCACTCACAATACTGTGCCGTAATTTTCACCAGCCGAAGCCTGTCAGTCGGCGTTCTATATGTATGACACTGGCTGCTAACACTTCGTCCTGAAACAATGATTAATATTTAATAACTACTCGTCGAAAATCATATCGAATAAATAGGCTTGTAACTCACGACCAACACCGTCGAGAAAATCGCATTCTTGACAAACGCGCTTCCCGAAATAATATCGGACTTCCAAAATAATTTTTGATTTTTTCAATTTTTTAAATCTTCTATTTAGTTTGTATACAATATCCTTAATCGTTACGTGACTCGTGGTCGAATTGATAAATTAATCCGCCGATTAATAAAATTATAAATACGTTTATTTAATTTCTGATTAACCACTCGACTTATCCTATTGCGTCCAATTCAATACAATAACTTTATTATTGGAATCGGTGCACGATTAAGAGTAAAACGACATTAAATTTACATCGAAACCAACCTTGCCAGAGCTCCGTCGTGGACTACCGCTACCGCCGGCGGCGCGGCGGCGCCATACCCATTTTTCGGCGACCCGAACATACTTCTACTCAAAATCACCCAACAACTTCCATAACTACACTAAAGTCCAATTCCAACTCTAACTAGTCCAATTACATGTAAAACCGAAATCTCACAAAAACTTCAATCCATCGATTCTCCATGCACAAGTGAAATTTAAGTGCCATACTTACATGATTAGTTTCATGGTGATGAGAGCTTCAAAGCCCAGTGCTTCACGCCGGTTAATTTGGCCGTAAAATGGTCAACCCGAAACCCCCAAAATATTCCAACTTTGGGCCGAAAATTCCTCCCTTTTCTGGCCTCCTTGCCGTCGATGATGGCCGGAATCACGTCGGGGACGTCGAGACGAGCCGGACACGCCATACCCTAAGGCCGGAGGTGGCAAGACGGCGACCCACCGCCGGCGAGCCGAGCCACTTCGTCGTCGTTCTCCTCTCTCCCCGTTTTGACTCGGTCAATACCCAAGTCAAAGTCTGACTTACCCTTTTTAAAAATCTCCTATTTTTACTTTCCATTTTCTGTAACTTCGGTATTTATTTTACGACAAACTTTGGTCGATCGTAACTTCGTTTTCAACAATTCTCGTATCTACAAACTTATCTCGACAAGTTCTTCAATTTTCACCCGAAATCAACCAACTTCGATAAATCCGATAAAAAGTCAACGACCCAACTCAACATAACATTATTCGATAAAAACAATTCAACACTTCATCAATAACACGCCGATTATTGGAAAAGTTCCCTAGAAGTTCCTATGCATTCAAAATTAAATTCTCTATAACATTCGTGAAGGGAACGTGTCCAAATTCACGACTTAGAAAATGGTCAACATAAATTGCGACAATTTTCGATGAACTTCAAATATCCATAACTTTTTCCTCATAACTCCAATTTTAATGTTTGAAGTGGCCACGAACTCATCTCAAAGAAATATATAGCTTCATGAAGAAACATAACTCCAAACTCGTAACTTATAAAATGTCGCTAATTAGTCCACATTTGATCTCTAAAAACGTGCCACGAGAAGCCAAGATTTACAATTAGCTCGGTAATGATGTTTAATACCCAAATTTGGGTGCGGGTCATTACAAGTTATGTCACAGTTGCCATCAACGACGTCTGTCACCACAACCCCAATCATCTTGGAAACGTCGGTTGAAACAAAGTCATCGTTGTGTCGTAGCGCGCCAAAACAAGAGAGCTCCAGCCGAATAAACGGCGTCGAAGCAACAAAAAACAAGAAAGGGTCCGCCGACGGCAAAACCCCTGCCCTCACAGAAAACCCTAGCCCTCTCATCTCGTGTATTTAGATTTAATGTACTATACATGATTAATTAGAAGATCATTCTGCGATAAGTGGCATGAGCCAATTGGGCTTTAAAAAATTGTCACGGCCTTTATCGACGTGTCACAATCCTGAGCCAAATTTTTACAAAACTGATATGATTTGAATCTTTATATTTTTGTTTTCCAAGTTAAGATGTGATTAGATTTATATATCAAAGATAAAAACCATCTTTGATAGTACAAGACTGAATAATAGAAACAAGAGCAAAATTGAGGTGTTTATTAAAAGAAAAATAGATTACAAAGAAAGCTTCTAAGCTTTATTTCCAGAATCTAAATAACAAAGTGATAAAGGAGATCCTAATTCTTTATTTCTTCCTCTAGGTCCAAATTTCAGCTAGACTCTTTGGCCTATTTGGTTTAAGAAAGCAAAGTAAACATTTTTTTTTATATCCTTTGGGAAGGGAAACTAAAGAGTTTTCATTGAAGTGTTTGGTAACATCAGGAAAATTTGGTATCAATTGAAACTAAAATTGTAAGTAGGGATAATTTGGTAAAAGAGAAGTTGTAATTATTGTTGAGAAATGTGTAATTATTTCTTGGATAGAGGGAGGGAACCCGAATCCAAGGTGGGAAGGAAGGAAGTATCCCCCCCCCCAAATTTGTCTTCCTTTGGGAATTGAGTTCCCTTCCTTGTTGATCCCAAACACAAGAATCTCCAACTTTCCTTTTCATTCCCTCAAAATCAACCAACCAAATGAGGCCTTTAAGTTTCAGGTATATTTGGACAAGTTTATCAAAGGGATGAGCAAAAAATTCAGTAGAGGGAACTTCAAAACAAAAGCAAGTAGAAATTATTAGAACCTACTCTTTAGACTTGCCACCAAGTTGACATTTAGCTAGCTTAGTCAGTAATTTTTCTTCTGAGACTACCAAGTATTTCCACCTCTAGCTTAAGAATAAATTCATATCAGATTGAAGTCTGCCATGTGAGCTGCTTAAGGGCTTCACTAGGTTAATTTCAGTAGTTAAGAGCTTGCTAAAAGCTATCATGCTGTTAGAGTGAGTCTACATATGTCTAGAATGTGAATAAGAGCTGAATAAGCAGTTTATTATCAAGTGAATAAGCAGTGTAGTATCATATGATTCAACAGCTAATAAGAGACAAAACAATATTCAAAAAGTCTAAATAAAACTGAACTAAATTGGTGAATTGTAAAATTACAGTATTGATGGTGAAAAACATATCTATAGTACTATATACTCACTATTTGTTTTCTCTAAACAAGATACACCAATGAGTAGTTATTCTACGGCACTCAGATCACAAGATAAGGAGAACTGAGAACATGAAGTTTTTCACAATTATTAAAGTTAAAGCACTTATAACACTTGGACTATGACAACTTAGCGAACTATGTTACGATGTAAAAGTGTGATAAGGAACTAATAATAACTAGTGCTTTTGTCAAAGAAGACCTTGGGTTGTATTTTTGATTTACTATACAAAATATGACAATTTATTACTCTAATTTAAACAAGTACTAGAATAGTTATAATGAACTGTTGTACTTTGCAAAAGTTTTTAGAGTTATTACAATTGTTGCTTAGACTATAAAAACATAATTTTACACTACGACCGATGAACTTCTGACTCAAAATGTTCATCTTCGATGTGCGGGTGTGCCAACTCGCTTCCTTATAGGTTAAGCGGGCTTCATAGATTTGTGTATGAATTTGATTTCTTCATGTGATTGTGGGCCTAGGAATAAACCTTCTCAGTCACAGAGTTCTCTTGCCATAGTAAATAAGGACTTTTCAGAGTGTTTGCGAACGTTGCACCAATTCAGGTTGAGAAGTTAGGGTTGTCATTTCTTTTTGCTCAACTAGTCTTGCTTTTCTTTTTCTAGGCTTAGATATTATTTATTAAGCGTCTAGTTTCTGAACGGGCTTTGACCTAAGTTTAGTTTCCAAGTTTTGATTCGTTGATTTTTGCTAGTTGTTATAAGTTGTAACTAGTTTTCTATTTACCAATTCATTACAATGGTGCGTTAATGCTTAGTCTAGATTTGTCTCTCATATATTTTGAGAGGGTTAGAATAGGTGTCTTTCGATGCATCTATCAAATGATGTCTAATTCAACTTGCATTCTTGTCAAAAAAGATTAGTATTAATACTAAATAAATCTCATAATAATCACAAGATAATTATCAAAATTAAGTAAATAGCATCAATAATGAGGGAGCTATTTTCCTTGTTTATCAACCAAAATATCTTAAGCTAATGTGCTATGAATAAAATCAAAATTAGCCTTCTCTTTCAACAATTGGCTTAACAGGCCAACATACAAATATTAGGTATAAACAAATACGTACGAAGATGAGGTCCAAAAGATGGGAGTTTCACTGACTTTCCTTAGTATCACTACTGTTGATTTGGCTAAGTAGATCCATGTTTTATCATTAAGGCGGCGCATATGCTGGTGTTACAGGGACCACATGTTAGGTTAAGAATTTTGAGCGGCCTAGAGCTGGGAGGAAGATAAAGGATATTAAGGAACCAATTTCCAACTCTTGGAAGAATACCCAAGTTTATCAGTGGCGTACAACTAAGCATTTTGTAGTAGCGAAACCTAGTGATGAACTGAAGTTGGGGGTTTTCAGGCGGCTCTAGCTCTCCTATAGAAACATGGACATGTTGTAGTTTTGTTGGCAAGTAGTAAATATTTGGTTATTCGTGAATCCTTTTGTATATAGATTTGATTCATTCTTTATTGTAGATATATTTTTCTATTAAGAATCTACATTGTAAAGTTGTACATATACTCCAGTTTAAGATTGGTTGAAGCATAACATTCTACCCTAAACATATTTGCTTCCAGTTTTTTACTAGGCATGCCTTGGAAGTGTATGCGTAGACTTCTAATGGGAACCAAGACGAAGACTTATGATGTTTATGGGGCGGGCATGAAGTTGGGGACTAATCATCCAAACTTAAGGCCAAGTGTTGAGTGAACAAGAAGCGATGAATCTGGTGGAAAGCACCGACATCAACATGGTGAAGCCATTGGTGACATATGGGCTTCCTTAGAGTATGTGTGTAAATTTCTTTTCAAGGTTTGCCCGGAGAAAATATCATCCCATAGATAAATTTATAACCTAAAGATAATGATAAAACTTTATGTTATAACTGAAAGGGGTCCATGGCTCTCACAATAATTTTATTTTTATTTTTATTTGAATTAATAACTTTTGTCTTGTCAACAAGATATTTTTTTTTGATACAAAAGCAAAGCTAGCTAGAGGTAAAGACTACTACCTTAAAGGCAACTTAAGCCTCTCTGATCAAAACCAATAAGTTGTCGAACTTGGGGAACAACTGTGTGATCTTAGATGTGGTGTCCCTGTCTTTAGTAGCCAATATCTGCCAATCCATCAACAACAAGATTTGCCTCATGGCCAAAATGAATAAAGGTAATCTCCTCGAAGTTTTCTGGTTTTAAGCATCAAGGGTGTCTCACATTTTCTGTTGACAAGAATTAGAAAATGAAAGTAAGCTAGATGGCACTTCCTAAAAATTAGATATAGTGATTTTTTAAGAGAAAACTAGTGAAGAGGAAATGACGACATTTTTAAATATAATTTTTTTCTCTCTCTCTCTCTCTCTCTCTTTTTAAAAGGGATCTAAGATTTTTACTCTATCCTCTCGTGATTTGAACCTAGGTTTCTAAGTAATGGTGCTCATACCATTTGAGCTAGCCCACTTCATTAGGAAGTGACGACCTTGGACCTTACAATAATCGGACTCGAATCCTCTCTTAACCAAGAGAACCTAACAATTTGTTTAACTCACAATTTGGGCCGTCCATCTTCATCATGTGGCCCAAAATTAATTTAGCACACTTTTCTTTATATATAGTGCTGCATCATATCTTCTCTCCTCTTTTTGATTCCTCATGTTCCTCATTTTGATCTTCTCATGTTAGTTCTTTTGGGTTTGGATTTTTCGATTGGCTAATTTGATTAAGACTAAGAACAAATAATCAATTCCCCTCTTCCTCTAAGATTATAGGCATTATACGTTACAAGTGAATGTAAAAGAAATTCTATACTGATTAAGCACCAAACTAAAGAAATTCTAAAGCTTCTCATGTCGTGGAGCTGCTTCGTTCTGGCTAGATTGTACTGGTGGTAGGCTGAGGTGGTGGAGGAAACTCGGACGGTCGAGCTCTCTGCATTCTTAGAGTGACAAAAAAAGTCTTGCAGTGATGGGCGAGACTGGATGAGATGGTATTGCAGCAGCGACCTAGGTTGATGGATTTCATGGTGGCCGAAGAGGTTGAGGGGCGGCACCGACGCTCTAGAGCTACGACCCGGCTTCAGCTCAGTGGACGGGGCAGTGGGTCGATGATGAAACGACGATGGAGGAGTGGGTCTAGTAGCTCCTAGGCTCATCATGGTCCTAGATTACTGTTTGGTTTTTTAGGCCTGTGGAGCTAGTTGGGAATAGACCTCTGGTTTTTTGTGGGGAGTAAGGGCCTGCTTGGGTACCAAATTTGTGACCTAGGGAGATCTTCTGGAATACAGTTGGAATTGGATGTCGCAACTCATTCAAAGTTGGCACCCTTGATTATTGAGTTTTCTATCGGCTAAGGCGAGGAAATTGCGGCGATGGAGGTACGCTTGCCACTCGATTTTTGGGATCCACTGGCAGTGTTAGAGGTATCTATTCATGACCAAAGCATACCAAACAGCCAAAATTCTATTGGAAGATTGATTTCAACCAGTGATTCGTAGATAGAGTTAGAATTGTCCCCAGCGATGGCCGATATCCAATTTGTAGTTTATTATTTCATATTTTATTATTTTCTTTTTCAGTTTCCCTTGTATTAAACTTCTTGGTTATTAATATATTCTATCGATTCATCTAAAAAAAAAATAAGAAGAAAGGAATTTTGATCAATGAGAAAGACCAAGGTCGAAAGAGATTGAAATCAACACTTAGAGAAAATGCTAATTAATCATTGTCAAATTGTTTGCTAGAAATTGTATCATATCCTCGGCCCGGCATACACATTGACCCGTATAGGGAATCACCTCTAATTTTACGTTACCCTATCATCGCCTTCTCGACCATCTTTGATGACATCGATCTCCTTGTTGTTGATTCACTCGCTCCAAGTCCACGCTACGGAAGTCGAAACCGTGGTGTTACTAAACCGTCGTCTGATAGATTTTATATTTTTTCATATATATGAAATAACTTTTTCACTTTTAAAAAAACCATTATGAATAAATAAGCGAGATTTATTATATTACACTCCGTGAACTGCTTTTGTTAACTAGCCACATTAAAAAGAATTGTTAAATGAAAAATGCATTGAACACGAGTATTGCACGTGCTTCACGGCTTATCTTAAACAAATTCAGATATACTTTTGTATCGTGACTTCTCCTAAAAGCTATCAGATCTAGGATTTTTAGTTTGCAGTGGATAGAGGGTTTAGTTCATTGTCAGTTGTCATTGTCGCTGCCATCTAATTCATTGGGAGTTCTGTGGGTACTAATATTACCGATGACAAAGGTTAGCTATTTATTTATTGAATGTTAAATTGAATTGGTTATTTGTCAATAGATTTGTGGCTTTGTGTTGATTTTGGTCTATGAGCGGAGTAATATTGTCTGTTTTTATGTAAAAAAAGAAATTGATTGCAGCTGATAGACATGATATAGATAAGGTTGGGGATGTATCTAGGGGTCATCATAGGCTGGGCTTGGCCGGCCTCGGCCCTAAATTTAAGGCTTAGCTCTTGGCTAGGCTGGGCTTGGTCAATGGCTAACCATAATGAGGCTGGGCTGGGCCGAGGCCACAATTTTGAAGCCTTAGCCCACCCATTAAGGCTAGACCAATGAGACTAAAGAGACCGAGCCAGGCCAAGATGTGCTTAAAATGAGAAAAATTAATATATAAAAAGTTTAATGTATTGTTATTATTGATGTATGATATTTATTTTGAATATATATTTTTGTGTGAAAAGAACATTGAGAAAAATAAAAGGAGAAAATGAAAGTATCAAGAAAAATATGATAATAATCATAAATTATATTATGTTTTCTAATAAAAATGACAAAAATGGGACGAATTAGGCTTGACATCAAGGCATTTGAAGTGATATAAATATATTTATGTATTAATTACTTTCTTTATTTAAAAAATGTATGAGCTTAATGAGGCTTATGAGGCCGAAGCTGGGCTAAGCCGAAGATGCTCAAATGGGCTGGGTCGAGAGGCTAAGTTGAGCTTCAAATGTATAGCCCAGACCCTACTCTTATTCAAAGGAGGCTGGGCGGGCTAGAACGAGACTCGAGGCCGAAGGGCCAAATGATCAGACTTAGATGTATCTACAAGCACTATATAGGGTTTATATAATGACAATATAAAATAAAGAAACACATTATCAAAAACCACAAATGTTATTTACAAATTTATATTGGGAAAAAAAAATACTTAAATGGTACCTAGAGTATCACCCAATTCAGATTTTGGTACCTAGTCTTTTAAAAGAACTCAGACAGTACTTGTACTTATACAAAGTGACCCGAAATAGTACCTTGTAAGGATAAAATTTCAAGTTACCATTTAATTCCTTTTTACCAATGTTTTCATGGATTTTTAAAGCGTAGGGGGCCCATAATTTTTTGTTCTAACATCTGCATCTAAAGATCTATCCTCAAAATTTGAAGGTAAACAGTTATCTTTTACCATAAAAAATTTTCATTTTCGAATCACTCACAACTTGAGCAGAAGACTTGGATTAATTAGTTCGAGACTTTGTTAACAACTGCAAAAAAAATTCAAACTTCTAAAAAAATTAAGTAGAGAATTTTCTCTTCAAGAAAGAACAGGAGTTCAAAGAAAAATTGCTATAGAGAAATCCTTTTTAACTGCTTGCCAAAAGGATAAAGCTAAACTTGCAGAACATATACATAAATTATCTACTTGAAGTTGTTGGTCAGATCCGCATATAACTGTTATCAGAGCTTGCTATAGCTCAAAATACCCAAAGATGAGAACAACGTCTGAGAAAATAATTGAGAAACTAGATTCTCTATTAGAATTAACAGATGCAAGGCACCAAGAATCATTATCAGAGATCTCTAGATACAGAGAGTATCTAGAAGTTCTTCTAGCAATTAGTATCCAATTAAAGAAATTGGAAACTAAAATTGATTACATCTAAAATCAACTGGAAGACAAAATAGAACTATTAACAAAGGTGGATAGTACAATCGAATGAGTAAATCTTCCACAGATGAAGATCATTGACTATTTTCAAAGGATAGCCCGAGAACATAAAAGGTCAAGCGACAGTCCACCTTGAACAGTCGTTAGGAAAACTAATGACTTCAAACCACTACAAGTTCCAAAAGAGAACCCATTGCCAAAACCATTTCTTCTAGATTCTTTAACAAATCTGTCATGCATCAGATTTAGAGAATCCAAAACTGAAGATATTCGTGACATAAACATGTTAAGTATCTTCAAGAAAAAATCGATACAACTATTGAATTTAGAAGAGTTTGAATTCAACAAAATTGAAAATAATGTCCGAAATGCTTCGATCCCAAAGTTTGAATTCTATCAGATATACAAAAGAGGAAATTTTGACATGTTGGATATCCATCAGTTCAAAGTTCTTGAATTAACCACCCCAGCAACAATAGGAGAAACATATCTCCTTTTGATAACACCCGAAGAGGTTGTTAAAGCCAGAAAAAAGAAACTTCAAATTTATGCATATGGGAATAGTCAAAGTTGGCATAAAATTACTTGTTAGAGAATGCCAAAAATGTTCAGTCTTATGTGTCTTACAGGACAATAAGTTGATTGATTTCCAGAAAAGTCTATTAGGAACCCTCTAAGCATCGCAATGTCTATTGGGAACCCTCCAAGCATCGCTATGTAATCGGGTTGCATATTTCAACTGCTTCCCAAACATTTCAACCAATCTATTTGATGTTGCTCACTTTTTACGACTGTGAGTCAAAACAAATGGCACGTCCATAAAAGAAGGCATGCAGGAGCTTGCTGTAGTTTATAGAATCTACTATAAATTAATGAGCATAATAGTAGAACCAAATACCAAGATAACAAATACCCCAGGTCTTACTACTGGATTCCTCACAAGTCCCAAAAATTATTCAGAATAAATTCACAAAGTTACATGGGATGAGGTAACCTTCCCACTAAAGTGGAAGTTGTTTGGCCCTAAAGAAAAGTCAGAAAGTGTGAAGGCAATGGTCTATGAAAACAGGAGAACTGAAGACGTCAACCTTAAGTTTGAAGGACACAGAAACAATGATGTATCCCTCGAAAGCTTCAGAGGTGAAAGCTCTAGATCATTTAGAAGATGCAGCTCTACCAGAATTTCAATAAGAAAAGAAGCCAATCCAGTAAATGGAGGAAGACTTAGATGCTCAGTTAGAAAGAGACCTTAGCATGCTAAGATCTGAAAATTCAAAATCAGAAGAACTCCTTAGGCTTTATGAGGAAGTAGAAGAGTGTACAGATCCCTCTCGTCTAGAACAATTGATTAAATAAATCGAAAGCTTTACATTCAAAAAGGAAAGAAAAGTTTTTCCTTAATAAGAAGTGAAGATGGAAGAAGAAGAACCTTCAGAAACCACCATCATCAAAATTGGTGGAAATACCAAACTTCCTCAAGGGAAGGTCCTAGTGGAAAGAAAGGAGAAAGATGTTCCCAAAGATTCATTCCACAAGAAAATACACCAAAGGTGCCAACAATGCAATTTGGAGTATGGCTTGATCTAGACAAATCTCAAGACAAGAAAAAATCTATAGATGAATGGGCTGCTAGCTAGTCATGGCATCTTGTACCACATATGGAAAGTTTGAAGTACAATATTTGCAAATAATCTATGAATCAACCCTCTTGGGAATGGAAAAATAGTTTTATTTTTCCTTCAAAGAAGCTTTCAGAGGAAAAGAATGGATGGAGAGAATAAAAACAGGCAAGTCGCAATATACTTTTGCCACTGTGCTATATGAACAATTTTGTATAGATATCTCATATGTTGGAGACAGAGCTAGAGAGCTAGCAAAAACTAACATATATATTTTCAAAATATGCCATATGAAGTATTTTTAGGAATATCTAAATGAATTCCAAGAATACTATTGCACAATAGGAGAGTTGAAAATGCCGACTTGATACATCTCCTACATAGAAAGCTCCCTGAACCTTGGAGGACAACTATGAGAGAAAGCATAGAAGACAAACCTCTAGAGAGGTTTTCTGTTAGAGGAATAGTGGAAAGAATCAGGTAGCTGATAAGCGAACAATGTAAAGCGAACACCAGGGCAAAGGCTGTTAAGAAGGAGCTTAAGGGAACAAATGGCTTCTGTGCCAGGATGATGGATGCTCCAACCAGCTGGGGACGTGATGAAAAAAGGCAGAAAAGAAAGCATTTCCAAAAACGTTTCAAAGGAAAGAAAGGAAGAATTAGAGATTTAAGAAAAACTTTAATTACAAAGGAGAGAAACAAAATCTCATAGAGATATTTTTCAAGAAGACAAGATTTCCTCGAGAAACAGAAAAGAAGAAAACATGCAGATGTTGGTTATGCAAGGCCGAAGGGCACTATGCTAATGAATTTCCCAAGAAAAAAAAGAGAAGTTCAAAATCTCTTCTTAGGGAATATGAAAGAGCCATAGAAATGGCAAATATGAAAGGCCATGAGGTAATCTATTCAGAAGAAGAAGATGAAATATCTATCTATTCATCCTGGACAGAAGATGAATCGTCAGAGGAGTCAGAAACAGATTCTGAGGAAGAATATGAACTTACAGAGGTTTATCTTCTTGAAATAAAAAAATTGGGAAGAATGCATTGAAGAAGAAAAGAATTCTTCTTACAAAGTCAATCTTGGATCATTCGTCTGTGACTACTGTCACTGCTATGAGAAGGATGACCTTCCCATGTTTTGTGAAGCATCAGAAAAAAACGTATCACAAAGAATGCTTCATAGCTGAAGCAAGAAGAAAATTAAAACAAAAAAATGGTTCAATAAATCAGATTATTGAACAAGAATATGAAGATTACTTCTATGAAATAGAAGAGAGACAGAAAATTATAGAAAGGGATCTAGAAAGAATGAAGTTTGACACTACTATTGAAAAAATAGAAGTAGTATCTTGAGAGAAAGTAGTATCCGCAGAAAGTCCAATTTCTGAACAAGAACAATGCAATTCTTTTACAGAAAGTGTAGAAGGAGAAGGTTCTTTGACACAAAATTTGTGCAAAGCAGCAACTGTTTCTACAAGTAGATTCAGTAGCTACATGGAAATTGGACTAAAATTTCCAGGATACAAGAAGTATCATCTACATGCCTTTATAGATAACGGTTCTGGTTTCAGCCTAGCAAAAAATTTTGCTATATTAGAAGAGCTTTGGACAACTAATCCAAAACGAAGTGCAATTGGAAAAACTTAAAAGGAAGAAGAATTTCCATGAATACAGTTGCCAAAAATGTTCAAATCTCGATAGGAGGGGAAACCTTTGTTATTGAAGATATTTGGCAATCAGAAGGCCAAGACTTAGATATAGTGAAAGGACCCAACCCCGATTCAGTTACCTAAACCGGAATCGAACCCCTTCTGAAAATACGAACCAACAAAAACTTTTCAAAATTTCGGCAGAGTTTCGTTACTAGCGTGGAATTGCATAAACCCGCACCCTGAAAAATAACACTTCATCCTATGCCACAAAAGCCAAACCGTGGGCACCAATCCCATCCGGATTTCTCAACATCATAATATAACAATAAACAGTAAACATACTGTACTATATATAGTATATCCATGAAAATCCGTATAAACACGTATCAGAATGTATCAGAGCGACCTCTAGTGTAAATATATAATATACACATCAGTAGGCGAAACAAGAACCTACTGGAAAACACAGGTAGCTCAGATCACTAGCCTCTAAACCGCGACGTGAAACACCAAACCTGAACTGCAACTGGGCACGGAAATCGAAAAGCCCAGGGGAAAGACATGAAAACTGTTAGAGTGAGTGGACGAAAATAAATGTCTTTCACCAGTTGATATATATGTTTAAAATAACATATGCGAGTCCAGGTAAATAAAAATACAAAGTACACGAGGTAAAATCATACTCCTCCAGCGTACTGAGCATGCAAGTAAAAATCTCACGGGGTCACTCATGGACACATCCGTGCTAGTACAGTCCGAATCACGGGATCCCAGATCCACACGTGATTCTAAGCCAGAAAGGCCTCGGTTCCGGGGAAACGCCCCTCGCTGGTCTAGTAGGGGTAACGCCCCTCCTGGGAGCCTACCATCAGGGATCAGCCGAGAGGCAAGTGTATCGATACAACAACGTAACTGAGACTGTACTCTGTGTAAATCAAATCATAAACAGTTCGATGCAAATGCATGAAACAACATATAAGTGTATGTATACTCGTATACGTATATCCGTATAAGTATAATCGTATAATCGTAAAACACATGCTCAGGTAATCCGAAATCTCAATACGCATGCTCAAGTTCGTAAATCATATAAAGGACTCGCAAGAATTCCGTGAAAAGAAATTGTCCACTCACAGGTGAGCAAAACGCGCACTCCCGCTAATCTCGTGGTCCGGCGGAAGATCCCTTGCCTGAAGCACGATCACGATCTCGATCTCAATCTCCTGAATATTTACAAAACATAACTGATCAAAATCATAGTCCACAACCCTGTACTGAACCACGGAAACCAACCGTTCCCGGAAATAAACAATGCAGTATACAATGATTAACGAAACTCCCGAAATCTCCACTCGAAACCCTCGACTGAAAATTGGCTACCCAAATCAATCCGAAAACCTCTGGATGATAATCAGGGCACGATTACGAGAAAAACGACATTAAAAACGTCGAAATCTGAAAAAGTCAACCCTCCACCGTGGACCGCCGTTTACCGCCGCCGCCGGCGGCGGTGCACCGTCAACGGTGAAATCACACGGCCAAAATTTCCAGAACTCAAGATCATTCCAAGCCTAACCCTTTTCTCTTCTACCACGAAGTCCAAATCTCACCGGAACCCATCCAATTTCCCACGAAATCGAGCGGAAATCATCCCTCCGGCGACCTAATCGGGCTTCACCAAAAACTCATCCTCCACCCAAACCAAGCACATGGGGAGACTCACCAGGGCAAGGGGAGTCTAACCCCCCTAACCACCACCACCAAAGCTCGCCAGAAAATGGCCAACCATCACCGGCGACCAAACCCAAACCGACCCGATTCGGGTTCAACCAAAACGAAACCAATTTCATCAAACTCAAGTACCAATCAACTCGAAATTGAAAGGAGAATCTAACCATACCCTTGCCAAAGTCGAAGGTGGCCGGAAAATGGGTCGTCGGACGGCAAGACAAATCGGGAAAGTTTCCCCCTTCGCGGTCAACGGTCAAACTTGCTATTTTTGGAAAGTCAACAATGGTCAACGCCAAATAGTGATTTTTGACGATTTTACGACTATTCCCGATATTTATACTCGCGCCTCGGGTCAATCAACGGTCCGAAATGAATATTCGAAATGATTCGGATAAGCTCGAAACAATCGGATAAACTCGTCGGAAACCGAAACTTCGAATAATCACAAAATATTCCTCGATTATCGGAAAAATCTTCCGGAACCGCCCACGAGCTCGAAATCACGTACTCTACAACTTCCGTGAAGACACTCAACTCAAATTCTCGGCCGAAAACATAGTCGCGAATAAAGTCGACGAACCACACAAATATCGTAAAGCTGCGACTAAACCGAATCTCGTGAATCGTGCCAAATACGCATCTGATTCTGGTTCGGGTAGTCACAAATCTACCCCCCTAAAAGAAATTTTGACCTCGAAATTTACGTACCTGTCAAGTGAACAGATGAGGATACTGTTCCCGCATACGCTGCTCAGTCTCCCAGGTGGCCTCCTCAACTGAGTGGTTCTGCCACAAGACCTTCACTAGCGGAATCACACGGTGCCTCAACTCCTGCTCACGACGATCGAGTATCTGCACAGGCTCCTCTACATACGTCAAATCCTCTCTAATCGGCAACTGTTGTGGGACTAACACATGTGAAGGATCTGAGATGTACTTCTACAACATCGAAACATGGAAGACATCATGCACACGAGCCATCTCAGCTGGTAACTCAAGTCTGTAAGCAACAACTCCAACCCTCTCCGTAATCTCATACGGACCAATGTACTGGGGTCGAAGCTTGCCACGCTTCCCGAAACGCACAACTCCCCTCCAGGGAGATAGTTTCAGGAAGACCCAATCGCCAACCTCGAACTCTAAACTCTTTCTCCTCACGTCCGCATAGCTCTTCTGCCGATCCTGGGCGATCTTCAATCGATCCCGGATAACCTGTATGTCCTCCATAGTGCTCTTCACCAGATCAGGACCAATAAGCCAACGTTCGCCCACCTCACTCCAACACAACGGAGTGCGACATTGCTTCCCATACAGGGCCTCGTACGGTGCCATCTCAATACTGGCCTGGTAGCTGTTGTTGTAGGCGAACTCAATCAAATGTAACTGTTGATCCCAGTTTCCACGAAACTGCAACACACATGATCTCAGCATATCCTCAAGAGTCTGAATGGTCCGCTCGGACTGCCCGTCAGTCTGAGGATGGAAAGCTGTACTAAATCGCAACCTCGTGCCCAATGCTCTCTGCAACGCCTGCCAAAACTCAGAAGTAAACTTACTATCTCGGTCAGAAACAATGGACACTGGCACCTCTATGCAAGCGAACAATCTCTGATAAGTACAACTTGGCCAATCTGCCCACTGATATCTTCCCCGGAAGTGCAAGAAAGTGTGCGGATTTCGTCAGTCGGTCCACAATCACCCAAATACCAGTGTTGCCCGCCGAAGTACGCGGCAACTGATAGACGAAATCCATCGTAATGTGCTCCCACTTCCAAACTGGAATCTCAAGTGGCTGTAGTTTCCCTGCAGGTTTCTGCCTCTCCGCCTTCACCTGCTGACAGATCAAATATCGACTCACGTACGCGGCAATCTCCTGCTTCATGTTGCGCCACCAATAGTACGCTCGAAGTGTACGAAACATCTTCGTACCTCCGGGATGCATCGCATACGCTGAACTGTGGGCCTCATCCAGAATCTCCTTCTTCAAGCTCTCGTCTCTGGGCACACATAGCCTGCCTCTGAACAACAACGTACTGTCATCACTCAATCGGAACACTGTAGGCACACCATTCCGTATCATGGTCTTCTTGCCCAGCAAGTAAGAATCTAAATCCTGAGCCTCTCGTACCTGATCAACCAATACGGGTCGAACCTGAAAACTGGCCAATAAAGCTCCCTCATCATCATACCCGAATACGGCACCCGTAGCTCGAAGCTCGGCTAACATCGATACTCTGGCCACACACATGTGAAACAATGAGGCTCCAGATTTCTGGCTAAGTGCATCTGCTACTACATTGGCCTTCCCCGGATGGTACTCGAAAGTGCAATCGTAATTGTTGATCAACTCCATCCATCGGCGCTGCCTCATGTTCAGATCCGGCTGCGTCCGCAAGTATGTGAGACTCTTATGATCAGTGTAAATCTTACACTGAGCACCATACAAATAATGCCTCCAACTCTTCAACGCTAACACGATAGCGGCTAACTCCAAATCATGCGTCGGATAGTTGACCTCATGTGGTTTCAACTGTCTGGAACCATAGGCCACAACTCTACCATGCTGCATCAATACACAGCCAAGCCCCAACTTCGACGCATCGTTGTACACAACAAACTCACCACTGTCGTCTGGCAATGTCAGAACCGGTGCGGTAGTCAATCTCTCCTTCAGGAGTAAATAACTCTCCTCGCACGCATCAGACCACTCAAACTTGACGCCCTTCTTTGTCAATCTGGTCAGTGGTGTAGCAATCCGGGAGAAATCCTGTACAAACCGTCGGTAATAGCCTGCAAGAACCAAGAAACTCCGAATCTCCGGCACAGTAGTGGGTCTATTCCAGTTCAGTACGGCCTCGATCTTGTCAGGATCAACACTAACTCCACCGGCCGAAATCACGTGGCCCAGAAACTTCACACTATCCAACCAGAACTCGCACTTGCTAAACTTCGCGAACAACTGATGGTCCCGCAAAGTCCGCAACACTGCCCGCAAATGCTTCTTGTGCTGGCCCACGCTCCTGGAATAAATCAAAATATCGTCAATGAATACAATCACGAACTTGTCCAGGAACCGTCTGAACACCCGATTCATCAAGTCCATGAAAGTTGCGGAGGCGTTGGTCAACCCAAACGGCATAACCAAAAACTCGTAGTGCCCATACCGCGTCCTGAATGCTGTCCTGGCGACATCAGAGTCTCGGATTCTTAACTGGAGATATCCGGATCGAAGGTCAATCTTCGAAAAGACTGCGGCTCCCTTCAGCTGATCGAACAAGTCATCAATCCGCGGTAACGGATACTTGTTCCTCACTGTAATCTGATTCAGTTTCCGATAGTCGATGCACAACCGCATGGACCCATCCTTCTTCTGCACAAACAACACCGGAGCACCCCACGGAGAAACACTCGGTCGAATGAAACCCTTCTCTAACAACTCCTGGAGCTGAATCTGCAACTCCTTCAACTCCGCAGGCGCCATCCGGTACGGTGTCTGGGAAATCGGTCATGTACCCGGTAACAACTCAATAGTGAAATCAATCTCTCGCACAGGGGGTATACCAGGTAACTCCACTGGAAACACATCTGAAAACTCAGAAACAACCTCAATACTACCAAGGTCTGGCACAGCAGCTGTAGTGTCCACAACATGGGCTAAGTAAGCGACACAACCCTTCTTCATCAACTGATCCGCCCTCATCGCGGAAATCAAACACGGTAGTGAAGTGTTATTCTCGCTACGGAACAGTATCTCGGGTAACCCTGGTCGTCGAAACGCGACCTCCTTCCTGTGACAATCAAACATGGCCCAGTGCGACTCCAAAAAGTCCATACCCAAGATCAAATCAAAATCCACAATATTAAGTAATAACAGATCTGCAGCTAATCCATGACCATCAATAAACACCTCACAATCTCTGTAAACCCAACCGATGCTCACAACCTCACCTGACGGATACAACACTCTCCACAACCCCGGAAGTGAAGATGCAGGTACCGTAGCTAATGATGACAATCTAAATGATATGAATGAATGTGTGGCACCTGGATCTAACAATGCAACTACTGGAATACCAAAGACATGTAACGTACCGATAACCACCTCTGGTGAAGCTCTGCCCTCACGTAGAGTTGTAGCATGAACTCTCGCCTGTCCGGCTAGTCGTCCTCGCTGGGGTTGTCCCTGCTGTCTGCCCTGGCCTGCAAACTGTGCTGGTCGAGCTCCCGTAGTGGCACCTCGCTCAACTCTGGAACTCTGGGCTGCCTGATCACCAACACCATCTAACTGAGGACATGCTCTCGCGTAGTGACCCACCTGGCCACATCGAAAACAAGTGACAGGGCCTCGCTGACATGGACCAAAATGATACATATTGCACAAATTGCATAATGGATACTCCCTCGGTACAGCAAATGAACCACCAGTACGCCGCAGATAACTAGAACCGCTGGAACTCCCACTAGCCTGTGGTCGCTGTGGTTGATCTCTCCACCTTCTCGGTCTCTGCCTCGGTACACCAACTGGTGGGCGATATGATCCACCGCCTGAGGATGAAGCTGGACCGGAAGTATCAGAACTCTGCCTCTTCGAAGGCCCCTGACTCGGTCCACCCTCCTCAAACCGTCTCGGCTGGTACCTCTGCTGTCTCTCCTGCTCAATATCCTCGCGTCGGAGTGCAGCACTGACAAACTCATCAAAGTTGTTCCGAGGCATCGTAGTCAAAGTCGCCTTGATATTCAAATTCAATCCCAGCTCAAACCTGCGACACTTGGCTTCCTCAGTAGCCACCATATCCCGTGCAAAACGAGACAAACGGGTAAACCGATCCCGGTACTCAAGTACAGACAAACTGCCCTGCCTCAAGTTTGTAAACTCCTCATACTTGCACTGCTGGGTAGCCTGATTAAAGTACCTCCGCATAAACAGATCACAGAACAATGTCCACGGAGTATCAGCTGGAACTCTGTCGGTGCTAACCCACCAAAAGTATGCATCACCCTCAAGTAAACCAACTGCGGCCATTGACATCTGCTCAGGAGTAAACTGCAGATGCTCACAAACACGTTCAATCTGAACCAACCATGCCTCGCATATCTCTGGATCAACTGAACCCGAAAACAGAGTAGCACCAGCTGTACGAGCCTTGACCACAGGGTCAAAACGCTCTTCCAAACGCAGCACTCGCATCAGCAAGTCGCGCGTTCGGCGATCCTCATCAGGATCCTCATCCCGATCAACACGGGGACCACGTCGAGGAGGCATCCTACTGATACAAGACAAGCATTAGATACAAGCAGAAAGAATGTAATCATGAAACTGCAGATATTTGAGAACACATAACACCCGAAGTATTGATGAGTACCGCTGGCCAGTCGGGTCATCACTCCAGTCATGCTGTATCAACTCAAATACCCTAAGCGTCACAACTACAAGAGTCTACAGAATCTGACAACCTAATGCTCTGATACCAAGCTGAAAGGACCCAACCCCGATTCAGTTACCTAAACCAGAATCGAACCCCTTCTGAAAATATGAACCAACAAAAACTTTTCAAAATTTCGGCAGAGTTTCGTTACTAGCGTGGAATTGCATAAACCTGCACCCTGAAAAATAACACTTCATCCTATGCCACAAAAGCAAAACCGTGGGCACCAATCCCATCCGGATTTTTCAACATCATAATATAACAATAAACAGTAAACATATTGTACTATATATAGTATATCCATGAAAATCAATATAAACACGTATCAGAATGTATCAGAGCGACCTCTAGTGTAAATATATAATATACACATCAGTAGGCGAAACAAGAACCTACCGGAAAACACAGGTAGCTCAGATCACTAGCCTCCAAACCGCGACGTGAAACACCAAACCTGAACTGCAACTGGGCACGGAAATCGAAAAGCCCAGGGGAAAGACATGAAAACTGTTAGAGTGAGTGGACGAAAATAAATGTCTTTCACCAGTTGATATATATGTTTAAAATAACATATGCGAGTCCAGGTAAATAAAAATACAAAGTACACGAGGTAAAATCATACTCCTCCAGCGTACTGAGCATGCAAGTAAAAATCCCACGGGGTCACTCATGGACACATCTGTGCTAGTACAGTCCGAATCACGGGATCCCAGATCCACACGTGATTCTAAGTCAGAAAGGCCTCGGTTCCGGGGAAACGCCCCTCGCCGGTCAGGTAGAGGTAACGCCCCTCCTGGGAGCCTACCATCAGGGATCAGCCGAGAGGCAAGTGTATCGATACAACAACGTAACTGAGACTGTACTCTGTGTAAATCAAATCATAAACAGTTCGATGCAAATGCATGAAACAACATATAAGTGTATGTATACTCGTATACGTATATCCGTATAAGTATAATCGTATAATCGTAAAACACATGCTCAAGTAATCCGAAATCTCAATACGCATGCTCAAGTTCGTAAATCATATAAAGGACTCGCAAGAATTCCGTGAAAAGAAATTGTCCACTCACAGGTGAGCAAAACACGCACTCGCGCTAATCTCGTGGTCCGGCGGAAGATCCCTCGCCTGAAGCACGATCACGGTCTCGATCTCAATCTCCTGAATATTTACAAAACATAACTGATCAAAATCATAGTCCACAACCCTGTACTGAACCACGGAAACCAACCGTTCCCGGAAATAAACAATGCAGTATACAATGATTAACGAAACTCCCGAAATCTCCACTCGAAACCCTCGACTGAAAATCGGCTACCCAAATCAATCCGAAAACTTCTGGACGATAATCAGGGCGCGATTACGAGAAAAATGACATTAAAAACGTCGAAATCTGAAAAAGTCAACCCTCCACCGTAGACCGCCGTTGACCGCCGCCGCCGGCGGTGGCGCGCCGTCAACGGTGAAATCCCACGGCCAAAATTTCCAAAACTCAAGATCATTCCAAGCCTAACCCTTTTCTCTTCTACCACGAAGTCCAAATCTCACCGGAACCCATCCAATTTCCCACGAAACCGAACGGAAATCATCCCTCCGGTGACCTAATCGGGCTTCACCAAAAACTCATCCTCCACCCAAACCAAGCACATGGGGAGACTCACCAGGGCAAGGGGAGTCTAACCCCCCTAACCACCACCACCAAAGCTCGCTGAAAAACGGCCAACCATCACCGGCTACCAAACCCAAACCGACCCGATTCGGGTTCAACCAAAACGAAACCAATTTCATCAAACTCAAGTACAAATCAACTCGAAATTGAAAGGAGAAGCTAACCATACCCTTGCCGAAGTCGGAGGTGGCCGGAAAATGGGTCGTCGGACGGCAAAACCAATCGGGAAAGTTTCCCTCTTCGCGGTCAACGGTCAAACTTGCTATTTTGGAAAGTCAACAACGGTCAACGCCAAATAGTGATTTTTGACGATTTTACCACTATTCCCGATATTTATACTCGCGCCTCGGGTCAATCAACGGTTCGAAATGAATATTCGAAATGATTCGGATAAGCTCGAAACAATCAGATAAACTCGTCGGAAACCGAAACTTCGAATAATCACAAAATATTCCTCGATTATCGGAAAAATCTTCCGAAATAGCCCACGAGCTCGAAATCACGTACTCTACAACTTCCGTGAAGACACGCAACTCAAATTCTCGGCCGAAAACATAGTCGCGAATAAAGTCGACGAACCACACAAATATCGTAAAGCTGTGACTAAACCGAATCTCGTGAATCGTGCCAAATACGCATCTGATTCTGGTTCGGGTCGTCACAAATAGTGATCGGCAATGATTTTCTTCTACAACAAACTTTCATCCAGAAGCCGGAAGTGAACTTATTAGGCTTCGAAAAAAATCATAAAATTTTCTGGACAGAGAGACTAAAAGAAGCAAAAAGTGTTGTTGGTCCAGGATTTATAGAGAAATATCAGATATCGCATCAGAATAGTGGTGGATATACACCAAAATTCGAATAATATTGCAATATAAGCAACAAGAAGAGTTGCTTGTTAAGGAATCCTCAGAGGAAGAGGAAGACTTTGAAAGTATGGAGTTTTGTAGCTTCCATGGCAATAGAAATCTTAAGCATCGTAATGCTTCATCTAATGCTCCTACTAGAATTCAACTCAAAGAACGCATGGTCTACAACATTCCCAAGAGGGATTGTGACAAGTGTAAATAAGAAAAAATCCTCAAGAAGAAAGTGAATAATTCTAAGAAGCCTTCTATTAAAACAAGGTTTGAGAATGAAGATCTTACCATTGTGCCGCTTCATAATCAAGACAAGGATCATTACTATGTGTCTTATAATCCTTTTGATAACCAACACATGCAGCAACAAGAGTTTCCCAGTGAAGAATCATCATAAGTCGAAGATAAAGAGACAGTTGAAGCCGCCTTCATCAAAGAGCATAATCTCAAACACTTCAAGGCTAGGCTTGAGAAATAGAAGAAGGATACCCTTGGAGAGATCAAGGAAATACTCAAACAAAACATTGGCATCAATCCTCTGAAGTTCTGGAAAAAAGACCCAGTGGTCTATGAGATCAACCTACATGACATGAATTCCATCTGTCATGTAAAAACAATCCTTAGTACAAAGAAGAAGATCAGAAAAATTCAGAAAAGATATAGCTGATCTTTAGAAAAAGGATTGATAAGACCATCAAATAGTCTACATCACGCTCCAGCTTTTTATGTCAGAAATCATGCGGAAGAAGTTAGTGGGAAAGCAAGAATGATGATAGACTACATAGATGTCAATAAGAAGACCGTAAAAGACAGTTATTAGATACCACATGCAAGAGTGCTAATAAACAGGCTCAGATGAGCCAAAGTGTTCTCAAAATTTGATTCTAAATCAGAATTCTGGCAAGTTAAAATGCATCCTGATAACATTCCTTTTTCTGTCTACGAAACTCCACGGGGACACTATGAATGGCTAGTAATACATTTTGGGCTGAAACAAGCTCCGTCCATTTTCCAGAGAAAAATGGATAAGATATTCAAGCAAGTAGAAGACTTTTGTGTCGTCTATATAGGCGATATATTAGTTTTCTCAAAGAACAAGGAAGGACACATGAATCATCTCTTTGAAGTAGTCAAGCTCATTGTTCAGTATGGAATCATTCTAGGAAAAAAGAAAGTCTTTCTCGTCCTAGATTAAATTGATTTCTTAGGGATCAACATAAGAAATGGGGTTATCAAGCTTCAACCACATATCTTAGAAAACGTATGGAAATTCCCAGACATAATTCATGACGCTAAAGTCTACAGGGATTTTTAAGGGTCATAAACTATGGAAGAGATTTCCTTCCTAAGATTGCTGGATTAACAACAATACTGTCACCCAACACAAGCTCAAAGAGAGCTTGGAAGTTCAAAGAAGATGACAAAAAGATCGTCATGCAAATCAAACAACTATGCAAAAACTTGCCACCACTATATCAACCTGAAGAGAATAATGAGATCATTCTTCAAACTTGATGCTAGTGATAACTTCTAGGCAGATGTAGTGCTAGCAAGAGTGCCAAGCACTACTACTGAAAAGATTTTAAAATTCTACAACGGAAAGTTCAATTTTGCATAACAGAATTATCCCACAAGGGAAAAACAAATTCTGGCAATCAAAAAGACAATTGAAAATTCTCCTGCCTTTTTAGGAAAACCATTCTCAGTGAGATCAGATTGTGTCAAAGTGAAAATTTTCCAAATTTTCAAACTTGCAGGTAACAAGAATTATCTTCCAGACACTGATAGGGGGAGATTAGCAAATTGACAGTTATTTCTCAACCATTATGATTATGATGTTGAATTAATTGTAGGTAACAAGAATTCCATACACTTTAACAAGAGAAATTGCAATGTTTAGAAGGAATAAAAAGGATGATGAAGGTTAAAACCCTAGGAGCAGGAGGCTAGAGAAAGAACCAGATCAACAAGAGGAGTCTATTTAAAAGGTTCTTAAGAATTTTTTTTGTGTCCTAAAAGACCAGCCTTAACTGACCAATTCCAGGGGAAATGATTGACTAGCCTGTCTCAAATGGCAGACGGTAAAGGCTCATCAAGATAGTTGAGGGCTGCTGTTTTGCAAAAAAGCAAAAAATTTCCTATAAATACCTTCAATTACCAGCTGAACACTTTCTCTGAAACAGCCTTCCCGACTGACCTATGTTTAGCTTTTCATCAGAAGGTTCTGTTAGACAACTTAATGTTTACTTTCCAAGAATAAGATAAAAGACTTATGGTAGAGACCATGGATGCCATAGCAGAGGAACTAAGTCAGAAAAAGAAACAACAGAGTGTTGTTAATGAACCAGCAATGTTATACATCAGAACCCCTTGAAAGTGCAAAGGTACCTTTTTAGGCACTAAAAGAGACAGAATGGTTTAAGTTCCATAAAATCATTGACAGACATTCACCCTATTCAAATATCCTTGATACCCTCTTCATAGTTCCAGGACCATTCTTGGGAAGATATTTGTTGAATGTTCAAAGTGAATATCCTCAAGAGCATAAACGGTGGCTGGTCAAAAATAGATTTGTTCATAATCTATGGAAAAAAACAAATGATGATCTCAAGGGACTACCAGCTATCATCTATAACACTATCAAGAATGTAAGGAAGTCTAACTGCATTCTTAGACTCAAGTTCAGATCTACACCTCTAGAGTGGGTGCATGAGTCTAATAGAGAAACAGAGTATATCTCTCCATACTACTATGCCAGAATCATCCAGAGCCAATATCTAAAACCAGCTTGTTTGGATATAATGGAGCCCCAAATTGCAGTATCCCATGGATGAGAGCAATGACACTGGAATATGTCAAGAAAATAATTGAAGAAGATCAAGAGATTACTTTTCTAGCATAATGAGAAAAAATAATTGTCATTGCCTATGAACATCCAGAAGCTGTAACCACTGATTTTTTTGTTGCTCTAAAAAGAAAGGAGATAAATTCTACCCTTGCATGTGTTAGATCGAGAAGAAAGGCATTACAAGATGTACATTGATAAAGATATGGAAGAAAACGAACAAGAAGAAGAATTACCAATGAGGAACCCTATCTTGGGAAAAATTCAGAAATATATGATGACCTGTAAAGACAGGATCGTATTGTCTTCTTCTTCAATGGAGAACATCTATTATCATGAAAGAATCTGCTTTCCAAAAGAAGACAATAGAGGAAAGCAAAAATCTGATCCACATGGGGTCAATACCTTGAATGGAGTCACTTTAATAATGTGTGTTTCAATTCCATTTTGACTTCCGCTTCCTATATTAGGAGCCTTGAGTCTTTGTGTTAGGCATCGAAATTCAGAAGTTTGTGTTAGGCATTCAAAATTCAGAAGCAAGCCTTGAGTCTATCTGAGAATAGAAAACCTGAGACTGAAGTTTGTGAGTCGAGAGATAGAGTCGAAGCAACCTGTTTAGCTTCTCAATTTCCAAGTATGTCTACTACTATGAGTGGCTAAATAACTAATAACTATTTACTAGAGAGTGAGGCTCTGGATGTTTAATCTGTAATTCTGTTGAAATAAATAAGCTATGGTTTTCCACTACCATTTCTTTCAAATTGTTACATATATGTTCATAAAATCTCATTAAACTCTCCTAAGAGGCGGACTACCACCCAGAAGGAGGAAAAGATGAGTTGTTTGTTATTAAACATCTTTATTTCTTAAGTAAGCTTTGCATAATTTTCTTTTAGCTCGGAGAGAAATCACACCTTCAAGGAAAAAGCATTCAGTGAGTCTGTCCATCAGTGACCGAGAAAGGTTGAAACCTATAGGTGAATTTGTGACTTGACAAAAGCTAGTTTTGTTTTATTTTTGGGGGTATTTTTCTTTCCTTTAATATTTATCAGTTACCAAGGGCATATTGAAAAAAACATAAATAATTAATTCACCTAGGTATTATATGGAGACATATGTTATAAGTTTAAGTACCATATAAGTATTTTTGAAAGCCTAGGTATTAAAATGCGCAAAGGTCATACTCCAGGTACTAATGGAGATTTTTCTCTGTTTATATTTGTTGTTTTTAATATGTCAAAAAATTTTGTGTTAGTGCATATGGTTCAATTTTGTGACTTTGGCTAAACCATCGACTCTATTCAGACATTGTTTTAATTGAAAATTCAGTCTCTAAATCATGAGCAACCTCAATACTTCTGGTTCAGCCATCGACATGACCTTTGTCAATAGGAAGATAGAAGTTGAGCTGAATTCAGCAGGGCCGAGAGTCGAGATATTAGGGACTATTATTGCGTTGTTCTTTAGCTATATTGTTTTCTCTATTATGAATGAATGAAATTTTTACGTTTCACATGTTTGAATCCTCTTAATTTTTAACCATGCTTCTTACTAAATATAAATAAATGGATTAAGATATCCTATCGACATAAATAGATCCCATTCGGTGCGCTAAAAAAGCTACTGGGTGCAAGTCATTTGTCCACCAATTTTTAGAAGGCACTGTTTCGTCAAGACTGTTAGTTGACCATTAAAGGATGGGAGCATGCGCAAAACTACTTACTGCTTACTTGGTCATCCAGGCAAATGAAAGACCCGGCCAGACATATTCATTCTGTATTAAACTTAAGCCCTTCATTCAGTCCATTGTAATACTCTTCAAAGTCTTCATCCGTTTATACTCAAATGAGATGAGAGAGTGGAAGAGGACGCCCAAACTGGATCTCGACGACGACGGCGACCCTAGGGACCAGAGATGACCAACGGTCAGGGTCTGTTACTTATTGCCTTTTCCGCGGCTCAGGTTTAGAGACGAGTTTGGTGAGAAATCAGTTACCGTATTCGGAATCAGGTATATATTATTTGAATCAATTCCTTAGTTCGTGAGAATATTCAGCTGAGATTGTTGCTGCTGCAGTATGCGATAGTACTCATAGTAGATCCAATTGTTGATTCGATTGTGTGATTTTGTTTATACATATCTTATGGGTATGAGCCAACACATATATCGTTGTTATCTGGCTTACATGAAAATGCAGTGTTTTTATCTGATTGTTCTCTGCCCAGAAATGCTTAGATTTGGTCTGTAACCCACTGACATGGGTCAGTTTTTTCTTCTGAATCATGCGTCTTTAGGTTGATCGGGGCACGTAGGGACATGTTTTGTATGTAGGTTTTGTTGCATTAGTATATAGATCCAGTTTCACCATCTTCCAAACTGAAAACTCCTCAGTAGCATCAGTGAAGTAGATGCAGTTGGGTTTAGATTTCGGAGCTTCATACGCTACTACTATGCAACTCTATCATGTAACAGAAAACCTCCAAAGTGAGCACTCAATATTAGAATCGAAACATTTGTATCCCACAATTATGGGTACAGGAATCAGTTTTGACTACCAAATTGCATAAACTTCTTCATCAGCACACGTGAGTCTTGTGGCCTCTCTCTCTGCCTTGTGTTTCCATTTTTGTATTGCGAGTTTCGGTTTAATTTGATTTGTGGAATGTTGCAGCATTCAGCTAGGGCAGCTTGCTACTGTCAAGATTGCTGCCAATCTCATCAAGCTACTGTCCTACGGGAACAAGGTTAGTTTTTGGATGAGGGACTCAATTGTTATTACGGATGATGGTGTGAGCTTATTTCGTAGTTTAGAAAGTTGTTTTGGTTTTTTATTGTGTTGAATTGGGTTGTTGGCAGAATATGTTGCAAACTGGATTGATTGTTGGTGGCTGGGACAAGTACGGGAAGATTTATGGAGTTCCTATTGGGGATACAATTATAGAGGCTCCATTCGCCATCGGAGGTATATTATACTAATCCTTATATGATTTGGCTGTTCAAATTCTACTAGGGGGATTAGACTAGGTTGTACCTGTACACTTAGAGGCATCTGGTCTCTGATATCTGATGTCTCTGTGATGGTAAATAAGACAAAACTGGTTCAATTCCCTTATGAACTTTTAGCTTGCAGTTTGATGCACTACATATGATATTTGATGATACCGTTGTGGATTCTATACAAACTAGTTTTGAGGATGATAATGATTTATTCAAAGCTATGCGAATTGGTCTGATCAGTCGGATTGGAAGGCTTAGACAACTTACACTTCTCAGTTCTGATGCTCTATGTGTGATGAGGCATTCCTCTATAAATTTTGGCCTTGTGGAACTGTGGAAGTATATGTTCTGCAATATTAGGATACTTACTGATCGTTTATAAAAATATCAATTAAATTTCTGAGCATGGTGATTTCTCTCTGCAGGATAGTACTGAGAATTTACTAGTTCATACTTACGTGTGGTGTGACAAAAATGATCCAAATTTGTATGGAGACTGGGATTTTGAGGTAAATGTATATCATTTTTATCTGTATGAAATATGAACACAATTGAGTATTGAATGGCAAACATCATTCTGGTTTGTGATTTCTTGTCGGGAGGCTTTTTTAGTTGCTTTAAATTTCTTGAAATTGGCTAGGTATGGAAGCAAATGCATATGGAAGATTTTGTCAAGATGACTAGTGTTTTCATGGAAGAGCTGGAGCTACCTGAAGCTAAGCCCAGAGTTTCAACTTATGAATCATTTTATCAGCAGGATGCCCAGATGATTTTTTCAGTTTGCGCTCTGATTAGTGTGTGTTTACGATTGAATTAAACATTAATTAAACACTCTACACTCATTGTCATAGGCTGCTTCCTCGGTTCTTAGTATCCTCCAGTGACAGTGTGTGCACCCCATGTTTCAAATATGTTTTCGACCTGGTCATTCTACCAATCTCACAGCTCGTTCGTCAGACGTATTCCACTGGGCAAGCTCACAACTTCACGATGTCTTACATATGGGCATGTCCACCTTCAAAGGAGGAGGACTACATTCTCTATTGCCATCCGCCAACGCAGAGGAGGCCTGTTGCCTGTTAAGCTACCAAAATGGTATCAGTCAATGATAAAGAAGGCAACCAATGCAGGAACTGTGTAGCTTTGAGTGAAGCTTTCTGGGAACCTGGGATCGTTTACACTATGCAGTTATTTTGGTTAGAGTGGTCTACATTCCTTTCCTTTGCTTGTATTTTATCTGTTTGTTAACTTTGCTTATATTAGTACTGGAGTCAAATACTAATTCTTTCCCGTAATTGTAATTGTCTTGAAACCAGTTCCTGAGACTTAACTTGGTTTTGTTTGAATCCTTTGAATGCTCCCTATATATGAACAAGAACCTAGATGGTACACTCTAGATATCAAACGTTTTACCTTGAAAAATAGATTGGTACTTAATTTTTTTGTTTTATGGATCCTACACCATATGTAGTTAGGATGATATCTCTCCAGCATTCAGTGTGATAATTTATGTATTGTTGTACTTCTAAGGAATAGAAGGGATTGTTTTCTTTAGTCTTTGTGCCTTTTGATAATAACTTTTTGGTGCCTTATTGCAGGCATTGGTCTCTTATACCAATTCATCTCCATTACAACCCCCTAAAATCAGAGAAACATTAAGAACATCTAGCTTTCATAGAGACACCAAATTTCCAGGGATCAATTGATTAGTTTCAAAAGAGCATTTCCAATACAATTTATCAACTCCATAAACTTCTGCAATTCATTGAAAAATCCAGACTGACCTGGACTGGAAACATTAACACTGCAAGACATTAAGCATCCTTGATATACTTAACAAGAGGTGACTAGGCTACCAACGGGGTATAATTTTCCAGCGCTATGCGCATAAATATTATTTTATTAGAATACGTCAGGATGGAATTGAAATGCCCAGGCATGCAGTTGCCTTGCTGTGCCTGCTTCAGATGCATTGTCAACGCATAGTTGTTGAGCTGCCACCAAACAAAATCATTTGTTAAAGGCAAATTAGCATGTTAAACAAATAACAGATTCTTACTAAAATAGTTACATATCATTTACAAGCCACTGAGGACTCATACAAGCCCCTGAGGACCTACTCATACGAAGGCAAAAACCAGCTCAGTCACAATCAATCTGTGACATCAATTTTCCATTTGAAATGAAATTAAGATCCATTACCATAATCGCCTCATTCCAATAACATGTCAACCCTCTAGCAATTATATAATCCCCCCTACATAGGATTCATGAATTTCTCAAACTTACTTAACTTCTACAAAAGGTTCTGAACACAGAAAATAAGAATTTTGTAGGTTTCAGATCATTATATCATCTGTAAGGTAAACACCAGTGAGCAGTTAGAAGATACAGATACTCACCTCAAGTGTCCTCAACTGCTCCTGGTATTGAGCTGCTAACTGTTTCAAATGTTGGAACTCTTCATTTCTGCCCTTATACTCTTTCTGTCGTTCATGCTGGATAGACACAGCACGTTTGAGGATAGAATTGTCCCTAACCAGTCCTTCAATTTGTTGCTTCAGTAGCATATTTTCCTGCACATCATAAAACCATTATCAAATCCTTCAGAAAAAGAAAAAAAAAACGTTATCAGAATCCTTACCAAGATAAAAGAGTATACAAAAAAAAGGGATTTCTATCATCCTCATATAGAGAGGCATGAATAACAGACTCGCCTTTTGTAAACTTTGGATTGCCTCAGCGTGGACTGCCTCAGCACCAGCACATGAACATATGGATTTTTCTAAAACCTCTAGAATTTTTTCCGCACGTGCCTGAGCATAATCCACACTACTTGCACTCATCATTTCCTTAACAAACAATTCAACCCATTCCACACCATCTGCAGGAAGGTTGTTTGGAACGTACATAATGGTTCTCATAAGCAGCTGCAATTTCCTCAACAGTCGATGTACCTGGAAATTTAGCAGGTGACTATTCTTACTCGATCAAGAAACACACTTATCTCAATACTAACTACTGCAGAAAGAATTTTCTTATCAGTACTAGATTTGTTCTGAACTTCTGATCATCATAACATACGATTCAGGTATTAGTAAGCAACTTTTTCAAGTAACAACTTATAATGCCTAGTCCTATGATCACCATCAATTGAAGCAGTTATTCCCAATTTCAATTGTTCAGAACCACAAACATGCAGTATAACACTTCAGTGTAAAATATGCATACATATAGGGTTTAAAACATTTCCAAAGGGAAAGGCAGAATAATAAGTTTTTACTTCCACGAAAAACCATACTGAGAGCATTATATTCACATGTCAACTACAAAAAGCACTATTATCCAGGCTTAGCAAAGAACCAAAAATAGAAAGACATATTAACTAAAGTCTTTACAATATGATGTTTATAAGAATCCAAAGCAATAGTATTACAACAAAAACACCCTTCTAAGGAAATGGAAAACAACATATTCATGCAAACGAAAGGCTAAGTAGCAGTCCTAGCTTCTGACCCAGGAATTATATTGCAACACACAGTATGATATGGTCAAGAGCATGCACTATCCTTTGCTTATGTTACAAACGAAGAAGGATGCAATCATCACTGAGTTTTACGACTTTGCAATAGACAAGACTTACATTTCAAAAGTACCTGAACTTCGGGGCAAGGTATTAAGCCATTCTTGTGGAGGATGGATGGTGACTCTTTCAAATAACAACGAACTTGACCTCGTGAATCCTTATTATCATGAAGACCAATATGAGCTGCCGCCTGCCGGATACAAAGACCATTCATTATCAAGTCCCTATGAAGATTGTCT
Source organism: Geum urbanum (assembly GCA_946800695.1). NCBI lineage: Eukaryota > Viridiplantae > Streptophyta > Magnoliopsida > Rosales > Rosaceae > Geum > Geum urbanum. The sequence goes on along the minus strand of OX327005.1, from coordinate 36,364,142 downwards.
TATCATCAAGCCCTTCTACCATATCTGATTGCCTGGTGATGGCTCTTTATATTGGACATGATACGGAATTCTGTAGACTACGAATTGATATATTCTGCAAGATGAGACAATTGGGGGTTTTACTCCCTTGGTACTAAGTTGTTTTACAAAACAACAATAGACTCAATTTTAGCAACCAATCATTTTAGCATACCTTTCGGGTAGTCAATCGTGAATGTGGGTTTTTCGCCCGACACTACTCGTCTGATTTCGCCCGGCACTGCCCGTTGGATTTTGCCCACCTAAACCCAGATGCTCTCAGGCCACCATCTGAATGATTTGATGCAAAACCATCCCGATGATTTTCGGTTTTCATCCAAAGCAGTAAACAATTTTGGTAAACCCTAACATATACCAAGTTACATACCAGGGCAGAGGTGAAAATAAACGGTCAGCTAACTTTTTTATTTCATTGTTTACCTCTCACATTTTCCATCCTTCCTCCGTTTATAGAATATTTTCATTTAATTCCTTGTTATCCAATCAAAACTTGTCATGTCACTTTTAAAATTTGGTGAATAAATTGATTTGGTGTACCCAAGCTCCTGTTTATTATACACACTGGGTAACATATGCTTTCCCAATGTGTTTTATGACTATTTGTAAGGAAGAAGCCATCACAAAGTAGTAGACACGAGAATTTTATGATAAAGAATTACGTAAGACAAGATAATAGTTCATAAACCGAGTATTTTTCGAAATCTATTAAAGGTGGATCCCGGCTTTTAAGTACCCATCTCGTGTCCTTAAAAATAAAAAAGTACCCATATCGTGAAAAATGTAGTCGTGAAAAGGAATCCATTGGGTTTACTTGATTCATGGGATAGTTTACCAAAACACAATGTATACCATGAAACTGGCTAAACTTTACTTTCTCGATGTTCACCATCTCCTGAATAACGTACTTCTCATAAAGAAATCCCTGTAGTTTTACTTGATTTCGTACGAGATATTTTACCAAGAAACTTGTGTCCACCATAGCCACTGGGTAAACTGCATGCACTTGCCTAACATGTTTATCTACATCTACATATATTAATTAAGGACGATAATCTTTTATGTGCACAATAACCACTGGGCCACTGGGTATACATCGCCGCTTCGCACCCTTCTCGTACTCATCTCATGAATAACGTACTCGTGAAAAGGAATCTCTGCAGTTTTACTTTGTAAACGATATAGTTTACAATGAACGCCTAGTTCACCATATGTACTCGGTAAACAATACTTTCTCGATGACTTTTATTACTTTTGTTTCTAAAAATTTACATTGCAAAAGTCGAGATTTCATGATAGAGAATTACGTTAGCGACAATATTACTTCGTAAACCGAGTATACATCGAGGGTTCCTCTTCGACATAGATTAAAGGAGGATGCATGCCACATTTCTCGTGCTCATCTTGCGAACAGCGTACTCAGACATGCCTTTAATATAGTTTACCAAGAACATAATGGCCACTACTAGTGCTTGGTAAACTATACTTTCCGGATGACCCTTCCAACTTTTGTTTCTAAATATCTACATTGCAATAGTAGACACATGAAACCATAGACAGATAATTATGTAAGCGACAATAATACTTCGTAAACTAAGTATACATCGAGCCTACTTCTTTTTCGACATCGAGCCAAGGGAGGATGCCACATTTCTCGTACTCATCTCGTGAACAACGTACACGAACATGACTTTGATATAGTTTACCAAGACCACAATAGCCACTACTGGTGCTCGATAAACTATACTTTCCCGAGGAGTCTTCCGAATTTTGTTGCAAAGTATTTACATTGCAACAGAAGACACAGGATTTGAGAACTATGGTGATGCTCCTATTGCTGAGAGTGATGATGAAGATGACTTAGACACAACATTGGTGTCAAAGTCGCATTTCGGGTCGAGAAGGGCACCACAACTGAAGAAAAGGTAGTGAGATTAAAAGAGAAATCAACTTTGATTCCCTATGAGGATGTTGATGACTCAAATGATGAAGATGATGAGTTAGAGGTTGAGCAAGAGGGTTCTAATAAGAGTACAAGTGGCTATGAGAGCACCGAAAAAAGGTTAGAAGGTGTAAGAATGGATAAGGAGTGATCCGGGTTTGAGAAGAATGAAGGAAGGAAAGTTGCCCAGATTCAACCGGTAAAGGAAATTCCTCTACCCGTCAAGAATTAGTTCATGTCCCAGACAACATTTTCTCAACCCGTTGAGGATTATGCTCGACTCGTCGAGCAAAAAAGTCAAGGGACTTCTAAAGAGCATTCCGAGAAGGTTCAACATGATGAGGACGTATGTATACTCTTTCCTCAAGTGAAGAACAAGGAGATGGCTTAAGCTAACTTGGATCAGAAGACTAATGAATGTTTGGTTGTCTTTAAGAAGGTTAAGATCAATATACCCCTTCTTGACGTCATTCAAACTATTCCTATGTACTCCAAGTTCTTGAAAGACCTATGTACTAACCGGAGATTGAAGAACAAATTGCAAGGGGAGGATAGATCCGAGAAGGTGAAGTTTCATGCCACGGTGTCGATAATCATTCAAAGAAAGGTTCCTAAGAAGTTAGTGGATCCGGGGAGTTTTATTGTGTCATGCACCATTGTGACAAAGCATTTTCCAACGACATTGATGGATCTTGGTGCCCTATTAAATATACAAGGAGATTGGTTTAGGGAAGATCAAGCTAGTGATTATGTCATTACAACTTGTCAATCGAAGTGTGGTGCATCCAAGAGGTGTAGTGGAAGACGTGTTGGTCATGATTGGTGAGCTTGTGATACAGCCCGACTCTGTGATACTTGATATAGAGGAGCCTAGAGGATGTGAAGTCCTATCATCTTAGGAAGAGCCTTCATGGCTACAGCCGACACAAAGATTAATGTCAATAAAGGTGTGCTCACTATGGAGTTCTTTGACAAAGTAGAGACCTTCAAGATTTTTCATGATTCTAGTCCTATCCCAAGTTGCAAGCATTATTGGTTAGGGTGATTGAGAAGGATCTTGATGAGGAGTTGGATGATCTCTCCAACCAAGTTTACATGACGAGTAGCCCCAAAAAATGAGGTTGATGCAGCATTGGTTATTGGGTATGAAAAGTGTTTGCTAAAGTCTATGGTTGTCGAGCGTGTGGCTCTCAATTGCATTATGACTTCAGAAAACATCTATGGGCAGAGGATCTCCCAAAGTCACTTCCATTCACCGAACCAAGAGCACTTGAAGGGAATTATTATTCAAAGAACAGTGTTGATTGGATCAATGTACATGACACTTTGCTTACTATCCAAGAAGGCCTATCCTACCAGATCTTGAGCTTAAATAACTCCCGGACACACCCAAATATGTTTTTCTAGAGGGAAGAAGCAAGAAACTGGTAATCATTTCCTCCTTGCTAGATGGGAATCAAGAAGCTCGATTGATTGAGGTATTGAGAAGGCACGAGGGGGCTATCAGTTGGTCATTGAGTGATATACAAGGCATTAGCCCTACAATTTGTGAGCACCAAATTTATACCTCCTCGGATGCCAAGCCAAGTAGGCAACCCCAAAGGCGCCTCAATCCGAATATGCAAGAGGTAGTGAAGAAGGAGGTCTTAAAGCTTCAATCTAATGGTATGATCTACACCATCTCATATAGTCTATGGATCTCTCCTACCCAATTTGTGCTTAAGAAAGGGGGAATCACCGTTGTACCTAATGCTTAAGGGGAGCTCAACAGCCTTCACTTGCCCTAAAGGTCTATTTATTATTTGATGGATGCCATTTGTGTTATGCAACGCCCCCGTCACATTCCAAAGATGCATGTAAGCCATCTTTTTGGGTATAATCGGTGAGTTTGTGGAGGTATTTATGGGTGAGTTTTCTTTATTTGGTGATAGTTTTGATGCTTGCTTACATAATCTTGAGCTAGTGCTGACAAGCCGTTGTGAAAAAGATCTAGTGCTCAATTGGGGAAAATGTCACTTTATGGTCATATAAGGAATTGTGTTAGGTCTTTGCATTTCAAGGAGATGAATAGGAGTGGATAAACCCAAGGTGAAGGTCATTGAAAAGCTACACATTCCAACCAATGTCAAGGATGTTAGGAGTTTCTTGGGACTTCAGGGTTCTACCGCCAGTTAATCAAGGATTTTAGCAAGATAGCCAAGCCCTTGACAGACATGCTAGCTAAGGATGTTCATTACTACATCACCAAGGAGCTTGAAGAGGCCTTTGAAACACTCAAGCATGCACTTGTATCGGCGCCAGTGATCATGAAGCTGGATTGGAGTTTGCATTTTGAATTCATGTGTGATGCAAGTGACTACTCCATGGGGGCGGTGTTAGGCCAAAGGAGGGACTACGTGTTGGGGGTTATTCAATATGCTTCAAGAACTTTCAACTGGCATAAAGGAACTACACCACTACGGAAAAGGAGATGTTGGATATAATGTTTGCACTTGACAAGTTTCGGAGTTACGTTGTGGGTTCTAAGATCATTGTGCACATGGATCATAATGCTCTCAAGTTTCTTTTCACCAAGGCGGAGTTTAAAGCAAGATTGTCGTGACGAGTGCTACTTCTTCAAGAGTTTAACTTGGAGATTGTGGATAAGCCCGGGAGGCATAACTTGGTAGCGGATCACCTCTCATGCCTTCAACTCAAGGAGGAAGATGGTGACTTGAATGAGAAATTCTTGGATGAGCAACTATTCTTTATCAAGTCAGTGCTTACTACTTCCACCGCTCCTTGGTATGCAGATATTTCTAACTATCTTTCATGCAAAGGCACCAACACTCCGGTCCATTTCTCAGGTGATCAAAGGAAGAGATTGAGAAGAATTATTTGTGAGTTCATATATATGGGATGATCCCTACTTATACAAGGAAGGAAGGCATGAAATTCTAAGAAGATGTGTGGCACATGAGTAGATACATAGTGTGTTGTCATTTTTCCATGAGCTAGAGTGTGGAGAACATCATGAGCCATCCAAGACCGCCTACAAGGTCCTTCAAGCAGGATTATGGTGGCCTAACCTTTTCTGAGATACCCATGCTCTCATCAAGATTTGTGATAGGCGTGAAAGAGTAGGTAGAATCAACAATAGAGATCAAATGTCATTGGAAACCATCTTGGAGGCCGAGATATTTGATGTATGGGGCATAGACTTCATGTGGCCTTTCCCTTGTTCAAATGGCATGCTTCACATTCTTATTACGGTGGACTATGTCTCCAAGTAGGTAGAAGCCATAACATGTCTTAACAATGATGGCAAGGTGGTGACCAAGTTCCTCAAGAGTGTCATATTCATAAGGCATGACACCTCAAAGGCTATCATAAGTGATGAGGGCTCTCACTTCATCAACACTAAGCTTAAGGCTCTCTTGCAGAAGTGTGGGGTGTTTCAGAAGGTAGCTACGTCATGTCACCTTCAAACAAGTGGACAAGTAAAGATAAGCAACCAGGAGCTCAAGAGTATCTTGGAGAAGACCGTTAGTGCCAACCGGAGACATTGGAGCCAAAAGCTAGAAAATGCACTTTGGGCATATCGGACCGCATTCAAAAATCCCATAGGCATGTCACCTTATATACTTGTCTATGGGAAAGTTTGTCACTCACCGGTAGAGTTGAAGCATAATGCAAGATGGGCAATCACTACATTGAACATGAACTTGGACGGTAGTCGGGAGGAAATGAAGCTTGACATCATGGAGCTTGAAGAGTTGAGGCTTGAGGCTTATAAGAGTGCCAAGATTTACAAGGAGAAGATAAAGAAGTACCATGACAATAACTTGAGACATAAGGAGCTTGTTGTGGGAAAGAAGGTGCTTTTGTACAACTCTAGACTCTCTTTACATCCGGGGAATCTAAGGTCTAGAGGGAATGGTCCATTTGAGCTTATGGAAGTCTTTCCTCATGGAGCAGTAACTTTGAGGAATTTGAGGGATGGAAGCACTTTCAAGGTTAATAAGCACCAGATCAAGCCTTGAGAAGGAATAGCACGAAGTGACCATGTTGTGGATGTGAAATTTTTGCATCTTCCGCACACTATGATGCTTTAAAGCTTTGCCCTCCGCCCCGACTGTGTTAAAGTTGTTAAACTTGAACCCATGATGGCCAGATACCATTGAGAGAACTACAACGAATAAAGTGTGAGGTAGCGGTCCTAGTCATGTGAACCTGGAGAAACAACTTTGAAGCAAGGCCAAAGATCCTAGCATGAAAGGCAAGACCAATTTTTTTCTTGCATGTTGGTGACTATGGATGCCACATTTCAGTCTTCATGGGAGAACATTTCTAATCTCTCACCTCACATTTCAATTTATGTACTTGTTAATGTGTTTATGCATTAAGTTTGTTAGCTTTGTTCATGTGAAAATTGTGGTAGGAAAGTGTATAGATTGTGTGCCATGTTTTTGTGATGTTTAGTGTTTGTTTGAGGAGGGAAGAAAATCTGAAATTTTTTAATCGGTAGAGGAATGATAGTTCTCCTTCTTCTGCCAGTTGAAAAACCTGCATTTAGCAGGTATAAGCCTTTCTTCGACCGGTTGAAAAATCTTGGTTCAAATTTTTGACTGGTTGAAAATAGTTCTGAGGCCAAAATTGACCAAAAATTGACCTTTAATGAAACACTTCTTTCTCTCTTCTTCTCTTCTTTCTCTTCCGCCTCTCATTCATTTTTTTGAACTTTCTCCTCTTCTCTTCGCCTCTCTCTCAAACCCTTTCCACCCTCACACACTACAACACTCAAAATCTTCCAAAATCTCTTCAAGATTCAAATTTCTTGCTTATTTGTGCATTTAGAGTACTTTATTTGGTGATTGAAGTGCTTAGGAGCCATCTTCAAGAGGTTCATTCTTCATGAACCCTATATTATGATTTAAACTTTTGAGAGATTATGTTGTGATTTTGTGATGTTTGTGGTTAGTTAGAGCTATATTCTTTGCTTTTTATGAATGAGTTGTGTGATTTTAACTCCTATATGCGTGAAATTGTCAAAATTGAACACATTGAGTTATGCATGAATCCTAGAATCAAATTTTCGGAATTAGCTTACGTTTAGTGTTGTTCTTTCTAATGTATCTTTGAAATCATGATTTAGGACTAACGGGTACGTAGTTGATTTATGAGGCCAATTGCATTAAACCTTATCAAAAAAAAATTGGTGAATTGTTGACTATCCTTGACTTTGGAAAAAATTATGATGCAAGTTTGCTTTGGTTGTGTGTATTTATATTGTAACATGATTGTCTAGGTTAAGATTGTTTAGCTTTTGGTTCAAATTTTGATAGAATTGCTCAATTGAACAAATGATTGAACTACAAAATTGATGACATTAACTTGACAATTGTGTTACTTTGTGTATTGGTTGTGTGTAAGTGTGTACTCGAGACTCTCCTTTATGCTTGTGTACGTAATGGATGACATTGAGATGATATTATGTGTTTGGAGTCTTGAATTACATTTTCATGTGATCAATGTGTAGTGCTTTTCATGCTTAAGTATCATGTTGTTGCCTTAGTGATGACTTATTGAGATCAAGTATGCATTACCATGATTAGGAGACAATGATATGGTCTTAAGTGTGTCCATTCTATATATATGTTGTTGTTATGAGGTCTAAGTATTTTGTGTGCATAATGTTCTCTAGGTATCCAAGTTTATCCATCATCATCATCATCATCATCATCATCATCATCATCATCATCATCATCATCATCATCATCATCATCACCACCACCACCACCACCATCACCATCACCATCGCCATCCCCATCGCCATCACCATCATCAACATCAGCATCAGCATCAGCATTAGCATCAGCATCTGTAACGACCCGAACTGGAAATGGTATGTTAATTGGCTTGATTTGCACATTTCACGATTAGTCTCAGTTAGTCATAATTGATCGTTTGGAACCGGAACCATCCGGTTCCGGTTCCGGTTCTAGCGGTTATCGGTTCACAACGGTTCCGGTTCCAAACGGTTCAAGTTTTTCATAGAACCGAAACCAGGACTAATTGTTGGAACCGATAACCATTTGGAACCGGAACTGTTCGGTTCCGGTTCCGGTTCTAGCGGTCATCGGTTCCGATTCCGGTTCCAAACGGTTCCAGTTCCTTAATTTTCATAGAACCGAATCCAGGACTAATTGTTGGATGTGCATGAGGTTTTGCGGCAAATTGGCTTGGAGGCATCAAACGGAGAGGGACTAGAAACAGTGGAGGGAGCAGCAGTCAAGGTTCCTCAGCCGCAGTCAGCAACACACGCAGTGGCCCAATTATGAATGCTCGCACACAAATGTTGCTAGCTGCGCGAGGAGAGGAGGAAGCTGCACGATCCGGATCCGTGCAACCCCCAGTCTAGCTTCGAGCCTCAGTCAGCAGACCCACAGACGAGCGACAGTCAACGGGGGCATCATAAACTCCCTCCATCCGAATGCCCCCTATTGGCCCGGTGCTTACTCCCGTTTCATGGGAATCATCTGAGGCAGATGGTGCTGGCGCCTCATCGTCCAGGCCTCGTCTATCTCCGCCGTCCGGTCTCTTCCTGCCCGACGAGATTCCTGTGATCCCTGAATTCGATGATAGGGGGAGGCCTATTTATATTGAAGGACAGCCGGAGTTCCTAAGCGTGGAGGAAGCGTACAACTTCATCCCGTTCGACCCCGTGTATCTTTGGAGTGCGAGGTGCACCAACCAGCAAACGAACGATGCAGGTAAATTTTATTTAACAAGATTGATTACTTAATTATTACTTAAGACTTACGATATGTTCAATTAATGATATCAATTTGTTGACATTGTATTATTAGGCAATTTCGTTAATGGCACTGGAAAACGAAATACTAGAGGCCCCTGCACCGGGAAGAATCTTGAGCAGGCCACCGGGGGAAGGAAAACGCTCATTAGGGCCAATGAGCATGGTGAGGTGATCGAGACATTTGACACCACGCGAAAGTATGCCAGCATGGTCGGGGCCGTCGTGCGGGACAAGGTCCCAATGCTTTGGCCAGATTGGGAATCTGTGCCTCTCTACGTGAAGATGCAAGTGCATAATGCACTGAGTGTGAGTTAAATCGTATTTTCATTATGTAATTTTTACATTTATTAATTAAGTCCAAATAAATATATAATTTTACCGTTTGTATATTCATCTTGCAGGTGTGGTTTGACGTGGATGAATGCATTATTCACACGTGGGTAGGGCGTCAACTACATATCAGGTGATGTGATTTGAGTTATTTGAGTATATATCGAGTTAGATTTTTGTTTATCAAGTGTTTTAATATCTCTAACTTTTTTTTTTCTGGTGTTAATATAGGTATAAAGAGTGGAATAACGAGCTTTCAAAACATTACACACAGTACAAGGAGCTAGGCCGAGGTTCTACCCCTAGCGAATTCCGGTTTAGGGAGTACGAGTGGCTGTGGCTAGTAGCCTACTTCGAGCACCCCAAAACGAAGGTATGCATCCTGAATATATTTTACCAACCCTAATGTATCGTATCACATTGAAATAGTTAGTTACTAATTTTTTTACATATGTTTATCAAATAAGGTGATTTCCAAGACGAACAGGGAGAACAGATTGAAAAACACCAAGGCCCATCATGCAGATTCACTCAACTATTTGGGTTGGTCGAGTAAGGCGCAACAACAACAAGAAGTCAACCCGTTGGTGTTTATTCATCAGAAGTTCTATCCGCAGTGCCCTGTAGAAGCAGTAAGTCTTTAGCCTCATTATTTTGTACTTCACATATGCATGTACGTGTTAATAAAACTATTTCTCTATTAATTTATTTTGTTTAATAATACGTTATTCATATTCGCTTTTCAATTAGGCGAGAGTGGAGGAGACAATCACAGAAGTCACCATGAATATAGCTTGAAACAACCATCCTGACTGCTTGGAGGAAGAAGTGACCTAGTATGCCTCTCAGATCGATCTGCTTGATCGCCCTATAGCGGCTCAGATCATGGCAAAAGTGTGCGAGACTGGAAAGAATACCTACTACTGCAGGGGAATGGGCTCGGCGGGCGAAGGAGTATTGAAGAACACTTCAGAATACTCTACCGGGTCAAGAACTTCAACTTCTAGGAACTCTAACCTAACAGCGGAGCTTCTGAGGATGCAGAGGGAGTTGGAGGAGCAAAGGAGGCAGATGGAGGAGATGCGGCAATTGGCCGAGCAGCAGGCAGTCATAGATGCCGAGTACCGGGTGATGGCCGAGCAACATCGAATGATGGACAGCAGCAGACACAAATGTTCACATGGATGCAGACGATGTACGCGTCCCCAGACTACCGGAAAACCGCTCCCCACACCTCCCCCGTCCCTGTGTTCCACACTGATCCACCACCGCAGCAGTCACCGCCACAGCAAGACCAAGGTAGCCACTGGAGTTCAAATGATTACGTCCACATGGATTTCCTCGACCCTTAGTGTAGTTGTAGTTTATTTTCGTATTGTTGCTGTTTGTATTGTACGTTGGACAATTATGTGTGTACTGTTGAACTGGTAAATTGTACGGTTTCTATTTTTCAGTGCAGGTTCTGAAATTGGGCCCAATCTAGAACCGGCTTTTTTTTGACAAATTTCTCCGGGTATTACCGGCGACTTGGACCAAAGTCGCCGACAATACACCTCATTTTCCGGCCACGGCAGAGGGGCATTACCGGCGACTCAAGTCGCCGACAGGCATTGCCGGCGACTTGAGTTGCCGGTCAAGTCGCCGGTGATACCCATAGGCATTGCCGGTGAATTGAAAAATAAGTCGCCGGTAATATTTTCACTGGCGCCAAATTTCCGGCGAGAGTATTACCGGCGACTTAAAAAGAAAGGCCGGCGACTTTAAGTCGCCGACAATACCTCTTAGTGTGGTAGTGGTATTCTATTTTGGGACGAGGGTTAATTGGGTATATTTTGAGAATTTTATTATCTTCGTCGATATTTCGAGCGATACGTCTTTCGAGAACACGAGTTCTCGACGTATTAGCTCCATATGTTGTGTTTCAATATATATTGATCGTATCCCTGTTAAGGTGATCAGGATCGAGTGTTTGGCGAGGGATCTTCCACCGAACCTCAGAGTTAGCTCCATACTGTGAGTAGACATTTTATTTTCACAGTTGAATTGCGAGTCTTGATTTATACATTTTATGAGTACATATTTATGATTATGAATTTACGATTATGCATGTGCATGGAAAGGATTTATGATTTGGTTTACACAAAGTACAGTCTCGGATATAGAGGTATGCATTGATGCTTTGGTTTCAGACTTACATTAATCATGTGTAGGTCTGGGATCCCGTGATTAGACTGTACTATGCAGAGGAGTCCATGAGTGACCCCGCAGAATTTTACGTGCATATTTATGGATTAGGGACAATGTACCTGGTCGAGATTTTCATGTGCATTGGCTCGCTTTATGCTTTTATGAGCATATATTTGGGAAAGACATATTATTATTTTCGTCCACTCACTCTAACGATTTTATTTGTCTTCCCTTGGACTTTTCGGTTTCCTTTGCCCAGTTTGCAGTTTGGGTTCCAGTGTTTCACGTCGACAGTGGAGGCGTAGAGTTCAGATCACACTTCAGTTTCTATAGGTTTCTTGTTCGACCTACTAGTTGTATATGATGTATATAGGCATCGCTCTGAATACTTATGTTGTGTTTTCAGTTGAGTTTACTCCTGAATGTTTCTGGATTTCTTGTAAACCTTTTGGTTTATTATATATATGTTGTTGAGAAATCCGGATGGGGAACGGAGCCCCACGGTTTGGCTTTTGTGGAATATTTGAAGTGTGTTTCTTTGCAGATTCTAATAATGGTTCACATATTTCAAAGTAAACTCTGGCAAAAAAAATTTAAGGTCGTGTTTTCGAAGGGGTTTGATTTCGGTTTAGGCAACTAAATCAGAGTCGGTTCTTTTCAGCATCAGCATTAACATCAGCATCATCATCATCATCATCATCATCATCATCATCATCATCATCATCATCATCATCATCATCATCATCATCATCATCATCATCATCATCATCATCATCATCATCATCATCATCATTATTATCATCATCATTATCATGCCACCATGGCGAATATGTCCCAAGATGTAGCTCCTTCCAAAGATTTCGGTTAGTCGTGAATATAAATATAACTTTCCAAAAATGGAAAGTCATTTTTAGTCAGGCTCTCTCCCTCTCTCCCCTCCTTTGCGCCACACTCTCTCCTCACGACTTAAGGGCTGCCGGAATGGTAGTGCGGCCGAATGGATGCCAAAATCAACCTCGGTGAGGCCGGTGTCAAATTCTTCGTCTCACTTTCTTCTTTCAAACCCCTCTAATCTCAGCCTTTAATTCGCATCATGGAAGCCATAGTGAAGCTCGAAAACTACGCCGACAAACCAAAACCCTAAGCTTTAGTGGCGTCGGTTTCAAGCTCAAGTTAGTGGTCGACATCTATTGGGTTTTGAAGCTCTCATCACCACGAAGTTAACCACACCAAGATCAAGTCCTAATTTCACCCATAGAAGAAGAATCAAAGATTTGAGAAGTTTTGGGAGTTCTTGGTTTCGAAATGAAATTCAATGAGTTATAGTTAGAATTGGACATTGGTGTAGTTATGAAAGTTGTTGTTGGGTTGATTTTGCACAAGTTGGTGTTCGGGTCACCGAAAAAGTCACCAGCGGCGGCCAATAGTGGTTCACGACGACATTTCGAGGGAGAAATTTCGGCAGAAATTTTATACTGTTTTTCTCGTAATTACGTGTCGATTATGTTGAAGAGGTTATTGAATTGATTTAGACATAGTTGTTTAAGACGTGTGATTAATCAGATTTAAATTAAGCAATTTTACGATATTAATGATCGGTTGAGTCGGATATCGACTCAAGGTCACCTTAAAAAGGATTATAGATTTAGAAATGTAATTCAATTAAGGCTTGTTATAAGTTTGGGAGGTACGATATTCAAGAATGTAATGTTCTATGGGTGAACAAGCTTAGTCATTTGATATGACTTTCGACAATTAGTTATTATATAATAATAATTGTTTCAGGATGACGTGTTAGCTGCCAGTGTCAGGCGTATAGAAATGCCGACAATCAAGTTTTTGCTTGGTGGAAATCGTGGCACGGTACGGTGAGTGAACAATTATTTTCACAATCGTATTGTGATTTCATTAATTATGATTTAAGGTATGATTATGTTTTATGAGGCTTTAAGTTTGGAGGTTTTAGTTTGTGATGGTCATATTTAGTTGCATCGATGCTTTGACTATTCGGTTGATCACTTAATAGTCTAGTTGGACTGAGTTATGACAAACACTTTGCCTAACTCTGAATTGTCTCGAGTTACAACCAACTCCCTAGACGATCCGATCGCCTATTTGACAAGGTGGGTAAACACCTCTCAAAGATACCCTATTCACAACCTGGATATATCAATGTAGTATGATAAATAGGGATTGTCGAACACAAGAAATTGGTGAAACTAAATCCTAACACTAGACTGAAATGCTGACAGACTCGACTACAGTACACTAATGACAATACGAACCTAAGCTAGACAGACTCATATGCTACGAAATTTGGACACAGTGGCAGACTACCACATAAAATTTGAGGTTTTCTGAGTTGATTTGGTTACCGAAATAAATCGGCTAAACTACAGCTAATGCAGAATATAAATGCTGAAAGTAAATATGCTTATGAATGCAAATGAGTTTAACTATATGATTAATGAGTTAAGAGAAATGCAATCCACCACCGACATTCCATCTATCTAACACATACTTAACCTAATGCACATATCCAATGAATGAAAGTTCCCAGGAAGAGTTGATCGTTACAACCACATCTTATTACCTAATCCTTATGCATATGCAAGTTTGTCATGGACTTCCCCCACATCTATCCCTCCATGAACCCATAGTCATGTACCCCAAGGTTTACAAAGAAGAAAGCATTAAACTCTAGAAAAGGTTTGAGAAGCTACAAGGGTTCACAAGTACACTATGGGCGTGTCTCGCTAGACCTACGGATTTCAATCTCCCGACGGTAAAATCGGCGTATCATTATAGAGAATCCGGTGGAAGAAATTATCTTCAGTCACATGTATCTCATGAAATTAGAATCCTAGCATGCATACTAAGTTGCGCACCAAAGTAAACATACAAGAATTCATACGATGAGTCACATAGAAAAAGAAACCTCATTCAAAGAATATGCAAAACTAGATTAAAGTGTATGAATTAGAAAGACTTCATGTACGGGGCTTTAAGCAACCCTTCATAATGAATTTAGCTACTAAAAGTCATAAATAATAACATCAAAGAGTTCATGAAAGATAAATTAAATAAAGGAAAAATAATAAACTCTTGACGACGACGGAATCAGGCTAGACTTATTGGATGAGAACTTCCATTTCTTTTTGTTTCTTCTTGTTTCTTTCTTTCTCCTCCCAAGAATTCCAGCCCAAGCCATCATGTTTCTCCTCACCTTTTAGCTAGCTATATATATATGTAACATAGCTAGGAAACCTAGCTAGCCCACATGCTAGACTCCAATTCCACTTCTTCCTCTAGCTAAATATATAAAATTAGCTATATATGTAGCTTTCACGTGCCAAGCATATCAAATCCTATTGCAAATGGACTTTCTCTATTTTGTCTCCTTCATAAATCCCCTCTCGCCAAGCTTCCAACTCCAAAGTCCAAGTCCAAACCAACTCTTCCTTAATTACCTTGCCAAGCAGCCTCTCTCCAAGCTGCTCGCCAAAGACATACATATATATGTATGTCTCATTATTAAACTCTCTCCTCGCCAAGAACTCCATTCCTCCGATTAACTCCCAAATTGTATTATTTAATCTCCTTTTCTTCATTAATCTCCAAAATACTTAAAAACAAATAAACATAATTAATTCACTCGATTAATAATAATAAACTAAATATAGGGAACAAATTAAATACCAAATATGCGACTATCACTATTCCTATTCATATATCATCATCTCGGATAATGAAAAACACCCTAGACGACCTCCTCCACTTTCTTTTAGTTCTACGATATTCTGAACTCGCATTATTTAAGAAGAAACTGTGGAAAGGCACACAGTTACCCTTTTTAAGTTTTACACAGATCGTACGATTAAGATTTTGTTCACTCACTCCAACGTTTTAAGTTTTAATGTCTTTCCCTGGGTCATTTGTTTTAAATTGACTAGATTGCACGTTAGCCGGTTGAAGTTGCGATCTTCCAGAATACGAGACATGATAATCCATAGCTTTTGTTTTCTCAGTGTAAGTTCTCAACTGAAATTTTGGGTTGCTCATGTTAGGGTAGTTGATACCAAATAGTCGGTGTTAGATACTCAAATACGAGTCTCGTAAGACTTATCTTAGATTACTATGGTAATCTGGGGTGTGTCTTTTCATGAAAGATTAAATATGGTTAGAATTTTAGCATATTTAACTCGTGCTATTTGCCACATTCGATTTTACATGAAGAAAACTTATCACTGTGTAAACACCAAGTAAAAGAGTCCTAAATGATCCGTCGGAAAATCATAAAAGACCTGATCACCTGAAAAAAGGTCACATTTTATTCACATGAAACTCTAAAATGAGGAAAGGAACAGAAAGCCAAGCCTAGTTTAGCTCCTGCCTACTTTTGAAAGTAGGAACAAAAATTCAAGTGAAAGAAGCCTCCAAACCTGAAAACCAAAAACGTTTCGTCAACACCCAATAACGCTTATACACCACTCTTTGACTCGTCACTTTTCCGCCCAAACCTGACACCTCATTGGTCCGTCACTCTCACGTCTGTCACAGCCGCAGTCGGCCACACTCCAACAGACCAGCACACCTCCTCTTTGTGTAATTTCAAAGCAAAAAAAAAGCCATAGAAGAGCTGTTTCATTTTCTTCTCGGAAGCCCAATTTCCATTTGCGTCTTCTCTCTCTTTCTGCATATTCCCTTGGCGTCTCTGCAACTCGGTTTCAGCTGAATCTATATAAAGAGGATTCGAATTTCCTACGTTCCTCAGAACAGTTTTAAAGTCTCCACCTTTATTATTTGTCACAATTTGATTTCAATTGAGTTGTTGCGAGTGTGGATCTGAATCCAGCCCTTAGATCAATGCTCTGCTCTCCGGCGACGTAGCTCGTTCTTGTTATTCGGTTAGTTCTTACTCGAATTTCTTTAGCTCCAGTTTTTTGGTGGATGATTACTAAGATCTGAGAGCTCCGTTTCGTTTTTTGTTTTGTTCAATTCAATTCAGTTGAGAATTTTGGGTTGTTACGAGTGTCCGTGATTGGTTTGTTTCACTTTGAATGTGATTTTGTTTTGTAATAATGTAAGATCTGCTTGAATTTAGGCTGGTTTGTGATCAGTGCATGAGTTATTTGAATAGAATTGAGCTGCCATTTGGTTTCTGTTGTGATAGTTGAGACTAAATTTCTGTTGTGAGCTGCCTTTTCGAAGTGTTTTGTTGGTCAGGCATCCCAAGTATGCGTTTTTAGAGTTTTATCTTCTCGGAATCTCGGTTATAGTTTGTTATTGTGTTTGATATTAATGTACAGAAGGGATTTCTTTGGTTCTGTAGATTTGACATTCTGTCGTCGAGTTTGGCAAAGCCTAGGGTAAATCGATGAAGAGCGGGATGATAGAATGCAGTGTATGTCATTCCAAGTTGGTTCCGTCAAACAGTAAAGCTTATTCTAAGGCTTATGACAGACACAAGAGCAGGCTATCGTCCAAGCAGCGTGTTCTCAATGTACTATTGGTTGTTGGTGACTGTATGCTAGTTGGCTTTCAGGTTTGATTTCGATAATGAACTTATTTTCTGTACAAACAAAATCGAAATTAGAGATGTATGTTCAGATATGTAAAATTAGGTATTAAAAGAAATAAGGTGTTATATCAGCATTGGCACTCTTTCAGAGATATTTCTATTTCTTCTACCAACACCTTAAACGCGCATCAAGATCACCCCATTCTCTGGCTTTGTTGTCTCTCTCTAATGTGATCATCACCACCATTACCATTATGACTAAGATGGTGATAGCATCTGCTTCACATGTTACCTTTTTGTTTACCATCAGACGATCATCATGGTTCAGTTTGCTTCTGTTCATTATGATAGTTTTTTCTGACCTCGAGAACTCCAGTAATGTAATTTATATTGATGTACTGAATAGACATATGACCTTTTTTCTTAGTAAATTACTACTAGGAAATTTTGGTCATTAAACATACAACTATGTGAAGATGTCTCTTTCTACTTATCCAATAGGTTATTAAAGAGGGTACACATCTCTAGCTTTTTTTAAATAAAAAATTATTGATGCAGTTCCTCCCATTTTTCAGTTATCTGACATGTTCATTTTTTCTTTAACCTTTTGTACCAGCCTATTCTGGTTTATATGTCCAAGGTGGATGGAAAGTTTGAGTTTAGTCCGATAAGTGTCAACTTTTTGACGGAGGCTGCAAAGGTTCTATTTGCTGTTGTAATGCTATTGTTGCAGGTACAGAGAACAATCTTTCTTCTCTCTCCTTACTCAAATATACACTTACATTCTAGTATTATGCTTTGCAATTTTTTTTTTGCGAACATATTAGGGTCTTTCACTTGTAAAAGAAAGATTTCGATTGAGTTACTGTTATTCCTTTGTGCTGTACTTGTGAATTTCACCATGCTAGGTTTCAGTCGTGCTTTTTTGAAGTGAAACAAG
Source organism: Geum urbanum (assembly GCA_946800695.1). Lineage (NCBI taxonomy): Eukaryota > Viridiplantae > Streptophyta > Magnoliopsida > Rosales > Rosaceae > Geum > Geum urbanum. The sequence goes on along the minus strand of OX327005.1, from coordinate 36,346,390 downwards.
GCATCATAGTAATGTTACTACAAAATTATACTGTTGTTAAGGGTCAAAGGCATTCTCTCAATGCCTAAACTCCCAAGGCTAGACTAGAAAGTGCCATAATGTCAGGTGAGGGTATATCAGGCACTTTTAGTTATATTGGTGCCTTTTTCTAGCATTGGAGAAATGAGAACCTACTACATGTGTGAGGCACTCTGTTCATTGAAGATTATGGATTATCATATGCTAAAAGCCATAAACTTTTATGCGTCTTGCGCAAGTAGTGAGGAAACAACACTGATTTTTAGTTTATATCAATGTAAATTTGCAGAGTACCTTTAGTCTTTCATTTCTCGTTGGGCTTGCATATGCATTTTGCTCAGGTTTTGGTTGCTTCTGCAGGCTAAGAATCAGAAAGTCGGGGAGAAGCCTCTTCTTTCATTTTCTAACTTGAAACAGGTAGTCTTTCCACTGCATTACAATTGTAAATTATTCGAGTTCATGTATTCAGAAATTTTATATATTTTCATTACATGCTCTGAGGTATAACCAAACTGAATTTAAGCTTCCTTTACTTAATTATTCGTGATCACTATTTGGGAATGTATCCTGTACTGTAGAGTGGTTTTCAGTTGTTGTTTCATTTTTAAAACATTTTTCCATCCATATTTGAGTAATCTTGTAGATTGTAATATTGTTAATTGCGGAGTTAATATGTTTGCAGAGGTAAATACGTTGTCATCTGTGATCAAACAATTAACAATAATCTTTTTCTTTTGGCAGGCAGCGCGGAACAATGTGCTTCTTGCTGTTCCAGCATTTTTATATGCTATAAATAACTATTTAAAGTTCACGATGCAGGTATAGTTCTTAAATAGATTTTCTTAACTTAAATATGGGTGTCCAAGTGTTATTATATAAATTATAAACCAATGCTTAAATTTTCAGTTTGTAGTTGGATTCATGGGGCAGTCTTTATATCCCTGTTGTGATAAGATTCTGGTATAAAATAAGCTTAGATTACTTTAGAAATTAACCTGAATGGATTTAAGGACGATACAGTTTCTTCTTAGGGAAACTAGCATTTGCATTTTAATGTTTTCATTATTTTGTACACAATGCACACACTCCTACTATTAATACTAAATTGTGTGATGGAGAGCTAGCTACCAGTTTATAAATATCTTATGTTTTTTTGGAATAGTACAGTATTCTGAAATTGACGGATGCTTAAGCTTCATGAGCATTACTTTATATGCATTGCTACTGGTTCACTCAATTTGTATCCCCATTTTTATTGAGGGATTGCCCATTTACTGCTTTAAAGAGCTTCTGTGTTTAAGTGCTGTCATTTAATATGGTGCCTCCTTTTGCAGCTGTATTTCAATCCTGCAACCGTGAAGATGCTGAGCAATCTGAAGGTACGTAAAATTTCACTGTACTTATTATCAGATTAGAACTAATTAGTGAAATTGTGCACCGAATGATGTTACCCATAAAAAGATGTTACCCACTACATTATCATTTCATTGGCTGTTGCATTTCAGGCTACATGTGGCATAATTTATTTTATCTTGCTCTGTATTTCATTTTGCACTCTTTAAATTTTCTACATAATCTGTGACTTTACTTTCAATTTTCTACCCAATGAGGTCTTTGTAGAGTAGCAAATAAGTGCTTCGAGCATATATTATCCCTGAGACAACTGCAAGCCTTCAAGTGTCATTCTTCTGCTGTGGGTGTGACCTATTCTTTTGTTTGAAATAAGTGTAGTAAGGTCTGTTGCACTTAGGATACCGTAGCTTACTTTCGCTCAATGGCTACTCTTGGCTTCAATCCTATAAGTTTCAGCAGTGACTAAAAGTGAAACTTTAAAACTCAAATACGTCGTGAGTAGTTGAAGGATCAGTTGCACTTATGATACCATATAATTGGAAGAAAGGTTAATTGGTTACGAAATTAGTAAAACTTATGAACCAATTGTATCATCTCTTTCGATGGTAGCAGAGTTTGTCGTTTCATTGGCAGTGTACTCATATAGTTACCTCAGACTCCATGTCTTATCTGGCCTTCTATATTTATAAGCAATGATCTCCTGAAAGCAATGGCATATGAGAATATGTTGTTAGAGGCTCATCATCATTTGATAAATGCGCTAGGTCACTAAACCCTTTTTTATGTGGGCAGCCTGGTTAAAAGAGGATTCTTGTCATACATAATTTATTCTGCATGAAAATGTTGTACAGATAGGCCTTGTTTCACTTGGTCTCACATATAAATTTCTGGAGGTTTTTTTTTCCTATCAACGGGTGAAGAATGGTCTCCAATACTTTGCTTCATTTAATATTTATTGTTTCACTATGAACATGCAGGTCTTGGTGATTGCTGTTCTCTTGAAAATGATAATGAAACGGCAATTTTCAATAATTCAGGTAAAACTAATTTGTGTGTTCTTGGGAGTAGTCAACTCTAAGACTTTGCATGACAAATATTTTAATTATTTCCATGTTCGCGTTTTGATAGGAATGAACTAGCCATTGGCATGCACTTCTATAGTATTGTTTTAACTCTTAAATTTTAGTTAAAAAAAGAGTTTAGAAAATAAAACATAAAAAGTACATAGATATAGATCCATCATGACACATGAAGAGTAGGTTTAAGTTGTAAATGGGATTCAGATTCAAAATACAAGCACATGTAAAAAGAAGCGAATTCTGTTACTAATCTCAACAATTGGGGGTCAATGTGGGGTCTTGTTTTGCTTTAATTAATTTTATTTAGTATTGCTTTAATTGCTATTTGTTGTTTTACTGTATTACGCTCATTAGACAGATTCTTACCATCAAAGGGTAACAAAAGTTTAGCCAGAAGGATCCTCTTCACATTATATATAGCTAGATGTTGATCCTTTTTTTTGTCTTATTTATCCAACGTATACCAATCTGATGCAGTGGGAAGCCCTTGCGTTGTTGCTCATCGGAATTAGCGTAAACCAGTTGCGATCTTTACCTGAGGGTTCTGCTGCATTGGGTGTTCCAATTGCAACAGGCGCATACATTTACACATTGATCTTTGTAAGTATCTCGTTTTTGTTGTCTAGCAGTGACGAGCTCTGTATCATGCTTTCCTGGTCTTTTTAAGCTTAATATGACGGCCAGGTTGAAGTGCTCCCGATCAGCACTCAATTAGTTATTTTTGAAACACCAAAGTCCCCCTGTTCATTGCATCTGGCTAATTAGTAATTTTGGGGTTATAGAAAGATTGTGATTATTGGTAGTACCTATCAGGTGCTTACTTAGAAATTAGTTCCAAGTCCACATGTAAGAAGAACTTGGCTTATATATTCACATGAAAACTCTCCAAGATAGGCCGTCATTACTATCTTCTCAAGGTTTTCCATCTATGATGTAGACTTAACTTGGTTCATTTTATAGGTAACAGTTCCATCCCTTGCTTCCGTCTACAACGAGTATGCTTTGAAGAGCCAATATGACACAAGCATATACCTCCAGGTTGGATTTGGTGATTGGTTTGTATATTAAACTAGGGAAAGTGATTCAAATCAAAATTGATTTTGCTAGATTGATCTTCTAAAAAATAGGAAAATGTCAGTTGCTTATATGCTTCCTGTTGGTATCAATCAAATTTGGAGGTAATAGTTTATTATTCAATTATGATTTGCGTATGGAGGACCGAGGACCTACGTCTAGAGTTTTTTATTGGGGGTGACTGTGAACAATTTGCTACAATTAATTCTCTTATTAACTTGCCAGAAGTGAAAAAGGACTGGCTCTCTCACTCTAGGGATTATATATATAATAATAATGTTCGTGTCATTGGATATAAAGGTTGCAATTTTACAGGAAATTGATTAATAGTATTTTCAAGCAATACAAAAATGACAGAAGTTTGTTTGTTTCCTTAAATTAAGGTTTGTTTTCTATTTGGTTTATTTCTTTATCTCCTTTTTTTTCTTTTTCTTTTTTTGATTCTTCTTTTTTTTTACTTGCAGAATTTATTTTTATATGGCTATGGTGCTATATTCAACTTTCTAGGAATAGTGGTAATGGCCATGTTCAAAGGTAAGAACAGCAACATGTTAAATGTAATTACAAAGATATTTGAGCTCTTGGTCTCTTTGACAAATGCATTATTAAACAAATCTTACGTACTACACAATTATCTAAATCATAGAGATAAGGGTTTTGTTACTCCACTCATGCTAGAAGTTAAAATGTTATTCCTTATTTTCTTAGATGGTTCAACTATTGGTTCCTTTATTCTCTATGAGTTCTGGAAAAGGAGTTGTTTATCTTGTTGTTGCTCTTACAAATATGTTCTTCTGCAAAAGCAGTAATCTTGGCACTTGAAAACCAATAGTAACAGTCAAGTATTGACATATACCTTAAAGGAGTATTTAATTTTATTGACTTTATCTTAACTGCTTCCCAAGTCAATCAAGAAAAAGCGATTCACTAACATTAGGAAAATGCTTTTGTAGGATTTATTATCTTTATTCTTTCATAACCTCGCTTTTCAATGTTTCAGGTCCAAGTAGTTTTGATATCCTTCATGGTCATTCAAAAGCTACAATGTTTTTGATAGCAAACAATGCAGCACAAGGAGTATTGTCCTCCTTTTTCTTCAAATATGCAGGTTATTTATCTTATCTTCATTAACCATATCGGAAGTTGGCATGCCACTTTTAGAATATGACAATTTGTCTATAGATGAGACATGTCCTTCTATACAATAAAGCTTTCATCTTTCTAATTGTTGTAGTTTTGTCACTCCTTTATTGAAATATGTTGTTCGATGTTTACAGATACAATTTTAAAGAAGTATTCATCCACAGTTGCCACTATCTTCACAGGCATAGCATCTGCTATGCTATTTGGTCATACTTTGACTATGAATTTTGTTTTAGGAATTTCTATCGTCTTCATCTCCATGCACCAGGTAATTTAGCAGATCTTTTATTTTTATTTTTGATATATATATATTTTAAAAAATATATATTAACACAAGCACCAGGTATTTTGGGCTTATAAGAGAAGTAACCTGCATATTTATAAGATTGGGGAGAGATATTCAATGCATTTGTATAAATTAGGAATAGCTCGACATGCATATATTTTATCTATGCAATAGGGTCAAATTCTGGGCATTTTAATGGGCTTCCATTTCTAAGGAGTTAAGAATAGTCTTCTCTCATTATGCTAAACTGGCAAGCAGTGGTTAGCTTGTAGCTGAACCCACCCCCACCCCTCCATTTGCCTTATCTAGTTCTCAGTGGACCTCCTGTCCATTTCCTTTTATGCTTTTTCTTCTTTGATAAAAAGCTGTTTCTTAAAGAGAAAAAAAAAACATTAGCTAACCTCTGTTTGTTTCAATGTTTCATTTAGTTCTTTTCTCCAATTTCAAAAGCCAAAGCTGATGAGCAAAATGGGAAGCTAGAATTGGTGGATGTGCATGATGATCGCAGGTATATGCTAGCTTTCCTTTCTCATTTCTGTGCATATGATAGGTGTACAGAAATTTAAATTTTCATTTAGGTACTCGACTGTAAATGTATTATCTCAATATATGTGAAATTGATTAGTTTCTAAGAGTTGCACGGATAATCACTCCTTAAGCAACCAATTCTTTAGAAAGAATCATCATCTCAAGAAATTAAAATATTGAACTTGAACTGATTCCCAACATATTGGACCCCCTAATAAAAACATAAAGGTTAAAAAGGTTAAGAAGTAAAAAAGTTTTCATTTTTCTTTCAGCATTATGAGAAGAGGTAGAACATGAGAGTAGTTGTTACAACGGAGAGATACATAGGAAAAGAAATACATTTTTCCAGGGTTATTACTTATTTCTAAATAGGCTGTTTTCTTCACTGTTACAGGTCAAAAGATTCCTTTATAAATATGGCAGCAGGGGCAAATGAAGAGGTTTGAATAATTGTTGCAGATTATTTATATTTTCAGTAAATAATATTATTATTCCACCGTCTCTATTTTTTCATAGTTTTCTTACCTATTTTATCATTATCCAGGCTAGTCACCGTGTGGGACCTGACGAAAGACAGCCACTTCTTCCCACTTAAAAATTTATTGGAGTATGTTACTGCTTTTCTCTTCTCCAATTTTGGCTGCATTCTATTGAATTTGTTGAAAAACTATGGAGCTGGAGAATATCTTTGTTAATCATTACTGTCAAAGAAAGAGTTGGAATAGGACAATTAGAAAAACTGCCATATCCAGTATAATTTATGCCGAATATTAGTGTGTGCAAGACAGTTTGTAAATATCTACCTAAAATGTCTTTGATAACTTTGCAGGTTCTATTTTTTGAAGGAGTTCATTTGGCAGGATTTAAATACAATATATAAACGAGATTCCTCAAATTCAATAACTAATCTAAGGAGAAATACTTTACCGTTTCTGGGATCCCTTTCCGATGTTGCAGGGTTTCCCTAAGTTGGTGTGAAAAGCAGTGTATAAACAAACTTGTATTATACATGGCATCGAGAGATCCCAGTTTTTTGCTGCAGAAGATTTGGATAGAGAAGATAGCATGGGTACCTTCGTTGTAGCTACCAATTCTTTCTTTTATCTTGGACCACGGGGACATTTTTCCCCTCGTATCATTTTTGTATTTTGTTTTATTTGTAATTTTTAGTGTACGTGTCATACATATTAAATTATGTGTTGCAATGGGACAACTATCTGGAAAATAAAGAATGTGGTCTGCCCCATCAAATCCCTCAGTATGATGTCTATTTTTTTTTTCATTTCTTTTTGGTTCAATACAGCAAAGCAGTATTTGGTTCCTTCTTCTCTTTACTGGGTATAAATCATGCACTGTAGCATTTTATCTTTCGTAAATTGAACTGCCTGAGCTACAAAGCGTGCCAAAAAAGAGAGTATATATTTGACTAACAAAATATAACTGTCCTAAAGTGAAGTAAATGGTTAATGGACAGAACGAGATTCAGAATTACAAGAATGCCAGAAGAATGTCTGTCTTTCCAGGCAGTTAAATGTTTGAATCCTCCATCTCGGAGGCATTTAATTTTTGTAATCATACTTCATTATGGACTGACATGATTTGTAGGGGGCTTTCCCACTTGTCCTCTCTTTCTTGCAATGTTTCCATGGTGGGCTTCCCTTGAGATCCAATCCCAAGACACAAAATTGCACACACTTTAGATCCTCCAATCTACAAGCTCATTGTCATTGTTCAGCTCCAAAGCTCCGAAACAAGATTCTTGCAAAGGTTTTTCAAGGATTAAGTTGCCTAACGTACAATTCTGGAACGTAAAAGTAAAACATGCATATTGCTCTTTCTTGTGGTGTACGCGTAAAACAGCTTGAATTGTGGTGGACTACCTAATCATTCTAATGATTCCATTCTAGCTGTGTAACCTCTGTGTTTGTTGTCAAACAAAGTTAGAATTCAATACATGAAATTTAGAAAGAAGAAAATATAAAATAAAATAATTTATTCTGAGGAGAAATACCTGAATCAAACATATACATGCACTTGGAATTTGGTATTAACATGCCATTAACATGGTGGGAATGATGAATATTGCACACTGATCTGAAAACAAAGTTTTTTTAGTAGATTGGAGTGGAATTGACAAACTCATTCAAAGCCGAGCGAGGTCATTTGAGTGAAACTGCCTGCATCGTTCATTCAAAGCCAATCGAGGTGATTTCCTACGTACAAAGTGTCTAGCTAGAATTCCCAGTTTTTGGAAACCTTTCCTATGTGGTGTTGGAGTTCCATAAATTATGTACGTGTATATAAGGCCTTAAATATTATAAGCCTATTAGTTTGTTTCTTCTTATCAAAATCACAATAGAGAGTGATAGGTTGAGCTGGAACTTTATTGCATCTGTATTGTGTGAAGCTCAGTTCCCTCAAGACTTGGTGAACCTCACTATGAGTTGTATTACCTCCACTTCATTCCAAATATCCTTCAATGGTGAATTATCTGAGAATTTTAAGGCTCAAAGAGGCATCAGGCAGGGAGATCCCTTCTCTCCCTATATCTTTGTCCTTTGCATGGAAAAGTCATCCCACTTAATTACTTCATATGTGGAGGAGGGTTATTAGAGGCCTGTTAATGCTTCCCAAAGTGGTCCAGCTATTTCTCACTTATTTTTTGTTGATGACTTAATGTTGTTTTCTGAAGCTTCCATTGAACAAGCTAAGATTTTGAAGCATTGTCTGGATATCTTTTGTTCTCTTTCTGGACAGGCAGTTAGTTTTGAAAAACCATCCATGTTTGTATCTCCTAACACCTGCAAAGCTTTTACTGAGGCTATGAGTACTATTTGTGGTTCTCCCCTAACTGCTAATCTTGGGAGATATCTGGGGATGCCCCTTCTCCACTCTAGGGTCAATAAGCATACTTATGCAGGCATTCTTGATAAGATTCAAAGCAGGCTTGCAGGGTGAAAAAGTAAGTACTTGAGTATGGCAGGAAGGGTCACTCTTGTGCAGTCTGTTACTTCTTCAATTCTCATTTATGCAATGACAACAGCTAAACTCCCTGTTGATCTTTGTGAGAAATTAGACTAATTAAATAGGAATTTCATTTGAGGAGATACTGAGGATAAGGAGAAAGGTCCATTTGGTTAATTGGGACACTGTGTCTAGGCCTAAAGGGTGTGGTGGTCTAGGGATAAAAAAAAACTGAAGTTATGAACTGTGCTATGCTTGTCAAAACCAGTTGACGTTTGTTTCAGAAGGATACTGGTCTTTGGGCTAATATGTACGGAAGGAAATATCTCAGTAAATGTGACTTGTTTTCTGAGAATTATGTTTGTCCTCCTAGCTGTTATACAACTTGGAGAAGCATTGTTCAGGGGTCTACTTTATTCAATGTGAACCTGAAATGGAGAGTTGGGAATGGAGCTACTGTGAAGTTCTGGACTGATAATTGGATGCCTCTTTCTCCTTTGATTAATCATTTGCTGCAGGGAGTTGATATTGAGAGTTTTGTCAGTGTTAACTAGTTTTGGGATGAAGAGGGATGGAATATTGAGGTTATAGAGTCTGTTTTGCCTACTAATGTGGTCTCTAGAATTGTGTGCACTCCTACTGAATTTAATGAGGGTGGCCATGACACTTAGATTTGGGGTGCCTCTCCTGATGGTAAATTTTCTGTAAAGTCTGCTTACTTATCCCAATTTGATTATGAGCATCATCCTATGTGGAATAAGTTGTGGAGAATGGCTATTCTACCTAAACAAAAAACTTTCAGGTCGTCTGTGTTACATGGCAAGATTCTCACTAATGTCTAGAGAGTGAAACGTAAGCTTGCTCAAAATGCAATCTACACTATTTGTAATTCTGATGATGAATCTCTCCTGCATCTATTGAGAGGCTGTCCCAATGCCAAAGATGTATGGAATGGTATCACTCCTCCTGCCAGTATTGGTAATATGTCCCTGGTTGATTGGAAAGCTTGAATTTGTGCTAAAATGAATTGTCATGTGGAGGTTAAGGGCATCAAGTGGTGCCAATTGTTTGTGCAAGCTTGCTGGATGATATGAAATTGGCGCAACATAATACATTTTTATACTAGTTTTCGGTCTCCTTGCAACAAAGCTGAGGTAGTTCTCAATGCTGCCATGGAATGGAAGACAGTTCAGACTAAGATTCATAAGCTTAAGTACTTTGAATCTACTCTTTTTGCTTGGCAAAAGCCTTCTAAAGGGTGGTGTAAACTTAATGTTGATGGAATGAAAAAATGGAACTGGCAATGTTGGTGCTGGTGGTCTTATTCGTAATGATCAGGGAGTGTGGCTAACTGGATTTCAGATCAACTTGGGCACAGGTGAGGTCCTTGAAGCTGAGACTTGGGGATTATTCTATGGTCTGCAGCTTGCTGTCAAGGCCAAACTTACTAGGGTAGAGATTGAGATTGATTCCTCCCTTCTTGTGCATCTTATGAAGTCTGATGTGAGTTCTCATCCTTTGGGTTCTCTTATTTTGAGATGTAAGGAGCTTAAGGGCAAATTGGGGCAAGTTACTTTTTCCCACATCTTTAGAGAACGCAATATGTCTGCTGATGCCTTGTCGAAGAGAAGTGTGGATCATTTTGATCTCCCTCCTATTCATGTCCTCCAGAGTTACTACGCTGATCTTGAGGGAAAAGCTTTTCCTAGACTCGCTAGGAGAGATGATACTTGGTCTATTTTGTAGCCAAGCCTTTTGGCTCCTTTGTTCACCAAAAAAAAATCCCAATAGAGAGTGCGTTTGTTACGAAAAGCCTAACAACCCTATATATCGAAATGGCAACTGGTTCCAGCTGCAAGAATGCTAACGTTAGTGAAAAAGATAATACCGAAAACACTCATCCTCATCAAGGGCCTCATGTTTTGGTTTTGGCCCGTCCTCGAGAGCGCGCCAACTAGATTTATGTGACGGCGAGGGTATCAAGGTGGTTTGTGTTGTTGGCGGGTAATCGATGCGGCAACAAAGATTGAAAATCGCTCAAGGATGTGAGATTATCATTGCCACGCCGCAACAATTGGTTAATTTGTTGGTTTGGGAAGAATCTCTTTCTTTCAATCGGTGCAACTATGTTGTTCTTGATGATTGTGCTGTTATCAAGTCTAAGCAAATGCAGGACTATTTTCTACGTATCCTGAAAGCAGTGCCCTATACCAACTTGAAATCCACAATGCCTCGTGCTCTGGAGCAATTCACTCACAACTACTTGAGAAATCCCGCCCTTGTCACAATTCTTCCCACGGGTCGAGAAGCAGATTTTTCTTTTTTTAATCATCAAGACATCGATCAACTATATTGATTAGCAACTTTAGATGAAATATCCTTTCAGGAAAATTCTTAACTGCACCAGGTGCAAGTGCACCAACACTTATAATTTAATCTGGGTCATTGATTTAATCTGTTATTTTAATGACATTAACATCAATATTAACACCGTTAGCATTAAATAAAGGTAAAAAAATAGTCAACTATGGTAAATCTTAAATCAAGATGAATCATTAATATGATATTAAATGTTATTACATTTTATTTTTTTACTAAATAGATAAACCCTATACCTTAATCCCCAACTCCTAAACACTAAATCCAAACCTTAAACCGTAAATCCCAAACTCTAAAATCAAAACCCTAAACCCTAAAATCAAATATCGAAACCTTAAAATCCAATCCCTAAACTTTAAACTCTAAAACCATAACCCATATCCTTCAAGCTTAAACCCAATCATATATTTGTACGTAAGGGTGACGAAGTTTGTTGTGTAATTGTCCGATAACACCCTCCAAGGTGACCCTTAGGTTTAATTTTTTTATTCATATATAAACGACGTAACAATAGTATGAATAGTATATATATAGATAAGACTTAGTAAATAAAAATTATCTTCAAAATTTTGAAGTGAAATTACCTTCAAAAATGTAACCTTCTAAACATATAAAGTGTTACTATTGACAATGAATTAAAAAATGTGACTTATTACGAGCCCATATAACATTTTTCCTTGTGGCTTGTGCAATTAACTTTCTTGTATGGTTAGTCACAATAAAAAATGTGAATACTCTTTAAGCATATTTATTCTCTATTAATCTCGGTGTGTGTCTTGTTCTAATTAGATATGGATATTCATTAGATAGATACATAGAATCCCTGTTATATCGGGATAGTTATTATAACAGATTGTATCAGCCTGTATTTAAGGCATTCTATCAATGAGAAGAAAAAATATTTTTCTGTCTATTCTACTTTCTCCTGTAACACGTTATCAGCACGACTCCCAGAGTTAATAGAAAAACCCTAAAACTTGGAGAAAGCATCACCACCGCCGACCACCACCACCGCTGCCAACCACTACCGCCGGTAGCCAAAATCCACCGTCGGCCCATTTTCTTCTGCAACAAAATCCCACGAAATTTCAGAAGTTGATAAGATTGCACGACTTCCAAGAAATCATTTCAGAAGAACTTCTTCTTCATCAAGTGTAGCGGTCATACCAAGCACAATACTTGTTGAGGTAAATATTTTCTAAGCCGTCTATTGATAGATCTAGGCAAAACTTAATTACCGCAAAACCCTAGATCTAGGATTATTAGAATTGTGATATGAGTTGTGAATATTACATGTTTATACCCTAGCTCCTATGGACATATATCCACAGAGTATACGTGACGGTCCTAGGAGAGTCACGGTTTGGAAAAGAAAAAAAGGGATCGATTTTATGTGACTGTTGTGTCACGGTCGCTGGGTGTGGTCTTTACCACCATTTCATAATCGATTTTGTGCCATGCATCATGGATCAAGTTCTTATTCAATTAAACTTGAAAGTTTTGTGATTGTAGTACTCGATCGTTTCTAATAAAACATCTCTGTGTATTTTCGTAGATGAGTTCGAATGAGTCTGTAAGGTCGAAATTTGAGATCCTTGAACTTGAAGGCAAGGAGTAGCATCGTTAGGTCTATGATGTAGAGAACACATTCATCAGAAAGAGACTTACCAATACCATCAAACCAACTGGGCCTAGAACAAACCTCCTCCCACCTACTGAAGAGACAAAAGCTCAAGCCCTCATGTTTTTGAGGCGTCATATTCACCTATCTCTGAAGAAGAATAACTTGAACAAGACAGATCCCATGGTTTTGTGGGATGTTCTAAAAAAGAGGTTCAATAATGTGCATAATACACAGCTTCCTGAGTTGACTGCAAAATGGAACAACACCAAAAAGGTGGATTTCCTAAAGATCACTGCTTTTAACCAAGCTATGCTCGATTTGCAGTCTGAACTAAGCTTTTGTGGTGTGAAAAAATCTGAGAAAGACATGATTGAGAAGGCGTTACAAATCTTCCCCACATCTATGAGTCTTCTAGCTCATCAGTACCAGATTGAGTACGAGTAATAGAGGATTACCGAATTCAGTGATCTCATTAACAGTCTTGCGACTAAAGAAAAGCATCATGAGATCATCTTGAATAATAACTCAAGACCGGCTGGTACCAAAAATCCTGAGAGTTATAATATGGGAGGAAAGACTCAAAATGATAAGAAGGTTGCTCGTTCCAAACCTTATAATCGTGGTGGATATTCTTGATAGTCGCATATATATATATATGCGTCTATTTGGTATTTAATTCATTTCCTATATTTAGTTTATTTTTATTAATTGAGTGATTTAATTATGTTTATTGTTTTAATAGGTTTTGTGGAGAAATAAAGGAAAAGGAAATAAAAGAAGGATTCCTAGCTTAATACGGAGAGAAGAAGGAGTTTTGTGCAATTATAGAAGTCTATTCCAATGTAGACTCTAAGAGATCAATTGGGGGACATATATAAACCTATTTTCAGTTTTTGGGAAGAAAAATCAGCATTTTTGGGGAGCATAACTTTGAGCAAGGAGAGAGCAAGCCGCAAAGGAGATCGTCCCGTCTATTTTCGATCGGTCGAAGATATTCTCGACCCGTCGAATTCTGGCCGACCAGAGTTCTTCTTCATCTTGTTTATTTGTATCAACTCCATGAATTATTTTGATTCTATTATTATGACTTTTAGTAGCTAAAACCCATTGTTAATGGGCTGCTTGAAGCCCCGTACATGAAGTCTTTTTAATGCATACACTTTAACCTAGTTTTGCATATTCTTTGAATGAGGTTTCTTTCTCTGAATGACTCACCGTATGAATTCTTGTATGTTTTCTTTGGTGGCCAACTTAGTATGCATGCTAGAATTCTATTGTCATGAGATACAGGTGACTGAAGATAATTTCTTCCACCAGATTCTCTATAGTGATATACTGATTTTACCGTCAAGAGATTGAAATCCATAGGTCTAGCAAGATACGCCCATAGTGTACTTGTGAACCCTTTTAGCTTCTCAAACCTTTTCTAAAACTTAATGTTTTCTTCTTTGTAAACCTTGGGGTCTATGACTATGGGTTCATAGAGGGATGGATGTAGGAGAGGTCCATGACAAACCTGCATAGGCATAAGGATTAGGTAATAGGATGTGGTTGTAACGATCAACTCTTCTTGGGAACTTTCATTTATTGGATATGTGCATTATATTAAGTATGTGTTAGAAAGATGGAATGACGATGGTGGATTGCATGCTTCTTAACTCATTAATCATATAGTTTAAACCTCTTGCATACATAATCATATTTACATTCAGCATTTATTTTCTACATTAGCTGTACCTTTGCCGAATTATTTAGGCAACCAAAACAACTCCAAATACTCTCAATTTTGGTATGGTAGTCCATTACTGAGTATAGTATATTGTATAAAATTTTTGTAGCTTTTAGAATAGTCTAGCTTAGGTTCGTAGTGTCATTAGTGTACTGTGGTTAAGTCTTTCAGTATTGTAGTCTAGTGTTAGGATTTAGTTTTACCAATTCCTTGTATTCGATAACCCTTATAATTAAGTATTATAGTGATATATCTTGGTTGAAAATAAGGTATCTTTAAATAGGTGTGTTCTCGCCTATCAATGCTCCACGTGGGGGAAGAGGAGGGCGTGGGCGTGGCCAAGGCCGCAGCCAAAATATGACTTGGCATAGAGATCATAACGCCCTTCTCAAAAGAACCAATCTGGTTTGGTTCCTGATGGTCAATGGTATCAACAATTTAGTAAACTTGATTGTTTCAAGTGTGGCTCTACTAGACATATGCATAAACAGTGCCATGCTAGTAGAGAAATCCATAATATTTACAAGAAGCACAAACAATATATGGCTCAAGAGTAGAATTACACTGGAGCTTATGAGATGGAGGTTGACACCAACCTAGTTTTAGCAGATGACAAGGGGAAAGAACTTGCTACCCCAGATTTTGATTAAGCCTATGTAAAAGACAGTTGTCTCTATAATCTTTCAAGTTTTAATTTTGTTTTTGGCTTACTTTTCGGTCAAGAATTTTTGAAGACACTTGTCTTTGTTTATGAATAAGAACACATCTATGATGTAATTTTTGTTGGCAAGCAATGAATATTTCTCTATCTTCGGTTTGAGAATGTTCTATTCCATGTGATTCTTATGTATGGTTCGATATTTACACATATATATGGCAAAAACAAGTTAAGATACCATTTTGACAAAGAAAAAATAACATTGAAAAAAACCGAAGCAGTCCACAGGGCAGCTTCGACCCGTTGAAAAATTAAACTAAACAATTTTTGACTCGTCGAAGCCGTGCCTCTGTCCCAAAATTGGTCTAAATTCGACCGGTCGAAAATTTTCTCGACCGGTCGAAATTCTGGTATCGAAAAATCACAAGTAATTTTGAGTTTTCTCGACCGGTCGATGCCTTTCTTCGACCCGTCGAAAATTCAATCCGAATGTGATGTTTTTAGATGAGTTTTTCATCTGTTTCATTGGCTTATGATGTTGTTATTACATCGATTTATGCCATGCCATATCAGCACTCAACAATGGTCACACCATTCTCAAATCTTTGAGTGTATACTTGAAGTGTGTGTCTCGTCTTTGCTATAAAGAGTTACTTGTTTACATTGATTTTGTAGATGTATCAAGGCGAAATTGAGTGTCTAGCAGATAGTGGTACTACTCATACCATTATGCGAAATATGCAACTGTTTGTGGATCTTTTCCCATACAAATCCTCAGTGACAACCATGATTGGTGCATCGCCCGTTATTTAGGGGCGTGATAGTGTATAGTTTCTGCTGCCCCATGGTACAAAATTATATATCTCTGATGCCTTATATGCACTAAAGGCCAATCAAACCTTGCTAAGTTTCAAGGATATTCGTGCCAACGGATTTCACTTGGAAACCTATTGTGAGAATGAAAAAGAATTTTTGTGTATAACCTCTCTTGATTGTGGCCGCAAACACATTCTAGAGAAGTTTCCGGCAATTAGTAGTGGTTTGTACTTAACCACAGTTTGGATCATTGAATCCAATGCCGTGACTCACACTACTACGTGTGGTTCTGATTCATATAAGCTTAATAAATAATATTAATACATACTTTTAAAAAATAATTTCTTATGTTATAGTATTTTCTATTTTCTTTAATAAAATATTTTTTTTGCTCTTATTCTTTGCTTTTAATATTTTAGTTTTTTGTTGTTTTAGGCATAGAAGTAGTGAGCGAGTCAACGAGCACTAAACCACTAATATATTGAATATATATATAGACGAGGAATAATAATAATAATATGTTATAAATTTAGTATTTTTTTCTCTATCGTGGAATATATAACTTTGAAAAAGCGGTTCATAAAGATTGGATTTTGATTTAATAAATAATATTAAAATTTAATTATACAAAAAATATAATTATATTCATCATGTGCATACACATGATAACATTTGGATGGAATCCGTCAAAATTGACGGAGAGGTTACAAATCAGTAATTGTTTCCAAGTTGATGAGACAAAAGTTCATAATTGATAATTTAAGGTGTAAATTAACAATTACATCCAAGTTTATGAGGCAATCCGACAATTTTGTCCATTTTCTAGTGTTTCAAAAGGTTTTTGGTTCAAGAACAAAAAGGACTAGTTATATAGTCCGCATCATCTCAAGTGCTATTGGGCCCAGTACCTGGGCTGCACCTTGTTGTTTGGTTGGGCTTAATCCAATTATGATTTTACTACATTTTTTTACTCAGAATTTCAAGAATTCAAGTACACGAGTGTCAGACTGTCAGCGTCTCACTTTCACACACACAAACCACAAAGTAATTTCTCTCTTTTCACTTTGCTGCATTTGAAATTTTCAAAACAGAGAAGAGAAGAGGAGAAGAGAAGAGCTCTCTGATCCCAATTAGGCTCAAATCAAAATGCAGAGGCTTCTTTCTGTGAAATTAGCCTCAAACTTGTCCAAAAACCTCTCAAATTCCACCACCACCACAAGCTCTTCTTCTTCTCTTTTCCACTTTCAGCCTCACAAAACCTTTTCTTTCACCAAACCGCCACAAACCCAGACCCAAATCGCTAACCCATTTCTCCATCGAGCTCATCATTCATGGAGCTCAGAGCAGCAGCAGAATCTCTCTCACAGAATTCATGGGCTTCTCTCCAACCCAGGACTACTACTACCACTACTCAGGAGGCACTTTTTGTTGGATTCCGCAAATACCCTTTTGAGGGTATCAAGCCATTGCAGCAGGCTTGCTTTTCTCCAAAGCAAATTCTCCAAACAGAAGATTAACTTCAACCCAAGTCGTCATTCTCATCGCACTAGTGACTGGTAATGTCTTTCTTCTCTCATCAAAGTATGCTATTTGTGACCATAAAATGAAGGAAAGTTTGAAACTTTACGGAGAAATTCCTCCTACTTCTCTTTGATTCCAAGCAAACACTAGTGTGAGATTTCTTGGGTTCATCACTAAATTGTGGGTTAAAATGTTTTTGGTCGTTTTGGCTTGAGAGAGTTATCATTTTCTGATTGATGTGACCCATCTGAGAAAAGTAAAGTGGCAGGAAACAGTAAAAGGACAACACGTTGCTGTTTTCTAATAGAGGACTGTACTAGTTTTTATTTTATTTTTGTGTTGCTTCCTTTTACTCATCACAAAAGCTCCTCTGTACTTAACACTGCAAATAGTTAATTAATAGTTCAATTTTTGAAATATGATTTCTGCTGTTCAGGAAATTTATATATTTGCTAGTAATTGTATGGTATAAATAGCTGAAGCATTTAAAGATGGTAATTGATGTATAATGCCTTGTACCATCTTCGAGTTTTGACATGTGAAATCATTGTGATTGTGAGTTAGTTGCTATGGCTAGAGTTATTACATCCCTTGAGGACCTGTGGTCATTTTTTCGTTTTGAATTAAGTAGTTGTATGCTGCTAGTAGACTACGGTATATTGGATATGACATCTGCACTTCTGTAAATTGTGATGACCGCTGAGTCTGCTGTTTGTTGCTTTGGTTTTTCTTGAACAATGAATAATATGTTTCATAAATTATTTGAATGAAACACGTAATTCTGAGCTTAACATACTTGTACTTTAAGATACTGCATAGAACATCTTTACTGTGCTGCAAAAGAGACAAGATCCTTACTGTGATAACTAACATATATGTCCTATATGCAGGAGCTCATGGTTGCGAGTGTTATCACCCAATGACATGGTTTTGGGCTTGATTGTAGCTAATGTTGCTGTTTTTATTTTGTGGAGGATGGCAGATCCTATATTCATGTACAAGAATTTTACCGTGAGTCCATTTGAACTTGTGCACTAGCAACTGCTGTCTTCCAACGGATATGACCTGTTTATATAATTGTACCCATTGCCCCATTGGAAGTGCTTAAATTAATGACTTAAGAAATCAATATGTTGATGGACAGTCTCTTTATAGCTATTTAGTATTCTAGTCTGTTAATATTCAACTTCTAACTTGAATATCTTTACTTGTTGATGTCAGATCTCATTACACAATTTCACGAGTGGACGCCTTCATACAATGATAACTTCTGCATTTAGTCACATCGATGTTGGGCATATCATCTCAAACATGATTGGACTCTATTTTTTTGGGACAAATGTAAGATCAGCTCTCTCATAAACTTTCTCTTTCTTTCTCCAGATATCCTAAAGGATTCATGTATGCTAGTAAATCTGTTCTCAAAGCTTGCTTGACTTATTGGATTAAGTTTTGCTTAATATCATGAAGTACTGAACCCAAACAGTTTGAATCATCCTTCTCTGCTTTTTTGGTGTATTGAGCAGATTGGAAGAAGTTTTGGGACTGAATTTTTGCTGAAGTTGTATCTAGCTGGAGCTATTGCTGGTTCAGTCTTTTATTTGGTGCACCAGGCTTACATGGCTGCATCATTAAAGGTACATACTGGATGTTCTGCATCATAACTTGGTTAACTTTCATCTGAATCAATCACTGTCAAGGATTGAGTTGGTTATTTGATAACCTGAAAAGGTTTCTGTAATCCAGATGTCTGGCAAAGTAGTAGAAGATTAAGATGGTTAAGATCATAGAGATATTTTGTAAACATCTGTTTGACTTAGTGCAGTTTTATTGAATATAAACTTGTGAGTATTCTCACATTCTATTGTTTGCAGGGCCGATCAGGGGCAATAGATGCTTCACAGGCTCCAGCATTGGTATGTTATCCGCAACCCATTATGTGCTTTTTATTAACAGTTCTCCACAGACCAGGCTATAAAGTGATTGCAGATCATCTGTAGATTTCTCAAGATTCTATCTACCTACAAAAACAGTACTAAAAGAGAATATATCATGAAAGAGATGTTTAGTATTTAGTATTTCTTTAGTTTTTTACCAATGAATCCCTTGTAGTTTATAAATAGAAAAGAGATGGGGTACCTGTTTATTTTGCATGACCATGGAGTTTTTTCTTTCTTTCTGCTCCCTAATTTACTTTTTTAATAAGAACTTTAAGTTTCTGGTATCATATCCTACCTTTGAAGTTCCTGCAAGAAAACCCCACTCTGGAATTTGACTTCTCTGAGAGCATTTGTCATTTCTCACCACTATATAACGTAGGACGTCACTCCAGTATCTTCTTTATTCTCGTTGATGTTTGACTAAAGTTTACTAGCTGACTTTGCTTGGTCACTATAATCTGTCAGGAGCATGACAAAAAAATCCAAGTCGTTTAACTATGAAGTCTGGTTGTGATATTTAGGGTGCAAGTGGTGCTGTTAATGCTATCCTGTTGCTTGACATATTCCTTCACCCCACAGCTACACTCTACCTTGAATTTATCATTCCAGTTCCTGCCATGTTGCTGGTAAGTTTGCTTGTATGATCTGTGTTTTGTTGAGGTTATCATGTATATACTTGAAATAAGTTTGCCCTCTGTTTTCCGTTTTAGGGTATCTTTCTAATTGGGAAGGATATACTAAGGATGATGGACGTATGTTGGTTCTCTTCCGTCTTCACATTCCAAGTCAACTGCTGTTTTTATCTTTTTATTAAATGTAATGTAATAATGTACTTGTGACATGATGTTGTATTTTGCAGAAGAACAGTCACATCTCAGGATCTGCTCACTTGGGCGGCGCGGCTGTTGCGGCTTTAGCTTGGGCAAGACTTAGGAAGGGGCGTCGATTGTTTTAAATGGCTCTATAGATTTAAGCAACACTTTGTTGATGATCTGTGTTTGAACACTAACATTTAAGCATGTTATTTTATTAATCAGGGCTTTCCAGGTTCCTTGGGGAGTTAAATTAACGAACCATTCCGTGATGAAACTGCTGCTTATTGTACTTCCGCGACAAAAATGTTCTTGATGAACAGTAGGATATATACCTCTCTTTCCTCAAGACTCCAAGTCCCTTAAAATGTTTAACAGAAAAGGATCAGAGATGCAAATGCATGTTGAACAGTAGGTCAGTAGCAATGTAGCATCCCACTTCTCATTGAAAAATCTAAGAGGTAGCTAATTCAAAAAAGAAGTTGACTATGCCGGAATAATGATAGGAATGCAAGGGTTTCCTGTCTCGGCTGTCTCAACATAAAGTTATTTTTTACGAAAACGCATCCTTGGATAAAAGATAGATCCACTGGAAAACTTTTAATTTAGGGGGACGTATTGAAATCCTAGTTTGATAGACTTTCTTTTCGGCATGGATTTTTAAAAAGTGTATGGATTCGAAGGGATTTCCAAAATTCTAGCAAACTTTGCTGGTTTTATAAAGAAAACTTTCATGGACTTTAATGAACTTGGTTATCAATTTTGGTGGAATTTAATAGACTTTTTTGTGGCATCAGGCCCAAGCCCAAGATCAATAAATGTACTGGAACAATCAATTATATGAGAACATGAAAGTTTCTCTTTTTGTGCAAAACCTAGCTCCACATCTTCTCATTCGATATCCATTTGAAAGCAAATTATTGTCAAATTGGTGTGAGAGATCTTGTACGGAGGGATTATTGACAGCATATCGACGGATTGATTTCCAAGAAGGTGCGGATTCACTTGTAGGTGCTTGACTCTCTTCTTCTTGTTCTGGTCATCAATCGACATCACCGCATTTTACACAGATGCTCTTTTGGGGAGATTATGTGATATGATGATTTGGGGAGTTTAAAGTTTTGAAATTTAGCTGCTTTTTCTCACTTCTGGGTGTATAGAAATTGAAACCCTTTATTGAGCTGAGGCTGATTCTACTGTTTGTTTGAAGTAGAATTCAGCTCTTTATTCATAGTCTTTGTTTCTGTTTTTCTTTTGGGTAGTATGGGATCAACTACCAATTCTACACTTCGTTCTATGTTTAAATGAAAATTGGAACTTCCAATGCTAGATGATGTATTGGCAGTTGGTGCTTTGGACTGTTAGCTGCTTGAGTTTATGTGTTGCTTTGTCGTTTACTATTAGAAATTTAAGTAACTTTTTGATGATTTGATATGTTGGATAGCCTGACTTAAGAGTCCATGTTGGGTTTCAGGACTGAGTACAACCCTCAAAATGATTTATTGGATGAAGAGTTCATACTGAAACGAAAATGGTACCAAAGGAAGGATGTGGAGGTGAGCTTCTGATCCTTTTTGTATTATGAGGAAGGTTATTTTCTATCCAATTAGCTCAATGCAGTTGTGTTTGTGTTTTTTTGCTGAATTTGAATGTTAAAAACAGTCAGAGAGATGTCCTTAAGTGTAGTCATTACGTGCCCATCGTTGTGCTTGGGGATCCTGGACTCATTTCAAGGGCACCTCCAAGGTCGTCTAATCTCCTCTCTTGTCTTGTCTTCTCTCTTTGTCTGCCCTTCACTAACAACATTTTGAATTTGAATCGTCAGGACGATGGGTTTCTCCATCTGTGGAAGCAATGCTCAGGACGGTCATTTGGCCGCTGCTCGCAACGGTGTCAAGTGCCTCCGTATTGTATGACTCTCCCTCTCTCTCTCCCTCTCATTTAATTCTAATGTAGGAGCTCATCTCTATCCCTTTGTTTTCAGGTCAGACATCCCAACATCTTATCATTTCTCCACAGTACCGAAACCAAAACCATGGATGCTGCCACCTCAAAGCACACTATCTACATTGTCACCGAGCCGGTTATGCTGCTCTCCAGGAAGATCAAAGAACTCAGTTTACAAAACATCTAAAGGTAACTTACTCGATGTCATACCGTATCCTATCATATCTATTTGTTTCTTATCTGCATACAAGTGTAACTTTATTTTGTTCTCAGGGATGAATATTACGCGTGGGGACTGCATCAGATTGCTAAGGCTGTTAGTTTCTTGATTAATGATTGTAAACTGGTATGTTACATCTATCCCTCTTATAAACAAACCACACACTCCACTGCTAGCTGAATCGGTAATTTCATATCACTTTCAGTCATACCTATATTGCTAGTGCAACTAGAGGTTCATGCCAATGTTTGCGTGGCTAGTGTTGTTATAACTCCAATGTTGGATTGGAAGCTGCATGCTTTCGATGTTCTGTCTGAGTTTGATGGCAGCAATGAGGCTTCTTCGGGACCAATGCTGGTAAGTCTTCTTTTGGTTCTGATCCGTTACTACTTATTTGACATATGTCATTCTTTTGGAAAGCCTTTACCCTGTGTCATATATTGTCATGGAAACAAGTGACTATATCTGAATATAGCTTCTTTATTTATATCGTAGGGATATCAATAGTTCTGACTTTAGAACTAAAAGAAGTGAGATTTATTGAGTAGTCTACTTTACAATGTCTTTCAATGGATTGGATTTATATAATTGGTAAAGAATCAATCTCTGAATGGCCTTAACTGTGGCTTTATTGTTAGTGGTATATTAGTAACATGGTATCATAAGTTCAATAAGTACTAAGCTCTGATATGCACAATTCTAATCATGTTGTTTTTATGCTTATAGTCCTAACAGTAGAACTACATAGGATGATGAGGATGTAGGCTAACGTCCAAGTAATTGATGATGAGGAACTACATTGCTCTACTTTGTAGTGTACATTATAGTGGTATATGCATAGTTGTGGCACTGGAAGATAAATTGGTTATCGATTTCATAATCTGGAAAGACCAACTACTTTATATTTTATAATCATTGTTATTGTCAATAATCAATAGCATAAACTCAAAGCTTTGAAAGAATAGCATTCACAAGCTTCAAAACAGACAAAATAAAATGTAAAGGTCTAATTTTCAATTCCTTTGTCTGTAAGTAGTCATGATTCATTCAACTCATCAGGAATGTCTTCATGAACTGACAGTGGGTTGGGTTGAGAGTTAGGATTATGATTAGATTGAGAATTAGCTTCAGGAACAGATTAAGAATTAGCTTCATGAGCTGGTTGATGTCTTGCATCTCTCTATATATTTGTAGCTATCTGATTTCTCCAATCATTTGCTTCCTCTCTTTGTTGATCTTGAGTTTGAAACTCATAATCTTCATCATCTACCAAAATAGGATCGGGCTCAGATTCTGGAGGAAAAATATCAGAACGACATTCCTTACGCAAAAAATTGTGTAGCCCTGCACAGGTCAACACTAATTCAGCTTGTGTTTTGAATGGGAATAGAGGTGCAGTATTGAATACTGTGAAATGAGATTTGAATACTCCAAATATCCTCTCAACAACGTTTCTTAGGGAAGCATGGCAAAGGTTGAATAACTTTGGTGAATTTTCGGGATGACGACCTTGACCACTAAACTCTTTCAAATGATATTGGACAGCTCGATAAGGAGCTAAAAAATTACGTCTATTTGCAAATCTAGCATCCACCAAAAAGAATTTACCTAATGACACATATAGTAAGAATTGTGATATTATATATATGTTATATATATAAACTATCAAGCATATACCTGGAGGCCCCTTTAACCCGTTTATTCTTGTTAATACATCACTTAGTACTCTTGAATCATGAGCTGAACCTTCCCAGCCACTAAGAACATAAATGAACTCCAAATCAAAGTTTGATGATGCTAGTACATTCTGTGATATTTTTCCATAACGATCTCTATGAGCGCTTACTTCAGGTCCTCTTACCATTACTTGATCCTTCCTAACTTATTGAAAGGTAAATCTAAGCTAGGAGTGATGTACCAATAGATTTATGGTTGCATGAAATCAGATGTTGGTACATGGAAGCGAAGTGTTTGGAAACACGGAAGCATTTTTTTTTGTTTTTGAAATTTTATGGAAGCAGGTATGTTTTGGAGGCGTTTAAAATTAAATAATAATATTTAATAGGAGAAATATGTCTATATTTTGTGTGTAATTTATTTTCCTTATTTGCTAGTCAATATTCTCGTAGAATATTTGATGCATTTTCTCATTATGTATCTATATTTCCTTACCAAATGGGGACTAGCTTTGTAACCTATAAATATGCTCTTTGTGTCTTGTACCGAACACACTACGAATATCAATACAGATCAGTTTTACCTTCACCTGAGTTCAGTGATATTCTAACACGTTATCAAGCACAAGATTTACCCTAAGCCCAAACACCTATACACTCAAACACTTCCTGACCTCCCTATCGTTGCCGACCCTCTGCCTTAGCGCCACCGTCCAAGGCCGAAATAGAAGAGTCCCCTCTTCTTGTGTTTTCCGATCCCGAAATCAAGAGTAAGTTTCTACCTCGAGAATTATCCCTTCTCCATCTTCGCCACTTAGCGAATTCTATTTTTTCGGGGCTTAAAACAACTCTCCTTCTCCATCTTACTGATTTCTTTAATCAAAGACGTAAAAGAAGCCTATAGTGAGGACATATTTAAGGAAGAAATTGTTTGAGTGATTGACCTACATAAAATTTGAATTATATATCCGAACCTAGAACTGAACGTTCCTATCTTGTCATTGCAAATGAGCAATCCATTGATTGAAGAACTCAACAAAGAAGCAATGACATGGACACTCCTACACACCGAAGACAACTTCCAAGAATGGAGGAAAGCTACGTCGAGACTCATCAGGGCAACTGAGCTTGAGGTCTTCATCCAACCACTAGGTGGTGCGGAATGACTCACCTTTGATCCCGTTACTCGAGAGACCAAAACCACACAAGCAATGGCTTTGATCAAAGCTAATATGGACGCGCGACTAAAAGAAGAATATTCTATTATTTGTGATCCAAATCTACTGTGGGAAATACCTCATGCATGCTTCGACTGAAGCATAGAAGCTCGAAGGAGTGATGGACTCAAAAGATTGGAAGCACTAAGGTTTGATGCATATTCACGCCCTTGCTCTTATTTTTCTAACCTTACTACAATCTGTGCAGACTTGCAAAGATTAGGTATCAGGGTGTCTGATCATGAGAAAGTAGAAAAGATAATCTCTACTCTCCCACCAAACTTGGGTGTCCTCCGAAGATCACTACGAGCAAGCTTGGAAAGGGTCGACCTCAATTTTCACAAGTTGATGAACTCTCTCATCACACGAGGTATCTCGTTGACTTAAAGGAGAATGGACCTCTAGTGTCAGAGAGACCCTCGAAATCGTCTCCTGTGACAAGTTCTATGTGCCTAGTTATTTCACAGCACACCATGTCCACAAAACTGTGTTATTAGGAGATTAACGAGATCGAGGCGAGACGTCCCTCATACCTATAGGAGTGCCCTGCCCCAACGTGGGAGCCCACACGTGCCAACAAGAGAAGAAAGATAATTTACTATTAAATTATTTATGTTCAAGTCTCCAGGAATAAGAGTGTTGCATCACTCATATTTTGTAATAAGGTTTCTTAGTCGTTGACTAAGACTTACTAAATTTATGTAATCGTAATTCAATTCAATAAACAAATTGATTTTGTATGAATTAATGAATGCAATTGCTTTATCAGTATGATTCATGTGAATTTATGTGCGCTTGTATAAGTTGAAAAACTTGAGCAAAACAAGCAAAACTCTATCATATAGAATATGTAATCAAAACACGTGTTTTGGCCTCTCTACGAGAAGTCTAAGGTAAATTAACCAAACACTTGGTCATATTCAAGAATTTTAAAAGTTAAAATTCTGAAAAAATCGACAAAGCTTGTACGATTTTCGAGAAAATCAGAACAGTTTTGGAAATCAATTTCAACTAAAGGTAGAATGGTAATTTCTAGCGAATTGATGGCATTCTGGTAATTACCAGAAAGAGGTAAGGGCAGAATGGTAATTTTAGGGAATCAAAATTCGAGCCGAACGGCCAAGGAGGACCGCCGCCGGGGAGCTCGATCAGAGCCGGCCAAAGTTTGGGGTTTTTGGCCCCAGACCTACCCAGCTCTACCGTCTCTCTCCCCCACGTCGATTTCTGGCAAAATCGGGGGAAGAATCGGAATCAATTATGATCAACCCAATCTCCACCGCCGCCTCCTCCACCGGTCACCAAATGTCACCGCGGACCGAGCGGTGCTCCTTGCCATCTTGAACACTGTTATGACCCCCGCCGAGATCGTAACCGGTAAACATCGTCCGAGAAAGAACACGAAAAGGAAATTAAAGCTAAAGGTAAATAAAAGCTAAAAACTCAGAATATCATTCCCTGTTTAACAAGAGACTTCAAAACGACATATATTGCTAACATTTGGACCCAATATGGGCTAGCCTAACCAATATGGGCCCCGCAATATGCTTCGGCTTGGATCACAGATTTTTGGGCTATAACAACTTCATCCCCCTTCAAGTGAAACTTGACCTCAAGTTTCTCGACTATGTAGATGCTCCAAGGTGAACAACGAGTGCAAACCTGATTTGTTTGAATCTCATTATCCAAGCCGTCCATCTGCTTTATTTCTTTGTAAGCCTCAAATGCTAACAAGTACTTTGCCACACTGCCAATCTTGAATGTGATAGCTATGATAACTTAATCATATTGACCCCTATACTTCAGCTTCCTTGTTGCAACCACAAGTCCAATATCATTCCCAGATCAATATATGCAGCAACTTCCTTGTATTTACTGACACAGTGACTATTCCTAGAATGAGTATACTCATAACAGTACACAAGTAAACCACTTATCCCTTCAAAAGTTCCATCCTTATACATAACAGATGCATTATGTGGATCCATTCCAGTACTCACAGCAAGAACACAGTTCAAGGCTAAAGACTTTTGATAAAAACAGATGGTAGAAGTTATAAGAGAACTACCACAACCATTGTCTACAAACACTTCTCTTTCAACTGAATTCAGCACCTTCAATCTCAAACTTACTGATATCCTATTCAACAAAATGGCCACTTCATGGAGCATACTTGCATCACAGTTTCTATCTTCTGATTCAATGAACACCTTGGGAACTTCACTGGTAATTTTCAAAGTTGAGATCCACTGCAGTAAAACATGCTTGTCCTTATCCTGCCTCCCTGTCACTCCATCATGTACCTACAACGCTGGTATACTCTCTCTAGAATAAGTGTACTGTGTCAAAGCCGTCATCTCAGTCCACTGGGAAATAGAGTTGCTATAGTTACATACCATTAAGAGGGATATCTGTGTCCTTGTCATATTGATCAACATGGACAGTATGATTATTCCCTAGTATCCCACCCTTCTTTTGCTGAAACTTGACCTCAAGTTTCAGAATTGAATTGCTGCTCTCACAATAGTCAAGAATGGTGACCAAACTCTTTTGAACCTCAGCAAATCTCCGTAAGAGAGAATTCTGTACTTCCACTATATGAAACAGCCTTTGAAAATTTAACTTCTTGGCTCTCATTTCCTCCACTTTAAGAAGCATGACTGGAAGTATATCACGTTCATCTCTGTTCTCCCACAACTCCATACAGGCTTGGTGTTTGGCTCTCCTTCATACCAACATGTGGACTCATACTATCACCAAGTACACCCTTCGAAAGCATTTTAGCAAACACTGCCATCCTCTCATAGATCAACTTGTGATTGTTGCCATATAGAAGACTAAAACCACTGCCTTTGTCAAGCACTTTTTTATCAAATAGAATCAAACAGTAAACTATGCCACCAAATTGATTAAGCTGCAAAGAGTTCAATGCATACATCTCCTTAAACATAGAATCTCCATTTTTGAAAGCAAGCATGCACTTCGTAGTTCCAAGATACCCATTCCTAGGCATATATGTAAGCATCCCTATAGCACATATCTTTGATGATTTCGGTAAAGTAGCATACAATCCACTACTAGTTGCAAAAACTTGAGGCAAATTAAAATTCAAGTTAGGGACAATGGAGTATGAGTTACCCTCACATGTTGATGATACTGGTAATATCCCTGATGGCGTGTTGATTCTGGTTGTCGAAGTCAGCACAGCCCAAATTTCAGAGCTGCAGAGGTGCGTTGAGTGCCGCCATTCTTGACTCTCGGAAGCTTAGTGTAGAGGACCGTTGTAGCTGCAACGACACCACGAATAACGTGGTTGTACGTTCAAGCTGTAATCTCACTCGCGCGGTGCTTGACTAGGATTTCGTCGAAGTCGAGCGACGAGGACAAAATGGTGGGAGCCGAGAAGCTGGTGACTCTATGGTTAGTCGGCACGGTCAAAATGCACTGTGATTTCTTCTTTATTTCAACCCCAGCAAGCAGATCTGGACGTGCTTGTGGCTCAGGCAGCATTGTCGTCTCGATCCGCCACTGTCGTAGCTGCTCACGTTTTCGACTCTCCTTGAGTCGAATTTGATGGCGAGCCTCAAACTCTTCCATTCGAGCATCAAACTTCTCATAACAAGCTTGAACCCTCTTGTGAAGCTTGTCAATCGCGTCTGACAACTCCCTCTGGACAAAAACCATCTCCGTCGCGCAGAATACACGTGGTGGTTGTGAGCCGTCGCCTACATTCAATTTCAGAAGGGTTGAGTTTTGAAATTGGGGAATTTGTTGTATCGATGGGGCTAGGGTATCATTTTGGCGTGGGTAGTCATTGGGGCTCTGATACCAGTTGTTATGACCCCCGCCGGGATCATAACCGGTAAACATCGTCGGAGAAAGAACCCGAAAAGGAAAGTAAAGCTAAAAACTCAGATTATCATTCCCTGTTTAACAAGAGACATCAAAACGACATATATAGCTAACATTTGAACCTAATATGGGCTAGCCTAACCAATATGGGCCGGGCTACATGCTTGGGCTTGGATCACATATTTTTGGGCTATAACAAACACGACCTCCGACAAATGAAGATCGGAGAAAATCCATCGAACCCGAATCGGGTTTCGACCGGATTTTCGGCCGCCGTTATCGCCTCGCCGACGAGGAATCTCGGCCGATTGTTTCGATCGGTGAGTTCCCCGTCGCCTCCTCTACCTCCTCGTCCCCTCATCCCCGAGAAACGCACCGTTGTGCGGTTTTCCAGCCATGGTAGAGCGATTCTGACAAAAACCCAACTTGATCTGATGATCCGTGGGCCACGGGTCAAACCCGACCCTGTTGACCCAAATGGGTCGGGCCTAGTGGATCTAGACCCAAGCCTAAGTCTGAATAGGGTCAACCCAATCAATTTGGGGCCTAACCCATCTCTGAAATCCAAACTCAGTCCAGATCCCCTTTTTTGGGCTAAGCTTCTGATGACGTGGCAACACATTAGCATCGCATGTTGATGTGGCACCATATGATTAGTCTATTTGTCCACGTGGATCGACACCATTTTTCGGGAAATTCATGTTATGTACTTTTGTACATGTACAAAGACTTCTAATATTTCGTAATTTGATTTTAGTGTACTTTTTTACATCAGAACTTTTAATCATGGAATTTATTCCCGGATTACGAGCTCGACATTTCATATAAGTAGAACCCAAGTGGAGAATTAGATATGCAGACTATTAAATACAAAATATTTAATAAATCTAATTCAAGGGGCCAACATTGGTCGTATGTTAAGCAACCATCCAAAAACCAACATGCTAAACTTGTGGTTTCATAAGCTATTTCGATTAGCAAGTACCAAACTAATTG
The DNA here is from genome assembly GCA_946800695.1 of Geum urbanum. Lineage (NCBI taxonomy): Eukaryota > Viridiplantae > Streptophyta > Magnoliopsida > Rosales > Rosaceae > Geum > Geum urbanum. The sequence continues at coordinate 36,316,561 of OX327005.1, read as the reverse complement.
TTGAATTTTTAAATCCGTAATTATAGTGGTGAAAGGGTTTAACATGCGTACAATGCTCTTGATGTCTTAATCAAGCATCGTCTCTTCAAATTCGCCTTGCATAGAAAGGGGTTGAAGATAAGGCATTCCAAGACATTGATGATAAGGAAAAATCTCCACCTTATCATTAGTAGTTGAAATAGAGTCGGCACTCCTGGTAAGAGTGACAGATCTCGATCTAAAGTAGAACGACAACCCTCCGCACCATGTATTGCACGATGAGATCGAATCATTCGATATAATTAAAGTCATCGTAATGAGCTAGTCTTCCATCGTTTAAAGGGAGATAGGAATAAAGTTCTTTCATGAAAACAATAGGAATTGTCGTGATGAAACCTTACTCTGTCTCATTATAATCTTGGATTCTCAGTGTCCGAAGCTAAAATTCATTAGTGACATCGATGATTCCTCTCATACTTACCATCCTACTAAGTAAAATTACATATCCATGAAGAATGAAGACCTAACCGGCACCGACCTAGGGGGAGCTACGCGGCGCCACCATGACCTCAAGTGTCTCACGACCGAAATCGGAGCCTTGAAAGCCAAGGCATGGTGATGCTAAAATAGATGGGGATTTTATGCATGACTTGTGAAGATGATACACGATCTGTTTCCACTAGGTTGTTGGCGGTTTATCCGGGATAACCAGAAACTAAGTTAGTTACATGGCCACGTACAGGAGATGGTACTCGTGATTATCTGAACAAGAAGTGTTGCTGAGAGGTACATCGTTTTAACATCAAAATGGAAATTCATCAAGGGAAATTTAGCAAAGTTTAAAATCGTAGGATAATTTGGGTATGGTTTCTCCAATGTTCCAAATGCGATATCAAACATTGAGAGAGTCAAGGAGTCTCTTCTTGTCAGCCCAGAGGCCTCTCAAAGATGTCCTTGATAGAGCAGCAATTCACCATTTAGTAATTAATGGTATTTCCGAGAAACTGTTAGTAGCATTGTTGCCTCTTCAATTGAGAAATTCTTACGGGATTGAGAATGGTCTTGAGAGTTCATAAGTTTGATTCAAGTATGGCTCTTGCAGAGCATTGATGGTCTACATGTTGGCACCACACGTAGTATCCAACGTTGGCCACATGATATACACTTCGATCCACATATGACTTATCATATGAGGATGTGACTTCGATAGACGGAATTGGTAATTTTGTTGACAAGTGACTACTTGGATAAGAGCAAGTATAACATCATATTGATGCATGCCACGTTCACGTGCATATCAGATTTTTTTGATAGAGAGTTTAACTCCGAGAACGTATATGGTTGCAACTTAGTACTCGATATAACAAAAGCGGAGAAAGTTCCGAACCAACTGAGTCATGCCCCGACCGGTCTACAGGTTATTACCTGCATGTAGCCACTTATAGCGTCTGTTATAACATATATAGACGCAGTAGAACAGAAGACTGGCTTTGGTACATTGCACTATTTGGCCATTGACTTGGATTGTCTCGTTTTCAGCGAAGTCTGAAATTATGCACTAACTTGAGTTGGATTTGGATGAAAACACGCAGATTGTGTTACTGTGACTACTTACAAAGAGAACTTTCTTTCTTGTCATGAGTTCAGACCTCAAGAGCGAACCAGCATAAGATTAACATGTCGTATGTGACTTTGGATATCTGACAATCAGTGACAATCTAGAAACATTCGACTTAGCTTTAACGTCTGGATCATTGACCAACAATTAAATCCAGATATAGGTCACCACATAAGAGACAGCTTGGCTACCACATAAGGTGAAAGTGTTGCCAATAAAGGCGTCACCGACGGCCTGCCTAAGGCTTAAGTTTTCTAGTGTTAACCATAGTGATGCATGAATTTTGGGTTCATATTTGGAGGCCATGCTAAATGGTGTATCCATTGCATATGTACATACCAAGTATGGATCCTTAGGAGGGATAAGTATGCGTCTAATGCACCCAATGTGCATAGACATGGGTCCTTATGGTAAGTGTGTCCAATATATCCCCTGGTTTCTTTAGTTTTAGATCTTTGATTGATGTTTCAAGACTCCCACCATTCTCATCATTCGGATGTGAAATGGACTTTGCTAAAAATAACGAGATTCTATTTCTCTTGCTCCTCAAGTTTTATCTGGTATGTTACTAGTAGTGAGATGGAAGCGCTCGGCCTGTTTAGGTATTGTTGGAGCTGAAGTTCTTGCTATGCGATCATATTGGGGTACTATCACTCTTGTATTGCGAAATACTTTATCATGCTTGCTTCGGCTCATGCCTAAGTTCTTATTAGTATTGACATAAACTTCTTCTTGAGATAATCGATTTGCTCTTAGCTCAAGTAAATTCTCTTGGTGAGTTCAGGGGGAGACGTTGACTTCAGGGAGAGTTGAAGTCTACAACGTCATGTCATATGATAGAATGTGATGAGCTGTACTCTTTTTCCAACCAATTTTCTTTTTTTCCAATGGGTTTTATTACTTGAAAATAGTTTTTAATGAGGCAACGAAAATCTTTCATGTCAAAGTCTCATAGCCTTGATATGAAGGCGGGATGCTCTCAGTTCTTTCTTTGTTCGAGATCCATTTTTCTCTTGCAAAGGTTTTTGGCTCGACAAGGATTTTTGATGGGATGTAGTCTAGATACAACCAACGAAGCTGATCAAGTTACATGAAGGAAGGCCGCAAATCGTCAAGGCATCACTAGGGGGCTGTTGAAATATGTCTATATTTTTTGTGTGATTTACTTTCCTTATTTGCTAGTCAATATTCTCATAGAATATTGGATATATTTTCTCATTATGTATCTATATTTCGTTACCAAATGGGGACGAACTTTAACCTATAAATAGGCTCTTGGTGCCTTGTACTAAACACACTACAAATATTAATACAAATCAGCTTTACCTTCACCTGAGTTCAGTGATATTCTAATAGAAATGATTTTAAAGCCCAAAAACACATTTGTTTTTCAAAAATACTCAACTTATGACACCGTGGTAAAAAAAGGCTCAAAGTATGACCATATTTTTCAAAAAAAAAACCAACTAACCTAATTTTATCCCAAAAAAAACCCACGTATTTTTGACATTTCGATTTTGCCTCTGAAGCAAAATCACTTCAAGAGGATCAAATCCCATCTCCTTCGGCACCACCTACCTCTGCACCAAGATCTACACCGACCACCACTACGCCTGCACCCCCACGCGATCCGCCACCTACAGATCCAGGAAAAATGACCCCACTGTCACCACTGCCAATGACCAAGTCATGCTCCACACCGGAGTCGGCGTCCCCTTAACTCTCTTCCACCTTTTGATCCTAATATTCCATTATTCCCCTTCATCCTACAGAGACCCATCCTATTTGATAGTACACATGACAAACCCAAAGGCTTTACCAACTCCATCACTTCAAAAATTGAAGATCTAAGCTACCAATCCCTCCTATTTACTCTTACTAGGTTTTGGCTGGTCAAATGGACTTGTGTTGGAGAAGTTTGGATGGCCTCAAGACAGAAAGATAGATTGCCTTTCAAACTCATCTATATGAATAGTGGCGGAGCTAGAATTGAATACTTACTTGGGCTAATTGTACAAGTTTTTTTTTGTTAAGAATTCAAAAGTACGAGAGAACTCAATAGGAGGACATAGTGGCATTATCTCTCAAATTAAGGCATTTGCATACAAGTTTTAAACTGAAAATAAAATATGAATAATAGTCACACACTCACACCCACACATGTATAAAGCTAACAAGACCGTAAAATTCAAGTTTCGCAAAATCCAAACACTAATACCACACACTCGCAACGCGCAAAATTTCCTAAATTGATAAACTTAAACACCCAAAATTCATACACTTTACAATCTAACAGGTCATACACTAAAGGCCATCTATATGATTAATGGTTATTGGCTTACTGGGATGATTCAACAAGGTTAAAGATGCTTTCAGCCTAGCAATACACACTAGTCTATTGGAATATGACTCATATATTTTTGAACAACTTAATTGGTACTTTGTCATGGGTAGTGGGTGTGGGTAGTGGCGTATAGCACGAGTTGAAGATAGGGCATAAGATATTAAAATTAAAGGGTGAAGTGCATGGGACGACTGAGGTATATTGTACTGTATACATAGCATCGTCCATTCTTTCTGAATTCAAAACTCATAAGTATTAACTCATAATCTATTTCTTCTTGACTACATATAGTAAAAACTTTGTATCTGAAAAATTTGCCAGGGCTCTTGCCCAAGGGAGCCTGGGGCTGGCTCCGCCCATGTGTATGAGCTTGGAGGCATCTTGATTCTTAGAGATGTGCACCCCAAAATTGTCAAGAACAACAAAGATGGAACAATGGATCTCAATTTGATTGAAGCCGCCGTCCGACCAAGAGCTGAGCTAGCGTATCCAACCACTGTTGGAAAAATGGTGGTTTTCCAACATTTTAGTAGAACATTTTAAACAAAATAAGTGAGATGCACTTAATATTAATAGAAGGAAAACATGAATTTGTGTTCTACAAGAGTATATAAAGATTATGTATTCATTTGCTTAAATAGGTTAAGAGGTGAATGAGAAATTGTCACCCAAAGTTGGCCACTTGAAACAAAAGGAATAAATTTTATTCACTTTGGGTGCACATCTTAGTTGGATTGGATTTACGATATAGACTTTTGTGTGCCCGCGTTCCGATATGCGCCGGACCGTTTTGGCCTTTCACCTTTCCGGTTACAAACTATTGCTGGAATTATTTTCCTTGGTTTAATTGGTTAACTCGGATTTAAGTTGCATGGTTAATGGAGTGCAACTGGAGACCTTCTTTAGCCGGCTATTATAGCAAACTCCAACTCCTACGTGTATAAATAGAGGAATTCTCCTCCCTATTCTTCATACCATCAGAAAGCAAGCAACTCTCCTATTCTGATTTCTTCTCTCCTATGTGTATAAATCCCGTGATAGAGTAAGGTATTCTTCAATTCGACGAGAATTTCTTGTATTGTGGTACAAAAGCTTACAAGTTGTTTTATCCTGGAAGAACAACGCCGTATAAGCCTATAGACGGTGTTAAAGTTTTTAAGAAGAGTGTGATACACGTGACTCAACTTAGTTCATCTTCTTTCCCAAAATTTGTTCTTCGTTCATATGTTTAAATTTTACAAAGTAAATAATTAATATTTTTCAGAATTTATTTAGATTAATATCACTATTTTTTCCTACAACCACTACTCTAATCTGCCTAGAAAATTCACATGCAAGGTAAATAAGTAATCATATAACTTAAATTGAGTTTAGTTGATATACTGTATTGAAGTTGATGTGTACATTGTTAGCCAGAGTCACTTGTATAGTTGAGTAATTAACCTATAATTGATTGGTTTTGTTTTCCTAATGTAGGTATGGTGGTAGATGCCTAACTGTTGAGTACACAGAGAAGGTGGGAAAAATAGCCAAGAAGAATGGCTTGAAGATGGTGCTCGCATTTTCAATGTATCTGTTGTGAGTTAACTTTACTTCGATCTTATATACATCTAGTTATGAGTCCTCAAGAGTTATGTACAAGACTCATAACAATATTGTAACATCCCGTTGAAAGGACCCAACCACGATTCAGTTCCCTAAACCGGAATCGAACCCCTTCTAAAAATACGAACCAACAAAAATTTTTCAAAATTTCGGCAGAGTTTCGTTACTAACGTGGAATTACCATTACCTGCACGCGTAAAATACACTTCATCCTATGCCACAAAAATCAAACCGTCGGCACCAATCCCATCCGGATTTCTCAACATCATATTATAAACAATAAACAGTAAACATACTGTACTATATATAGTATATCCGTGAAAATCCGTATAAACACGTATCAGAATGTATCAGAGCGACCTCTAGTGTAAATATATACATCATATATACATCAGTAGGCGAAACAAGAACCTACTGGAAAACACAGGTAGCTCAGATCACTAGCCTCCAAACCGCGACGTGAAACACCAAACCTGAACTGCAATTGGGCACGGAAACCGAAAAGCCCAGGGGAAAGACATGAAAATCGTTAGAGTGAGTGGAAGAAAATAAATGTCTTTCACCAGTTGATATATATGTTTAAAATAACATATGCGAGTCCAGGTGAATAAAAATAACAAGTACACGAGGTAAAACCATAATCCTCCAGCGTACTGAGCATGCAAGTAAAAATCCCACGGGGTCGCTCATGGACACACCCGTGCTAGTACAGTCCGAATCACGAGGTCCTTAGTCCCCGTGATTCTAAGCCAGAAAGGCCTCGGTTCCGGGGAAACGCCCCTCGCCGGTCAGGTAGGGATAACGACGCCCCTCCTGGATGGCCTACCATCGGGGATCAGCCGAGAGACAAGTGTATCGATACAACAACGTAACTGAGACTGTACTCTGTGAAAACCAAATCACAAACAATTCGATGCAAATGCATGAAACAACATATAAATGTATGTATATTCGTATACGTATATCCGTATAAGTATAATCGTATAATCGTAAAACACATGCTCATGTAATCTGAAATCTCATACGCATGCTCAAGTTTATAAAACGTATATCAAGACTCGCAAACAATCCGTGAAAAGAAATTGTCCACTCACAGGTGAGCAAAACGCGCACTCGCGCTAATCTCGTGGTCCGGGGGAAGATCCCTCGCCTGAAGCAAGATCACGATCTCGATCTCCTAAATATTCACAAAAACATAACTGATCAAAATCATAGTCCACAACCCTGTACTGATCCACGGAAAGCAACCGTTCCCGGAAATAAACAATGCAATGCAAAACGATTAACGGAATTCCCGAAATCTCCACTCGAAACCTCGACTGAAAATCCACTACCCAAATCGATCCGAAAACCTCTGGACGATAATCAGGGCGCGATTACGAGAAAAACGACATTAAAAACGTCGAAATCCAAAAAGTCAACTCCTCGCCGGAGCTCCACCGTTGACCACCGCCGCCGGCGCCGTCAACCGTGAAATCTCACTGCGAAATTCTCCAAATCAGAAGTTCTCCATGAGCCGAATCACTTCCATAACTACAGCTCAGGCCAAATCCAAACGAAACCCAGGCAATTAACCCGAAACAGATCGGAAATTAGTTTTCCGGTGAGCTAATCGGTCCACACCAAAACCTCATCCTCCACCCAAACCAAGTACATGGGGAGACTCACCAGAGCAAGGGGAGTCTAACCCCCCCCCCCCCCCCCCCCCCCCCAACCACCACCTCCAAACCTCGCCGGAAAACGACCAACCATTATCGGCGATGTAACCCAGCTCGGCCCGATTCGGGCACCATAAAATCCTCATCAATTTTCACAAATTCTTATACCAATCAACTTGAAATCACAAGGGGAAGCTAATTATACCTTTCACTCGACCGGAGGTGGCCGGAAAATGGGTCGTCGAACGGCAAGCCGAAACGGGAAACCTTCCCCCTTCGTGGTCAACGGTCAACTTTCCAAAACGGGAAAGTCAAAGCTGGTCAACGGTAAACAGTGTTTTTCGACGATTTTACGACTATTCTCGATATTTATACTCGCGCCTCGGGTCAATTAACGGTCCGAAATGAATATTCGAAATGATTCGGATAAACACAAAACAATCGGATAAACTCGTCGAAAACTGAAACTTCGAATAATCACAAAATATTCCTCGGTTATCGGAAAAATCTTCCGGAACCGCCCTCGAGCTCGAAATCACGTACTCTACAACTTCTGTGAAGACACTCAACTCAAATTCTCGACCGAAAACATAGTCGCGAATAGAATCGGCAAACCACATATACGACGTAAAACTGCGACTAAACAGAATCTCGTGAATCGTGCCGAATACATAACTGATTCAGGTTCGGGTCGTCACAAATCTACCCCCCCTTAAAGAAATTTCGACCTCGAAATTTACGTACCTGTCAAGTGAACAGATGAGGATACTGCTCCCGCATACGCTGCTCGGTCTCCCAGGTGGCCTCCTTAACTGAGTGGTTCTGCCACAAGACCTTCACTAGCGGAATCACACGGTGCCTCAACTCCTTCTCACGACGATCAAGAATCTGCATTGGCTCCTCTACGTACGTCAAATCCTCCCTGATCGGCAACTGCTGTGGGGCTAACACATGTGAAGGATCTGAGATGTACTTCCGCAACATCGAAACATGGAAGACATCATGCACATGAGCCATCTCAACTGGTAACTCAAGTCTGTATGCAACAGCACCAACCCTCTCCGTAATCTCATACGGACCAATGTACCGCGGTCGAAACTTGCCACGCTTCCCGAAACGCACAACTCCCCTCCACGGAGATAGTTTCAGGAAGACCCAATCACCAACCTCGAACTCTAAACTCTTCCTTCTCACATCTGCGTAACTCTTCTGCCAATCCTGGGCGATCTTCAACCGATCCCGGATAACCTGTATGTCCTCCATCGTGGTTTTCACCAAATTAGGACCAATGAGCCAACGCTCGCCCACCTCACTCTAACACAATGGAGTGCGACACTACTTCCCGTACAGGGCCTCGTACGGTGCCATCTCAATACTGGCCTGATAGCTGTTGTTGTAGGAGAACTCAATCAAGTGTAACTGTTGATCCCAGTTTCCGCGAAACTGCAACACACAAGATCTCAGCATATCCTCGAGAGTCTGAATGGTCCGCTCGGACTGCCCGTCAGTCTGAGGATGGAAAGCTGTACTAAATCGTAACCTCGTGCCCATTGCTCGCTGCAATGCCTGCCAAAACTCAGAAGTGAACTGACTATCTCGGTCAGAAATAATGGACACAGGCACACCATGCAAGCGAACAATCTCCGATAAGTACAACTTGGCCAATCTACCCACTGATACCTTCCCTGGAAGTGCAAGAAAGTGTGCGGATTTCGTCAATCGGTCAACAATAACCCAAATGCCAGTGTTGCCCGCCGAAGTACGCGGCAACTGATAGACGAAATCCATCGTAATGTGCTCCCACTTCCAAACTGGAATCTCAAGTGGCTGTAGTTTCCCTGCAGGTTTCTGCCTCTCCGCCTTCACCTGCTGACAGATCAAACATCGACTCACGTACGCGGCAATCTCCCGCTTCATGTTGCGCCACCAATAGTATGCTCGAAGTGTACGAAACATCTTCGTACCTCCGGGATGCATCTCATACGCTAAACTGTGAGCCTCATCCAGAATCTCTTTCTTCAAGTCCTCGTCTCTGGGTACACATAACCTGCCTCTGAACAACAACGTACCGTCGTCGCTCAATCGGAACTCTGTAGGCACACCATTCCGTATCATGGTCTTCTTGCCCAAAAGATAAGAATCCGAATCCTGAGCCTCTCGTACCTGATCAACCAGTATGGGTCGAACCTGAAAACTGGCCAACAAAGCTCCATCATCATCATACCCAAACACAACACCTGTAGCTCGAAGCTCGGCTAACATCGATACTCTGGCCACACACATGTGAAACAACGAGGCTCCAGATTTCCGGCTAAGTGCATCTGCTACAACATTGGCCTTCCCCGGATGGTACTCGAAAGTGCAATCGTAATCGTTGATCAATTCCATCCATCGGCGCTGCCTCATGTTCAGATCCGGCTGCGTCCGCAAGTAGGTAAGACTCTTGTGAACAGTGTAAATCTTACACTGAGCACCATACAGGTAATGTCTCCAACTCTTCAATGCTAACACGATAGCGGCTAACTTCAAATCATGCGTCAGATAGTTGACCTCATGTAGTTTCAGCTGCCTGGAACCATATGCCACAACTCTACCATGCTGCATCAACACACAGCCAAGTCCCAACTTCGACGCATCGCTGTACACAACAAACTCACCACTGTCGTCTGGCAATGTTAGAACCGGTGCGGTAGTCAATCTCTTCTTCAGGAGCAAATAACTCTCCTTGCACGCATCAGACCACTCAAACTTGACGCCCTTCTTCGTCAATCTGGTCAGTGGTGTAGCAATCCGGGAGAAATCCTGTACAAATCGTCGATAATAGCCTGCTAACCCCAAGAAACTCCGGATCTCCGGTACAGTAGTGGGTCTACTCCAATTCAGCACGGCCTCGATCTTGTCAGGATCAACACTAACTCCCTCGGCCGAAATCACGTGGCCCAGAAACATTACGCTATCCAACCATAACTCGCACTTGCTAAACTTCGCGAACAACTGATGGTCCCGCAAAGTCCGCAACACTGCTCGCAAGTGCTTCTTATGCTGACCCACGCTCCTGGAATAGATCAAAATATCGTCAATGAATACAATCACGAACTTGTCCAGGAACCGTCTGAACACCCGATTCATCAAGTCCATGAAAGCTGCGGGGGCGTTGGTCAACCCAAACGGCATAACCAAAAACTCGTAGTGCCCATACCGCGTCCTGAATGCCGTCCTGGCTACATCAGAGTCTCGGATCCTCAACTGATGATATCCGGACCGAAGATCAATCTTCGAAAAGACTGCTGCTCCCTTCAGCTGATCGAACAAGTCATCAATCCGCGGCAACGGATACTTGTTCCTCACTGTAATCTGATTCAGCTTCCGATAGTCGATGCACAAACGCATGAATCCGTCCTTTTTCCGCACAAACAACACCGGAGCACCCCACGGAGAAACACTCGGTCGAATGAAACCCTTCTCTAGCAACTCCTGGAGCTGAATCTGCAACTCCTTAAACTCTACAAGCGCCATACGATACGGTGTCTGGGAAATCGATCCTGTACCCGGCAACAACTCAATAGTAAAATCAATCTCCCGCACAGGGGGTATACCAGGTAACTCCGCTGGAAACACATCCTGAAACTCAGACACAACCTCAATACTACCAAGATCCGGCACTGCAGCTGTAGTATCCACAACATGGGCTAAGTAAGCGACATAACCCTTCTTCATCAACCGATCCACCCTCATCGCGGAAATCAAACATGGTAGTGAAGTGTTCTTCTCGCCACGGAACAGTATCTCAGGTAACCCTGGTCGTCGAAACGCGACCTCTTTCCTGTGGCAGTCAAACATGGCCCAGTGCGATTCCAAAAAGTCCATACCCAAGATCAGATCAAAATCCACAATATCAAGCAGTAACAGATCTACAGCTAATCCATGGCCATCAATAAACACCTCACAGTCTCTGTAAACCCAACCGATGCTCACAACCTCACTTGACGGATACAACACTCTCCACAACCCCGGAAGTGGAGATGCAGGTACCGTAGCTAATGATGACAGTCTAAATGATATGAATGAATGTGTGGCACCTGGATCTAACAATGCAACTACTGGAATACCAAAGACATGTAACGTACCAATAACGACCTCTGGTGATACTCTGCCCTCACGTAGAGCCATAGCATGAACCCTCGCCTGTCCGGCTGGTCGTCCTCACTGGGGCTATCCCTGCTATCGGCCCTAGCCTGCAAACTGTGCTGGTCGAGCTCCCGTAGTGGCACCTCGCTCAGCTCTGGAACTCTGGGCCGCCTGTCCCTCATCACCATACGACTGAGGACACTCCCTCAAATAGTGACCCACCTGGCCACAACTGTAACAAATAACAGTACTCCGCTGACATACACCAAGGTGACGCTTGTTGCAGAAGCTACATAATGGATACTCCCGCGGTACAGCAAACGTGCCACCGGTACGCCGTGGATAACTAGAACCGCTAGAACTCCCACTAGCCTGTGGTCGCTGCGGTCGATCTCTCCTCCATCTCGATCTCTGCCTCGGTACACCAACTGGTGGGTGATAAGATCCACCACCTGAGGATGAAGCTGAACCGGAAGTATTAGAACTCAGCCTCTTCGAAGGCCCCTGACTCGGTCCACCCTCCTCCAACTGTCTCGGCAGGTACCTCTGCCGCTGTCTCTCCTGCTCAATGTCCTCGCCTCGGAGTGCAGCACTAACAAACTCATCAAAGTTGTTCCGAGGCATCGTAGTCAGTGTAGCCTTGATGTTCAGATTCAATCCCAGCTCAAAACTGCGACACTTGGCTTCCTCTGTAGCCACCATACCCCATGCAAAACGAGACAAACGGGTAAACCGATCCCGATACTCAAGTACAGACAAACTGCCCTGCCTCAAGTTCGTAAACTCCTCGTACTTGCGCTGCTGGGTAGCCTGATTAAAGTACCTCCGCATAAACAAATCACTGAACAAGGTCCACGGAGTGTCAGCTGGAACTCTGTCGGTGCTAACCCACCAAAAGTATGCATCACCCTCAAGTAAACCAACTGCGGCTACTGACATCTGCTCAGGAGTAAACTGCAGATGCTCATAAACACGTTCAATCTGAACCAACCATGCCTCGCATATCTCTGGATCAACTGAACCCGAAAACACAGTAGCACCAGCAGTGCGAGCCTTGACCACAGGGTCAAAACGCTCTTCCAAACGCAGCACTCGCATCAGCAAGTCGCGCATGCGGCGATCCTCATCAGGATCCTCATCCTGATCAACACGGGGACCACGTCGAGGAGGCATCCTACTGATACAAGACAAGCATTAGGTACAAGCAGAAAGAACGTAATCATGAAACCGCAGATATTTGAGAATACACAACACCCGAAGTATTGATGAGTACCGCTGGCCAGTCGGGTCATCACTCCAGTCATGCTGTACAAACTCAAATATCCTAAGCGTCACAACTACAAGAGTCTACAGAATCTGACAACCTAATGCTCTGATACCAAGCTGAAAGGACCCAACCCCGATTCAGTTCCCTAAACCGGAATCGAACCCCTTCTAAAAATACGAACCAACAAAATTTTTTCAAAATTTCGGCATAGTTTCGTTACTAACGTGGAATTACCATTACCTACACGCGTAAAATACACTTCATCCTATGCCACAAAAATCAAACCGTCGGCACCAATCCCATCCGGATTTCTCAACATCATATTATAAACAATAAACAGTAAACATACTGTACTATATATAGTATATCCGTGAAAATCCATATAAACACGTATCAGAATGTATCAGAGCGACCTCTAGTGTAAATATATACATCATATATACATCAGTAGGCGAAACAAGAACCTACTGGAAAACACAGGTAGCTCAGATCACTAGCCTCCAAACCGCGACGTGAAATACCAAACCTGAACTGCAATTGGGCACGAAAATCGAAAAGTCCAGGGGAAAGACATGAAAATCGTTAGAGTGAGTGGACGAAAATAAATGTCTTTCACCAGTTGATATATATGTTTAAAATAACATATGCGAGTCCAGGTGAATAAAAATAACAAGTACACGAGGTAAAACCATAATCCTCCAGCGTACTGAGCATGCAAGTAAATATCACACGGGGTCGCTCATGGACACACCCGTGCTAGTACAGTCCAAATCACGAGGTCCTTAGTCCCCGTGATTCTAAGCCAGAAAGGCCTCGGTTACGGAGAAACGCCCCTCGCCGGTCAGGTAGGGATAACGACGCCCCTCCTGGATGGCCTACCATCGGGGATCAGCCGAGAGGCAAGTGTATCGATACAACAACGTAACTGAGACTGTACTCTGTGAAAACCAAATCACAAACAATTCGATGCAAATGAATGAAACAACATATAAGTGTATGTATATTCGTATACGTATATCCGTATAAGTATAATAGTATAATCGTAAAACACATGCTCATGTAATCTGAAATCTCATACGCATGCTCAAGTTCATAAAATGTATATCAAGACTCGCAAACAATCCGTGAAAAGAAATTGTCCACTCACAGGTGAGCAAAACGCGCACTCGCGCTAATCTCGTGGTCCGACGGAAGATCCCTCGCCTGAAGCACGATCACGATCTCGATCTCGATCTCCTTAATATTCACAAAAACATAACTGATCAAAATCATAGTCCACAACCCTGTACTGATCCAGGGAAACCAACCGTTCCCGGAAATAAACAATGCAATGCAAAATGATTAACGAAATTCCCGAAATCTCCACTCGAAACCTCGACTGAAAATCCACTACCCAAATCGATCCGAAAACCTCTGGACGATAATCATGGCGCGATTACGAGAAAAACGACATTAAAAACGTCGAAATCCAAAAAGTCAACTCCTCGCCGGAGCTCCACCGTTGACCACCGCCGCCGGCGGCGGCGCGCCGTCAACCGTGAAATCTCACAGCGAGATTCTCCAGATCGGAAGTTCTCCACGAGCCGAATCACTTCCATAACTACAGCTCAGGCCAAATTCAAACGAAACCCAGGCAATTAACCCGAAACAGATCGGAAATTAGTTTTCCGGTGACCTAATCGGTCCACACCAAAACCTCATCCTCCACCCAAACCAAGTACATGGGGAGACTCACCAGAGCAAGGGGAGTCTAACCCCCCCAACCACCACCGCCAAACCTCGCTGGAGAACGGCCAACCATTATCGGCAATGTAACCCAGCTCAGCCCGATTCGGGCACCATAAAATCCTCATCAATTTTCACAAATTCTTATACCAATCAACTCGAAATCACAAGGGGAAGCTAATTATACCTTTCACTCGACCGGAGGTGGCCGGAAAATGGGTCGTTGGACGGCAAGCCAAAACGGGAAACCTTCCCCCTTCGTGGTCAACGGTCAACTTTCCAAAACGGGAAAGTCAAAGCTGGTCAACGGTAAACAGTGTTTTTTCGACGATTTTACGACTATTCTCGATATTTATACTCGCGCCTCGGGTCAATCGACGGTCCGAAATGAATATTCGAAATGATTCGGATAAACCCAAAACAATCGGATAAACTAGTCGAAAACTGAAACTTCGAATAATCACAAAATATTCCTCGGTTATCGGAAAAATCTTCTGGAACTGCCCTCGAGCTCGAAATCACGTACTCTACAACTTCTATGAAGACACTCAACTCAAATTTCCGACCGAAAAATAGTCGCCAATAGAATCGGCAAACCACATATACGACGTAAAACTGCGACTAAACAGAATCTCGTGAATCGTGTCGAATACATAACTGATTCAGGTTCGGGTCATCACACCCGTCCCGAAAATTTTCGTTTTAAGATTTGATTAAGGTTAATCGAGAAAGTAATTAGTTATTACTGTCGATAATTATCGATGACATTTTGATCATATATTTATTGGTTAAGTTTTTTGATAAATTTTATTGAGAAATTTTTTAGAGTTCGTCAAGATGAGTTCATGGTCACGTCAAGTGTTAAAATCAGAGTTACGATCGATGAAGAAATTTTCGTAAGCGAAAGTTTTATACGATTTATGAAGTTAGTTAGTTGCAAGTATAAATATCAATTTTTTGAATTTCGAAATGAACATTTTTCCATTTCGGGCAGGTCTCTCTCTTTTTCTCTCTCCTCTCCCACATGTTACCCTCTCTCTCCTCCCCACATGTTGCTGTCGGTGAGCCAACACCACCGGCGAGCCACCAAGGTGGCAGACCAAGGTGTCAAAATATTCCTCTTGATTCCCTCTATCATTTCCACATAATCTCTACACCTAATAGTTCTTGATTTTGGTTGAAATTACAGGTGTAGGTTCGAATATCTCCTTAACCCAGTATTTTAGGGTCGATCCTTTCTTGGCCAAATCGATCTACAAGAAGCATTGGGATTTGTAGGCCTCACCACCACAAGTCTATCTATACCAAGAACTCACTTCAATTTCAATCGTGGAGGGAGAATTGTCGATTTGAAGATTTTGTGTATTTTTGGAGTTCTTGACTTCAAAGGTAAATTTGATGATTTGTGGATTGAAATGGGTGATGTTGTAGAAGACAAAGTTGTTGTTAGATTGATTTTGAGTTGATTGGTGTTTGGGTTGCCGGAAAAAGTCACATGTGCTGCCACGCTGCCGTCGTCGACGGTTCACGGTGGTGCTCTGGTAGAGGAAATTTTGATGTAAATTTTATACCATTTTGCTCGTAATTACGTAATTATTGTAATGAAGAGATTATTGAATTGATTTGGACATAGTTGATTATGACGTGTGGCTAATCAGATATTAATTAAATGGTTTTACGTTAATAATGAATAGTTGAGTCGAACATTGATTCGACCTCGAGTTGCATAACATTTCAGGAATGTGTTACGACTTGTATAAGGATTCAAGATTTAGAAATTGGAATTAGTTTAAAGCTTGTCTCTAGTTCGAAAAGCACGATATTCAAGAATACGTTGTTCTCGACGGTAATGCTTGTTGGTGAACGAGGTTAGTTATTCACTATGACTTTCGGGGATTAGTTATTAAATAATAATTGTTATTTCGATTCAGGACAAGATGTTAGCAGCCAGTGATAGACGTATAGAAATGCTGACAGGCAGACTTTGGCTTGGTGAAAATCACGACACAGTATTGTGAGTGGAGCTTTTATTTTCACAATTGCTTGTGAGTTCATTGATTTTATGTTTCTGCAGTATGTTTACGATTATGCTTTGCAGAATTTATGTTTTGGAGGTTTGGTTTGCGATGGTCAAATTAGTTGCATCGATGCTCTGATTATTTGGTTGATCACTGGATTGGTGGTTTGACCTGGTTAGGACAAACACTCTGCTCGACCTAGATCGTCTTGGGTTAGGACAAACACCCTAGACACTCCCATCACTTGTACCTTTTATATATACAGTCATTTCGGGTTATGAAAAATACCACTGAACGATCATCTCCATTTGTAGTTTAGTTTATGATATTTGAACTCGCATTATTTCACAGAAATCAACGGAAAGGCATACAGTTATAGTTTTACAGATCTACACAGTTTATGATTTTTGTCCACTCACTCTAACGTTTTATGTTTTTATGCATTACCTTGGGCCTTTTGTCTTTAAATTGCCCAGATTACAGGTTAGTCGGTTGAAGTTGGAACCGTCTAGAGTATGAGGCATGACAGTCCACAGCTTCTATCTTCTTAGTGTAGGTTCTCAGTTGAAGTTCAGGGGTGGTCGTGCTAGGGTAGCTTATATCAATTAGTCAGTGCTAGATACTGAAAGGACCCAACCCCGATTCAGTTGCCTAAATCGGAATCAAACCCCTCCACGGAGATAGTTTCAGGAAGACCCAATCGCTTACCTCAAACTCGAGGTTCTTTCTCCTCACGTCCGCATAACTTTTCTGGCGATCCTGGGCGATCTTCAATCTATCCCGGATAATCTGAACATCCTCTATAGTGCTCTTCACCAGATCATGGCCAATAAGTCATCGCTCGCCCACCTCACTCCAACACAACGGAGTGCGACACTGCTTCCCGTACAGGGCCTCGTACGGTGCCATCTCGATACTGGCCTGATAGCTGTTGTTGTAGGCGAACTCTATCAAATGTAGCTGCTGGTCCCAATTCCCGCGGAACTGCAACACACAAGACCGTAACATATCCTCAAGTGTCTGGATAGTCCGCTCAGATTGCCCGTCAGTCTGAGGGTGAAAAGCTGTATTGAATTGCAACTTCGTGCCCAACGCTCGCTGCAACGCCTGCCAAAACTCAGAAGTGAACTGACTATCTCGGTCAGAAACAATAGACACAGGCACACCGTGCAAGCGAACAATCTCTGACAAGTACAACTTGGCCAATCTACCCACCGATATCTTCCCCGGAAGTGCAAGAAAGTGAGCGGATTTCGTCAGTCGATCCACAATAACCCAAATACCAGTATTGCCAGCCGAAGTACGCGGCAACTGATAGACGAAATCCATCGTAATATGCTCCCACTTCCAAACTGAAATCTCAAGTGGCTGTAGTTTCCCTGCAGGTTTCTGATCGGTGTTTAACCACCCTCAAAATTACCCTATAATGAACTTAATATGCTTGTAAATGCAGTACAATAGTATATGGGTCAATCCACAGGGAAAGATGAGACTCAATACTCTAAACTACAAACAGACGCGAAAGTCAGAAATCTGACTGACTCGACCACTGGACACTAACATAATTAATTAAAATATCTAGACTCAACCTAAAATTATGAAATTAACACTGAACACTAAAGACACCGTGGCGAACTACCACGCGAAATTTCAATACAATCGAAGTTTGTTTGGTTGGCGAACAAAATTATGCAAAACAGACTACTAAAATGAAACAGAAAACAGAGTATAAGTAAAACGAGAATCAATGATAAAGAAGGTTAAGGGAAGTGTTATCCACCACCGTCAATCCATCTAGACGACAAATGCTTAACTAAATAATGCAAATGTTATGAATGAAAGATTCCCAGGAAGGTCCCGAGCTGTGAACACAACCTATTACCCGATCCTTATGTTTACAACATTGAAGGTCTGCTTATCAATATTGTCTATCCCTCAAAGAACCCGAAGTCACAGACTCGAATTAACTAAGAGAAAAGCATTAAGATTTAGAAAGGGTTTGAGAATCTACAAGGCTTCATAAGTACACTACGGTCGTGTCTTACTAGACCTAGGGTTTCTTATACCAAGCATGTATGGGTTCTACTATTGAAACTTGAGGAAGGTAATAATCACCAACAACCATCAATTTTCTTAGAATTAGATTCCTAAACATGCATACTAAGCGTGCACTCAAAGCATACATAATCAAGAATCATCACTGTATAAATAAAAGAAACCTCATTCAAATAACAAAAACAACATTTAGTTAAAGTGCATAAGCAATCTAGATATCATGAACAGGGCTTCAAAACAGCCCCTTAACAATAGAGTTTAGCTCCTCATGGAATCAGAAAATAAACTAAAATAATCCATGAAAGAAATTGATACAAACGGATGAAAGAGAAACTTGCAGCTTCCTTGCTCTTCGTTACGTCTGTCCCCCCAGCGTACGTTCTCTTGCTAGCTATTTATATGTTCCAGACTAGCTAGCTAGGTTAATTAACCTAGCTAGCAAACCACGTGCAAGGCTCCAAAATCCAGCCCAACTCTTCATAATCTCATTATTATATTAGGACTCCTCCTCTTCTTCTCCTTGCGAGCAACTTCGCCAAGCCATATATATAAGTTCCCATGTGCTCGCCAAGACTCACGTGCCGTCGCCAAGCTGCACACAAAGGACCAAGTCCACACACAGCCAAATATAATAATATATAATTAGCAATAGCTAATCATCCTCTTGTTGTTCACGTGCTAGCCAAATCAACTTGCAGAGGGCCTTCTCTCTCGCGAGGCTCGCCAAGGTTCTCTCTTCCAGCATTTCTTGTACGTCTCAGTGATAGCTATATATATAGCATGATTAAATCACTTGGCTAGCAATCACGTGCTAAGCACAAGTCTGCATCTCCATCCACATATATATCACATCTTCACTTTAATACTAGCTAGCTAGTAAATTAATTCCAGCCCACAATTGTAGTTCACGTACTCCACCCTTAATGCATAAGGGATATGGATTCCTTACTAGCCCAATTCAATTCCTTGTTGTACTAGGAAAGCTCCTTTTAATTCATTTTTCTCCAATTTCCTACAAAACAAATAATAATATTAATTTACTTAAAAACGTAACAAAAGAACTAAATATAAGGTTCGGTTAAGCACATAAACGTTGCATAAATATGCAACTATCAGTTTCTGCCTCTCCGCTTTAACCTGCTGACAGATCAAACATCGACTCACGTACGCGGCAATCTCCCGCTTCATGTTGCGCCACCAGTAATACGCTCGAAGTGTACGAAACATCTTCGTACCTCCGGGATGCATCGCATACGCTGAACTGTAGGCCTCATCCAGAATCTCCTTCTTCAGGCTCTCGTCTCTGGGCACACATAACCTGCCTCTGAACAACAACGTACCGTCGTCGCTCAATCGAAACTCTGTAGGCACACCATTCCGTATCATGGTCTTCTTACCCAACAAGTAGGAATCTGAATCCTGAGCCTCTCGTACCTGATCAACCAATACGGGTCGAACCTGGAAACTGGCCAACAAAGCTCCCTCATCATCCCACTCGAACTCGGCACCCGTAGCCCGAAGATCGGCTAACATCGATACTCTGGCCACACACATATGAAACAACGAGGCTCCAGATTTCCGGCTAAGTGCATCAGCTACAACATTGGCCTTCCCTGGATGGTACTCGAAAGTGCAATCGTACTCGTTGATCAACTCCATCCACTGGCGTTGCCTCATGTTCAGATCCGGTTGCGTCTGCAAGTAAGTGAGACTTTTGTGGTCGGTGTAGATCTTACACTGAGCTCCATACAGGTAATGTCTCCAACTCTTCAACGCTAACACAATAGCAGCTAACTCCAAATCATGCGTCGGATAGTTGACCTCGTGTGGTTTCAGCTGTCTGGAACTGTAGGCTACAACCCTACCATGCTGCATCAACACACAACCAAGCCGTAACTTCGATGCATCACTGTATACTACAAACTCACCGCTGTCGTCTGACAATGTCAGAACCAGTGCAGTAGTCAACCTCTCCTTCAGGAGCAAATAACTCTCCTCGCATGCATCAGACCACTCAAACTTGACGCCTTTCTGCGTCAATTTGGTCAGTGGTGTGGCAATCCAGGAGAAATCCTGTACAAACCGCCGATAATAGCCTGCTAACCCTAAGAAACTCCGGATCTCCGGTACAGTAGTAGGTCTACTCCAGTTCAGCACGGCCTCGATCTTGTCAGGATCAACACCAACTCCCTCGGCTGAAATCACGTGGCCCAGAAACTTCAAACTATCCAACCAGAACTCGCAGTTGCTAAACTTTGCAAACAACTGATGGTCCCGCAAAGTCCGCAACGCTACTCGCAAATGCTTCTTGTGCTGGCCTACACTCCTGGAATAGATCAAAATACCGTCAATGAACACAATCACGAACTTGTCCAGGAACTGTCTGAACACCCGATTCATCAAGTCCATGAAAGCTGCGGGGGCGTTGGTCAACCCAAACGGCATAACCAAAAACTCGTAATGTCCATACCGTGACCTGAAAGATGTCTTGGCCACATCGGAGTCCCGAATCCTCAACTGGTGATATCCGGATCGAAGGCCAATCTTTGAAAAGACTGCTGCTCCCTTGAGCTGATCGAACAAATCATCAATTCGCGGCAACGGATACTTGTTCTTCACCGCGCCGTAACCTGATTCAGCTTCCGGTAGTCGATGCACAAACGCATAAATCCATCCTTCTTCCGCAAAAATAACACCGGGGCACCCCACGGAGAAACACTAGGTCGAATAAAACCCTTCTCCAGCAACTCCTGGAGCTGAACATTTAACTCTTTCAACTCCGTTGGCGCCATACGATACGGTGTCTGTGAAATCAGTCCTGTACCCGGTAATAGCTCAATAGTGAAATCAATCTCCCGCACAGGAGGTATACCAGGTAACTCCGCTGGAAACACATCCGGAAACTCAGAAACAACCTCAATACTACCAAGATCTGGCACAACAGCTGTAGTGTCCACAACATGGGCTAAATAAGCAACACAACCCTTCTTCATCAACCGATCTGCCCTCATCGAGGAAATCAAACATGGTAATGAAGTGTTCTTCTCGCCATGGAACAGTATCTCGGGAAAACCTGGTCGTCGAAACGCGACCTCCTTCTTGTGACAGTCAAACATGGCCTAGTGCGTCTCCAAGAAGTCCATACCCAAGATCAGATCAAAATCGACGATATCAAGTAACAGCAAATCAGCGGCTAAACCATGGCCTCCAACAAACACCTCACAGTCTCTGTATACCCAACCGATGCTCACAATCTCACCTGACGGATATAACACTCTCCACAACCCCGGAAGTGGAGATGCAGGTACCGTAGCTAATGATGATAGTCTATATGATATGAATGAATGTGTGGCACCTGGATCTAACAATGCAAGTACTGGAATACCAAAGACATGTAACGTACCGATAACGACCTCCGGTAAAGCTCTGCCCTCACGTAGAGTCATGGCATGAACCCTCGCCTGCCCGGCTGGTCATCCACGTTGAGGCTGTCCCTACTACCTACCCTGGCCCGCAAACTCTGTTGGTCGAGCTCCTGAAGTGGCACATCGCTCTCCTCCGGAACTCTGGGCCGCCTGTCCGTCAACACCAAACAACTGAGGGCATTCCCTCGAATAGTGACCCACCTGGCCACAACGATAACAAATGACAGGGCCCCGCTGACATAGACCAAGGTGATGTTTGTTGCAGAAGCTACACAATGGATAGTCTCTCGGAACAGGAAATGTGCCACTGGTACGCCGAGGATAACTAGAACTGCTGGAACCCCCACTAGCTTGTGGTCGCTGTGGTCAATCTCTCCTACATCTCTCTCTCTGTCTAGGTACACTAGCTGGTGGTCGATAAGATCCACCACCCGAGGATGAAGCCGAACCGGAAGTATCAGAACTCTGCCTCTTTGAAGGCCCCTGACTCGGTCCACCCTCCTCAAACCGTCTAGGCTGGTACCTCTGCTGCCTCTCCTTCTCTATGTCCTCACCTCGGAGTGCTGCACTGACAAACTCATCAAAGTTGTTCCGAGGCATCGTAGTCAGAGTCCCCTTGATATTCAAGTTCAACCCAGCTCAAACCTGCGACACTTGGCTTCCTCTGTAGCCACCATATCCCACGCAAAACGAGACAAACGGGTAAACCGATCCCGATACTCAAGTACAGACAAACTTCCCTGCCTCAAGTTCGTAAACTCCTCATACTTGCACTGCTGGGTAGCCTGATTAAAGTACCTCTGCATATACAAATCACTGAACAAGGTCCACGGAGTGTCAGCTGGAACTTTGTCGGTGCTAAGCCACCAAAAGTATGCATCACCCTCAAGTAAACCAACTGCAGCTACTGACATCTGCTCAGGAGTAAACTGCAGACGCTCACAAACACGTTCAATCTGAACCAACCATGCCTCGCATATCTCTGGATCAACTGAACCCGAAAACACAGTAGCACCAGCAGTGCGAGCCTTGACCAGAGGGTCAAAACGCTCTTCCAAACGCAACACTCGCATCAGCAAGTTGCGCATTCGGCGATCCTCATCAGGATCCTCATCCCAATCAACACAGGGACCACGTCGAGGAGGCATCCTACTGATACAAGACAAGCATTAGGTACAAGCAGAAAGAACGTAATCATGAAACTGCAGATATTTGAGAACACACAACACCCGAAGTATTGATGAGTACCGCTGGCCAGTCGGGTCATCTCTCCAGACATGCTGTATAAACTCAAATACCCTAAGCGTCACAACTACAGAAGTCTACAGAATCTGACAACCTAATGCTCTGATACCAAGCTGAAAGGACCCAACCCCGATTCAGTTGCCTAAATTGGAATCAAACCCCTTCTGAAAACACGAACCAACAAAAATCATTCAAAATTTCGGCAGAGTAACGTTACTAACGTGGAATTGCATAAACCTGCACCCTGAAAATAACACTTCGTCCTATGCCACAAAAACCAAACCGTGGGCACCAATCTCATCCGGATTTCTCAACATCATATCATAATCAATAAACAGTAACATACTGTAATATATATAATATATCCAAGAAAATCCGTATAGACATGTATCAGAATGTATCAGAGCGACCTCTAGTGCAAATATATACAATATACACATTAGTAGGCGAAACAAGAACCTACTGGAAAACACAGGTAGCTCGGATCACTAGCCTCCAACCGCGACGTGAAACACCAGAACCTGGACTGCAAACTGGGCACGGAAACCGAAAAGCCTAGGGGAAAGACATGAAAACTGTTAGAGTGAGTGGATGAAAAGATAAATGTCTTTCGCCGAATAATATATATATCAGTTATAAAAATATATGCGAGTCTAAATGCATAAATAAAGAAATGGTACACGAGGGAGACTCTAACTCCTCACGCATACAGAGCATGCATAAAAATCTCACGGGGTCGCTCGTGGACACATCCGTGCTAGTACAGTCAGAATCACGGGATCCCTAGCCCACACGTGATTCTAGCCAGAAAGGCCTCGGTTCCGGGGTACTGCCCCTCGCCGATCAGGTCGGGGTACTGCCCCTCCTGGTAGGCCTCCATCGGGGATCAGCCGAGAGGCAAGTGTATCGATATAACAACGTAACTGAGACTGTACTCTGTGTAAATCAAATCATAAATAGTTCAATGCAAATGCATGAATCAATATATAAATGCATATACGTAATGTATACTGGTATAGGCATAATCGTATAACACATGCTCATGTAAAACATAATCTCGTATGCATGCTCAAGTTTGTAAAACGTATATAAAGACTCGCAATCAATCCGTGAAAAGAAATTGTCCACTCACAGATGAGCGAAACGCGCACTCGCGCTAATCTCGTGGCCCGGCGGAAGATCCCTCGCCAGAAGCACGATCTCGATCTCCTGAATATTCACAAAACACAACTGATCAAAACCATAACCCACAACACTATACTTAACCACGGAAACCAACCGTTCCCGGAAACATATAAAACTGTACAAAATAATCGACTGAATTTCCGAATTTCCGAAATCCCCACTCGAAACCTTCGACTGAAAATCCGATACCCAAATCACTACGAAAACCTCAAGGCGATACTCAGGGCGCGATTACAAGAAAAATGACATTAAAAACACTAAAATCTGAAAAGTTAACTTCTCGCCGGAGCTCCGCCGTTAACCGCCGCCGCCGACGGCGGCGCGCCATCAACAGAGAGATTCTCTGGCGGAGAAGCTCCAGATCACAAGGTCTTTCCAAGCCCAATCATTTTCTTAACTAGCACCAAGGCTAAATCTCACCGGAACTAGGTCAATTTCACCTCGAAACAGTTCGGAATTCCATCTCCAGTGACCTAATCGGGTTGCCATCAAATCTCAACCACAGCCGAAACAAAACACATAGGGAGACTCACAAGGGCAAGGGGAGTGGAACCCCTCTAACCACCTCCACCGTGGCTCGCCGGAAAGCTGCAACCAATACCGGTGATATCCACGAACTCGACCCGACTCGTACCCACTCAAAACCTCATCAATTCTTATAAATCCAAACACAAACCAACTTAAAATCATGAGAGGAAGCGATTCATACCCTCAACGTGGTCGGAGGTGGCCGGAAAATGGAAGTCGGCCAGCGAGAACCAAACGGGAAACTTTCCCCACGGTCAACGGTCAACGGCTTCCTTTTTTGGAAAGTCAACGCAGGTCAAAACTCAAACAGTGTTTTAGGACTATTTTACGACTATTTTCGATATTTATACTCGCGCCTCAGGTCGATCGACGATTCGAAACAGATAACCATTACGATTCGGATAACCACGAAAACAAACGGATAAACTCGTCGAAAACTGAAACTTCAAATAATCATATTATATTCCTCGGTTATCGGAAAAATCATTCGGAACTATCCACGAGCTCGAAATCACGTACTCTACAACTTCCATGAAGATACTCAGTTCAAATTCTCGGCCGAATATAAAGTCGCGAATGGAATCGACAAACCACACACATAACGTAAAACTACGACTATGACCAATCTCGTGAATCGTGCCGAATACACTACTGACTTGGGTTTGGGTCGTCACAGATACTTTAATATAGGTCCTGCAAGACTTATTCTGGATTACTACTGTAATTTGGGGCGGGTCTTGTCAGTTGGTTTCAGCCTTAGGTTTTATGATCCTATCAATTATCTTATATTTTTAGTGATCTTAGTGTGTGATGGTCAGACTACTACGGATCCCATTGTATTCCTTCGGGCATTTGAATCGCTAATGGTATAAGATAATCTTCTAGGTGTGTCTCAGGTGATAGTGAGTCTCTTTGCTCTCTAATGTCATGCCTCATGGACGTGATTGACAACTTCAACAAGCTTGTCGTCAGTAGTTTACGAGACGATTTCAAAATATCTTTGTTACGCCCAATTCTTGAGATTTCTGTGTCAAAGTGGATCACGAGGTTGTTTTGGGCAGTAATTATGTTAGTTTTCCAACTCTGTGCTTATGGGCTTGTCATAAGGTATGATGTGTGATGATATTGGCTCACGGGTTAGTGAAATCTTTCATAGCCTTCCTTTGAAACTTTTGTTTAGGTCATTGGGGTGACCTTGTTGCAAGATTAAGTGATCTCGATTCTCGGCTGAGGAGCCGTTATAATATGGTATGTCGACAACCTTAGTGTGCTGGCTTCTCGGTTGCATGCATATAAGTGGCACTAGTAAAGATAAGTGAACTTGACTTAGATTTTCCCATTTTTAGGGACTATAAAGAGGTTGCCGCCATCATATGTGTCGCAAAAGGGCAGTGTCAAGTGAGCAGCACTATGTACTTTTTCTTGAAACGATGATGGGGACACCATGAGAATTCAGTGCCTACAGTTTGTTAGTTATTAATCTATAACATTGACTCAAATGTTAGTTGAGTACACGACGAAGCTTCTAGGGAAGACTTTCAATGTCGTCAATGTTGAGCATATCTTAGAGATTCAATACATTGACCCAACATGCTATTTATTATTGTTCTATAGAAACCCTTAGTGTGTCATATGCAGCTTCTCGATCTTTCTTCGAGTACGAGAATGAGTACTCACATTCATTTCAATTCAATGATTCCTTATTGTTTAAGGTGTATTTGAGCTATATTTTTTAGGCCTCATGCACGAGAAGGGGGAGTTAATTAAGTAGTAAGCTAAGGGAGTTTGTTTCCTGAGTACTTGCGTTGAAGCTCTATTGGAGCGAGGTAGCATTTCGTAGTTATACTTGGGATTCTCATTATTTAATTGGGTAATAATAAACCTCTTCTCAATACTCATTTCTTCTGTTCTATTTTTTGAGTTTATGTTACTGGTGGGTTATGGGCATGACTACTGGTGTAGCTGTAGTGCTTATGTGGAAACTTTGGGAAGTAAAGTTTTCTCAGAAATGGTTTGATAATAGAGTAGGCCTTGTTGGGCATACCTTTGGGTAATAATCCATTAAGGTGTGATTCCTGCCGCTTTGGCATGTTGGAACTACGGGTATTGGGAACACTTAGTTTGTCGGGGAAATGTGGGTTTCATAGTTGTGGACGAGACAAATAGAGTATCATGGATATGGCACAATTGTGAAATTGAATATGAAGTTTATTGCAGAGGTCAAGTTGATCCTCTGATATTTTTTTGGGATCATGTGTTTTATCAAGAGTACGTTTTCTTGAGCTATATGTTTACTCTTTAGCTCGACCCTTACCACTCCGATCTAACCCGACTATATAACCCGATCATCTAACCCGACATTATCTTTTATAATCGGTGACCATTGTTATCGTTTATGGTGAACCTTCCATCTCTTTATTCGTGTTTCGTTTAGGTTTGTTACATGTTGATACCAGATGGAATTAAATAGATATATCTCCCGGAAGTACTGGTGCCGTGTTCATTCGTGCTTTGGCCAGTCGTATACATCGAGAGGTTAAGAGTAACTATTTCCTGGTATGGTATGCAGTGACAATTGTATATCTAAATAGGCGGTTATTTTTGGTCGCCTCTTGGGTAAGCAACTTTAGTTAGCTCAACAATGGGAACTCGTTGTCCCTTATCTGGGATTGTGACCTTAGTTCAGAATTTCACGTTTTACCATGTTTGGTGATGCCTTCCCTCACACTAAATACCATCGTGGGTGCATACTATTTACTTCATTGCAGGAGTTTGATCTTTTGCTTGACGTTATTACGTGGAGCAGAAATGTAGTAGTTGAATTACATTGTTTCACCTTTAACTACAGTAGGAGTTTGATTAGATCAGGATTGTAGCTGTCTCGACTTTCAGCAAAATCTAGGTTAATGGCATCGATTTAAATTTATCCACTCACATGTGAGTTTATTTACTCATCTTTGTTTCCAAGAAATGACCATAGATTTTGACTTTAATATGTTTTCATTATATGAGTAGATCATCGCTTATGGATTTCACTAACAGCGGGGAATAGTATTTTCGAGAATATATTTGATTAAACCCCACTGTAGTCAACTCGTCATGCAGGGAGTTTCAAATGGATATTAGCATTAGAGACTCATTCACTATCTTGTGTTTCTATTAATTTAGTTTTGATTGTCAAGATTAACCTTTAATTTCTCTACTCAAATCTTTTCATGAATTGGTCGTGTTCATTTTAATTACGTCATGAACACGCTTTCCTCTATAAAAGGTATTTCAAGAGATGTGCAACCAGTTCAGAAATATAAGTATCCATGTTATGAATCACAGAGGTTCACGAGGGTCAAGATGTTGATATCAAGATTCTAGATTAGACTTATGTGTTTTACACCTATACAACTAGGAACCACCAAGTTTGAGAGCCAGCAAGGATTTGTGTATATCACAAGCACGTGCGGGATCAAAGGAAGATAAGTATGACTTAATTCACTGTATATTGCACGAACTCCAGGTTCTTGCAAGACTGGATGTAGGAGTATCATGCAGATAAATAAGTGATTATCACTCATAATAAGTGTATAAATAAGAATGACACACGGAAATGCAAACTTCTGACCAATTATTGATTTGTGTGCGACGAAGATGTAGTGTATTTCTATGGGATACAAAATCTTATAGTGATTATGCATGGAATTATTCCGTTCCTTAGACTTCACAGCGGTCTAATCCTCTGATTGGTTATCGTTGGGTAAGCATCCAATGTTAAGGGAATCAGGAATATTTTTGATAGTGCAGCTAGGTAAGATGCAACTATTAAATTCGACAATGGATCTGGGTAACTAAATTAACACATTAGTGTTTTACCACGTCTAGTGGGCAAATAGTATTAGGCATATATTTATGTGTAAGCAAAAGCCTATGTTTATTTCCAACGAATCTTTCAGCGTTGGACAGTAACATATATGTTTATATGTGAGCTTTATATGTATGACCTATTGATGCTCAGTACTGGATGTGATGTTTGTTGTAACGACCCGAACCGAAAATTGTATGTTAATTGGCTTGATTTGCGCATTTCACGATTATACGCGGTTTTGTCGTAATTGGTCAATATGGCGGATTTGTTCACGACTAAATTATTGGGCAAGAATTTGGTTTGAGTTCCTTCGTGGAAATTGTAGAGGATTTGATTTCGAGTCCATAGAAGGTTTCAGAGGATTTTTCGGATAATCAGAGAATATACAATGGATATTTGAAATTATCGTCGAGTTAGTCGTATTTATCCGTTTTTTGAGTTTGAGTTATCCGAATCGTGAATTTGGTCGGTTTGCGACGTATAAATATCGAAATAGTCGTAAAATTGTGGAAAAGTCACATTTGGGCCGTTTGACTAGCTTTGACCTGCTTTGACCCGTGTTGACTTTGGTTGACCGGAGCTCCACCATGACCTGTTTCGGGTTTGCCGTCTGACCCAGCATTTCCGGCCATCTCCGACCACAATCTTGGTATGGCTAGAATCCCCTTGTGATTCTCTATTGGTTTATGCTTGATTTTGTGAGAATTGGTTGAGATTTCAGTGACTTCGACCTCGATGAAAATCGTGGATTTTGCTGGAATCGAGTGACGTTTTCCGGCGAGTTTTGGTGTTGGGTTGGTGGGGGGTTTGCTTCCCCTCAACCCCTTGATGCTTTCTGGGTGTTTAATTTTGGAATTGGATGAGTTTTGGGAGGAGCCGTGGTGGTCGCCGGAGGAGGTTTTGGCCGTGAGCTTTCGAGCTCAATTCCGACCGATTGGGCTATGGTTTGGACTTGGGGTTTTGAGGAAAGGTATTGGGCTTGAAGAAAGGAAGATTTTGAGGTATGGGTCGCCGGAGTTGGTTACCGTTGGCGCCGCGCCGCCGCCAGTGGTGGCTGTTAGTGGCGGAGCTTCGGCGAGGTTGACTTTTTGGGATTTTTAGAGATTTTTATACCGTTTTGCTTGTAATCGCGCCCCGATCGTAGTCGTGAGGTTTTTGAGTTGATTTGAGTATGTTATGTTGGGACGAGGGTAATTTGGGTGTATTTTGAAAATTTCGTTATCCTCGTCGATATTTTGAGCGATACGTCTTTCAAGAATGCGGGGTTCTTGACGTATTAGCTCTGTATGTTGTGTTTCAATATGTATTGATCGTATCCATGTTATTTAGGTGATGGGGATCGAGTGTTTGGCGAGGGATCTTCCACCGGACCTCAGAGTTAACTTCCTACTGTGATTGGACACTTTGATTTTCACAGTTGATTTGCGAGTTCTGATTATGCATTTACGTTATGCATTTATGATTATACACTTTACGATTATGCATTGTATTAGTATGCATTTACAATTATGCGCATACAAGTATGCATTTTATGATTATGCATTTTATGATTTTTCATGTGCATGGAAAGTATTTATGATTTGGTTTACACAGAGTACAGTCTCAGATATAGAGGTAGCATCGATGCTTTGGCTTCTCGGCTGATCCCCGAGATGTTCCGAGGGGGATAGATATCCTGACCCGAGATCTTTTAGACTTCTAATCACGAGGGGGTCTGGGATCCCGTGATTAGACTGTACTACACGGAGGAGTCCATGAGTGACCCTGCATGATTTTATGTGCATCTTTATGGATCAGAAAAAATGTGCTTGGTCGGGATTTTCATGTGCATTGACTCGCATTATGCTTTTATGAGCATATATACTTATATGTTGGGAAAGGCATATTATTATTTTTGTCCACTCACTCTAACGATTTTATTTGTCTTCCCCTGGGCTTTTCGGTTTCCTTTGCCCAGTTTACAGTTTGAATTTCGGGGTTGTACGTCAACGGTGGAGGCATAGAGTTCTAGTCACACTTCAGTTCGAGTAGGTTCTTTGTTTAACCTACTGGTTGAATATGATGTATATAGGAGTCGCTCTGAATACTTATGTTTGTTTCCAGTTGAGTTTACTCGTGAATGTTTTCTGGATTTCTTGTAAACCTTGTGGTCTATTATATATGATGTTGAGAAATCCGGATGGAGAACGGAGCCTTATGGTTTGGCTTTTGTGGAATATTCAAATAGTGTTTCTTTTGTAGGTTCTAATTTTGGTTCACGCATTTCAAAGTAAACTCTGGTAAAAAAAATTTAAGGTCATGCTTTCGAGGAGGTTTGATTTCGGTTTAGGCAACTAAATTGGAGTCGGGTCATTTCATTTGTTATGCAGATTGTGGTACGTGAGTTATGAGACTGGTGATTTGAGTTTCGAGACTCAAGTTACGCACTGACATTACTTTTTCATCACTGAGAGATGCATAGCTAACATGATTAGTCAAACTTTGGAGGAAATGCAAAGTTGTTATCTCCAAATTAGAGTGGGATTGGAGATCACTGTTTGACTCTTTGGAGTCTGCTCATAGTTTTGGGCGTATTTGTGGCAAATCTCAGTGATTTCTTATGAGCCTCGCTACATTATAGTTATTAGTTAATTATATTTGAGCTAGTCTTTATAGTTTGAATTATGGAGATGTATGGTATTGCAATCATTGTGATTCATAGATTCGGATGAGTATTAGTTACTTATGTTCATAGTGTTGTTCAACTTTATTATAAGAAATCTGGATGGGATTCAATGTCCATTGTTTTTTTTGGGATTTTATTATTCGAAGTTTTCTTTTCGTACATGTTTTTGGGTTTCCTTGAGTTTGAGGAGAAACTATGCCAAATTTTCTGTAGAATGTTCGGGAATAAGATAATCGAGTAGGGTCAAAAGTTCCCTTGGGATCGGTCAGATACCCACTTATGTTATGGCTTTAGAATGGTCAGTCTAGGTCTTCAACTTGTTACCTTTGTTGTCTGGACGGTCATTTTATGTGAGAATGTAGAGGGACACCTCATGTAGGCTTGCGGTACGGGCTTCAAATAGTGATCAAGAACCACTTCAGGAGTTAGAGTAGCACTGTCATCTAGACAGCTGGTAGATTAAGACCGACTGGACTGACTAGGCAGGCCGACTTCATTAGTAGATATTGCCAATAGAGTTGGCATGAGTATCAGATGTTTTCAGGTGTTACAAAGTTTGCATCGAAACCCTTTCATGTACCAGGTTTATAGTGAGTAGTTTTTTAAGACTCTAGATTAGAAGAATAAGACTTCTTAATAAGGCGATAATGCAGAGATTTATAGATAACTCTCTCGGTTAGGGATGTTTATTGTAAGCTAGAAAAAAATTGATGTGAGAGTTGTACGCCTTTACTAGTATATGCGTAAATTTCGAGGACGAAATTTTCTTGAGGGGGAGGGATACGGGTGGTAGATTGTAACATCCCGTCCCTAGAATTTTTGTTTTTAGATTTGATTAAGGGTAATCGAGAATGTAATTAGTGATTACCATCAATAATTACTTGTTACCGTCGATAATTATTGATGGCATTTTTATCAGATATTTATTGGATAAGCTTTTCGAAAAATTTTATTGAGGAAAGTTGTAGACATTAAGACGAGTTCATGGCCACATCAAGTGTTAAAATCGGAGTTATGATGAAGAAATTACGGTTAGCGAAACTTTTATACTATTTATGAAGTTAGTTAGTCGCAAGTATAAATATCAATTTTTCCAAATTTCAAAGTAAACATTTTTCCATTTTTGGCAAGTCTCTCTTTTTCGCTCTCCTCTCCCATGCGTTACCCTCTCTATCTTCCCCGCGTGTTGTTGCCGACGAGCGACCAAGACAGCAAACCCAGGTGTCAAAATCTTCCTCTCGATTCCCTCTATCATTTCCACATAATCTCTACAATAATTAGTTCTTTATTTTGGTTGAAATTGTAGACGAAGGTTTGAATATCTCATGAACCCTAGATTTTGAGGTCGATCCTTTCTTGGAAAAATCGATCACGAGTCTATCTATACCAAGGACTCACTTCAATTCTAATTGTGGAGGGAGAATTGTCGATTTGAAGATTTTGTGTATTTTTTGGAGTTCTTGAGTTCAAATTTAAATTTGATGATTTGCGTATTGAATTGGGTGCAGTAGAAGAAAAAGTTGTTGTTGGGTTGATTTTTAGTACTTCGGTGTTCGGGGCGCTGGAAAAAGTTATCAGCACCGCAGTGCCGTTATCGCCGGTGGTTCAAGGTAGTGCTCCGGTGAAGGAAGTTTTGATGTAAATTTTATACTGTTTTCTCATAATTACGTACCAATTGTAATGAAGAAGTTATTAAATTGATTTGGACATAGTTGATTATGACGTTAGGTTAATCAAATATTAATTAAACAGTTTTACGTTAATAATGAATGGTTGAGTCGAACGTCGATTCGACCTCGAGTTGTGTAATATTTCAGGAATGTGTTACGAATTGCATAAAGGATTCACGATTTAGGAAATGGAATTAGGTTAAAGCTTGTTTTTAGCTCAGAAAGCACGATGTTCTCGACGATAATCCTCGTTGGTGAGCAAGGTTAGTTATTCGCTATGACTTTCGGTGATTAGTTATTAAATAATAATCGTTGTTTCAGGACAACATATTAGGAGTCAATGATAGACGTATAGAAACACCGACAGATAGACTTTGACTTGGTGGAAATCAAGGCACAGTATTGTGAGTAGATATTTTATTTTCACAGTTGCTTGCGAGTTCATTGATTTTATGTTTTTACAGTATGTTTATGATTTTTCTTTGCAGACCTTATGTTTTGGAGGTTTGATTTGTAATAGTCATATTCGTTGCATTGATTCTCTAACTATTAAGCTGATCACCGGATTGCTGGTTTAACCAGGTTAAGACATACACTTTGCTCGACCCAAATCGTCTCGGGTTAGGTCAAACACCCTAGACACTCCCATCACTTGTACTTTTTATATATACAATCATTTCGGGTTATGAAAAACATCTTGAACGACCACCTCCATTTGTAGTTTAGTTTATGATATTTGAATTTGGATTATTTCACAGAAATCAGCGGAAAGGCATACAATTATAGTTTTACAGATTTACACAGTTTATGATTTTTGTCTACTCACTTTAACGTTTTATGCTTTTATGCCTTTTCTTGGGCCCTTTGTGTTTAAATTTCCCATATTGTAGGTTAACCGGTTGAAGTCGGGACCGTCCAAAGAATAAGGCATGACAGCCACAACTTCTATCTTCTCAGTGTAGGGTCTCAATTGAAGTTTCGGGTTACTCGTGCTAGGGTAGCTGATACCGTTTAATTAGTGCTAGATACTCTAATATGGGTCACATAAGACTTATCCTGAATTACTACGGTAATTTAGAGCGGGTCTTGTCAAATATAATATGTTTTATTAGCTACATAAAGCAAGGCCATGATCCAAAGGTACTTAATTCATAAGTATTGACTATACATGCACTTGATGTTCCAGTGGATAAACTTGTACAAGATGTTGATTCTGTTTTGGTAAACTGCATATTGGTTAATATGCAACATAAAGTTATGTTCTGGTTGGAAGATTTAGTAATCGTGTTTGAAAGGCAATGTGACCATATATAACTAACTAAAACAAATGTAAGGGGAAAGGGACCTGCAAGATTCAGAGATACAAATGAGATAGTGGCAATCATTGATTCATGGT
This sequence comes from Geum urbanum, assembly GCA_946800695.1. Lineage (NCBI taxonomy): Eukaryota > Viridiplantae > Streptophyta > Magnoliopsida > Rosales > Rosaceae > Geum > Geum urbanum. The sequence continues at coordinate 36,282,194 of OX327005.1, read as the reverse complement.
TGTAAACTTACGTAACATCTGTCTGAAGATATGTCAAGTCACTGATGAAGATCTACCGAGGAGCTATTGAAGATCCGTCATGTATCTAAAGAAGATCTGTCTTAAGTATCTACTGAAGATCTATTAGAGTATATGCATTGTCCTCCATTTTATTTATTTATTGTGTAACCATTTTTATCAATATATAGGTAAATCTAAGACATAAAACTAGAGTACTGTCAAATAGCTGATGATCTGCGAGTGTCTTCACTTTCTCCATTTCTAGTTTGTGTGTGATGGAAACAATGTTTTCAGATTTTATGCAACTGTTTTGATAAATATATAGGTAAATATAAGACAATCTATCACATTTTTGTCCAATTTTCGGTCAAAGTATCTGTCTAGAAAAGTGTCAACTAACTTCCATTTTGATATCTGACCAACTATCTGTCACATATTTGTCTAACTATCTGTCATACTATATGTCTCAAAATGTCAACTATTTATATTCTTCAAATTTCAGAAGTGTCACGCATCTGTCCAACTATCTGTCACATATATGTCTATTTGTCTAATAATGTCAACTATTTATCTTCTTCAAATTTTAAGAGTGTCACACATCTGTCCAACTATATTTCACATATCTGTCAAACTATCTGTCAAACTATTTGTTCAAATTTCAGAATTATCAAAAATTAAAAGAAAATATTCCATTTGGATGTCTGTCCAACTATATGTCATATCTATCCAACTATTTGTCAAACTATATGTTCAAATTTCAGAATAATCAAAAAGGAAAAACTTCCATTTGGATGTCTGTCCAACTATCTATCACATATCTATCCAACAATCTGTTTAGGTATCTGTTCAAATTTCAGAATTATAAAAAATTCAAGGAAAAGCTGTATGTAAGTAACAACTTAACTAAGCATTTCTGATAACGCTAAAACTAAGCATCAAATTAACAACTTAACACTCAACAATAACGCATACAATTTAAAACTCTTCTTTGTAGATGTAGCATTGATAAGTATGTATCGTTCTTAACCGGGGAATGAGGGTGCATACATGACTACATTTAAGGTTCATGGGACATTTAAGAGTTGGTTTAATTATCTACGAAAGTAAAAACAAAATATGGCAGCAAACACATCAAGGAACCCTAGAATTCTAACGTGCTTCAACTAATAGACAAGCCAAACATATCAGAAAACCTAGAGCTCTAAACATGCTTGCAAACCGGAAATAAAACCTAAGATACTATATACAAGTGATCATCCCATTCTAAACAACCTAGCTGATTACATCTACTTCCTTTAAGTGTCTACGAAATTTGTAACTCCAATTAGAACACATACACATGCTTATATTGAACCAAAACAACAACCAAATCGAGTTAACCACTTAGTCCAATTTTATGTTTAATTAGTTCAATGAAACATGCTAAAGCGAATGACCAAATCGAGTATCATCTAAAATGTAGTTTCAAAGCATTAAGAACATAAGCTAGCACATGTATTCGAATCAAAGCTATAAACACATGGAAGAAATTTGGAAAAAATCAGAAATAAAGAGCATTTTATCGAAACATGTTCTTATTACACAAAGAAAAAGTATCCAATACAAAACCGAAGTGAAAAGTAAAAGGGCCATGTTACACTTTTTGTCCCGTAAAATCGCACCGCAAACTCGAAGTATTCAGGCTCCTTTGATGGAATGGAGGACAAATGATCAAAGCCAAATCAAGCTATGACCCTTGCGGATGGAGGAGAAGTATTTATGGGAGGTGTTTGGCAGAGTGTTTCAGCCTTGGAGAGGAAGTACTTTAACTTTAAGCATAAGGATTGATTTGGGCAAAGCTATGGCTTAGAGAATGAGAGATGATGATCTGATTCTCAAGCCTCTCTATCTATAGGCAAAGTATTTTAGCTTTTCTTAAAAGTTTCTCTTTTTCTCCATTCTTCCAAGCAACCTTTTCTCAGGCAAAATTCCCAGGGATTTACTTATCTGAATTGAATAATTCTAGAGGGGCTAGAAACTAGACTTCTAGAGCTTTCCATGTATGCCTCACATGCGTCCTAAATTTGTTCTGAGCTGCTCCCACTGGTAAGTCGAAGTGGTATCTCGGGCAGAATGACCCTTTCTCACTAAAACTGAAATTCCCAAAGATCTACTTATCTGAATTGAGTGATTCCAGCAGGGTTAGAAACTAGACTTCCTTATTTTTTTATGAATGCCTTACAAGCATTATAATTCATTCTAAGTTTCTCCTAGTGCTTTGTCAAAATGGGCTGATCTGTACAGGGAAATTTCTGCTTTGCTTTTCTTGAAATATCTTCTTCATCATCATGTGTGGGCCTGCGCTGAGCTTGATATTTGGCTTGAATATTGGGCTGCCGAATTAATCTTGAAATAAGTTGGTTTGAAGCTTGGTCCGCCACCTCATTCCTAGCTCAAGTAGGAGAAATGCCTTCGTTCTTCATTTGCACAATTTTGGTAACCATTTGAAGACCATTTTTCCTCCGTAAAATAGGAACTTCCTCCTTAGCATGCTTTAAACTCATTTATGTCTCCTTTATTCATTCATTTTTATTCTTTGACCTAAAAAACATAAAACAAATTAGAAACGCAGTTACTAAGCTCATAACACAACCAAATGTAGTGAGAAGTGCTTTAAGAATCAAACATAAAATGCGTAGATCAATATCTACATTTGAATACTTACAATACAAAGTTTGGATTCTTAATGGGTTGTCTATTGCATTATTAAGTGTAAAAACAAAAATTTCATTTATTCAATAGTACATTCATAAATTCATAAATTCATTCATTCACTCATTTATTCTTTTGTTCAACTATCTGTCTGAAAATAAATCTGAATTTCTGTCAAACTATGTCTTAGAAAGTGTCAACTACCAGTTGGTAGAGGTCATGAGAGTGAACAGACACTAAGGAGGCATGAAAATATAGCCTCATAACCCTTATTGTTATACTACTAAAACTCTTCAAAGATAAAAGTGCATAGTACAAAACTGTAATGATTTGTTTGCGTTACAATGTACATTTCCACGGGTGATTGCTACATAAAGATTTCAGTTGACTTTGTCCTGTAACCTTCTATATATCCCTTATTTAGTTGTGCCAAAAAATCCTCAAGTCGACACCATGCCTAGACTGAGCTAAAATTGATATAACGAATTCTTGGCCACTTACGACATCACACTGAAATGCAAATAGTCTCAGAGAGACGTTAATATAATAATAGTGGACTCAGATCCTCTCCTAACCAGAGATGACCTAACTTTTCCCTAACCATGATCTAAGTTGTCCAACAGATTTGTAAGGTTATAATCATCTTCCATTCTTTTCCTTCTTTTAGTGCCAAACTGCACCTCTCTCTCTCTCTCTCTCTCTCTCTCTCTCTCTCTCTCTCTCTCTCTCTCTCTCTCTCTCTCTCTCTCTCTCTCTCTCTCTATTTGTTTGGCCATGGCCAAGCTCTCTAGTTCGACATCAAGCACGTCGTTTTTTAGCTGCCGCCGTCGACGACATCAATCTCCATCGTTCTCCTCAATCAACAATTCCTACATCAAAATTTATACCCAGCCTGTTCTCTATTTTTCAATCAAACTTGAATTAAACATGTTCCATGATTGACAATTGACAAGCAATCTATCTTTAGTTCCTGGGCCATGATTGACAAACTAACTTATAATTGATAATGAGTCTCATTGTTAACAAAATTAAAGCACCTCACACACACTCTCCCTCAAAATCAATCATAAGTTCATAACCATCGGTTTAGGAGTTTACTATCTACACTATCTCTGAGATTGATTACTGTAATCAATCATTATATACAATCTCAAAATCCCAATGATAAACATCGATGCATCTAATCGGCTAATGCAGTAATAGATCAATCCATAAAAAGTCAAATCAAATCTCGAAATTCACACAGAGAGATCTAAAAAAATGACGGAGGAGCAGTGACGAGAGGGTAAGAACTCTAGACGTCGTTGAAGTTGTCACAAGAGAGCGGCAACGACCTTTCGCTCGGATCTTGTTAGACAAATGAGCACAGAGAACTCAGAGAAGCAACTGAGAAAGAGAGATTAGTTCTTGTGTAGTTCGGGAGAGAAGAAGATAAACTAGAAAATTATCATGGCCTTACAGATGTAATTAATGGCCAAGATTAATGAGTTAAGCCAAAGTTAAGTCCTCTCTGGTTAGGAGAGGATCCAAGTCAGATAATAGTTAGGTCTATATATAATAAGAGCATCAGACTTAAATGAGGGACATTAAATGAGAGAGAAAAAAAATACACACACACGGGAAATAGGCACACAAATGAAGCACATGAAAAACAAAAAAAACCTCTAAATTTCAGCGTCAGATTTCACGAGCTATATAAGTCATATGAGAACTATAAAAAAACAAAAAACTACAACATATCCGAATTTTCCTTCTAAACATTACCAGACTATTTCTAATCATACCTTCATCTTCTATTGTATTTCCGAATTCTATTCTTTATTGCAGTGTATTACTATGATTATAGGATCATAAAGCTCAACAAGTCACTCATATTGACACCAGATTAACCGCAGTACCCAATAGGCCTATACTATACATATTATAGCAACAATGGATCATTAGTGCAATGAAGTAAAATGTCAAGGCAGGGGGAAGAAATATCATTCCCAATTTTTAAGAGGGGCAATTTTTTTAATCACCGAATGTAAGAAAGATATCAATATGAACATCTCCATAAGTCATACAAAAAATATCTTATTCTGTGTCATCAACATTATAGAATTTTTGAGCTACGTGATGCCTTGTCTTTATCAGGGAAATATGAAGCATCATTTGCAAAGGCAGATTTATGTTTTCCATCACACTTTTGACACTTTCAAAACTGCAAAAGCATCTTTAAGACAAGCAAAACGATTGTAGATATCTTTTCAGACATCGACAGAACTAGCTCACACCAATAATCATCACAATATGGATGGAAACAGTGACAAATAGGTTATCAATCTTCGAATTCTCAGATTATTGCAACTAATGTCAATAACAAAATCATAGGTTATAAACATCACAAAAATTCACAAAAAATTCCTATTAAAACAACAAGACAAACATAGAGAACTTCATTTTCTTCACAAATCATACACAAAAAAGTAAAGGTCACAATGTACTAACACAAACTAAAGACATCTAAATCCAAATACATCAAATTTTACTTATAGTAACTATGATGTGATGAAAACAACCTAGATTTCTATATAAGCTCAAGCATGCATCTTATTAGGCTAAACCGCTAAAGACAGAAACTAGGTTTTACAATTAGGGTTGCAAGAACGAAATTGAGGTCTTACAATGATTGGGATTGCCTTCATCATGAAGAATCATGGTAGCGTAGGAGCAATCAACTTCACTAGTCGACATTGTTATGCGTGACTCTCTCCCCTGCAGCCATGTTGTTAGAGTTTATTTTATAGCACTACCTCAATCTGTTGTCTTTCCATGGCTATTGGGTGGTGAAATCAGTGAAAATTATTTTCTATCTCTCTATTCCTCTTCTCTATATCTGTAAGTATGATTATGTTACTTGTGTAATTGGTCTTTTGGTTTTCATGATGGGCATGCTCTTTCCGGCGAAGGATTGTCGATATGAATTGATGACTGATCAATTTCATTATTTGATTGTTGTTATCGATAGACAACCCATTAGCCAGTTTCATCCTCACCTCCATGAGAGGGTGGGTTTCATGATCATCTCATATTTTTTTATGTGCCAATATGCATGACTGATATCCAATGTTCAAAGCCATTTTTTAAAATCCAAAACAATTTTATATGTAGCTAGTTTTGTATTCATTTTTCAAACATATTGATCAAAATGTTGGTTTAATTAAGAATGTGGACTAAAGCTAAGGCTTTGCTCCAGTTAAAATGTTTGATGTTTGGTGCTTCTAGTTTTTTAAGAATGGAGATGTTTCTATTTTTAGAGTTTGATTTTATATCCTTTCCGATGTATGTGTTTTAAACTATAATAAGTAAGGCGTGAGGATAAGCCTCTCATTAGATTAACAAATTAATCTATAAAAAAAATTCATGCACTGCACAGTACAGCCCACAACATCTCAAATTCTTAGATCCGCCCCTGCGTGGATGGATGAGACATTGAGGCGGTCAGAGGTGGAGTTGAGTGGGACGAAGGAGGAGGATGATGAGATGGCAATGGCGACATTATGGTGAATTGGCGAGAGAATGAATCCTAACCTTGAATGATAAAATTGATGGGGGAAGAGTGAGTGAGACGACGACTTAAGGGAGGGTATATGGTAATAATTAGGGAATGGAGATTTTAGGGTTATGGTATGCATTCAGACCAGACGATCAAATGACGTAGCTATATATGTTGAACAAGATAGACAGAGAGAGGATTTATCATAAAGGGGAGGTGTTTCACAAAATTGGTGACACATTTAGTAATATGAGAATTAATTTGGGTTATTACATATTTAAAAAATAGAATGAATTTTTTTGAAATTGAAAACTTAGACTGAGGTTTTGAGAAAAGAGAGTATCCAAAATGAGTTTTTCTTTCAATTTTTTTCTTTCGATTGATGAGTTTTTCTTTCATTTTCTATCTATATTTCATCATGGTTAAAAATTTAGGGTTAGAAGAAGAATTTCTGTTAAAAAGGGCAGGGATGAGGGTCTTCGCTCTCAACCCTAGGAACTTTCTAGCGGCGGTAGATCTTCTTTGGAGGCGCTGCAAGCCCAGCAAGCATGCCGAGTGCTGTCCTCTTGGACTCGGCAGATTCGACGCCACTATCCACCGGTGTAGCACCACAATTTTCCAAAAGCCGTGCTCGATCTTTCCATTGCTCCGCGATAGTTGGTCGGTGGTTGCTCCTGGCGCCATGGGCCGTGGAGCGAGATTTTTGAGCAAGAGCTAAGGTAGCTCTTAAAAATAATATTTCCCAGAACGTACCCGTTTGGGTGGATCTATGTATAATGTAACCTGATTATTGATTTAATGTAACGATCTATTGGTTAAAAAAAATCATTCATGGTTAAAAAGTCTTGGAATGCCGAAGATACTCGGTTCTGCCTAAACAGATAGGGGTGGGATCGGTTCGGAACGGTTCGGTATTAGGTCGGAACCCGTACCGTACCGTATTAAAATATTTGGTTCGAATCCTATTCGGTTCGGTTTTTTGGCAAGTCCGTCCCACGAGTTTTGGTCCCAACAGGTTTCGGATCGGTATATTTCGGTTTCGGATCAGTTTTTCGATAAAATTTTCTAGGTCTAAACAATTGTTTAAGTTAATTATTATTTAAAAAAGGTAATATCATAGAGAGAAAGAAGAAATGTGAGAAAATAAGAGTATTTTTGTAAGAATTTTCTATATATATGTCCTAAAAAGATTCAAAATAAATGAATATATATTCATTTGTGTAAAGAAATAAACACAATTTTGTCACATATATCATTTCGGAACGGTTCGGTTTTATTCGTTACCATACCATAAAAAGTTATTCGGTTCAAATTTATTTCGGTTCGGTTTCTAAATTAGTCCGTCCCACGAGTTTCGGGCCCAACGAATTTCGGTTCGGTTTATTTCGATTTTTGGTTCAATTTTTCTGTAAAACATCCCACCCCTATAAACAGACATAGTTTCCACAAACGTTGCTCTGAAAAAAAAACACAAACGAGAACCCGCGCGACAAAAACACGCGATTTCGTCTCCAATCATTGACTTCCAGGTTTGTAACAACCTTGGCTCTCCCTTCATTCTGTAATCTGAGATTTCGTTTTTGCAATCTGAGGTTTTCGAACTCCAATTCTACATGTTTCGTGTATTTTTCGGCTGCTATCTCGTACTTTTTTTTTGTATGATTAATTGGAATTGATTGTTGTTATGAATTGGGTTGCTCAGATTGAAGTCTTCGAATCCATGTTCGTTATAATTTGGGTTTCTAGATTGGTTTGAAGATTGTGAGAGATCTGACATGTATAATCCTTTGTTGTAGTTTTTATTTTTTAATCTGGGTTTGATTTGTTTGATGAAATTTCATCTGGAATTCGTGTGGATTGGATTTTCGTGATTGGTTCAATGGTGGTTTTTGATCTGGGGATAGATAGATGAGCTCTTGATTATGATTCTGTTCATTGTTCTTGCATTGTTTTTGTTATTTCTTATAGCTCCATCGGGTACCCTTTGCTCTGTTGTACTTTCATGCCAGATTTCTGTATTTACTTTTGTGAATTTTGCAATGCATATTTCTGTGTGATGCTTTTATTTCAAGTGACAAACTTTCCTGATGAATGTTGTATTTGGATCCAAGTGATCAAAGACCAATGTATAATCAATCTCGCTTATACAAATGCCATAAAATTGATATTTAATGGGAGTGTAAACTTTTAATGTATGAATGCCAGACTTGACGACATCTTTGCAGGAAAATGTTTCGATACATGCGAATTTGATACTAAGTAGTAATGAATTCTGTATTTAATATCACTTTCAGTATGCTTTCTCTGATTTTGCTTGCATAACTGAATTCCTTCTGCCTGATGTTTAGATTAAAGTTAAAAGTAGTGAAAATTTGATTTGGTTTGTGGTGATATATAGAGTGATCTGGTGTGAGGTGATCTGAAAGTTGCATACTGTTCGTTTCTTTCTTCTTGGTGATATTAGCTTGGTCAAATTGAAATGCTTATCAACCTGAAAAGCACACTGTTTGTTGCGTTTCTCTGTCAACACATTAGCGGATTAGCCGATATCTGAAACATTGTTCTGTTCTATCACATGGAGTTCTAGATAATGAGGTTGCAATTTTTTTTCCTTTTGGGATTAGAATACTATACTGTTAGTACTTGTACAAATGGTACATAAGTGACCTGCAATACAAGGCACTTGATATAGCTTACTTCGTTCTTTAACTACTTAAGACTCTTAACAGGAACTTACTCTTTCTACTGCTCTCCCCACCTATCGTCTGAAAGGGAACTTACTCTTTCTACCGCTCTCCCCACCAGAGAGTTGGTATGATCGGAATGGTCACTGTTAGCTAATTAAGCTCTCTACTTGGTTCGCTGTTTATTCTAAGATTCATGCTTCCTTTTCTCAGTGGTTCTAGAGCTTATAATAGCCGAGCTTGTGTATTGAGGATTTGTGAAGTCAATCGTTAAATTTTATATATCGACATTTGTGTTTGTATGCATGCCTGTTTAACTTGTGAACTTGTGTTTGTCAACTAGTTTCATACATTAAGTAGCCAGACTATCACTATATCAAATAAGAATAGGTATCGAAGTTCATTAAGTAGATTGATTCGAACTAATTAATCCTCCTCCATTTCAGTTCAGTAGGTTTATGTATCTATCTAGTCTATTTGATGTATGAGTACATTAATGCATTGTGAAATCTTCGTTTGTTGTTTCACTGAAATAGCCGGTCCCAGAGACAGAACAAAGGACAAATCAGGTTGAAAGATATATATACTATTCATGTAAAGACTACATGCTGTTCCCTAGTTCTCTACCGTCACTATCACCTTTCCACCTTGTATAGCAAAATCCCTTCTGGGATCAGGTCTGTGTGTAAATTGTCATGACATCGTGGATACGAAAGTTCTAGCAGTAGCTAAGGGGTTTGTGGAGTCTTGAGTACTTAAAGCATCAGGTCGGATACTGCGTGTCCCTAGAATCGCCACACTCACACACAGAGACAAGGTGTCTGGTAGTGTTTACTAGTCACATATGAGGAGTTTTGATTTTTGAATCACATTTTCAACGATAATTAATAAAGTAGAAAATAAAATAAATAGAGTCGTGTGAGTATTGGTCACTTACCCCATATGTAATTAGTTTTTCATGGAATTTTCGACTCTAAACTAGGAAGGAAGGAAATCTGTTGAAGGAAGCATTGACAGTGTGAGAGCATGGAGGCGGTCCCGATTCCGACAGAGACATATAAGCTGGGATTCATCGGAGCAGGCAAAATGGCAGAGAGCATCGCCAGAGGAGTCGTCCGATCTGGCATTCTCCTCCCAAATCGCATCTCTACGTCCCACTCTAACCCCAGTCGAGTCCAAGCCTTCGAGTCCATAGGCATCAACCTCCTCCCTCGCAACCACGACGTATGCCTCTTACTCTCTTTTGTTTTCGTTTCTCAAACTAATAATGACTTGCAACGTTATTTAACATTATCTCAACAGGTAGTCGAGGAGAGCGACATCGTCATTTTCTCTGTCAAACCTCAAGTTGGTATATCCCTCCCTTTTCATTACTGTTCTGTCTTACTACCATTCTTATACATAATGAATAATTTATTTATTTTTGCAGTCAGGGACGTACTTCTGCAGCTAAGGCCATTGCTTTCTACAAAGAAGCTACTAGTTTCAATTGCAGCTGGAGTCAAATTGAAAGATTTGCAGGTTGCTTTTATTTTTAGATTTTTACAATGAAATTTATTATTGTCATTCCTCCAATATTATACCCTTCATTGTTGAAGTAGCATGATACAGAAATCTTTAGTGCCTTATCCATTCATTTCAAGGTAGATGGCATTCATAGTAATAGGGGTCATCACTATGATGAGGCACACGGTATAAGTTGTCAGTTTTTTTCTTTATGTTAAGTTAACCAATTTGTTCCGTGTCTTTAGGATTGGGCTGGTCACGACCGATTTATCAGGGTAATGCCAAATACTCCTTCTGCTGTAGGTGTTGCAGCATCAGGTACTGTACCTATCCTTTTAATGAATTGTGTTTTTTTTTTCATTAAATGCATGTCTTGTGAAATAATATTGATTACTTGGTTATAAGCCGTGATAGTAACCTACTTCTGTTATGAGTTCTATAGCTTCTAGCAAAAAAATTTATCATATATATATAATGTGTGTGGAAGATTGTCCTTTAAAAAAACATTTCTTTTCAGTATATTTTCATTATGAGGAATGCTCATCCAATTGGCTTTTCAGTTTATGTCATGCAAAGGATTAGTTGTCATAATTTGTTCATATTTCTCATATGAATTGCCAGACTCACTTATCGAATCCTACACTTAATTGTTTCTCATAACATTTTCAACAAAGCAATTAGAGACTATCCACCTCAAGTCCTGTTGGTATGACATGTAATAGTGGTGAGTAGCCTCATACGAATGGGTTGTATTACTGCATTGGGTTGATTGGCAAGTTTATAATATGATATTGGAAAAAATGCTCTGCTGTAGTTTTGATAAATTCATGGTTAGCATGTTGATCTTTGAATTCTGACGTCTCCTTTATGTTTTTTTAATATGCAGTTATCTTTCTGTATTATTTTCAGTTTGGTGTATGTATAAGTATAATGAAAGTAATGAGGTTCTTAAACTTATGTTCAAATAGTTTTGACCTTGGGGGGAGCTGCAACAGAACAAGATGGAGACTTAATAGCAAAATTGTTTGGATCGGTAGGCAAGACATGGAAAGCTGATGAAAAATTATTTGATGCAATTACTGGCCTAAGGTATGTAGCATCAAGTCCTGGAACTATAGATACCTCACTATTCTTTTGTTTCTTCTTATTGCAATCAAACAGTCAATAAGAAGTGAAATAAAAATTCTTTGTCCCTCTTTGCCTACGCTTTTTAGAGAATGTGTTGCTTTTCAGTAAAAGAACTTATGTCCACAATCATATAAATGTATTCCATGCTCAAGTCATAAACCTGTGAATTGTGTTTAAATTAATTTGCCTTGGACAATTACAGTGGCAGTGGTCCTGCATATATATATTTGGCTATAGAGGCTTTGGCAGATGGAGGAGTTGCTGCAGGTCTACCAAGAGAACTTGCAATGGGTCTAGCCTCACAAACTGTAAGTCAAATTATGTTTCATTAACAGTCATGTCATACCATGCGTCGTGTATATGATGTGCCTGTTATATATTACTCAAAATGTTAACTATAGGTCTGGAGTTGCACAAAAGGGACATGTAAATGAGTTAATAATCAGTATTATCATAAACAGTTAAATCATATTACCTGCATATAAAAGGTAATTAATATTGAAATTGATTTAAATTTTTACTCTACAAATCATGAGTCAGTGTGTCAAAGCATGACAGTTCCCTTTAAAATCTCTAGTTCCTTCCAAGGTACTCACAGAGATAATTACATGTCGTTACTCTTCAGACTAGTGATATTTGTTGAGTTTTTTTATCTGCGCAGAGATAACAGGCGGATCCATTTTCATACCTGAATTCTTGCATATCTGGTTCATTATTTTATTTTACATTATTCTGTTTAGGTATTAGGAGCAGCATCTATGGCTTCTAGCTCGGGTAAGCATCCAGGTCAGCTCAAAGATGATGTGACTTCAGCTGGGGGAACTACAATTGCTGGCGTTCATGAGCTGGAGAAAGGGGGATTTCGCGGAACATTGATGAATGCGGTGGTTGCTGCGGCTAGGCGCAGCCGTGAACTTTCATAGAATCAGTCATAATTATTTCCTTTCTATGAATATGTTTGGTCTGTTTTGGTCCTACAGGCTGTTTTAGATATAATTCATAAAATCAAATATTTTTCATTATCATATCAAGTAGAATTGATTCCAAATTGAAAACTTGCAAGGTTGGATCACCCTCATATAATGAGTTGTACGGTTGATTTATTTATTTATTTGTTAGAAGCTGAATGTTGCTCGAAGGAAATTGGGGCCTGAAAGTGGGGAAACTCAAGTTACAGTGTATAGTTTGTAGGAGGGGTAAAGGGGCTCCTTTGGGTACTTGATAGGACCTAAAAGTCGCGTACTGCATGTTCTTTGTCTGATATATGATATCAAGCTACCAAGCTTCATATGCTAACCCTCAGCCCTCAGCAAAATAAGGTTAACATAGGCAACCCAGATTGAACCGTCTAAAAAAGACTTATCTAGTGATCGAATATTCAGGCACTTGAGGGAGCAGAATACAATTGTTATTCTTAAATGAGTGCTCAACATTGGAATTCATATACTTGGTCACACACGCTGTCGACTTTGCTAAGTTTAACATCAAGAGAGATGAGGTGTTTTTAGCTCATCAGCAACTGAAGTCACCCCTTATATTCAAGGCCATATGGTACAGTTTGGCTACGTTATTGTTATTTCTTTTAGTTAGTTAATTATTTGGTGTGTGTCTAATTTAATATGTGGTTCTTGAGATCAAAAAAATAATATATCTTTTTTTTGGAATTTTTTTAGCCCACTCCATTTTAACATGTGTCCGTCCGTCTGCTCACTTAATTAAGTTTCCTTGTCATATTGTAATTGAATACTCATGTTGTATGGAAATGGGTACTGAAAGCGAAGTTTTTGAAAATGTGGTAACATTTTTCTTTTTGGTTACACAACGTCATAAGAGACCTAAAAGCATGAAATAAAGCTAATTAGTATGCCTAATAGCCATGGGAATGGAAACACCAGCCAAATCATCAAAGTAGGCCTTCATGGCGTGGATAGAAGGCTCATAGAAAATAATCATACCAGGCTCATGATTTAAACTCCTTAGCCATGGAATTAGCAACCATATTGCTTTCACGAAAGACATGACTAATAGTACTTCCATCAAGATTTGATATTTTCTGCAGACATCCAGTAAGTAAAGAGTCAAGATGATGGTTCTCCAACTCAGAAGACAGCAAATTCACCAAAACTGCTGAATTAGATTCAATTTCTAGCTTGTTTATCCCAGCTTTTACCATCATCTGCAACCCATGAAAGAGGCCCCAAGCTTCAATCTATAAAATTTCCCCAACTCCAAGGTAATTTGGAAACCCATGATCATTAAGTTATTGAAAGAGGGTACGCGAAAGAATGTAAATAATAAATTAATAATTTATATATATATACACACATCAATAAAAAAAATATAAATTTCAGCTGCTCTCGATCATCATTTCAATTTTGGAGGTGGTACTCGTGATTATCTGAACAAGAAGTGTAGCTGAGAGGTACATCGTTTTAACATCGAAATGGAAATTCATCATTTAGTAATTAATGATATTTTCGAGAAACTGTTAGTAGCATTGTTGCCTCTTCAATTGAGACATTCTTATGGGATTGAGAATTGTCTTGAGAGTTGAGAAGTTTGATTCAAATATGGCTCTTGCGAGAGCATTGATGGTCTACACATTGGCACCACACGTGGTATCCAACGTTGGCCATATGATATACACTTCGAACCGTATATGACTCATAATATGAGGATGTTTGATTGTAGATCTTTGATTGATGTTTCAAGACTTCCACCATTCTCATAATTCGGATGTGAAATGGACTTGCTAGAGACAATGAGATTCTATTTCTCTTACTCAGGTTTTATCCGGTATGTTACTAGTAGTGAAATAGAAGCACTCACCCTGTTTAGGTATCGCTGGAGCTGAAGTTCTTGCTATGTGAGCATATTGGGGTACTATCACTCTTGCATTGGGAAATACTTTAGCATGCTTGCTTCCGCTCATGCCCAAGTCCAAATCAGTATTGACATAAACTTCTTCTTGAGATAATCGAGTCACTCTCAGCTCAAGTGAATCCCTCGTGGTAAGTTCAGGGGGAGACATTGACTTTAGGGGGAGTTGAAGTCCACAACGTAGTGTCATATGATAAGGATGTGATGAGTTTTACTCTTTTCCAACCAAGTTTCTTTTTCTCAACAGGTTTTATTACTTGGAAATGGTTTTTAATGAGGCAACGAAAATCATTCATGTCAAAGTCTCATCGTCTTGATATGAAGGCGGGATGCTCTCAGTTTTTAGTTTGTCCGAGATCCATTTTTCTCCTGCATAAGTTTTTTGGCTCAACAAAGATTTTTGATGGGATAAAGCCTAGACGCCACCAACAAAGCTGATCAAGTTACATGAAGGAAGACCGCAAATCTTCAAGGCATCACAAGGGGGAGTGTTGAAATATGTCTATATTTTGTGTGTGATTTACTTTCCTTATTTTCTAGTAAATATTCTCATAGAATATTAGATATATTTTCTCATTATGTATCTATATTCGCTTACCAAATGGGGACTAGCTTGTAACCTATAAATAGGCTCTTAGTTCCTTGTACCAAACACATTACGAATATCAATACAGACAAGCTTTACCTTCACTTGAGTTTAGTGATATTCTAACAATATTTATGTTTTTTTTTACATATTACTACTAGGTATTTATGTTGATGACCCACATGTTTAGGTTAAGGTCTTGAACCATATCCGCCGTTTCCTTGAAACCGTCATCTCTCTCTCTCTCTCTCTCTCTCTCTCTCTCTCTCTCGCCCACGTACTCCCAGCTTTCCGACGAATTTTAACCACCAGGACAGTATCTCTTTCCATTCTCTGTCAAGCGCGTTTCTCATCCTTTATATTATTTTCAATATTTCATGCTTCCATATACCACGATATCAAGCTTCCAAATGTGGAAACGTGAGATTCCATCACGATTTTGATTCAAACTTTTTCAGGAGAGCGATTTCGACTACTTCCCCACGCTTCGCTCTCGCTTCTGCTTTGGAAGCGTAGAATGTGGCCTCTATGCATCCTATTTAAAACAAACTCTAAGCTACTTCAATCGATCACAATTTTTTTTTGTTTTTTTCATTTTTTAGTAACATTCTAAACAAATGGAAATGGGACTGGTGTACATCGTTCTCATCTCATCTAGCAAGAGCTAGGCTTAAATAGAGTTCTTTGTTCCATGTTAGCATGCCAGTAATTACAGACCAAACCAATCTGAGTCCGTAAACTTTTAGATAAAAATGTAGGAGAAACAAGTTGAGATAATATGCATAAAGGATTGTTGTTTACCGTAACTCTACAAACGACTCCTCTTAGGGTCTCAAAGATGGTAATTTAATAAAATTAAGGAAAAATAAAAAATAAAGAGAAGCCCAATTTCATCAGTTTCTTTCCTTAAAAACACACAATAAGTTTTCAATTAGAAAAAAAAAACTTATTATGTTTTATAAGTATATAACAGACCATCATATTCATATTATTCACGATATTACCACTGATATTTTCCTTGGATCCCCCGCCCAGATCTCTCATCACTCTCTTGTTTTCATTTTTGATCTCTCTTTCATTTCTTCTCTGCCTCTCGAAAACTCAGAGATATTCGCCGTCGTCAGATTCCTCTCCATCGCCATCGTTCTCTTTGCCTTTTTGGGGTCTTCATAGTCATCTCCTTTGCTGTAGTTCTTGTTTTGCGTAAGTAATACATATTCGAAAACTTTCAATTCTTCATTCTCGTTGTTTTAAATCAATTTACATGTTCATTTTGGTGGTTCGTATCTATGCTTTTTAAATTTTGAAATGTTGTCGTTAATGTTGACATTTTTCTAGGTTTTTCAGTTTAGGGTTTAGGTATTTTTGCAACTTTTTCCTGATTTTTGGAGATGTCATGTGATGTATTGTGTTTGATAGGCTTTTGGTTGTTGTTGTAGTTGTTGTGTTTGTGATAGTAAACATTTTCCTTTCCTTTTTCTTGCATGATTTTTAATGTCTTTAACTATTAACTATATGTTTGGATATGTGTCTAACTATCTCTCTTTACTATGTGTTGATGATTTTGCAGCTTCTGGTTGAAAATAGTTATGGGTAACCATAAGAGAAGGAACTCTGATTCAGATATTGAAGATGATAGAAGGCTGATGATCTGATGATATGGCTTCCTCTTCAGCAAGGATGACCTGTTTGTGGTTAAAAAACCAAAAAAAGGAAGAAGATTGGCTTCATCTTCAATGACGTCTTCGTTTTTGAAGATCATATTTTTTAGATGATTAAGGAAACTTTAAAGAAGGAAGAGCAGAAGAAAAAGAATAAGGTTGTTAAGAAGAAGGACATCAAGGGCAAGGCAAAGAAGTAAGTGGAGTCTTCTAAATTAATGTATGATAGTGATTCAGAAACTGAATCTGACGAGGAAGTAGCTGTAAAACAACAGCAAGGAGTGGAGAAGTTTCCTGAACATCAAATTGTTTCATTGGAACGTACGTGGAAATGTTAGTTTCCTTGCTCATTGTACTACTTCCAAAAGTTCATTATCAGTATCAGAAAGAAAATTAGCGATGATGTGAAGAATAGGTTAAATGATACACCATTTAATGAGCTTATTTAAGCATTCATCGAAGGTGATATTGGTCAATGGGACAGCCTCAAGTCTGATGATGCAATTGGTGTGATGGTTGACACATATAGGAAAGATAAAAGGGATTTTCAGTTCCATTCGACGCGTATTCACCATATCACTAGTGGTTTTGTTGGATATGTTTTGGGTCTTAGCTGTTTTGGAAGACCAATTCCATTGAGTGATAATAGTGTCAAGTTATCAGACTGACTAAGTAAGTTGTTTGTTCCAGAGGTAATCGGCAAGACCAATCTTACCAGGATGTTGGAGAAAATAATTACTGATAAATAGAAGATTGACGACTGTGTTCGTCTTTTGGTTATGCTTCTCTTGGTCTC
Source organism: Geum urbanum (assembly GCA_946800695.1). Taxonomy (NCBI): domain Eukaryota; kingdom Viridiplantae; phylum Streptophyta; class Magnoliopsida; order Rosales; family Rosaceae; genus Geum; species Geum urbanum. Next base: position 36,264,724 of record OX327005.1, on the reverse strand, counting down.
TTTTTTGCTGCCTAATTCCAATGGTATTTTGGCAACTGGTTTTGTGAATTACATGACTAGCATTGAAGGAATGAAAGATTATGATTGGGCAACTCTTGTCTATGATAATTTGTTCAATGCATTGGACATTTACGCAAAGAACTTTGATCTCGAAGTAGTCAAGAAAATGAGGAAGTAAAGAAGTTGAAGATAAAGAAGGCATAGAAGAAGAAGGAGGAGAATGATGATGAGGAGGAGAAGGAGAAAAAGTCTGATAGAGGTATTTCGAAGAATGTCGGTGGTTGCGCCATTATTATTCCAGTAAATTTTCTTGAGTTTTTTCCCTTTGATCATTTATTTATTTTTTCTGTCTGTATCACTTATTTTTTCATTATTTTTTGTTTGTATCAGTTTTATCTTGCTTCAATCACAAACATTTTGAAACCAAGAGCTGCCAAGGAGGACTGAAAGCAGAGCATTGTCAAGTACAACCTAGGTTTGAAAAATGATAGAATCAATGGACAAAAATCAAACAGCACCATCACTACAAGAAAACTGCACTTAGACCACGGACCATTTCCGTCGTCTAAGTGAAGTTTTCCGTCGTCTAAGTACTTGGACGACGGAAACTCCGTCGTCCAAGGTCCGTGTTCCAAGTGCTGTCGTCCAAGCACCTGGACGACGGAGACTTAGTGTGTCCGTCGTCCAAGTGAACTTGGACCTCGGACATTATCCGTGGCCCAGGTGTCCACCTGGACGACGGAAACACTAAGTTTCCGTCGTCCAGGTGGACACCTGGGCCACGGACATTGCTCGTGTGTCCGTGGCCCAGGTGTTCACCTGGACGACGGAGACTTAGTGTTTCCGTCGTCCAGGTGGACACCTGGGCCACGGATATTGCTCGTGTGTCCGTGGCCCAGGTGTCCACCTGGACGACGGAAACACTAAGTCTCCGTCGTCCAGGTGAACACCTGGGCCACGGACACACGAGCAATATCCGTGGCCCAGGTGTCCACCTGGACGACGGAAACTTAGTGTTTCCGTCGTCCAGGTGAAAACCTGGGCCACGGAGAACAACAGGGTTTAGGGGTTAGGGGTTAGGGGGTTTGTGAACCTGGACGACGGAGAACGTAATCTCCGTCGTCCAAGTGAATATTTTATTTTTTAAAAAAAATAAATTGAAATTAAATATTATTAAATTAATTTATTATTATTTTAATTTAAATAATGAAAAATGCTAATATTAAATAAATAAACTAAATTTTGAATATTAAAATTAATAACTTATATATATAATTATTAAATAATGAAAGTAAATTAATTTGTACATACGAAAAAACCCATAAATTAAAAATTAAAATATTGTTCGGAATGCGGAAAGAAACGAGATAATATACTACGTGCTAGCTAATACACTGGAGGAGCAGATGCGGGGCCGAGTCCTCCGCCTCCAGCCGGATCGTTGTCGTCGGGGTGTGGGTTCGGAGGAGGTTGACATACTTCTCGATTTTGGTTCATGAGCGCGATGAGTTGGGCTATTTGTGCTTGTTGTTCGTCAAGTCTTTGCCGCATTGACTCATTCTGCTCTTGTGTCCGTCGATTCTCCTCTCGTGCCAGTCGAGCCTCTTGAATGGCTGCTTCGACGGCCGCAGCCTGACTCATTCTCCGCTGCCTCGAACCTCCCGTAGATGATGAGCCGGAGGTCGTCGACAAATCTCGTACCACCCTAGGCCCAAAGTGCCTAACCTCCTTGCCAGCTCTACGACCGTAGACCTCATCCGCGATTGCAATTTGGCTCTCTAAGGATAGAGGAGGCAGGTCTTCCGGCGGCACATCTGGGAACGCAAGCTGAGTGTTGGCCAACTCTTCATGCGCACGCTCTATCGCCCTTTCCTACAAAATTATAATTAATTTATTATAATTTTGTAATCATATTTAAATAATAATTACTATAATTAAAAGCACATATATATATATATCACTTACCCCGCATTGACTCGCTTCATTATCGAGCCCTGGCGTCACGTACGCGCTTACGCTTGCATCAATAAAAGGGTGTTTGGAACCCTTATCCTTGTGCTCCTTGGCAATTTGAATGAACTGCTTGGCGCCGGTAGTATGGTGTTTCTCCTTCTTCCCCCGGTTGGCTTTGTTGACACCGGAGAATTTCTGTTACACAAGATAATTAAATCATTAAAAAATGAATAACTACAATTTAAATAATTCAATTATTTTAATTGAAATAAAAAAATTAAATTAATACCTTAAATTGGTCATCGGCAAAGTGGTTACACAACCACTCCCACTCATCTTCTCTCTCCCCTTGCAGCTCTACCGGGGGAGGCACGGGACCGACATCTTTGAAGTACTTATGGAGCCTGTACTTCCAATCTTTGTAGATGGAGTTGGTAGTTTGATTGATATGCCTCAACATATCCGGTGTCGGATCCACGTCAAATTGTTCCTATGAAAAATAAATAGAAAATTATAATCGTATATATTATGAAATTTTAGGCCGAGATTAACAATATTATATAATAACTAAATTGAACGTATTACGTACCGAAAGATCTTTGAAGACTTTCGCCTTCTCATGATCCGGCGCCTCCTTCCAAGTAGGGGCAGTGATACGAACCCGGTTACGGATGATTGACCCTATCTCATGCGCCGAGAGACTTGCTAGTTGAGCTGTGGGAGGGCCACCGGTGAATTCGTCGTACGGCAAGTCGATCTTTTTACCGGTCGCCTTGCAAATACGCTCCGCTTTCCCCCCTTTAACGAGACCCCGAGTCCTTTTCGGTTCCGGGTCAGTGGGGGCCCTCCTTTGCCTACGGCGGGCGCTGTACATGATTGATTCGGCGGTGGAGGACGCCTGAGTACTTCCCGTTGAATGGGAACCGGGCGTCGGAGATTGGAAGGGGTCGACGTCATCACCGCTCGAGATGAATGGGGGAGCGGGAATTTCCCCAGAGGGCGCTACGGACGGACCAGATGATCCGTCCGGATTGAGAGCGTCGTTGGCCTCCGGTGGTAATTCCCAACCGACTTGGTCCGCCAAGCGGCGGAGCATGGCATCTTCTGCCTCCTGTTGGGATTTCTTCTTGCCGGATGTGGTCTTTGGTGGAGCCATTTAAACCTAAGAGTACGGTGTTAAAATACCTACTTAGCATAATAATTACAACTTAAAAATTTACGCTAATTAATTAAGTACGTTTAAGATTTAAATAGAGTACACTAGCTTGGCATTTTCGGTCGTTCAATGGACGTGCGACCCGCGCGATAAAGTGTAAATTTTCAATTAATCAGCCTTGGTTAAATCGAAAAACATGGCCAGTTAGGGATAGAGATAACGCGAGAGGCAGGACTAATTTCGACAAAAGTCTTTCTTAGTCCAAATCCTGTCACCAGTCATAACCCGTTTCTAGACACCATGTCCGACATTCGGCCAATTTTTCGAAAATTTACACTCCCTCAAGTCCTTTGCAAACTCCGCCCTCAACCTCGTGTCCATAACTTCACTTAGGTTATGGTGTGCGGTGATGAAATCCACACATCACGAGGGGTTAAGGAGATAAGCAAGGAAAAGAGGCGCTATCTATTCCAAAGAGTGCGACTTAATTACACCAAGCCTATATACTAAATTTAAATGGAACACGTACTACTAATTAATTTACTAAAAAATACACGTAATTACATGCAATAATTTATTTTCCATTTAGCATGCAATAATTAACCATTTAATTAATTAATAACAATAATTATTTAAATAATTAATTAATAACATTAATTAATTAATTATTTATTTAATAACAACAAATTTACAATTATTCATTTAATTAGGAAACAATAACAATATAAATGATTTAATTAATAAATAACAACAATTAATCATTTATTAAATATTTAAAATTAATTACTAAATTAATTTCTACTAATTAATTATATTTAGAATTTAATTAATTAATAAAATGAAAATTATTTAAATAAAGGAAAAATAGAAATGTACCGAAGCGGAGTTTACGGGAATTTCGCCGGACTTGAGTCGTCGGAGAGGAGGAACCACGCCGGAAAAAATGTCGTCGGAGCGTCGCCGGAGGAGGATCGCCGGAGTAGAGGAGAGGAGAGGAGAGGAGGAGAGGAGAGGAGATGGAATGAGAAAAGGAGGGGGGGGTGCTGTTCTATATATAGACTTTGACTTAGACGACGGAGCACTATTCTCCGTCGTCTAAGTTCACCTGGATGACGGAAACAGTGTTTTCCGTCGTCCAGGTGGCGGTTTAAAAATTTTCAATCGGCGCGTAATTAATCGGCGGGACGTTTTGAACCGCCATGAATTTGGACTTAGACGACGGAGATGGTCATTCTCCGTCGTCTAAGTGAAAATTCAAGCGGTGCCGAAAACGGAAGCGGTAAATTGAACCGCCATAATTTTTGACTTGGACGACGGAAACTTACCATCTCCGTCGTCCAAGTGAAAATTACATGAAAAAAATAAACAAAAATAAATTTGAACCGCCATGGTTTTTGAACCTGGACGACGGAGATGGTCATTCTCCGTCGTCCAGGTGAACACCTGGACGACGGAAAATGACCATCTCCGTCGTCCAGGTTTAAATTACGTAAAAAAAATTTTTAAAAATAATTCGCTAGGAATTTAGCGATCTGTCATTCGAGTGAAATAGTCGTACAATATCGATGAACGCATCGTGTATATAAACAGTTAAATTTGAACCGACGATTAATTTTACGTATTGAAACATGTTAAGTATCGACTAATCTTTACGACTGAAGTGTTCATGAGTAGACGCTCATTTGCAGCAGAGTATTAACGAAATTGAATTTGGACAAAACAACCGTTGGATATGTTCGTCGTAACATAATATATAATTGTCTTCAAAGGATCATAAAATAATAAGTTCGGGAAAGGTTTGATCGGCACAGTCAACCGCAAAACCGATAATTTCACAAACCGGAAACGTGGATACTAGGCATTTCGGAACTCCGATTTTCGAACCGTCGAAGCTCACACACCAAGAATTGTTTACTCTAAAGTCTTGATGAAAAGACTTTGCATTGGAAGAAGGTCTAGATGGTCGTTGTCTTAGAAAAAATTACGATATCTGCACCTGGACGACGGAAATGAGTGTTTCCGTCGTCCAAGTCAGAACCTGGACGACGGATAACTTCATTTCCGTCGTCCACGTCAGAACCTGGACGACGGAAACACTCATTTCCGTCGTCCAGGTGTATAGACCCTGAATTCAGGGGTTAGGGCCTTACTGTTTAGGGTTTAGGGTTTGTGAACTTGGACGACGGAGAATGACCATCTCCGTCGTCCAGGTGTAAAAACCCCGAATTCAGGGGTTAGGGCCTTAGGGTTTACGGTTTAGGTCGTCCCCGGTCATTTGTGTGTGCGTTCAATTATTCTGATTCAAAAATATAATTAAAAAATTGATCGATCGATCCGAACTGCTAGATTTAGGGTCCAAGATTTAGCTAGGGTTTTATATGAGATTGAGATTTGGCGCCAAAGGTGAATCTGCAATTAATTTCTCCGTTGTCCAGGATATATAATTCGGATTAATTTCTTACCGTAAACCAGCATCGATCATATGTATATATATATATATATATTACAATAATTACAGTAATTAATTACCAATTAATCTCCCTCGTCGTATGACCGTACTCTTCGTCATAATCATCATCGTCCTAGTGTGTACCTGGACGACGGAGAATGACCATCTCCGTCGTCCTAGTGTGTACCTGGACGACGGAGAATGACCATCTCCGTCGTCCTAGTGTGTACCTAGACGACGGAGAATGACCATCTCCGTCGTCCAGGTGTAAAAACCCCGAATTCAGGGGTTAGGGCCTTAGGGTTTACGGTTTAGGTCGTCCCCGGTCATTTGTGTGTGCGTTCAATTATTCAGATTCAAAAATATAATTAAAAAATTGATCGATCGATCCGATCTGCTAGGTTTTGGGTCCAAGATTTAGGGTTTTATATGGGTTTAGGGTGAATATGGCGGGGGACCTAATATAAACGTGGACAGAATTCAGGTGTCCGTTAAATTATTTTGAATGACCATAAAAAAATTAAATAAATGATGGATCGATCCGATTTGCTAGATTTAGGGTCGAGGATTTAGCTAGGGTACGTTTTATATGAGATTGAGATTTGGCGCCAATATTTATTAATTTCTCCGTTGGCCAGGATATATATATAATTCAGATTAATTTCTTACCGTAATCCGGCATCGATCATATATATATATTACAATAATTACAGTAATTAATTACCAATTAATCTCCCTCGTCGTATGACCGTACTCTTCGTCATAATCATCATCGTCCTCATCCCCGTTAGTCGACGGCTCATCCTCGTCATCGTACTCAACATCGTCCGACGAATAACCTGAGTCCTCGTCCGCGTCCTCTTCCTGCTCGTCTTCTTCATCTACCTCATGGATAATCTCATCTTCAGTTAGATCTGTACAACCATCAGGCATGGGTAATCGTTCACCATCTTGAACCAGGTCCATTATATCGGAGCGGACCATAGAAATATTAGGCTCTTGATAGGCAGGAATGTCTCTTTCTGGTTCAGCAGCATCTTCAGTCGTCGCCGGTGTCCCTTCAATTGTCTCTGTATTCCATATTCCTCGGTGAGAGATATGGTTCACTATTTTCCACCCTTCACCGGCTTTCGGATCGTCGAGATAGAACACCTGCCGAACTAAGGTGGCGAGAGCGAAAGGCTCATCCTCATACCAGTGCGAGTTTGTATCGACTGATAATAGTCCCAGGTCTTCCTTTGTACGCTTGAACCATCTGCACTTGAATAGGAAAACGTTGACATCATTCCCGTAACATAGCTGAACCACGTATACAATAGCCCCGTAATATAGATCATTGTCTTTCCCAACGGCTACCCCACTGTTTTGTGTTCTTCTTCCTTCGTCTCGGGCCAATGAATGGAACTTTACACCGTTCACAAAACATCCGGGATAAATATAGTGTTTAACCGGCTTCCCTGCTAGCAAGTGCTTTGGCCATGACCACCACCCTCCGTGGTTATCAGATTTTTGCAGATCAATCATCTGCGAAAATGGGCAAATTAATATAAGGGTTTACTTTCTACAGACATGAGCGATATGTATTTAAATAATTAATACCGAGTCGTACGTACGTACCCATTGGAAGAAATAATCAGGAAACTTCTTCTTAACCATTTTCTCAATCCACGCCGAACTCTTGTTTTGATTTAACGCCTGAAGCCTCTCCCTGTATGACAACATGTACGGCTCAACTTCGTCACAGTCTCGCAACACTACCCAATGTGCCTCAATAAGTTCTTCCCGTGTTAACGATTCCTTTAATACTCCTCTAAACGGTCGGACGACATTGGTGACGACTGAAAGATTGATGCGGGCACTGCGATCGAAGGCAGTGGGAGGGGGTGGATCTTTGAGGTACCTGTTGCAGTAAGTAACACACTCATGCATTAGGTATGTCTCTGCTATAGAGCCATCCGGGGCCGACCTGTTTTTGACGAATGACTTATACTGTCCAAGCTGTCTACAAAATCAAACGTACACATTACATAAGTACATATAGCTAGCTGGCTAGTATATATATAATCTCCAGTGGAACAAATTAATTAATTAGTTGTACGTACCTTTCTTGAGGATACATCCAAGTGTACTGGACCGGACCAGAAATGAGCACCTGCTCGGGCAGGTGGATCATTAGGTGAATCATGATGTCAAAGAAAGCAGGGGGGAAAATCCTCTCTAGTTTGCAAATGATGTGCACAATTTGTTGTTGCAATTCCACCACATCTGACTTCTTTAATTCTCTGGCGCATAACCTCTGCCACCACCTGCACAATGCCACTATTGGTTCTACGACGTCCCGAGGCAAGTATGGTCGAATTACCACTGGAATGAGACGTTGCAGCATAACGTGATAGTCATGTGTCTTTAGACCAACAAACTTGTGTTGCACCTCGTCCACTGCTCCAGTTATAGTAGCTGCATACGTAGCCGGATAACGAACGCCCTTAAACCAGTGAAATACAGAACGTCTAAGCGTCGGCTTCACTGTGTAAGGTGCATCTGGCATCTTGTTGTACACTCCTTTCCTATCCCTCCTCAACCACAAGGGACGACGTAGATTCATTGATTCCAAATCTTTGCGCGCTTTGGGAGTATCTTTAGTCTTGAACTTAATACCGAGAATTGTTCCCACCACGCTGTCGCACACATTCTTTTCTATGTGCATCGCGTCCAAGTTGTTCCTCAGCTTCAACTTCGACCAGTAAGGGAGTTCAAAGAATATACTCTTGTGATCCCAATAGCTGAGATCATGTGGAGGAATTGGATTGCATTTCTTTACATCCGCGTCATTGCTCAACACACCAAAGTCGAAATAGCTCAACCTCTCTAAAATCTCTTCGCCCGACCAACTACGGGGTTTAGGATTGTTCTCTACCGTACCGTCGAAATGAGCTTCATCCTGTCGCCACGGGTGGTCGTGAGGAAGCCATCTACGGTGACCCAAGTAACACACCTTCCCCGCGTGCCAACTAGAGTTCACGTCGTCCAAACATATAGGACATCCATTATATCCTTTTGTCCTGCAGGCTGCCAACATCCCATAAGCTGGAAAATCGCTGATCGTCCACATTACAGCAGCCCTCATCGTGAACATCGTGTCAGTGAATTTGTCATAAGTTGGGACTCCATTTTCCCACAACAGTTTCAGCTCGTCGATCAAAGGTCTGAGGTAGACATCTAAGCACTTCGATGGAGATTTAGGACCTGGAATTAGTACGGTAAGGAAATTAAATTCCTTGTTCATGCACATCCACGGAGGCAAGTTGTACGGCATCAGAATAACTGGCCAAGTGCTGACGGCGGAGCTATTACTTCCCCAAGGATTGAATCCGTCTGTAGATAGGCCGAGTCTAACATTTCTAACCTCTGCAGCAAAGTCTCGAAATTCTCTGTCGAAATGTTTGAAACCCTCCCCATCCGCGGCGTGTCGCAGGACATCGTCATCTATTCGCTTTTCTGCGTACCATCGCATCGCCTCTGCTGTGTGTAGCGACATGTACAGGCGCTGCAATCTGGGAATCAAGGGAAAATATCGAACAACTTTCACAAGAATTCTCTTTTTCGAACTCTTCCTATTCAACTGGAATCTGCACTGGCCACATACGGGACAATAGTCCAACTCTTTATACTCTTTGTAAAATAGCACACAATCATTCGGACATGCGTCAATTATCCTGTACTTTAGGCCGAGGCTGCTCAGGATATTTCTAACCTTATAATGAGATTTAGGAAGATTGTGATTATCAGGAAGCAACTTACATATTTGCTCCTGAATTTCGTCAAAAGCACTCACTGACATTTTGTGCTTCACTTTTATCTTCATTTGCTCCATCACATATTGCAACACATTCTCTCGACATCCAGGGAACACCGGGGTCTGCGCTTCAAGTAGCATCCGGTTGTACTTTTCCATCTCACTGGTGTCAGTGGCCAAGCTAGCTGCGGGGAATGTGTCATCATGCTCATTGGTGGTACTGTAACCTCCGTCTTGGTGTTGGTGTCCGCCATGACTACATCCCGGAAACGCATCATGGACCAAATCTGCAGTTGGGTTGCAAGCTGGGGGTCCAGCACCACTGCCGCTGGATGAGGCACCATGGTAACTGTACCCTGAGCTGAAGTCTGCTGCGCTGAACTCTACTGCTTCACCATGCTCGCTCCATGTAGTGTAACTCCACATCATACCATTTTCGTACAAGTGTTGCACCATAACATTAACCTCCGCATACTGACAATTAAGACATTTCTGACACGGACACCTGAAACGTTTCTTTCCCTGACCATGTTCTATCGCAAAATTCACAAATTCGCTAATTCCATCCATATACCGGACATCACATCTATTCTTCAACTTCATCCAACTCTTGTCCATACTGCTACAAAATATTATACTTAATTAATTATTACATATATATATATATTTGTCCATTAATTTACACTTAATTATACGTACTCGATCTACATATCGATCCATCAATTACGTACGTACGTATGTACGTAATTTAATCGATCTGTACATATATATATATATATAGCTAACATCAGCTAACATCATTGCATGTATATATATATATGTACGTACGTTTTCACTAAATACATATTAATTAAGCAAATTTGAACCGCGTACGTACGTACCTGCTGGCCTTCTCGATATCTTTACGTTAATTAAGCTAACTAGCGTGTCAGCGGAGATCCCGGCCTTATCGATCCTGATTCTTCTCGGCCTAGCTAGCTTCTAGCTACCTAGCTCGATCGAGCTCCCTAGCTAGCTTCTCCGGATCCTTCTCCCTTCTCCTTCAATTATTCTTCAAATGGAATCGATCATGAAGAGATCGAGGCTAGCTAGGAATGAATTCGATCAGTACGTTTGGCCTGCCTTATATAATGCTTCACTTAGACGACGAAGGTGTCGGTACGTCGTCTAAGTGGAAGTACGTTTTGTGAACTCGGACGACGGCGTGTCGGTCCGTCCTCCAGGGAATCACCTGGACGACGGAGAATACCATCTTCGTCGTCCAAGTGGTCACCTGGAGGACGGAGAAAACTCCGAGGTCCAGGTTGTCACCTGGACGACGGAGAATACCATCTCCGTCGTCCAAGTGGTCACCTGGAGGACGGAGAAAACTCCGAGGTCCAGGTGGTCACCTGGACGACGGAAATGGTATTCTCCGTCGTCCAGGTGATTCCCTGGACCTCGGAGTATTCTCCGTCCTCCAGGTGACCACTTGGACGACGGAGATGGTATTCTCCGTCGTCCAGGTGACAACCTGGACCTCGGAGTTTTCTCCGTCCTCCAGGTGACCACTTGGACGACGGAGATGGTATTCTCCGTCGTCTAGGTGACAACCTGGAGGACGGAGAAAACTCCAAGGTCCAGGTTGTCACTTGGACGACGGAGATGGTATTCTCCGTCGTCCAGGTGGTACTTGGACGACGGAGTGTTTTCCGTCGTCCAAGTGACACTTGGACGACGGAGAATTAGTGTTTCCGTGGTCTAAGTGCTGTTTTCTTGTAGTGATATTCATTCTTTAAAGAAGAATAGATTCATTGATAATTAGAAACAAAATACAATAATTGAAATGATCAAAATTAAAAGGTACATAAAAAACTACAAAAATAAATATAGAATTCTAATTTTGTAGTTCTTCAATTCTTCCTCTTCTTGAGGCTTCTTGCTCCTTCGAATCCTGGCGGTGGAGGAGACATCATCTCAAAGATTTGGTGAAGTAGTTGAAGGATTTCTCATCATTCTTCTGTATGAGTTTCTGCTTTTTCTTTAGGTTCTTCAGGCGATCCTCAAGGTTACTTATTCTAGTGATAATTGTTGGAGCATAGGTGGAGGTGGGGCAGTTTTTTGTTGACAGAGACGGCGTTCATTTTCCTGGCATTCTTGGACCATTTCTTCAATAGAGTCATTTGGTTCATGCTTAGATTTTTTGTGGGGAGGATATGCTTGAGATGAGTTGTTGGAGGAGTTGGTCATTTGATCTTCTGAGTAGAAGCAAATGAGGGTGAAGAAGAATGTTTTTATTTTGTGAAGAAGTAATGTTCTCTGCCTTTTATTTATAGAGGGTGAAAAGTTATGTTGAGGGAATATGAATAATTGTGTCTTTTTTTTGCTTGAAGAGTTGCATATTAACATTGTTCAATGTGGTTATGCACGCTTGTTGGGAGAAGCAAAGAGAGAGGAAGAGTTTTGTCGTAAAGAGAGAATAAGAGAATCATAGAGAGAGAGAGAGGAAGCTTCTTATCGAAAAAAGAGAAAGAGGAAAAAAAGCGGGAGAAAACTGTTTTAGCCAGAAACGTCATAATGTTTCGTTCTCTATAAATATGATAAACTTTTCATATTCTTCATAACGTGTTAGTGCTTCATTTTCAACTCTTACTCCTTCTACTTGAGTTCATCTTCTTTTCCAAGTCTTTTATAAACCAATAAAACAATGGCCCCAAGGAAGAAGCACCCAAATTCAAACACCAGTGGTCATTCCACACATGAGGATTTTGATCCATCCAAGTCCAAGTCTTTATCTTCCATGTCCTCCAAGTCCATCTCTTCTGAAGACTCTGTTTCTGCCCCTCCTCCTCATACTGCTGCTTGATCTCCTGTAGATCTTGTTTCTAATGACCCACTTCAACCTTTGGTCCAGAAGATGGGTCTTATGAAGCATCAGATGGAGACGATGAAGAAGGATATGAACTTGGTCCTTGCCGAACAGGACCAGATGTTTGATTTGCTTATGGGCATCATATCTCGTCTACCATCAGGTTTTGAAGAGGGAAGCCGCAGAGGAAGATGTGAAGCAGATGATTTTCCTTTGTTTTTTGTTTGAACTTTGTGTTTGTTTTCATGTTTTTTGTTGTTGTTTATAATTGAATCAATAATTTTGATGAAGTTTATGTTTTTGTATCTTTCATTTATTTTCAGCTTTGTTCTTCATTTTATGTTTTGCAATGGACTTGATGAATGAATATATGAAGTCACTGAATGATATAGTATCATCACCCAAGTCCAGTCAGATATTCAAACAGCTTTATAAACAGCTATCCAGACAGCTACTCATGAATTAGTGAATCAATGTATTAACCTATGCAATAAAATATTTGTTTTTGCACTTCTTTATGATGCAATATAAAACGCGAAAACAAGGGACACAAAAACAATCTCAATTTTGTTTTTGTATTGCAAGTAACAAGTCGCAGATATGAAATTCGTATATTGATGTCTAGACAAATCTTCAGTCATGTAGATTAACAAATATTCAAACTTTTAGAAAATTATTCTGAAAATATTTTTGATAATCCAGACAGACATGTATTTTCAATAGATAGGATTATTGCATGTTCTTAAGTTGTGACCAGTTTGGTTACATCTTGAGCACTTTGTCGGCATTGTTTTTTTTTCGCCCTTCTTCTTCATTTTTTTTCGGTCTTCCCGATTTCTTCTTTTTTAATGGAGCCTGGCGTCCAGTCCATATTGTAACATGTCCTAAAGCGATGTCTCAATGTTTGCCACTGGATTGAGTGTGAAGAAGTAGGCTTGTTTGTAATATAGAACTTTGTACAGTTGTCCACATAATGGTAAGGATCTTTTCCTTTCCCTTGAATGACAACAAAGGCATAAGCGTACATAAATCTCAGCAATTGCCACTGTCCATATGAGCTAGTCCATGTTGACTACACTACTATATTTGTCACTCTAAACTTTGTAGACAAAACCATTGGAGTTCATCACTCTCTAATGTCGTCTTATATTAAGTGTTTCAATGAACTTTTCTTCCATCATAGTGTGCCATTTTTTAGATTCTTCTTTCTTGCTTGCAATCTTTTCCATCACCTTTCTCCTGGAAGAGGAGTAATAGAAAAAAGTAATGAAATAGTGCAATCTATAGATATCCTAAAAAAAGAGAGAATGAAACAGAGTGTAATGGATGACCTGATTTCATCAGCATGATAGAAGACAAGCAATACACGGAGATGTAATATACAACTTATGAAGCACTCTCAGATGTTATTTGTCATTTTGCCATACATATTTCCAAAGAATGCAGCACACCATTTTTTCTTTGAGAGATTCTTCAAGAAATCATTGATGGGCCATATCCACCTACTAGCTTCATCTGGTTAAGAAGGAACTCATATTATCTTTCATTTCTTGCATATGCACATTGCATGAAGTGATCATAAATTATATTCTTCAAGGGTCTTTTGAAGTTGTCTTTGAGGTTAGCAACCCAGTGCCGAAAATAGTAGCCATGCTCATCATTGGGTTTAGACCTCTAGAAAAGAACTCATAATTCCATTAGCACGATCTGAGAGAAATGTTATTTTCCTTCGAGTATTAGTTTCTTGGTTGATGATGTGTCTATCTATCTCATCTCTTAAGTTCATTAAGAACCATCTCCAGTTCTTGTCATTTTCGACATTAACTATCGCAAAAAAAAATTGGATACAGTCCTGGAATTTTTTTTAAAAAAATAAAGATCATTGTGTAGTTAATATTGAATGCAGTGCATAAACCAAAGACAACTACCTAGAAAGCTATTCACACAGCTATCCAATCATTTATCCATGAGTTACCTTGATCCGCATCTTTTGCAGAGGCCTCCATGATCTGTCTTTTGTATTTGTTCTTCAGAAAACTTGAATCAACAAATATTATGGGTCTGCAGTATTGAAATCCTTGTATGCAAGCACCGAATGATACAAAAAGACGCTGAAACCTTTGTGTTTCCGGATCAACATTGACAACAACTTTTGAGCCAGGATTTGTTTTCATTAATTCGTATTGTAACCAGAGAAGGTTTGTGTATGATTTTGCTTCATTTCCATGTAGTGAAGTCATTGCTAATTCCTTTCCATACCACACCATCTTGTTAGGGACTTTTTGGTCAAAACTCTCTCTGATTTCTGTCTGTAAAGCCTTGGGTCCCTCATTAGGATTAACACACAGTTTGACCTTAACAATTGAGCTAAATATTGAAGAAATGATAAGTTTCAACTATAGAAAACAATTGACACAAAAGAAGAACTCTTGAGATAGATATTTCAATAGCTAGTTATGTTAGAAAAGGTTCTCATACCTGACAATAGAAGATCTCATCATCTCACTCGTTTGTTTCCACAACTTCTCTTTGAATGTATGCTTATTGTTGATTTCAGTGATGTAAAATGATTCATTCACCCGATATGGTTGTGCCTTTAGAGACCATTGGCATTTATCGCACCATTCATATCTTCAATGTACAGTTACGCATTTTGGTTCATTCTTCACATATGTAAATTTGAATCCACTTTCAATTGAGTGCTTTCTGAGTTTTAGCCTGAATGCAGTCACACTACCTAAGAATTTCTGTCCTTTTTCTTATATCAGTTTTTCCCATAGTTTTGTCATGTAATCCTTTGTCTCCTCTTCTTGAACGCGTCCAAAACTAACGTCGGCAACATTACTAATTTCCATGTAGCCATCCATCTGTACATCCTGCCTTGAGTTTTCATTCTGCTTGTACAAACTGACTGGTTGGAACACACATCTGTAGTTTGCTGGAAACAGAAAAAGCATACATGTTTAGCTTGATAAAATATGCAAACAAATATTCAAACTAATACTTAAATGAATTTTGGATGTTCTACTTCATTCATGTTATTGACTCTAATTTCAATATATTTTGAATTGAGCCTTTGAAAAGATAGCATCATCAAAAATACATCACGATCAATTTCCAGATAACTTTGTTCATCCTCCAGTGGGATACAATACTTGTACGTCAAGTTTGAGTTGTTCAGTGATTGAATCGTTGACGGACAATATCTACAATCATTAAGTGTGATATCAACACTTAAAATATCCATCACACCTTCTCGACCGTGAATATATTTCACAATGATTCGAGATGGTATTGTTGCCATTGAATATACTGCAAAAAAACAACATTAAAAAGTTGTTAAAGAGTTGAAGAAACACATTTAGCTGCTTTGATTAAATAATAGTTAGGTTTGATACTTCCAACATATAGGTTATTAGAACAAATAGAAAAACAAATAGTCATACAGATACTCTAACAGATATCCGAACAAATCTTCAAAAATGAAATTAGATCCAGACCTAATTAAGTAGATTTCAATCTCACATTGTTTATAGTTTGAGGAGCAAATTGGTTAAGCTAATCAATACTTTCATTGATTCTAGTTAAAACAACTACGAACGAAAACAATTTCATGCAACATCAATTCAAATCATCTATCATATCCAAAAACAGAGTAAAACTAGATGTACAACAGAATTTAACATATGAAATTATCAATTGAGTCAAATAAATTTCTATATCACACACACGAGAGAGAGAGAGAGAGAGAGAGAGAGAGAGAGAGAGAGAGAGAGAGAGAGAGAGAGAGAGATTCTCTCTTTCCCATAAAAAACTGAGGAGAGAAGAGAGAGCTCTCTCTTAAACACGGCAAAAATTTAAATTAGGAAATGAAAGGCTCGAAGGGCAAAATCAGCATATCAAGAATAAGTTTTATAACTTTTTGGGTTTTTTTGTCTCTACCTCATTCAGAGGCCTAATGGACAACAATATCCTTTTCTTCTTTTATAGACCATGGGTTAGTTAACCAAGTGACCAAACTTTGAGTTTTAGCCAAACATTTAATCATATACTTGAAACCAAAATATGTGAAACTACTTATAAGCTACAAGAATTTATGTAAGCTAACTTTTCACATCTCATGATATAACAAAAATATAGATGATTCCCTATTCTTTTCCTGGAAAGTTGTGGATTCATAATAGATTTTGATTCTCCTTGAAAACACTTTCTACTGTATGAAAGGCTTCAATGTTGTTGTGGCTTGTACTTATGTGAATGATAATATCTAAAGTGTTTAAAAGGTTGATATGGCTTCCCTTGCATTATACCTGCTCTGATGCCACTGAAGAAATCTGTAGAATAGAATCGTTGTGATTAACATCTTTAGACTATTGATCACAATGGTATAGTTTCTGTGCTTCAGATACAACAAGGGAATGTCAGATTGTTGTGAATGTATGAATGATGAATCTAATGGATTGAATTCCTTTTATAGAGTTCAACAATCATGACTCTTCAGTGAAGAGATTCAATTGAACCAGTACAACTCTTCCTTGTAACTTGTTTGATTAGTCTTGTCTCTTCATCATAACCACCTATATGTCTCTTCATTAACACACTATTTTGTAGACTAGCTGGTTTCCTTGTTCAAGTGTATATTGACGCACCAATGTTATAATACACCTCCTTACACATTGTAAAGCTTCTTAATCACATGATCACATTCCAACATATACATCACAACTCTCATCTCGTAAGCAAAAAATTTCCTCATAACTACTACATAAAAGCTTGCCAAATTTATCGTATTTTATACTACTATACATATTACTCATCTCTCAAGCTTGCAACTTCTCATACCTTGAATCTTACATAGCCATGCAAGCTATGGAGTCCACAAAAACTCGACAAGCTTATCATAATTCATATCTCTGACATCATCCAAGAAGTACTTAATCGTAGCTAGATCTACTATCATAAAATGAAATCACAATATCGCTAGACATCGAAGCATCAAGATCAAAGTACTCGCTCAAAAGAATACTATTCATCTCATCCAAATGCTGGCATAAAAGTAAACTCCGAGCCTCTGGTACACGCATACGAAATATCGTGTACGACACCACCAACTCGTTACAGCATTCAAAGTGCTTCTCGCCTTGATGGACACAACGTTAATACCGACGCATAATTCTAGTGAACATAGCCACAATACGTATCTCATAAAAAATAATTTTGCTAACTAGTGATCAAGCAATCGACCTCCAATAAGGTTCCATGTCATATTGTACTACAGAAAAGGAGCAGTTTCAATGACCATAAACCGAGAATTTTCCTCAGGATATTTGGCATGACCTGTTCATTTATAAGCAAACCCATCACCTGCAAATTTGTCGCATTTAACCGATTCAATTCCAACAATCTTCTCAAAACACAAAAATAACACCATCCATGATATTCCAAACAATCTCCCTGCACAATAAGTACGATAAAATATATTTATAGTACTAATATCATACTATTCGGCTAATAAGTTCAATGATAAAGAACTGGTCCTGAACTGAGCACCAAAGTGTTAAACCACCTTCATATTGAATAATTGAACTGTTGTACTAGTTATCTAAAAGTGATATGCTAACAAGACAAAGAAATAGCAAGTCTGGAACAATCATAATGATGAGAATCGAAGGCCTTGCAGCTTAAGACCACCATCTCGATGTTGTATGTCATACCATATTTAAGGGTGACTTATTACTATACGTACATCCAGATTCAAAAGAGATTCTATCGGCATCGCAATTTTAGCAAAATAAAACATATCAAAGGAACACCAAAATCGAGATCAATTTACCTGGATGGGAGCAGGCAAACAACCTTCTCAATGAGCAGAATCAAGAAACATAAGATAAAGCAACAGAGGAAACGAAATGAAGATAATGAAATAGTGTGAATCATATTAACTAGAATGAAACAAAATTTGCCAAAACTATATGCAATATTTTCACCAAAAATTTGAATGTGATGTTCCCAAAGCTATTCACGGGTCTCGGTGTAGCTGGCACCATACGACCGTAAATCTTGGTATCTACGCCATCGATAATATCCTTAATCCGCTAGGTTGATGATCAATCTTCTTAACGCCCATTAGCCAAAACGTAATGTATAAGGCTAAACGAAATGAAATGGAAGGAATCGAGACTTAGTTGAATGAATTAAAATGAACACCTACATCAAAAGAGTTTGGGTCCAAACCACTTAGTTCTCACAAGTAGTAAAAGTAACCATACCGTCCATTATGCGACTTCTTGCTAGACCCAAACTATTGTTAGACTACTTCGGCTTGATCCTCGTCGTATAACCTTTCAATCCATTGCAATAACTGAACATATATGGCATAGGAAAATGGAAAACCAGATCAATGGATGAAGCTTTGTAGCTAAACCTAACTAAAGAAATTGCAAATTAAACATGACGAAAGGAAGGGCATTGAGCACAAAGACTCACCCACATTGATATTAAGTCCCTAACTCGACGTTACCGTTTTTTCCATGACGACCCTCATAATGCGAGACTTAACATAACACAATATTTTTTTGAAAATTCGGCATAACCTTTCCATAAATTTGAAATCAACCAATTTACACTTCAAAAATAACCAAGAATCATCATTGCTCATCCGGATTTCTCATATCTTAAACCACATAGAATTCATACTTCTTAGGCACTAGAAAATTGCAACATAAATCCAAATCGAAGAGGTGTCAAAAAAACAATTAGATACTATTGTAAAAGTTTGTTAATTGTCGCTAAAAAAAGCCGCTCAAAACACCTTGACCAACAATGACTATAGATTCTACCTTCTGACCAACATGGAAATTCAACATATTACAAATACTTGGAACTTAGAAGCACTACTAACCTTCTAACATAACATTTACCTTGGAAAATAGATTGAGGTTGACGTACACGAGGCATAGCGAATATGGCACACTGACTCATAGGCTGGAATTTGTACGTGGTCACATTACCCACACACTTGATGATGTTAAACTTTGTGAGTATTCGATAGGGATCCGCTGCAGTCGAGCCATCACTCCGGAAGTATTGAGTGTAATCGAACACGAAAATGAATGAAACTGAGTACAGTCTACAAAACCTAAAACTTAATTTTTTGATACCAACTGAAAGAACCCGTCCTCAATTTAGTTTCCTAAATCGAAGTTAAGCCCTACTAACCTTATTAACATGGTCCCTAAACCTATTATTCAAAATCAAAAAAAAGATTCAGAATTCAAAGCCACAATTGAAGAAAATTATTTACTATGTCAATTATACAAACAAATATTCGTAACTTAAATAAACTACTCCGATATCAACTCACAGCTACCAAATACTGAAAACATAATGTTATTTATGACATCAGAGCAGCTAAACTTCTAATAACTATAATAACTGAAATACTAACCCATTAGACCATCCTCAGATTCTACGGTGGATAATGTTATGCCTCAGCGATTGAAACTGAAAGGCCCAGGGGAAAGGCATATAAAAATAAGAAAATTGTTAAAGTGAGTAGACGAAAATAAAGATTCAAATATAAAGATTCAAAAATGAAGCAAAATCATATTACTTTTATGCCTTTCACCAAAAATGTAAATAAAATAATAGCGAGTCTAAGTAAAACGTAAATATCATAGTGTGTGGAGGCTAACTAGAGCGTGATTCCTCTAGCTATCTTATCGTAATTGTAGCCAGATCTAGGAGTGTGAAGTGTCCTACCAGAGGCCACTCTCGGGGATTAGCCGGATGGCCTAAGCATCGATGCATGAACATAGACATATCGTGTGTGAAAATCATAAAAACATAACATAAGTGCATCCATGCGTAAACATAAACATAATCATAACATAAATTATTGCAAAATTAAATTCATAAACATATTCCAAGACTCGCATGATGAGTGAAAATCAAATTGTCCACTCACCTGGATTGCCAGAAAAGTAGTTGTTGATCTACTAACTCATAAGTCGTACTTTGCGCTCCTAGGTGAAATCAAAGATCTAAACTAAGTAGTAAAATGTTAGTTATGCCAAATGTGAGTCAGGCTATGATTGCACCGGGATAGAGAGGTTGGTCTTCCTCTGGTGTCTCCCGTACAACTAAAGTAGATAAAGGAACCCGAGACTATATATCATTTTTGATAACCCTGCATCGCTACCACAACTACTCAATGTATTTATTGAACCCTATAATCGATCCCCTTAGTTGTGTCGTATCACACAAGCTCTAAATAATGTTGAGTTGCCACGAAACATATACATGAGTTGAAACGTTACATAAATGTATCAACTTCTACAAATTATTAAAAAACCAACACAAATCGGCTAAGGAAACTTTTCGAGAAGAATATAGCATTCTGATCATCGAAGCTCCACTGCACATGGTCCGCATAAAAGGACCCAATCCCGATTTAGTTTCCTAAACTGGAATCAAACCCCTTCTGAAAACACGAACTAACAAAAACCATAAAAATTTGGGCAAAGTAATGCTACTAACGCGGAATTGCCTTTACCTGCACCCGGAAAATAACACTTCATCCTATGCCACAAAGCCAAACCGTGGGCACCAATCCCATCCGAATTTCTCAATATCATATCAATAGCAGTAAACAATAAACACAACTGTAATATATAGTAAATCTGGGAAAAACCGTATAAAACATGTATCAGTAACGTATCAGAGCGACCTCTAGTGTATTTATATACAAAATATACAACAGTAGGCGAAACAAGAAACCTACTGGAAAACACAGGTAGCTCGAACAACTAGCCTCCAACCACGACTTGAGACTCCAGAATCTGAACTGCAAACTGGGCACGGAAACTGAAAAGCCTAGGGGAAAGACATGAAAACCGTTAGAGTGAGTGTACGAAAATAAATGTCTTTCGCCGAATATAATATGTTATAATAACATATGCGAGTCAAAATGAATAAATATAATGTAGTACACGAGGTGAACTCAAACTCCCCAGCGTACAGAGCATGTATAGAAATGTCTCACGGGGTCACTCATGGACACATCCGTGCTAGTACAATCCGAATCACGGGATCCCAGACCCACACGTGATTCAAGTCAGAAAGGCGTCAGGTCAGGGTATCTGTTTCCACCCGGAAATACATCGGCACAAGAAATAGAAATCTGTACCCACCCGGAAATACATCGGCACAAGGTACAATTCCCCCCCCGGTAGGCATCGTTGGGGATCAGTCGGGATGCAAGTGTATCGATACAACAACATATACTAAGACTGTACTCTGTGTAAATCAAATGATAAATAGTTTCATGCATACGTATAAAGCATAATGTAAATGCATAATCGTAAAACACATGCTCGTATAAGTCATAATCACAAACGTATGCTCATGCTCATAAAATGTAGCATAAAGACTCACGAATATCAGTGAAAAGAAATTGTCCACTCACAGACGAGCAAAGCGTGCACTCGCGCTAATCACGTGGTCCGGCGGAAGATCCCTCGCCTGAAGCACGATCTCGATCCCCTGAATAATCACAAAATATATCTGATCAAAATCATAGCTCAAACACTGAACCACTTTGCGGAAACCAACCGTTCCCGGAAATATATAACACAGTGTGAAATAATCGACGAAATTCCTGAAATCTCCACTCAAAACCCTCGACTGAAAATATGATACCCAAATCAACTAGAAAACCTCAAGGCGACGATCGGGGCGTAAATACGAGAAAAATGACACTAAAATCATCGAAAACCAAAAAGTCAACGTCCTCGCCGGAGCACCATCGTTGACCATCGCAGCCGGCGGCGGCGCGCCGTCAACGGAGAATTTCTCCGACGAGGAAAGCCCAGCTCTCTAGCTTACCTCAAGCCCAACATCTTTTTCAACTACCACGAGTCCCAATTCATACTAAATCAGCACGAAATCAGCTCGAAACAAATCGGAATACAATTCCGGCAACCACCACGGGTTCCACCGGAAACCTCATCTCATCCAAAATTAAATACTCAGAAAGTATCAACGGAGCAAGGGGAGTCGAAACCCGCTCACCCCCGCCACCGTGGCTTGCCGGAGGACCTCCCCCCGTCACCGGCGAAATTCAAAAACTTAGCCCGATTCGAATTCATCCAAAACTCAACCAATTCAAACAATTTCAAGCATAAATCAATAAAGGAACTCAAGGGGAGTCCAACCATACCCAAAACGTGGCCGGAAAATTCGGGTCGGCCGGCGAGATGCAACCGGGTCGTTTCCTTCATGGGTCAACAGGTCAACGGTCCAAACAGTGAAAGTCAACGCTGGTCAAACTTCCAACAGTGTTTTTCGACAATTTTTGACTATTTCCGATATTTATACTCGCGCCTCGGGACGATCGACGGTCTAAAACGGATAAGCATTACGATTCGGATAAACACGATACGAATGGATAAACTCGTCGTGAAAGGACCCAACCTCGATTCAGTTACCTAAACCAGAATCGAACCCCTTCCGAAAACACGAACCAACAAAAATCATTCAAAATTTCGGCAGAGTTTCGTTACTAACGTGGAATTGCATAAACCTGCACCCTGAAAATAATACTTCGTCCTATGCCACAAAAGCCAAACCGTGGGCGCCAATCCCATCCGGATTTCTCAACATCATAATATAAATAATAAACAGTAAATATGCTGTACTATATATAATATATCCGAGAAGATCCGTATAAACATGTATCAGAGTGTATCAGAGCAACCTCTAGTGTAAATATATACAATATACACATCAGTAGGCGAAACAAGAACCTACTGGAAAACACAGGTAGCTCAGATCACTAGCCTCCCAACCGCGACGTGAAACACCAAAACCTGAACTACAAACTGGGCACGGAAACCGAAAAGCCCAGGGGAAAGACATAAAAACTGTTAGAGTGAGTGGACGAAAATAAATGTCTTTCACCAAATAAAATATACGTTATAAAGACAAATGCGAGTCGAATGTAGAAATAAAGAAATGGTACACGAGGGAGAATCTAACTCCTCACGCGTCCGGGTACACGAGGGAGACTCTAACTCCTCACGCATACAAGCACGAGGGAGACTCTAACTCCTCACGCGTACAGAGCATGCATAAAAATCTCACGGGGCCACTCGTGGACACATAACAACATATAAGTGTATATACGTAATATATATACTGGTATAGGAATAATCGTATAACACATGCTCATGTAAACCAAAATCTCATATGCATGCTCAAGTTCATAAAACGTATATAAAGACTCGCAAAAAATCCGTGAAAAGAAATGTCCACTCACAGACTCGCGTAACGCGCACTCGCGCTAATCTCGTGGTCCGGCGGAAAATCCCTCGCCAGAAGCACGGTCACGATCTCGATCTTGTTCTCGATCCCCTGAATATTCATAAAACACAACTGATCAAATTATAACCCACAACTCTGTACTTAACCACGGAAACCAACCGTTCCCGGAAATGTGCAATGCAATACAAAATAATTAACGGAATTCCCGAAATCTCCACTCGAAACCCTCGACTGAAAATAGGCTACCCAAATCAATCCGAAAACCTCTGGACGATAATCAGGGCGCGATTACGAGAAAAACGACATTAAAAACACTAAAATCCAAAAAGTCAACTCCTCGCCGGAGCTCCGTCGTTGACCGCCGCCGGCGGCGGCGGCGCGCTGTCAACGGTGAAGTTTCAGGGCGAGGAAGCTCCAAAAATGAAGCTCTCCCCAAGTCTAACCATTCTTATAACTGGCACGAAGTCCAAATCAACCCAAAACCATGTCAGTTAGCTCGAAACAGATCGGCGATTCCAGTTTCCGGTGACCTAATCGGACTTCACCAAAAACTCATCCTCCACCCAAACTAAGCATATGGGGAGACTTACCAGGGCAAGGGGAGTCTAACCCCCTTAACCACCATCACAGAAGCTCGCCGGAAAACGGCAAACCAACACCGGCGACCAAACTCAAACCGACCCGATTCGGGTCACCACAAAACCTTAACAAATTCCTCAAACTTGAACATCAATCAACTTAGAATCAAAAGGGGAAGCAAACCATACCTTCCACAAGGTCGGAGGTGGCTGGAAAACAGACGTCAGACGGCGAAGCCAAAACGGGAAAGTTTTCCCTTCGGGTCAACGGTCAACAGTTTCTATTTTTGGAAAGTCAACGACGGTCAACGTCAAACAGTGATTTTGCGACTATTTTACGACTATTCCCGCTATTTATACTCGTACCTCAGGTCGATCGACGATTCGAAATGGATAACCATCACAATTCGGATATACACGAAACAATCAGATAAACTCGTCGAAAACTGAAACTTCAGATATTCGTATTATATTCCTCGGTTATCGGAAAAATCATCCGGAACCGCCCACGAGCTCGAAATCACATACTCTACAACTTCCGTGAAGACACTCAACTCAAATTCTCGGCCGAAAACATAGTCGCGAATAGAGTCGACAAACCACAAATATGACGTAAAACTGCGACTAATCATAATCTCGTGAATCGTGCTGAATATTCTATTGATTCTGGTTCGGGTCGTCACACGTCGATGTTCCAAAATTTCAAATAATCATATTATATTCCTCGGTCATCGAAAAAATCATCCGGAACCGCCCACAAACTCGAAATCACGTGAACTACAATTCTTGAGAAGAGACTCAACTCAAATTCTCGGCCGATAATTAAGTCGCAAACAAAACTGGCAAACCACACAATTATCGATAAACTGTGATTACGTGATAACTCGAGAATTACGCTGTTTACTCTACTGAATCTGGTTCGGGTTGACACAAATCTACCCCCCTTAAAAAAATTTCGACCTCGAAATTTACGTACCTGTCAGGTGAACAGATGAGGATACTTATCCCATATATGCTGCTCAGTCTCCCAGGTGGCCTCCTCAACCAAGTGATTCTGCCACAAGACCTTCACCAGCGGTATAACACGGTGCCTCAACTCCTGCTCACGACGATCGAGAATCTATACCGGCTCCTCCACATACGTCAAATCCTCTCGGATCGGTAACTTCTGTGGGGCTAACACATGTGACGGATCTGAGATATATTTCCGCAACATCGAAACGTGGAAAACATCATGAACACGAGCCAGCTCAGTTGGTAACTCAAGTTTGTAAGCAACAGCTCCAACCCTCTCGATGATCTCATACGGACCAATGTACCGTGGTCGAAGCTTACCACGCTTCCCGAAATGCACAACACTCCTCCACGGAGATAGTTTCAGGAAGACCCAATCGCCTACCTCAAACTCGAGACTCTTTCTCCTCACGTCCGCATAACTCTTCTGACGATCTTGGGCGATCTTCAATCTGTCCCGGATAACCTGGACGTCCTCCATGGTACTTTTCACCAGATCAAGGCCAATGAGCCATCGTTCGCCCACCTCACTCCAACACAACGGAGTGCGGCACTGTCTCCCGTACAGGGCCTCATACGGTGCCATCTCGATACTGGTCTGATAGCTATTATTGTAGGCGACCTCTATCAAATGCAATTGCTGGTCCCAATTCCCTCGAAACTGCAAAACACATGACCACAACATATCCTCAAGAGTTTGTATAGTCCGCTCAGACTGCCCGTCAGTCTGAGGATGAAAAGCTGTACTGAAACGCAACTTCGTGCCCAAGGCTCGCTGCAATGCCTGCTAGAACTCAGAGGTAAACTGACTGTCTCGGTCAGAAACAGTAGATACAGGCACACCGTGCAGACGAACAATCTTCGATAAATATAGCTTGGCCAATCTGCCCACTGAAATCTTCCCTGGAAGTGCGAGAAAATGAGCGGATTTTGTCAGTCGATCCATAATAACCCAAATACCAGTGTTACCAGCCGAAGTACGCGGCAACTGATAAACGAAATCCATGGTAATGTGCTCCAACTTCCAAACCGAAATCTCCAGTGGCTGCAATTTCCCCGCAGGTTTCTGCCTCTCCGCTTTAACCTGCTGACAGATCAAACATCGGCTCACATATGCGGCAATCTCCCGCTTCATGTTGCGCCACCAGTAATACGCTCGAAGTGTACGAAACATCTTCGTACCTCCGGGATGCATCGCATACGCCAAACAATGGGCCTCATCCAAAATCTCCTTCTTCAGACTCTCGTCTCGGGGTACGCACAACCTTCCTCTGAAAAGCAACGTACCATCGTCACTCAACCGAAACTCTGTAGGCACACCATTCCATATCATGGTCTTCTTGCCCAACAGGTAGGAATCTGAATCCTGAGCCTCCCGCACCTGATCCACCAACACGGGTCAAACCTGGAAACTGGCTAACAAGGCTCCCTCGTCATTCCACTCGAACTCGGCTCCCGTAGCCCGAAGCTCGGCTAACATAGACACTCTAGCCACACACACATGAAACAACGAAGCTCCGGATTTCCGACTAAGTGCATCAGCCACAACGTTGGCCTTCCCTGGATGGTACTCAAAAGTGCAATCATAGTCGTTGATCAACTCCATCCACCTGCGTTGCGTCATGTTCAAATCTGATTGCGTCCGCAAGTAAGTGAGACTCTTGTGGTCGGTGTAGATCTTACACTGGGCCCCGTACAAGTAATGTTTCCAACTCTTTAACGCTAACACAATAGCGGCCAACTCCAAATCATGTGTCGGATAGTTGACTTCGTGTGGTTTCAATTGCCTGGAATTGTAGGCTACAACTCTACCATGCTGCATCAGCACACAACATAGTCCCAACTTCGACGCATCACTATAAATCACAAACTCACCGCTATCGTCTGGTAAGGTCAGAGCCGGTGCAGTAGTCAACTGTTCCTTCAAGAGTAAGTAACTCTCCTCACATGCATCGGACCACTCAAACTTGACGCCTTTCTTCGTCAGTCTGGTCTGTGGAGTAGCAATCCGAGAAAAATCCTGTATAAATCGCCGGTAGTAGCTTGCCAAAACCAAGAAACTCTGGATCTCCAGTACATTGGTAGGTCTACTCCAATTCAGCACGGCCTCGATCTTGTCAGGATCAACACTGACTCCCTCAGCCGATATCACGTGGCCCAGGAACTTCACACTGTCTAGCCAAAACTCGCACTTGCTGAACTTCGCAAACAACTGATGGTCCCGCAAAGTCCGCAACACCGCTCGCAAATGCTTTTTATGCTGGCCCACACTCCTGGAATAGATCAAAATATCATCGATAAACACAATCACGAACTTGTCCAGAAACCGTCTGAACACTCGATTCATCAAGTCCTAAAGGCTGCGGGTGCGTTGGTCAACCCAAACGGCATAACCAAAAACTCGTAATGCCCATACCGCGACCTAAAAGCTGTCCTAGCCACATCAGACTCTCGGATCCTCAACTAGTGATATCCGGATCGAAGATCAACCTTCGAAAAGACTGAAGCTCCCTTGAGCTGATCAAACAAGTCATCAATCCGCGGCAACGGATACTTGTTCTTCACTGTAACCTGATTCAGCTTCCGGTAGTCGATGCATAACCGCATGGATCCATCCTTCTTCCGTACGAACAAAACCGGGGCACCCCATGGCGAAACACTGGGTCGAATGAAACCCTTCTCCAGCAACTCCTGGAGCTGAACCTGTAACTCTTTCAACTCCACTGGCACCATCCGATACGGTGCCTGAGAAATAGGTCATGTACCCGGTAACAACTCAATAGTGAAATCAATCTCCCGAACTGGAGGTATGCCCGGAAACACATCCGAAAACTCAGAAACAACCTCAATACCACCAAGGTCCGGCACAGGCGCTGTAGTGTCTACTAAATGAGCTAAGTAAGCAACACAACCCTCCTTCATCAACCAATCTACCCTCATCCCGGAAATCAAACATGATAGTGAAGTGTTCTTCTCGCCGCGAAAACATATCTCAGGAAAGCCTGGTCGTCGAAACGCAACCTCCTTCTTGTGACAGTCAAACATGGCCCAATGTGTCTCCAAGAAGTCCATACCCAAGATCAAATCAAAGTCGACGATATCAAGTAACAACAAATCTGCGGCTAAGCCATGGCCTCCAATAAAAATCTCACAGTCCCGGTACACCCAGCCAATACTCACAATCACACCGGACGGATATAACACTCTCCACAACCCCGGAAGTGGAGACGCAGGTACCGTAGCTAAAGATGATAGTCTATATGACATGAATGAATGCGTGGCACCTGGATCTAACAATGTAAGTACTGGAATACCAAAGATATGCAACGTACCGATAACGACCTCCGGTGAAGCTCTGCCCTCTCGCAAAGTCATGGCATGAACCCTCGCCTGCCCGGCTGGTCGTCCACGCTGAGGTTGTCCCTGCTGTCCGCCCTGGCCCGTAAACTGTACTGGTCGAGCCCCCGAAGTGGCACCTCGCTCTCCTCCGGAACTCTAGGCCGCCTGTCCACCAACACCATCAAGCTGGAAACACTCTCTCGCATAGTGCCCCACCTGGCCACAACGAAAACAAGTAACAGGGCCTCGCTGACACTAGAACCACACGGCAAAAGAGCCACCGGTATGCCGAAGATAACTAGAACCGCTAGAACCCCCACTAGACTGTGGTCGATGCGGTCGATCTCTCCTCCATCTCTGCCTCAGTCTCGATGCACCAACTGGTGGTCGATATGGCCCACTGCCCGAGGATGAAGTCGAACCGAAGTATCAGAACTCTGCCTATTTGAAGGCCCCTGACTCGGTCCACCCTCCTCAAACCGTCTAGGCTGGTACCTCATTTGTCTCTCCTTCTCGATATCCTCACCTCGGAGTGCTGCACTGACAAACTCATCGAAGTTGTTCTGAGGCTTCGTAATCAGAGTCCCCTTGATGTTCAAGTTCAAACCCAGCTCAAATCTGCGGCACTTGGCTTCCTCAGTAGACACCATGTCACACGCAAATCGAGATAAACGGGTAAACCTGTCTCAGCACTCAAGCACAGACAAACTGCCCTGCCTCAAGTTCGTGAACTTCTCATACTTTAGCTGCTGGGTAGCCTGATTGAAGTACTTCCGCATAAACAAATCTCGGAACAAAGTCCACGGAGTATCAACTAGAACTTTATCGGTGCTAACCCACAAGAAGTATGCATCTGACTCAAGTAACCCAACTGCTGCCACTGTCATCTGCTCAGGGGTAAAACGAAGACGCTCACATACACGTTCAACCTGAACCAACCATGCCTCACATATCTCTAGATCAGCTGAACCCGAAAAGACAGTCGCACCAGCAGTACGAGCTTTGACCACAGGGTCAAAACGCTCCTCCAAACGCAACACTCGCATCAGCAAGTCGTGCGTCTGGCGATCCATATCAAGATCCTCTTCCCGATCAACACGGGGACCACGTCGAGGAGGCATCCTACTGATACAAGACAAGCATTAGGTACAAGTAGAAGGAACGTAATCATGAGACCTCAGATATTTGAGAACACACAACACCCGAAGTATTGATGAGTACCGCTGGCCATTCGGGTCATCTCTCCAGTCATGCTGTACAAACTCAAATACCCTAAGCGTCACAACTACAAGAGTCTACAGAATCTGACAACCTAATGCTCTGATACCAAGCTGAAAGGACCCAACCCCGATTTAGTTTCCTAAATCGGAATCAAACCCCTTCCGAAAAGATAAATGATCATTTAAAACTTTTAATAATGACATTTTTGTAAATAAATACAATTTAATGATAAAAAGACATTTTTACCCCTAAAAAGTTAACGGGAGTGACCAATTTGATAATTAAACGTTAGAGGGAGTGACCATTTTGACATATGTCATACGATCATGACCAAACTGTCGTTTTGGACAAAAATTAGTGACCATTTATGCTATTTTGCCCAAAATAAAAGAAAAACAAACAAATATTCCCAGACATAAAGGCGATATAAAAAAACGCAGAGAAAAATTTCACATCTTTCACCTCTCAGAAGTTTAAATTTTTCTACCGGAGAAGAGCTCTGTTTCTGCTTCTGTTTCTCTCAGGTGCTGATTGATTGTAATAGGTGAAATACCCAGAAAACTGAATGATAATGAGGTGGGAAAGGGTTCATCTTCAACCTCAAGCTCAAGCCCATCAAGGAAATGAGATAAAGACACAGATACTAGTTGGGGATGGGGGCCCTGGGAAGAGGTGGGGCCACACTTGCAACGCCATTAAAGAAGGGAGGTTCCTCTATGTCTTCGGAGGTTATGGGAGAGATAACTGTCAGACCAACCAAGTTCACGTCTTTGACACTCGTGGGTTCTTCTTCTTCTTCTCCCTAAATTCTCCACCATTTCTTTCTGGGTTTTCTTTCGCTCTCTTTGATCTCTGGGCTGCCATTTTTTTTCTCATTTTTTTATTTATTCTTGTGGTGTAAAGTTTTATTCTTTATATGATTTCTCATGCGGGTGCGGCTTTGCTCTTTAGGGTTTTTGTTGGGTTTTATTTGTTGAAATTCTATGTTTGTTATCTCTGAATTGTTGTGGGTTCATGTTGTCATAGTCTTAGGGTTTTATTCGCAATGATTTGGAGACTGTTCAGTTTTGTCTCTCGCTCATTGTGTATTTGCTCACTGCAGTTACGCATACATGGAGCCAGCCAGTTATAAAAGGCACACCACCAACTCCAAGGGACAGCCACACTTGTACCACTGTTGCTGATAATCTCTTTGTCTTTGGAGGCACAGATGGGACCAACCCTCTCAAGGATTTACATGTTTTAGACACTTGTGAGTTCCATTTAGAGTCTAGTTCAGGTGTCAACGAATCACAAATTGTTTTCGACGTCATTGGGGCTTATGTCGAATGATGTATTATCAATTTATGCATTTGTTCTTGCTTATGTTCTGAATGCTCGTGCAGCTTCCCATACATGGATATCTCCGACTCTAAGAGGTGAGGGGCCAGAAGGTCGTGAAGGCCATAGCGCAGCCCTCGTTGGGAAGCGGCTATTCATCTTTGGTGGCTGTGGAAAGTCGGCAAACAATGAGGAAGTCTACTACAATGATCTGTACATTTTGAATACGGGTAAGCATTACTTATGCGACTGTTGACCTGAATTCTGCAGTTACTTTTGGTTTGGCGGTTAGAGTTATCATGTTACACAAGTTCAATCCTTTTTTTTTTGCTTTGTATCTTGTAGAGACCTTTTCTTGGAAACATGCTATTACATCTGGCCCGCCACCGTTTCCTCGTGACAGCCATACTTGCTCATCTTTAAAGAACAAATTAATTGTGATTGGTGGTGAAGATGGGCATGATTACTATTTGTCCGATGTCCATATTCTGGATGCAGGTTTTGCTATCTTCTTACATTCCCAATAAAACAATGTTTAATTAATCATGGGTTGTCTAGCTTTAGGATATCAGTTATGGTTTGTAAATTTTTTCTCATTCTGGCATCACTTTACTTTATTAGATACCCTAGTGTGGAGGGAGCTGAACACCTCAGGCCAGTTCTTGCCATCTCGAGCTGGTCATTCAACTGTTGCTTTTGGGAAGAACTTATTTGTTTTTGGGGGATTCACAGATGCCCAGAATCTCTACAATGACCTTTATATGCTTGATGTTGGTATGTATCAAGTAACTTTTTAAACATGAAGAATGTCGGTATTATAGTTGTGTATCTTGTTTCTTTTTACCTTTTTTTATTCACTCCATTTTTGAAGAGTAACGTTAAGATGTTTTGACCAAAAAAAGGAATAACTTAAATGCTCTACACGGTGAACCTAGGAAGATTTTCTCCTTAGTTATTTAAATTTATTACCAAAGGGTAAAGGTGTGCTAGCCTTTGGTGAGATTTCATCATTTAAAAAAGTCTTTGCATTACCCTATGTTTACAAATGAGTGATACGGTGAGTATTATGGTGAAATGCTCTTGACCAGTTGAGCTACAAGCACCCGAAATATAATTTATGTTCAATGATTCTGCATATATATTGATTCATTGAACTTACTCACAATGTGCACACCATGTTAGTTTTTCCTCACTCTTTGTCTTTTACACATTTTATTTATTGAACCGTTGTCTTTGGTGTCCATGTCTATATGTACATTGTATTCATGCTTCTTTCTATTTGCGGTGGGTCAAATATGAAATTGTGTCCTTAACGATACCACCACTCCTATCCCAAACTTGGTGCAGATACCGGCGTATGGACAAAGGTGATAACTACAGGTGATGGACCTTCTGCTAGATTTTCTGTTGCTGGGGACTGTTTGGATCCTGTGAAAGGAGGTGTTCTTGTGTTTATTGGTGGTTGCAATAAAAGTCTTGAAGCATTGGATGATATGTATTACTTAAACACAGGTGAAGTTTGATCTATTGATTCTGTTCAAGTTTCTGCTGTCAAGTGCTCAAAATTCCCAGCACTATTCCTACAATTCCACTACAGAACAATACCCGGCCCATTTTCCTAAAAGGACATTGTTAAAACCTGAATCGGCTAATTCATTAGCTCTCTGAACTTTGAAATGTCAGAAACCCCAGTGGACCAGCTGCTATGCAAATTCACTGAGCAGCTGCACACTAATACCCACTTCCCTACGACTCACCCATCACCATATACAATATTCCAATTTGCGTTGTTGTGCTTCTCGTTTGTAACAGTTATGTGAACAAGGGATCCATCTTCGCCCTTGATTTTTTTTTCTACTTCATTTTATTCTTTCTCAGATTGTTTGCTGTCACTATTTATTGTAAATTATTTTCGAAGCCATTACTTGTCTGGATTTTAGTCGTCTGTGTTCGCAAAGCTCCTTTGTCTTTCTGAACTTTTTTTGCTGCGGTCTCGATACTGTTTTGTACATAACTCTGAGGAATATCATTATATCGAAAGTGTAACGTAAAATCAGTCAAGCAAATGCAACAGTTTAGATGGTTTCTATAACCGATGAATTACTCAACAGTTTCCTTGAGCTGATCTGAGTTGAAGCTAATTTTGCAAACTAAATCTTTCCAATTCCATGCGTGTACAACACTAACATTTTTTTTTCAGTATTCTTTTCAGTTTGATCTTTAATTCCATCAACAAACTTTGTGATCTAATGCACTAGGTCTGCTTAGGAATTTGTTAGGGTTGAAACTTTAAATGGAAGGTCTGTTGAATTATTCATAATTCATTTAATGAAATCTTCAAAGGGGCTCGATATTCAGTAAAATTATTGCTTACATGATATGATTTCTAATTCTAGGACTTGTCAGAGAGAAAGAAAGGAGGCTGGAGAAATTATCATTGAGGAAGCAGTTAAAGCTGAAGTGCCAAGAACAAAATCCCACTCCAATTAATGACAGAGCTCTGGTTACAGTTGGAACTGGTGCTGACATTTTCCAGCCCAAGACGGTTCCATTTTATAGCCAACCATGTGAGACTTATATATTTATGTCTTGTGTTTTCCAAATTTCATGTATACACTAAATTTGAGCCATTTCCAGAAAAGAATTGTCTGACCTAGAGAAGTTTTAATTTCTTGTTACTGGAATCTATTATCTGTTGCATACTCGTGTGTGAAATACATTTACTTTGTCTGTTAAGGGTATGTCTAGCATATGCTCTATATGTTCACTGCTGGAAGCTGAAATTTCCATTATTAATAGCATGTGTTTAGTAGATCTACCATAAGTTTGATCTTATAGTTATTTATGTAGTCGCCTTGTACGCATAAGGTTACATCATGGTTATGCATTTCAACTTATAGTTGCAGATGACTTTTATTGTCACATTGCTGGTGAACAAACTATGGCATTGAATCACTCTACGGTTCTTCCAGCTAAGAGGTCATTTCATGCAAAGGTTACTGAAAGACTGATTGAGGGATATACAATTGAAACTGTCATTGATGGAAAGCCTCTTCGTGGTGTTTTATTTTCCAACAAGTCAGATATATTTAACACCACTGCTCCTAATTCCAGCAGGTACGAGTATGGTTAATCTCACTCAAGTATTCCTGCATGTTTGGGTAGATAGTTTCCTTGGGTTTGACTAAGAAATTCTTGTTCTAACATCAGGAAGCGGGCTGTCAGTGAAGCTGATGGAGTAGTGTCTAATGGTGGATGTAACAGCAACTCGATAGAAGGTGTCAGCCAAGAGTCAATAGATCAAAGACTGCCAGTTACTGCCAATGCAAAGGAGTCCGCATCACATGAGGCTGCTCCTGGACAGGTCTTAGATTTGTGGGCTATTGGTTTTTTTGTTTTTTATATATTTTTAAGATAGCATTACAAAACCACATTCCATTTGTAAATGTTGTGTGTCGGGTACTCAGTATGTAAGATTGCAATCTGGACTACCTGTGCAGGTTACTGCTAGCCCTGTGCAGCCGGTGATACCCATGAATCTTGGTGATAACAACACAAATAATGCTCCGAAATCAAACACAGAAGGTCTGGGAAATGACCAAACTGAGGTATGACTGTAATGAGCATATAATTACGTATATAAACCTATAGAGGAATGCAGCATTTTATCTAAATGGATTTGCACTCTTGATATTTTCTTCTAAATTATTTTTAATGAGACCAGCTCCTGTGATTAAGATAGGTGCTACAGATTCATACATCTTATAGAACCAGCATAATGCTCTCATTTGGTGGAATGCGTCTATCTAGCTGTGACAAGTTGTAGGATCTCCCCTTAGTTCTGGATTGTTATACTATCAATAAGCACTTTAATGGGTTCAGCAGTTTTCTACCCTGCCACTTGTATGATCTCGAGGGATCTAGAGCATGCAATCAAAATGATCGATTATGTCTTTCTTTCATTTTTTCTGTAAAAAAAATTATATGATACATTTTCATACCAATTAACTGATGATAACACGGGCACAAAAGATAGTTGGTTCATGATAATTCTGATCTGCTGAGCTGTTGAACTTTGTAATGACAGATAACATTCGGAGGACACAGTGCAGCTATATCTTAACTACAGTCGGGCTGAGGATTTTCTCTGAACATGTGTCAAGTTTGTATTTATTGTGTCCAGGGTGAGCATGAATGCATGTGCACTAGAGAGGATATACAGAATTTGTTAACTGATGTAACCTGTCACCTTTTAGTATTCCTAGGCATATGATTTTAGTTGTTGTAGTCTTCTAAACTAGTAATTAGTTTGCCAATTGAACCCGCTTCATACATTCTGGAAGTAGAGGTTGATCAACTTCCATTTTAAATCAAAGAATGAATGACAATTGCGGTTGATCGGGATTTTATGTGCAGAGGAATCGTGTGTGGGACGATTCCATTTTTAGCTATTCTGTTTCCTTTCTTTCTTGGAATTATGTGGTTTGTGGTACATTTTGGTTTCATCTTAGAAGTATATATCGGAATGAATAAATCAGCTTCAGAACCCTAAGACGAAATTATGCTCTTTCTAACCGAGCAAAGTTTTGAACTCAATTTAGAACGTTAGAATAGAGCTTTAAAAACCCCAAGTGATGATGATTGGATGATACTACTTCTCAGGCCTAACCATCAAACGAAGAATACTCTACATTTGCTGAAAAAATATAAGGGTAATTATTCACACACCCCTAATTGTTAAATACACGCACCTCTTTTTTGTAAATTTCAAAATTCCTGTTTTATCCAATTTTTGAATTACATAATAACAACAATACCTACAGACACTGTCGTACGAGTACGTGGGAGTTGCGTACTTTTGGTTTTGGTAACAGAAGAGCACGTACGTACACCACCTTGGTTCATAGGCTCATAGCTTTGATCAATTTAACATGTCAGTACTGTGTATGTCTTATATTTGATCGAAGTAGTTTAAGAGTTTGGTGCATTGTATAACAAAATGGTCTCCATGCCCGGCCACTTCTCTCACACATTTTTCTACCGGTAAAGTTCCCACCTTTCTCCTTATCCGACGATCCGAACCCGACCCAAATGGAGAAAGAGCCACTACTCCCTTTACCTGCGAAGATAGTTCTCCTCTTACTCAACCTTTTGGCCTCCCGGTTTGCGACCAAGTCTTTCTTCCCTTGCCTATCCCGTCGTTCTCAGCTTGTGACGTCCTCTCTCTCAATTCCCTGAGACCCATTCATCCTTTTCTCTTTCAATTGAACCCACCGTGCCGGATGGATCTCCGCTCACAACACATCATGGTTGGGAAGAGAAAGAAGAAAGATGAGCTTGTGGGAATTGTAGAACGGCTTGGAAGAGAGAACGGGAAAGATTATGATGAAGAATAATGAGGGGTAATATTGGAAACAAAAGAGGAAAATGTCGAAACAAAAAATGAGGGGTGTGTATTAAGATTAGTGGCATGTGTGAATAAAATCACCCAAAATATAATCACCACCAATTCATGGTACTAAGTTTATGATATTGATCTTTGATATTGTAATAGTCAACACTCGGAGAGGAGGTTTTGATAAAATTATCATATTGATCTTTGATATTGTAATAGTTAAGATTAGTGGCATGTGTGAATAAAATTATCATATTTGCGTTTATTTGTGTATGCTTGTAGTTCAGCCGTGTGCTTTATTACCTATTAATGGAATTGACTGCTTAAGAAATCTACTTTACTTGCTGATATTTCCTGGGTCTAACACAGGATGTGAGTGATCCTGAAGTTATGGTGGCTTTTCCAACCATTGATGATCCACAAGGGGCAAGTTTTGTGGCTTGGACAACTGCTCCATGGACCCTTCCTAGCAATTTAGCTCTTTGTGTAAATGCAAGCTTTACTTATGTGAAGATCAGTTGACTTTAATTGTAATATATATGAATTTTATATAGGAAAATTTTTATTTATGGTGTCTGAATTTTTCGGATCAGGTCAAAAATGTGCCAAAAATCTAAAAACTATCAATATGTTGCCCATATTCTCAAAACGCTATAAGTGTGGTGTCTATATTCTATTTCCGTCACTGCTCCGTTTTCTTTGATGACATGGCATCACTTTTGCAAAAATACAAAAGGTTAATGACATTTATGTCCTCAAAACTTTTTGTGTATAATTCTCATATTTCAAATTTTGCAATGTGTCATTATTGCATTGCCTTTTAATTCATAATTGATTGAGCTTACAATAAGCTCAGTCCATAGGATTCGAGTTTAAAACCTCTAGCCAAATCGGATCTGCCATGTCCGATCCTTCACCCAAGTCCGAGCTCGAGCCCTAGCCAAATCGGGACTCCAGAACGCACCTGAACCTTACCGAAATCAAACCAAATCATGGAGGCGGAGCCAATCTAGATCTCTCCAACTATCTTCCTCGATCGATCTGGTATAGAAGATATGCAGAGGCAAATGAAAACAATGAGAAGCAAAAGGTGATGTGAGATCTTGAGCCTTGTGTGCAGCGGAAGCCGATGGGGTTCGAGGCTTGGGTGGAACTCGAGAAGTCACACCATCGAAGAATCTCGATCGGAATCGGTGATGGCTGAGATCTGAAACCGGGATCGCCGACGATATCTGGAACCAAGGCTTAGTTGAATATTGTTCTTGTGGAGTTGTGGATATATTGGTGTGCTCAGTTGATCCAAAAGTCCAAAACCATTTTTAGGAGTGTTGGAGATTCCAGCTTGGTTTGATTTGTTCAATGAATCTTGGAATTTTAGTGATTTCAATGTCTTTAAAGTCACTAAAATTCAATGTCTTTTAGTGATCGTCCTCGAGGAGACGATCTCATGCGGCCGAATCGAGGTCAAACCGAGGATGAGGCTCTGGCATCGGTCACTATAGATCGAAGATGGCTCGGTACAGTTCGGCCGAGCGGAGGTCAAAAATTGAGATCAACATTTCTTTTCTTTGGCTCCTCACTTAGTATCATTGCTGATGGCACATCGCTCTTCGAGGACATTCATGTCATTAGAGTAAACAAAAGTTGAGGCGGAGCTGTGGTTGTTGTCATTAAAGAGGTGGAGGCTAGGTCGATGGTTTGAAGAGAGAGAGAGAGAGAGAGAGAGAGAGAGAGAGAGAGAGAGATTGCAAAAAAAAAAAATAGAATTAGAGGGCAATAGTGTCTTTTTACCTATTTTTATTTTCAAAAAATTGTCATGTCATCAAAGAAAACGGAGCAGTGACGAAAATAGAGTCTAGACACTACATTTATAGCGTTTTGAGAGTATGGATACCATATTGATAGGTTTTAGAGTTTGGTACCTTTTTAACTTGATCCAAAGAATTTAGGCACCATGAGTGAATTTTTTCATTTTATATATGCTTAATTTTAGTCATACTACGTTTTTTTCTTTGATATTATATGTTAAGAGTCGCTACCGTTTTTCACTTGGTTTGTATATCTCATGATTTTACTGGAACTATGACAATTATATGATCGAATCCGTTTTTTTTCCATTCTTGATTCTCTTATAGGTATGTTATTTTTCTCTGATGACGGTTAGAATGTTGTTGCTTTTGACTTTAATGAGTTTAATCATATGCATATTTTTTCCAACTATGGCAAAGATTTAGAGTGCTAAGAATGAAATAATTGGAGCCCCCTTTTTCCCTTTTTGATTTCACTGTTGGGTAATTTCATTTCTGGTTAGGGCTAAAAAGTTATACTTGCCTTTGGTGCCTTGATGCATTTTGTTCTTTCGATTCCTTTACTGAATCTAAACTGATTAGATGCCTTTGATAAATTTTGATTTCTTGATAGATGGATCTGGATTATTTCGATGTCCTTGATAAGTTTGGTGTCTTGATACCTTTGAGAAATTGACCGAGTTACCTGTGATGCTTTTAAAAAACTGAGTTGTTGAAAAAACTCAATCCTAGATTAATTAGTAATTTAGGATTACGCCTTAACGACAAGACTTAAATTACGGATTTTTGTAAAAATTTTGACATAATTTTCTCTACGAAATGAACTACCAGAAACCTGCAAGAAAATCACATTTCGGATTTCCCACAAATAATACAGTGGACCACCGATGTCCACCCAAAATTTTCAATAAAGTGCAGAAAGTAATTTAATTAAAATGCTGAAATAATAATACGAGACTGAAAACTCATAATCTAGCAATACTAACAATTCACTACCAATACTGAAAAAAATATTTACAACAAGTGTTCAGAGCGACTTCTAGAAGCAGAATAAAAACATAAGAAAATACACTGCTAGTGGTCGAAACCTACTGGAAGGTATGATAACCCAGTAGACTCAAAGCCTTTGGAGATCAAAATTCACATACGGAGAAGCACTGCAATCTGAGCACGGAAAACCGAAAGGCCCAGGGAAAGGTAGATAAAAATATAAAAACATTAGCGTGAGTGGACAAAAAGTCATAATCAGTGTAAAATAATAAAATATTCTATCTATGTCTTTCTGCTGATTTCTGTGAAATCATGCGAGTTCAAAATAATAAACTTAAATAAAATATGGAGGTGGGCGCTCAGGGTGTTTGTCCTAACCTAGAGCATCTTTAAGACTGTAAATAAAAAGGTGATAGGATCGTCTAGGAGTTTTTTCCTATCCCGAGATAATCTAGGTCGATAGGGCGTTTGTCCTAACCTGGTTTGACCCGGCTAGTAAGTGATCAGCCGATTAGTCAAAGCATCAATGCTGAAAATAAAACCATCACAAACATACCTCCAAACTTAACTATAATAAAATACAGAAAATTGTAAATCTGTGTAAATATGAACTCGCAGCAACTGTGAAAATAAATAAACGTCCACTCACCGTACTATGCCGGGATATTCATAAAGTCGTAACTTGCTAATCGGGGCAATAATCATCTGACACGGCCCGCTAACTCGTAATCCTAAAAATATAATTTTAATTAATATCTACTTGTCGATATTCATAATGAATGGCTAAACTCGTAATCCTACGAGCAATAATGTTGAGAATCTCACATTCTCGAATAACGTATTTTTCGGCTAAAAAACGCATTTAATTGAATTCTGAATTCAATTCCTTACATTCCTTCACTATAACTAAATTTAGGGTCGCAACATAAAACTTAAATATCGAGCGACTCGAATTTAAATCGATAATTCAATCGTCCATTAATAATATCGTGAAATGAATTAATTATTATACGATTAAATACACGTCTAAATTATTCAAGTCCAAATCGACACAAGAATCTCACCATTGTGTTCGTCATGAAATTACGAGTGGAGCGACTTAAAATTTTGTCGAAAACTCCACCTCGCCGGAGCACAGCCACACACGGCGGCGCATGGGCCACGCACACCGCCAACGGCGGCCGGAATTTCCATCGGCACCAAATCAAGCAACCTGCATACTAAAATTGAAAGGATCCTATCCCAATTTAGTTGCCTAAACTGTAATTAAGCCCTAACGATACCTGAGTCTACAAAAGTTTTGCCAGATTTTCTTCTACAACCAAGAAACCCAAAAACCTGCAGGGAAAACACATTTCTAAAATGTCCACAAAAACAAACCGTGGGCACCAAATCTCATCCGGATTTGTCAAAACAATCAAACACTGAATCCACTAGACATATGAACTGTTTACAAAAGGTGCTAAGAAATCCAAAGACTGAATGAAAAATACAACACAACAGAAGTAAACTCTATACAGTATTCAAAGCGACTTCTAGTTTACATATTACATAGGACTAGTAGGTTAAGCTAGGAACCTACTAGATGAGTATAGTGACACGAACTCTATCCCTCCGTTTCCGACATGCAAACTTAGGATATAAAATGCAATCTGGGCGGAGGAAACCGAAAAGACCAAGAAAAAGCATATAAAATAATAAAAACTATTAGAGTGAGTGGACGAAAATAATATTTTACTTTTTAACTGAAACTGTAAATAATATTGTGACGACCCGGAACAGAATCAGTAGAGTAATCGGCTTAATTCACGAGTTAGCGCGTAATTGCAGTTTTTCGATAATTGTGTGGTTTGTCGGTTTTGATTACGACTTAATTATTGACCGAGAATTTGAGTTGAGTCTCTTCTCGAGAGTTTTTGTACACGTGATTTCGAGTTCGTGGGCGGTTCCGGACGATTATTTCGACGACTGAAGAATATAATATGAATATTTGAAGTTTCAGAATATCGTCGAGTTTATCCGTTCGTATCGAGTTTATCCGAATCGTAATGGTTATCCGTTTTGGACCGTCGATCATCCCGAGACGCGAGTATAAATATCGTAAATAGTTAAAAATTGTCGAAAATCACTGTTCGGGAAGTTTGACCGGCGTTGACCGAGTTGGAGACGTTGACCACCGTTGACCCGTGGAGAAAATTGGACCGTTTGGCTTCCTCCGGTGAACTGACTGATTCCGGCCGTTTCAGGCCACGACTTTGGAAGGTAAAATGTTCTCCTCGTGATTCTAAGCAGTTTAGAACTTGGAATTTCTTGATTTGGTTGAAAATTGAGGGAGAAACTGTAAGTTGAAAATTGGGATTTTCCGGCCGGATTCGGGGTGGTTCGACGGTGGCGCTTCAGCCACGGGGGTGGCCGGGGATTAGGGGGGTTCGAACCATAGGGCCACGGGGGAGCCTTTGGGAGTGGCCTCGAGGGCCGCCGTGCGCCGTGGACGGAGATCGACGGAGGAACAGCTTCGCCGGCCGGAATTGGATTTCGAACTTTCGAGATGATTTTGAGCTACTTGCCGTCCGATTTGGCCTTTGGTGTAGTTGAGAGATGTGTTAGGCTCGAGGAGGAGATGCTACGGTGAGCTTGGTCGCCGGAAAATCTCTCCGGTTGACGGCGCGGCGGCGGCGGCGGCGGCGGTCAACGGCGGAGCTCCGGCGACCGTTGAATTTTTTGGAAATGTGTCGAGTTATATGTCGTTTCACTCGTATTCGCTCCCTGATCATCGTCTTGAGGTTTTTGAGTTGATTTGAGTATCGAATTTTCAGTCGAGGGTTTTGAGTGGAGATTTCGGAAATTTCGTCGATTATTTTGCACTGTGTTATATATTTCCCGGAATGGTTGGTTTCCGAGGTGTGGTACAGTATTGTGAATTGTGATTTTGATCAGATATATTTTATGATTATTCAGGGGATCGAGATCGTACTTCGGGCGAGGGATCTTCCGCCGGACCACGTGATTAGCGCGAGTGCGCGCTTTGCTCACCTGTGAGTGGGCACTTTTATATTTTCACAGTCGTTGCAAGTTCGTGATTTTTCCGTATTTATTTATATACGATGTTGAGATTATTTATTATTTTCGGAGGTATTATTTTATATTTTATGGTGATGGCATACTTGCATCGATGTTTCGGCTACTCGGCTGATCACCGATAGTCTGACCAGAGTTGAGAGATTCCTCTGGACCAAAGTTGAGAGATTCCTCTGGGCAGGGTTGAGAGATTCCCCTCTTATGCCGCCGGGGTTGAGAGATTCCCCTGGCCTATCATCGTCGGGCTTGAGCGATTCGCCTGATCGTCGGGCTTGAGAGATTCGCCTGGCACTTCCATATATACATTTTCCGAACTCGCTATACTTGTTTATTGTATATGAAATTGGTGAAAGGCATATGTTTATTTTCGTCCACTCACTCTAACGTTTTATTGCCTTTCCCCTGGTCTTTTCGGTTTCCGTGCCTAGTTTGCAATTTGGATTCTGGTGTCTCACGTCACGGTCGGAGGCTAGTTGTTCGAGCTACCTGTCTTTTCCAGTAGGTTCCTTGTTTTGCCTATTGTGGTATATTTTGTATATATATACACTAGAGGTCGCTCTGATACGATACTGATACATGTTTATGTGGTTTTTCCCGAATTTTCTATATATTACAGTTATGTTTACTGTTTATTGCTATTGTTATGATATTGAGAAATCCGGATGGGATTGGTGCCCACGGTTTGGCTTTTGTGGCATAGGATGAAGTGTTATTTTCCGGGTGCAGGTTAATGACAA
Organism: Geum urbanum; assembly: GCA_946800695.1. Taxonomy (NCBI): domain Eukaryota; kingdom Viridiplantae; phylum Streptophyta; class Magnoliopsida; order Rosales; family Rosaceae; genus Geum; species Geum urbanum. Next base: position 36,221,720 of record OX327005.1, on the reverse strand, counting down.
TTCCGCGTTAGTAGCGTTACTCTGCCAAAATTTTATTGATTTTTGTTGGTTCGTGTTTTCAGAAGGGGTTTGATTCCGGTTTAGGAAACTAAATCGGGGTTGGGTCCTTTCAAATATGTCTTTCATAAATAATATACATAAAAATAATGCGAGTCTAAAAATAAACAAGTCCAGGTCAGGTGTTTGTCCTAACCCTCCTGGGTACTGTGTAAATTGCGGGGTCCCTCTCAAACACTTCCGTAAATCCCGGGGTCCCTCTCGGACACTTCCGAAGCATCTTGGGAATCAGCCGAGAGGCTAGTGCATCGATGCAACACTGTGACTATGCTCAATGTAAACTAAATCATGCATATGCCTCCAAATGAAAATGCATAACTATAAATGCATAACATAGACTCGCAAACCAACAAAGAAAATAAAATGTCCACTCACAGTACAGATGCTAGTTCCATGGTCTAGCGAAAGTTCCCTCGCCAAAGTCTCGATCACGATTTCTTAAATAAATAACACATACATTTAAAATAGGAATTTGATAAAACGTGTGAAAATTAATTCAAAAACTACCCTAAAATCTCGGATAATTTCAAAATTTTCCCTCGCCGAGCCCCGCTGGCCAAATAGCTCTGTTTGGAGCGTTTGACCCACCAATTTGAAGATCTCCTTGAGCCTAACCCTTTTTGCTTCTACGGCATCCATCAATTCCGACCATGTTGGCCGAAAAAACCCTCGAAAACCGGCGGTCCAAAACCCTGCCGAAAAATCTCCTTGGCGTCAAACCTCAGCTATGATACACAGTGGACTACGGGGCTAGGGGGTTTCGATGCCTGGGACAAAACTCAGTAGAACCCACCCCTCGCCGTCACTAGAGAACGGTCGGAGCGGTGTTGCTCACGGCGTCCGTGGGTACCCCCTAAAACCCGTTCGGGTTGCTCCAAAACGTGCCTAAAAATCCCAAATAATCACACCAAGGCACTCATGGGAAAGAGGAGAAGAAAATCCATACCTCAATCGCTTGAAACGGTGGCCAGACGGTGAAGTTTCCGGTGGGTCGCGCAAACGGGTTAGCAATTCGGGTCGGGTCAACGGGTCGGTCAACACCTCGTCAACTTACAGTATGACTTTCTAAATCGGGTAAACTGGCTATTTTCGGAAACTTGCTATTTATAGGGGAAGTTCCTCAATCGATCAACGGCTATTATTCGACTTTATCGCGATCATACGGTCAATAATTAACCGATAAAAACAAGTTTCTTTTCGATTTATCTGTTACGACAATTTCCGATAAATATCGCGATAGTTATTTGAAAATAAAAACTTTAAAAAATTAAAAAAAATAACTCGCAAATCCGAAAAGTTTCTCCGAAAATATCTATGTACTCGAAATTAAATATTCTAGAATTCTCGTGAAGAAAATCAAGTCAAATTCTCGCCCGATGAAAAAGTCGTTAATAACTCACGTGATACAATTAATTCGCAATAATAATGTTTCATGCTGATTTATACGTGAATTTTGGTTCGGATTGTTACAAAAATGTTCAACTCAACAAGCGCAACAACATTTATGAAGAACACGACATCAAATTCTAACCGAAAAGCCTACAATTTTTCGGAAAACTGAATACCCACTGGAAAATTCAACTCCTCAGATCGCCGGCATTTGGCCATGTCAAGGGGTAAGACGTCCCAATCAACTCATCTCCGCCTGGGCATCAAAAACCCCATAACTTCGACGTCATACGCCGCTGCCATCGTCGCCGTGAAATTCCACCCGAATCCGGTCGACTTCTCTGCCGCGAATCTCCTTCCTCCGGCCACTAAATCCTGTGATATTGCCACCAATAGATAGAGGGGCCCAAGCCCAATAGAACCCAACCAGTTTCATGACCAAAGGCCAGAAACAGTCGTGCCGTCAGATTTTGGCCGCTGGAGATCGAGTCAACTAGGGTCAACCTAGTTTCCAAAAATAGAAACAACTGACTTTCCCAAAATAGAAACAATTGACTTTCTTGAAAAACATAATCGATATATTCTCCATAAATCGCCAGCGCAAGTTACCAACGGTAAAAATTAATTACCCTCAATGATTAACGTAATTAATTAGCAACTAACCACATAAGTTCCAATTATCGTATAATATTGTTCCGGGTCGTAACAGTTGTCTTCAATAAATTGGGTTGCCTTTGATGTGCTTGATAAATTGAGTTGCCTCTGATGCCTTTGACAAACTGGGTTGTTGTTGGAAGATTTATACCCCCACACTTAGTAAGCTATTGGATAACTCATAAGTATAAGAACGATCTTCACCGGTAAGTATGTGGGGACAAGTAATAGTATAGAAAAGGAAATCGAGTGTCGAACCTACGAGAATTAAGCACTTAGATTCCTTAGCTCGGAGTGAAAAGCACAAGGACTACGGACACTAGCTTGACACAAAGACTAAAAGAAAAGATGGAAGTGTATGTCACATTATCAAGTCCTTTGGATACTTAGCATTGCGAGGGATGATGCAATTACAGTGAATGATTATACGAGTTGATTGGTAGATTAACTAACTAAATAAAGTGAAAACATAAAGTAAAGCAAATCAAAGGAAAATTTTGGTCGGCTAGAGACATCGCCACTAGCCAACTCAATGTACAAACAATGTCCTAGTTATGAGTTTAGTCCGATTCACATGCGCTTGTCCAACTTGTGATCATTTCAAATCACCATTGGTTGTGAACCGAATCTCCTAGACCATTAGGGCACAAGAAGTGTTCGGCCCAACATTAAAATATAAAGCAAACCAAAACTAGAATGCAACTCAATTGTGAATCGTATCATAATCATACGACATGCCAAATGAGTTCAATATGCGTTCACTTATGATGAATGTGAATGACTTTCCTTCCTAAGTCCCAATTAGAGAACATAGAAGTAGGTTCTAATGACTTTCCTAATCCACACCATTTAGAACATGAATTAGAAGAAGTAATGAGTAGCTACAAAGTCCCTTCGAGTCAATGTAAGTTTGACCAAAGTTCTTTGAATCATTCAGACTTCAAGAAGGTTTCCGTCCATGCTCAAGTCCAATGGAAACCAAACCTTAGGCTTATCCTTTTAAGTGTAGACCTAAGTCATGTTTACATGCTTATCTTCCTTAGGTGAGTGACTAATTCACTTAGGTTCATTTTTAGCTTCCTTGAACACATCTCAACTTAGTTGTGGCCAAGACATGAATATGAAAACATTGAATCAAGCCCAAATATGCAAACATACCACAATCACATCACAATCTATCAAACTCATTCACAACATGTAATAAACTAAACTAAATTCAAATTCATAACTCAAAACATAGTTGTATGTACATCAAATTGGGTAGGGCTAAGCCATAACCTTCCAAAAGACAACTACTCACTACCCATAGCTAAGATAGAGTATAGATACATAAATTAGAGACAAATAGGAGAAGAGATAACCAAAGAGTCCCAAAAGCTCCAAGCTCTTCAAGCTCTCCTTCCCTTCTTGCTCCAAAAATGATCCTATGCTCCAAGAACTTGAATCACCCACCTTAGGCTTAGGAGAAGATGGTGTAGATGGAAGTATGATGGTGGTGATGGAGGTTTTCAAGCCTTTTGGTGGTGCTAATGGGTGTTTGAGAGGTGGAGGATATGGCAATTGGGTATGGATATGGATGGAGGCTATTTCTAGAGACTAAAACTATGAAAAACTAAGAAATGATGTGAGTTGTGTGGGTGAAGTGGGAAGCTCGACCCTATAGCCTTGAGAGAGATATTTTGGGTGCAAAATAATTCAAAATGAAGGTTAGACATGATCCATAATTTTAGATTTTAATTGGTGGTCATAAGATGACTCACCCCAAGCATGTGAGTGGCACATACATGTCTCTATCAAAATATCTTCTCCAATTGGGCTCTTGTGGGCTTGGGCCTTGAAGTGTTGGGCCATCACATTTTGATCTTGGCATTGACCCGTGAAGACTTGCCGGAGTTGATTGTTGACCGCCGGAATTGACCGTTCACCAACAGTTGACTTTTCATCTTTTTCCCGATTTTGCTCATTCTTCTCTATATGCTTGGGAAACTTGCTTAGCTTCTTAAAAAAGTTATTAATGTCCATATTTAAGCTCGTTTCCTTGCAAACTCTCCATTTTCTAGCATGATTAGGAAACGTATTAAAAACAATGCATTATTCATAGAAAATAAGCTATAAGCATAAAGTTAGGAACGTAATAAGCACATAATTATTGTCCTAACAGTTGTCTTTCTTCTTTCTAAAAATTGAGTTACGTTCGATAAATTAAGTTTTCTTTGATGCCTTAGCAAATTGAGCTGCTCTATATAAATTAAGTTACCTTTAATGCCTTCAAAAAGTTGGCTTGCCTTTGACAATATGAGTTGCTTTTCCTTTGAAAAACTGAGTTGGCATTGATGCCTTGGGAAACTGAGTTGCACGAAAGAAATCAAGTTGCCTTTGATGCCTTCATAAAGTCATATTGCCTTAGACAAATTGAGTTTCCTTTGTTGCCTCTAAAAATTGGGTTGTCTTCAACAAATTCAGTTGACTTTGAAAAACTAAGTTGCCTTCAATAAATGGAGTTGCATTTGATGCCTTAAACAAATTGGGTTGCCTTTGAAAAATTTAGTTTCCTTTGATGAATCGGTTACCTTTAATTCTTTCATAGATGAGTATGGATTGTCTTGATACCTTTTGTAAATTTGGTTTCCTTGATGCCTTTGAGAAATTGGGTTTGATCCCTCTGATGAGTCTGGATAATTCTGGTTTCCTCAGAGCCCTTGATAGTTTGAGCTTCTTATGATGTTGTTGATTCCGGATTGTTTCTATGCCTCTGATAAGTTTAATCCTTGATGAATTTGATCAGTTAATTAGTTGCCTTTGTTAAATCAGTTGCCTTTGATGACGTGATGAATCTAATATTCCTTGGATACATATAATGAATTTGGGTCCATCTGATTCCTTTGAAAATGTCCACAATTCATTCGACAAAAGATGTTGCCTGTGATAAAATAGTAGCCTTTGAATCCTTGATTGATGAACATGGATTGCATTTTATGCCTTCAATAGATTGAGTTGCATTCATAAATTGGTTGCTTTTGATGCCTTGCTGCATCTGTTAGGCTATGACAAAATATTGAATTTTGAGAACTGTATCAAACTTTACATAGAGTGAGACTAGGAAGTTGTATATTGTGCATTTTCGAGACTTATTGATTCTGTTTTGGTTATTTGGTTGGCTTTTATGCTTTACTAATTCGACTTTCCTACATCTACCAAGTTTTGACACTGTATATTGAATGAGATTAGGAAATTGTAGTTTCATCTTCAAAGTACATTACAGAAGGATTAATTTGGTTGCCTTTGATAAATATGATGTCATTTGATTATCAATAAAGCGAGTTGCCTTTGATGCATATAAATTGCTTCCAATGAATATAGTCCCCTTCAAAGCCTTTGATGCCTCAGATATCGATGTTTCCTTTTGTTGCCTTTGATAAATCATGTTATCTTTGATGCCTTAGATATCGATGTTGCCTTCCATTGCTTTTGATAAATCATGTTACCTTTGATGCTTGCCTTCGTGAATCTAGTTCTTCCCGATGCCATTTATAAATATCGTTGCCTTCGATGCTTTGATAATAAATTGGGTTGCCTTTGAGTTATCTGAATGACACAACTTTTTCTAAATCGGTTGCCTTTTATGTCTTTGTTAAATTTGATTACCTATGAAGCCTTCAGATCATTCGTTTTATCAGGTTGCTTTTGATGTATATGGTGTCTCTTATCTAATCAATGAGTGATATTGTCCAAAGAGCTTAATATTTTTTTGGGTAGCTTGATTATTTTTCCTTCTACCGAGTTAATTGCTACTGTTTATGTCTCTCAGTTTTAGCTTATGGGAATTAATATCAAAATTTCATATTCTTCACTACTACAAAAACTGCGTCACACAATAGTCAAATTATGTCATATGATGTTTAAAATTACCGTTGTCTTTATGTGTGTTGTCTGATGAAATTTTGGAATAAAGGTGCATCATCGTTATCTGTTAACTTTTGGGACAATGTTTATTTCTTAAAAAGCATTGTTTGATTTCTGAATCCCCTTGTCATGTCAAGGTCGTGCGCACGTGATGAATGCCATGTGGTCGATGGCATGGCAAGTATCACACATCAGTTTTTATCAGACAAGGCTTGGATCATTGATTTCATCATTGTGTGATCATATATTAGACAATGGTTGAAGCCTTTTTTGAACATTGTGTGATGGTTGATCAGACAATGGTTGAAGACATTTTAATACATTGTGTGATGGTTGATCATACAATGGTTGGAACCATTTTAATACATTGTGTGATGGATGTCATGAATCATATCACAGAATACATTGAAGTCATTTATAAGCATTGTGTGATGGCTTTTGTGAACCATATAGGTCATTTTTAACCATTGTGTGTACTATATATGACACAACACATATTCATCCACCTGTTGTCTGTCCAAACTTTATACCATATGAACAATGATTTACCTAATGCTAGCTCTAAAACTGAATTGCATAATCTTGCATTGAAGTTGAATCTTCAAAATTGAAATACAATAGTATGTCATTACAATCTTAAACTTGCATATTACTCCCATTGTCGCAAAAGCCGAGAAAATGACATCTAAACTAGCAAAATACCATAACTAATTGTTCATAACATATCTAAACTAGCAAATGCCATCTAAATTAAAGTACACTAGTTAATTGTTTATGGTAACCATATTCTAGCTAACTAGCATATCATATCTACAACTACCCAACATGTCCAGTCATACATCCGCAAAATAAAAACCTTAACCGAAATCAACGGACCATTTTTAGAACATACGTTACTCATTCACCTCGCATCTCATCAAATAAGGCCTGTGAACACTCCAAGTTACATCTCCCCTCTCACTGAAACTGGAGCACAATTTTTAATTTAGTCATATGACATAATTAAACCAATTTAATTATACCACTTCAACCAAAAGTGCTTGAGATCATCATAAATGGCACAAACCAGAATTTGAACAAACTCATAGCAAAACAGAAATTCCCAGAAAACACAGAATGCATTATTCAAAACTACCTTTGAAGCAAAAGCTAATTCCTTGTCTGGACATATCTCTTTCATATACCTCATGATATAATAGCCACATTGCACTGCATCTGGCTGCTTTGGCATACCCTAATTAAAGTACATCAAATACAGTCAATACAACCTAAATCATAACTGAATCTCTTATAATTTTATGTATTCTAGAATTGAAATACAACATGTACGTACCAACAACACATTTCATGTAACTGCATTGCGGCCTTTCTTGTTCAAGTGTGCTTTATACATAGTGATTGCACTATCAAAAAATTGAAAAGTGGAAGAATATTAAGTTTAAAACCAAACCACAATTAATTGGACATTTAAGTTTAGAACCAAACCACAATTAATCGGACATTGGAAGAACACTTGCATGCAATGATGAATATCAAGTATATAAAACCAAGCTACTATCACTTATGTTTCCACTGTCCCTTTCCAATCTCCTTCGAGTAGGCGCCATTTGATTGGGTCCATGAAATAAGCAATTTCTCGTTCTAGATCCAGAACAGTTAACATCCAATGAAAGTTACAGCGGATATAAAGAAAGTGTGATAAGTCATTTTGATTAACCCTGAAATATGCAAGTGTAGGTAGCCAATGCATTACATAGCTTAAAATGAAGAATATTAACTTAGCATACAGTATGACATGATAAAAAGTTGGCTTAGTTTGGCTGTAACCAGTCAATCCTGATATGTCTCGCCCGTGCAGAGTCACCACCAATAGCATTATCACCAATCTTATATGGATCAACAAATGCCAACATATCCCCCTGCATAGAGGCACCTAATTAACATTTAAGATGAATTCAGAATCTACCTTAACTTCCATATTTTAAATCTAGCTTAGAAATATTTCATAATGCACACTATTTTGGTGAAGTTTACCTCTAGTACAAGGCAACACAATTTCCAAAGAGCTTATCTTTGTTAACAATTATGGAACTATCTTTGTGCTCCAACCATGACTCTCATTCAAAGCCAAAGACCATTTTTCACCAAAAATTTATAAACCTTGTCATTCTTCAACGATTCATTGGCTCACGTGTATAGATCTTTAACTATCGATGGTGTCCCAGCTGGTAGCATGTCTAAATTTATCTCCTTATCCACACATTGTGCTGGCAACAATTTCACTGACAATTTCTTCAGCTTCTTTATAAGAAAGAACAAGGAAAAAAAAGAATAAGTCAATATATGTCACAAGTGTACCAAAATAATACAGAAATGAGATTGTCAACATCTCGGGACATCTAACTGAAGCTAATTCAGATGGACTGAAAAGTAATAACCTTTTCTGGCTGAAAGATTATGAAGCAACTCCGTCAACTTTTCATGGTTCTTAGCCAGAATAATCTTCACGTCTGGGGGCTTTTAGGATTAGCTACAAAGACCTGATGTAGAAAGCAAAAATATAAATATAAGAAACAAAAACTTTTACCTAACTATATGAGATACTGAAGAATTAGTTAAATTATTTTGACTCCAAAAAACACCAATCAAAAGTATGCATTTAGACGTTCACCGTAAACATGACATGCTGGTTCAAATGATAGCCCAAACCCATTCAAACATAAATATATGAAGTTCTTGTTGGAAATTAGATTATTGTGAATACTCTTTTGTAATTAGAATTAAAGTTGTATAAATGTGATAAGAATGTAAATATCTTTTCCTATTAGGAAACCAATTGTATATCTTTATTAACTCCAAATTGGGATGAATGAAATCATGAAATTCTCTCTGAAATACTTTTCTACTTGGTATCAGAGCGGGTTCCTCTCGAATCACGTCTCGAGGCCGATGAGTTCGAATTGAAATCTAGGATAAATTGAATTGGTTCCAGCTAAATGAATGAATTGGGCATTCGAAAAGATGTGTTGGCTCCTGAATGTACTTCCACGTGCTAAGCTAGAGTTACGTTGCATGTGCGGGGGCGTGTTGGATTGGAGATCCCACATTGGAAAAGATGCAAGTTAAAAATAACTTATAAGTGAATGGACCAAACCAAATATTAACCAAGGTCTTTTGGATAAAACCCAACACCTTAAAGATAGTTCAAGTTGAGACAATATCGGTTATATTGGGGTTCACGTGCGATGCTTGTTGCTAATTCAACTTGGTAGAAGAGCCAGGTTAGTCAAGCTAACCTGATTGTCAATCCAAGTAGTGGATAGTAGCAGATTAGTTAAACCAACAGTACTAGTAGCCTAAATAAAGCTAAGGAAACGGTGTGGTTTTGGAATCAATGCTTATGCCATTTGAATTTTGGATATCTTAGAAAATTACAACCTCAATTGTTTTCAGTTATTGATGAATTTGATTTAAGTGTGATGTATGTGAATTGGCCAAAAGCCATCGTATTACGTATTCCCCAAGTTTGAATAAAAATATTGTTCCCTTCATGAAAATTCATTCAGAGGTTTGAGGTTCTGCAAGAACTTCTTCTCATTCTGGATCTCTCTACTTTGTGATTTTTATTGATGAATGTACCAGAATGACTTGGATCTCCTTCATGAAGTGTAAAAGTGAAGTATCTGTAAGATTTTTTGATTTCCACAAGATGGTGGAAACTCAATACTAGTAGCCAATTCCAGTCCTTTAATCTGACAATGGTGGAGACTATGTGAATGGAGACATGTCAGCATATTTGGGTGTTCATGGGATTAGGCATCAAACTTCTATTGCCTATATTTCTTAACAAAATGAGTTTGCTAAAAGAAAGAATAGACAGTTGATGAAAGTTGTTAGTGCTTCTCTATTTGGTATGAATGTCCATAGAAATCTATGGGGAGAAGCCTTGTGTTCTGCTGCATACTTAATCAATCACACCCTCTCTCGTGTGATTGAGTTCCAGAACCCGTATCAGAAGTTGAATGAACTGTTGAAGGTACCATCTTTGCCAAATCTGGAACCAAGAGTCTTTGGGTGTACTCTGTATGTTCACATCAACAAACAGTTGCGAGGGAAGCTTGATCCTTATGTTGTGAAGTGTGTGTTTATTGGATATGCTGAATTCCAAAAACATTATCACTATTATGATCTAGTTATGAACAAGATGCATGTGTCTCTGGATGTTTCTTTCCATGAATCTGACCATTATTACTCAGGGGGAGCTTCAGAGTCTCACCTTCAGGGGGAGAGAAGTAGATGTGAAGGAAATCCTCTGAACATACTAGAATTTGAAGAAGTGGAGAACTTGGAAAGAAGATTTGAAGTTGCTGAAAATTTAGTTCAAGGCCCGAGTGCATCCTTTGATGGACAGAAGGAAACTCTTGATTCATCGAAGACTGGAGACGAGATGAACCAGGCAGCATCCTTTGAAGGATCGAAGGAAGTTCTCGATTCATCGAAAACTACAAAAGTACCAGACCAGGGAAGCTCATTTGATGGATCGAAAGGTTTTTTCGATGGATCGAATTTTGAAGCTCAAACACCACAAATTGAAACAAAACCTCTTCTGAAGATCCCCCTTCTACTCCATCAACTAAAGAGTCTTCCCATAATGCCTCTCCTGAGGTACGTATTGTTACCAATGAATTGGGTAACATAGAAGTTAGTATGCCTAGGAGGTCACAACAGGAAATAAAAGGGGTTTCAAAGAAATAATATGAACCATCCATAGAAACTAAAACTAAATATTCTATTGCTAGCTTTGTATCTCACCATAGGTTGCATGCACTTGTTGTTAATCAATTATCTACAATATATATTCCCAGTAATGTGCAGGATGCCTTGGCGGATTCAAAGTGGAAGCAAGCTATGAATGAAAAATTGGAATCCCTACAAAAGAATGGAACGTGGGAGCTTGTTCCTGCCTCACCTGAAAAGAAGACAGTTGAATGTAGATGAGTATATGCAGTGAAGCTGAAGGCAGATGGAAACATTGATCGATATAAAGCACATTTAGTTGGAAAAGACCACACTCAACGATATGGAATGGATTATCAAGAGACATTTTCCCCAGTAGCAAAGATCAGCATTGTACGCATTCTCATAGCTTTAGCAGCTCGACATGACTGGCCATTGCACCAATTTGATGTGAAAAATACTTTCCTGAATGGAGATTTAGAAGAAGAGGTGTACATGAATATTCCTCCAGGTGTTAACTGTAAGCCATGTAACATTGAGAAAGTCTGCAGATTGAAGAAGTCATTGTATGGATTGAAGTAATCTCTTAGAGCTTGGTTTGGAAGATTTTCTGGAGCCATGAAGAAGTTTGGATATCGATAGAACAACTCTGATTATACCTTATTCATTAAACGCAAGGGTGGTAAGATCACTGTTCTGATTATATATGTGGATGATATAGTTGTTACAAGTGATGATCTAGCTGAGATGGAAGATTTAAGGAAGCGGTTATCCCAAGAATTTGAGATGAAGGATTTGGGTCCACTGAAATATGTCTTGGGAATTGAAGTTGCAAGATCCAAGTTGGGAATCACCTTATCACAACGAAAGTATGTGCTTGATATTCTTGCTGAAACAAGAATGATGGATTGTAAACCTACTAATACTCCTATTGAGATGAATCACAAGTTGGAGTTGTGTCCTGGTCAAGTTCCAACAAACAAAGACAGGTACCAGAGGTTAGCATGAAGATTGATCTATTTGTCACATATTAGGCCTAATATTGCATATGCTGTAAGTGTTGTGAGTCAGTTCATGCATGATCCGAGTGAAAAACATATTGATGATGTGATGTGCATTCTCAGATATTTGAAGTCTAGACCTAGTAAAGGGCTACTATTTTCAAAGGATGGTGAGTTTGGAGTTACATGGTATTCTGATGCAAATTAGGCAAGAGATAAGACTAATAGGGCGTCAACTTCTGGTTATTTCACCTTTATTGGTGAGAGTTTAGTAACATGGCACAGTAAGAAGAAAAATATGATTTCCTATTCAGTGCTGAAGCTGAATATCGAGGAATGGCAAATGGAGTGTGTGAACCGTTATGGATTCAGAATGTATTGAAGGAGCTAGGTTTCAAGCTCCATAAGACCATGGATTTGCATTGTAACAATATTACTGCAATTGAAATTGCTTATAATCATGTACAACATGATCGAACCAAGCATGTGGAGATTGATCAATATTTCATCAGGGATCACCTTGATAAGAAGAATATACGTTTTCCTTTTGTAGCTTCTGAAGATCAATTGGCGGATGTACTTACAAAGGGGTTGTCATACTATGCATTTGCAGGATGAATTGACAAGTTGTGCATGATTGACATCTATGCTCCAACTTGAGGAAGAGTGTTGGAAAGTAGATTATTGTGAATATTCTTTTGTAATTAAAATTAAAGTTGTATAGATGTGATAGGAATGTAAATATTCTTTCTTATTAGGAAACTAATTGTACATCTTTATTAACCCTAAATTGAGATGAATGAAATCATTAAATTCTCCATGAAATACTTTTCTACTCTCATGGGAGAGAAAGTAAGAATGATGGGAGCGGACCTTGAATATGTGGAAGGCAACAATTTGGATGTTCTTGCTTGAATCCTGCTCAAATTGAACAGTAAAATGATTAACAAAAATGTGAGTTCCAAAAAAGCAGTAATAGCAAATCAAACGCTAGCTGATTAAGTTTTGACGGATGTAATAGAACTTCAGTAGCAATGCCTCGTGTATAGAACCAGCCAGTGGTTGAAAATGTAGATGACACAGGACTACAAAGTCCATAAATAACTATAACAGTCGATACCTTTAGCAGCAGCATCATGACTTTCAAGAACCGTACGTACTTCTAAAATGTAGTGTTTCATTATATGAGAATTAATTTGGAGGTTCCAATAAGAAATCTGTAAGAAGTTAAATCAAAAAACGGTTTATATTGTTAGCACATGCTATGACATAGTGAACAGTGAATTACAAATGTTACAACTCAGAAAGTTGCTCAACCATAACCAACCTTTAAAGATTGGCTCCCTAGTCACATAAAGATCGAAGAACTGGAAAAAACAAGAAAGTTTTTATCAGAATAGATGGAAAATGAAATGAACTGTATTTTTACCTCGACAATGGTGAAGAAAGCTATCTTCACTGCCTGCACCATGCATGTGTGAAAATCAGGAATTAAATTAAATTCCCTGAGAAAAATCAAACATATTTCTGTTGATTACAAGCATCTAGTCCAACAAGATTTCCTTGGTCTAGATTTTCAATAAACATCAATATATATATTAAAAAACCGTTGCACTACTTGTCATTGGCTGGGGGGAAATAATAGCTAGAAAAAAGTGATCAAACCACGTCATAGTGTGCTGTCAAAAATTTAGATACCGCCTGGGAATGTTTAGTAAGAAGATCCTGCATACAATTAGCTGATGGATTTATAAAAGAAAAGATAGCAGCCTAAGCAGTGAAGTAACATTAAAATAGGCAGAACATTGGAGTTCATGATCCTTACCTTAAAAGTAGAAAATGTATCAGAAGTGACATAAAAGTTAGGTAACTCCACAAATTTGAAAAACAAGACAAAACTTGCAGATCTCGATGTACGTATAGGATTCGAATGTGACTCGACACTTTTTGACACGACTTTTCGTTGTGTGTTGAGTCAAGGCTCACATTTCTATGGAGCTGGAGAGACACAGCACGATGAATATGATTGAAATCACGATATGGCGGAGGAGCGACATTTATTTATCTAGATTGGAATATGAGTATTTGAAATACGAATCTTCTTGAGTTCCTAATCTATTCTAATTGTATGATTAGAATATTGTATTCATTAAATTCGATATTTGATTGGTCTAGAAATGCTAAGTACGAATTATGAGTTAATAGATCGATTATTTGATTTCTGATCCAGGTGAGTTGACACTTTGTTTTTCTCTATCATTGCGAGTTTAGATATGTACTTATGATTTATTTACAATAAGCTACTATGTAATTACTTATATTTACGTTTATGCATGGAGGCCTCTATGATATGAGTTTACGTTTAGTTTTAACGCGATATGTCTATGTTTGTGTATCGATACATCTATTCGGCTGATCTCCGAGTGGCAATGGACAGGTTACTGCACGCACCTGAGCCGGCTACGTTCATGATTACGATGGCTGTAGGATTTATGCTCTAGTCATAACCTCCACACACTTATGCTGTTTTCAGTTTCCTAGACTCGTTATTATTTTATTATACGTTTACGGTGAAAGACATATAACTACATTTTATGATTATTTATTTTTGTCCACTCACTCTAACGATTTTTTCATTTTTTTATATGTCTTTTCCTAGGCCCTTCGATTTCCAATACCCAGGTTGCAGAGTTTCAGGTGAGCTTGGGCGTGCACTTAGTTTGAGGCAAAGTAGTATCCATCGCAGGATCCAAAGTTGTCTTGCGAGCTAGTATTCTAGTTTTCGTAGTTAGTTTAGAATGTCTAACTGCTCTGATGTCACAATCGAATTTTATGTTTCCTACTTATATTTTTGAATTGATATTAACAAGAGTTTCTTAGCCTCCCCCCCCAAGACACACACAGACACACACCACCCCAACTGTTTATGTTGGCATATAGTGTCGACCCAATTCACAAGATGGACTTTCTCTTGAGTTTCAGAATCTCCCCACAAGAAGTTTATATTGAAAGGACCCAACCCCGATTTAGTTTCCTAAACCAGAATCAGACCCCTTCTGAAAACACGAACCAACAAAAACCATCAAAATTTCGGCAGAGTAACGCTACTAACGCGGAATTGCCATTACCTGCACCCGGAAAATTACACTTCATCCTATGCCACAAAAATCAAACCGTGGGCACCAATCCCATCCGGATTTCTCAATATCATAACAGTAATGTAAAGTAATCAATAAAACTATACTTTACAGAAATTCGGGGAAAAATCGGATAAAAGTATACATCAGAATGCTCACAGCGACCTCCAGTGTATAATTATATAAATATACCACAGCAGGTAGAACAACAAACCTACTGAAAGAAACAAGGTAGCTCGAACACTATGCCTTCGACCACGACGTGCGACACTAGAATCCGAACTGCAAACTGGGCACGGAAACCGAAAAGCCCAGGGGAAAGACATATAAACCGTTAGAGTGAGTGGACGAAAATAAATGTCTTTCGCCGAATAATATATGTTATAAAAACATATGCGAGTCTAAATGCATAAAAATCAAATGGTACACGAGGGAGACTCTAACTACTCACGCGTACATAGCATGCATCATAAATACCGCGGGGTCACTCATAGACTCCCTCGCGCTAGTACAGTCTGAATCACGGGATCCCAGACCCACATGTGATTCCAAGCCAGAAAGGCCTCGGGTCAGGATATCTGTCCCCCTCCCCGGAGAGTACTCGGGGATTAGCCGAGAAGCCATGTTTATCGATACAACCCTGATAACTGAGATTGTACTCTGTGTAAACCAAATCATAAATACTTTCCATGCATATGCATAAAACATAGTATATATGTACGTATATTCATAGATGCATATTCGTAAATGCATAATCGTAAAACACATGCTCATTTAAATCATAATCATAACTACATGCTCATGCTCGTAAAATGTATATAAAAGACTCGCAGTCAATCCATGAAAAGAAATGTCCACTCACAGGTGAACGTAACGCAATTCGCGTTAATCCCGTGATCCGGCAGAAAATCTCTCGCCAAACGAACGATCATGAACCCCCTGAATAATCATAAAATCCATTTCTCAAAATCATAACTCGGTACCTCGAATTATATCACGAGAAACAACTGTTCTTGGAAACATATAATTCAATAACGACGAAATCGTGAAAATCCGATAATTACACCACAAAACCTCGCTATAATTTCGGATGCTCAAATCGAAAAACAAACCTCACAACTGCGATCGGGGCGCGATTCCGAGTGAAACGACATATAACTCGTTGAAAAACACGTCGGGCGAAAAGTCGCCGCCATCGCCGCTGGAAAATCCAACCTGCCCAGAAAATTTCATGCTACACATGGTTTTAAAGATCTCGACGATTCCAACAACTTTCCAGTTATAAGTTAAGGCCAATTTTGACCGGAAAACCTCCAAAAGTCAACTCAAAGTTCCAAACCCTTACCGGAATTTCAAATCGGACGATCTCCCTCCTCCGGCCACGACAACCCTCAAGACCACTTGGAAAAGCTTCCTTGGCTCGAGGCTAACAAAAGCTCCCAAACCCCAAGCTCCAACACTGCCGGAAAATCCACCTCCGACCACCACCGATTTACGCCGGAAATCACCCAATTTTGCCGCCGAAATTCTTCCTCCTCCGGCCACCACCGATTTACGCCGGAAATCACCCAATTTTGCCGCCGAAATTCTTCCTCCTCCGGCCACCATAGGAGGGGAACCAACTACCAAGTTGAAGAGCAACACAAACCCAACAAAACTCGTGAAGAAACCTTGCCCAAATATGGCCGGAATCGGCCTCAAATCCGGTGAACCAACTTGGCCTCCAAAACTGGTCGACCCACCCGTGGTCAACCCAGTCAACACCCAAGTTTCCTTTTTTGGCAGGTTTCCCAATTCGGCAAGTATCATTTCCGTATTTATATCATATGCGTATCGAATCCCAATTGGATAAATACGACAATACGCGACAGACGAAAATATTCACAACTTATTCCTCGTAACTTGAAAAAATTCTCCGGAAGTTCCCACGAGTTCGAAATTAAATTCTCCATATTTTCCGAGAAGAATCCGAAATTAAATTCTCGCCCGATAATTTAGGTGCTAACGAAGCCGCCATATTAGCAGATTACGTCGAAATCACGACAAATCGCGAAACTCGCAAATCATGTCGATAATCATTCCATTTACGCTTCGGGTCGATCAACGGTCCAAAACAGATCACAATCACAATTCGGATGGACTCGAACACGAACGGATAAACTCGACAATATTCCAAATTTCAAATATTCATATTGTATTCCTTGGTCGTCGAAATAATCATCCGAAACCGCCCACAAGCTCGAAATCACGCGTACCACAACTTTCGAGAAGAGACTCCACTTAAATTCTCGGCCAATAATTAAGTCGTGATCAAAGTCGACGATTCAATCAATTATCGAAAATCTGTGATTACGCGTTAACTCACGAATAAAGCTGATTACACTACTGATTCTGTTCCGGGTTGTCACAAATCTACCCCCCTTAAAAAAATTTCGACCTCGAAATTTCCAAGTCTGCTAACTGCAAAGTAGGAATACTGCCTTTGCATACAGTTCAACTCCTAAGTGGCAACTTCAACTGAACAACTCTGTCAATGGAAAATATCTCTGTACCCTGAAATCTCGAATCTGAACTGGCTCCTCCACAAATGCTAAATCTTCCTGTATAATGAATTGATGGGGTACAAAACACGCAACAAATCTGAAACGTAATTCCACCACACGGAATACCACACACACAAAGGCCAACGCTATAGGCAATACCAGACTATACGGCATAACACAAATTCACCCCATGATCATATACGGATCAAAATAACGTGACAATTTCATAACTCAACCTGCTCACATCAATATAACTCTAATATCGAACTCGAGCAAGTAGCAACCTGTTTCCGCTAATCCGAAGGTCTGTGGTAGCACATTCCACTAAATCAGGATCAAACGTCAGCTCAAATCAAACTCGCTCCAGCACAATGGAGTACAACATCGTTCCTCAAAAACGACATCATGCAACGTCATAATCATAGTGGTTTACAAACTGGTACTGCATGTAATCTCGAACAGTTGAAATTGCTGGTCCCAAATCCCTCGAAACTGCAATACACAAGACCATAACATGCCCTCCAAGGTCTAAATAGTCTTCAAAGATTGCCCACCAATCTGAGGATAAGGAACGGTACTAGACTGTAATCTGGTCCCCAATGCTCACTGCAACGCTTGCCAATACTCTGTTGTAGCTGATTATCTCGATCAGCAATCTGGAACACAGGAACACCACGAAAATAGACAACCTCTGCCAAACACAGCTATACCAAACCTCGCCACCGAAATCTTTTCCGAAAGTACAAGGAAAAGAACTGAGTTCATCAAATGGTCCACAAAGATCCAACAACTGGTACCACTAACCGAAGTACGCGATAACTGATACACAAAATCCACAGTGACAAGCTTCAACTTCTAATTGGAAATCTCCAATAGCTGAAACTTCCCGGCAAATCTCTGCCTCCCAGCCATCGCCTGTCGACAAATGTGGCATCTGCTCACATAAGCTGCTATATTCCTCTTTATACTGCGTCACGAGTAATAAGCTCGAAGTATCTGATACATCTCCGTACCACTAGTGCATAACGCACGTAAAACAAATGAGCTTCAACATCATCATCACACTCTAACTCAGCTCTCGTATCTCGCAATTCGGCTAACATGGAAACTCGAGCCACACACACACATGAAACAATGAGGCTCCCGACTTCCGATTGAATGCATCAGCAACGCCATCCCTGAGTGATAGTCAAAGTACAACCACTAGCCTTTCTCAGATAAACTCAAATGTGCAGCCACAGTCGTTAGTCGTCCTTATCCATCTACGTTGCCTCAAGCTCAAATCTGGCTGAATATGCAAGTAGACAAAACTCAAGTGATCAATGTACATCCTACACCGCGCTGCACGCCATAACAGTAGTGTCTCGAACTCTCCGATGCTAACATAAAGATAACTACTCCCAAATCATATACATGATATGGAACTACATAAAGTTTCCACTGCCTGAAACCATAAACCACCGCTCTGCCATGCTGTATCAAGCATAACCAAATCCAAATCTCGATGCATCGACATAACCCACGAACTCACCACGATCGTCAGGTGAAGTCAAAACCAGTGCAATGGTCAACCTTCCTTCAGGAGTAAGTAATTCATCTCATACGCATCGAACCACTCGAACTTAACGCCTTCTTCGTCAACCCGGAAAGTGAAGTGGTAATCCGAGAAATCCTGCACAAAGCACCAATAATAACCTGCTAAACCCAAGAGACTCCCGATCTCTGGTACAATGGTAGGTCTACTCCAAATCAACTCGGCTCTATCTGGTCAGGATCCACGCCGACTCCCTCGGCTAACATTACGTGGCTCAAAATCTTTACACTAATCAACCAAAACTCACACTTACTGAACTTCGCAAACAACTGATCATCTCGCAAAGTCCGCATAACTGCTCGCAATTGCTTCAGGTGCTGGCCCACACTCCTGGAGTAAATCAGGATGTTGCCGACAAACACGACCGCAAACTCGTCCAAAATCGTCTGAACACCTGGTCCATCAGGTCCGTAAAAGCTACGGGGGCATTGGTCAACCAAACGGCGTGACCAAGAACTCCTGATGCCCGCACCGTGATTCGAAAGTTGTCCTGGCCATATCTGACTCACTGATCCTCAACTGATAGTATCCGGACCCAAAATCAATCTTCGAAAAGGCTGAAGCTCCTGTGAGCCGGTCAAACAAGTCGTCAATCTGAAGTAGAGGGTACTCGCTCTTCTCTGAAGCCTGATTCAGCTTCCGGTAGTCAATGCACCACCTCGTCGAACCATCCTATATTCCCACAAATAGTATAGGAACACCCCACGATGAAATATTGGGTCGTATAAAATCTCCTTCACCAACTCTCGTAGTTAAACCTGTAGCTCCATTAGCTCCGCTGGCACCGAACGACAAGATACTGGTGATATGAGTCCAATGCCCGGTAAAAGCTCAATGGTGTAGTCAGTCTCTCAAACTAGAGGAATACCCGGTAACTCCTCCGGAACACACCTGGAACCTCTGGAACCACCTCAATATCATAAATGTCTGGCACAGTAGCCGTAGTATCCACGACATGAGCTAAGTATGTTACACACCCCTTTTCATCATCCACTCGCCCTTCAATGCTGAAATCACACATGGCGATAAAATATTCTTCTCACCGCGAAACAATATCTCGGGGTATCCGGGTCGTCGAAACAGAACCTCCTTCTCGTGACAAACGTACGTAGCTCAATGTGTCGTCAAAAGTTCATACTCATAATCACACCCAAAATCAACTATATCCAACTATAACAGATCCATGGCTAACCCATATCCTCCAACAAAGATCCCACAACCTCCGGTTGGATGCAATACTCTCCAAAACCTCGGAAGTGGAGATGCAGGTACAATAGCCATGAATACCAAGCAACAGTAACCTCAGAGAAACACTGTCCTCATACAAGATTGTGGAATGAACTCCGGCATGCTCAACTAGCCGTCCACGTTAATTACAACTTGCTAATTGACTCATCTAGAAGGCTGCGTTGGTCAAACTCCAGAAAATAGCATCATGACCTCCTCCTGAACTCTGAGCTGCCGAACCACTAAAACAACTGGCTAAGGACGCTACCTCGCAACGTGATCCTCCTGGCCACCACAATGGCAACTGAAAGTGCTCCACGAACACAAGTCACAGCAACGCTTGCTGTGTGGAAGGATCACCAACGATCACCTTGACTCATGCCACAGGAACAAGTCCACTACTCTGTGATCTCCACCATCTCCAACCGGATTCTCTGCTTTGATCTGATGACCCTCACATAATCAAAAAGGCCACATCCTAATGAAGATACTGATCCCGAGGTGCCTGAACTCAACCTCATCAAATATCTTGACTAAATTCACTTTCCTCAAATAACCATGTCGAAAACCACGTATACCTTTCCTTCTCAATATTCTCGCCTCTGAGTGCAGCACATTAAGCTCCTCATGGTTGTCTCAAGGCATAACAGTCAAAATCCCTCTGATGCTCAGGCTCAAACTCATCTCGAATCTCGTGCACTGCTTCCTCTGAAGCCACATAACACGTGCAAACGGAAACAAACATATGAATGATACATCTCTGCCTCAGGTGGGTAAACATTCCATATTCCATTGTTAGGTAGCCTGATCGAACCACTACCATATAAACAATACCCTGGATGTAGGCCATGGAGTCACAACAGGAACTCACACAATACCAGCCCACCAAATGCAACGATCTGACTCAGGCAAAACATCAACTACCACAATTCTCTGCTCTGAGGCAACATGTAGACGCCCATACAGCACAACTAGGCAAACCATGCCGCACAAATATCTGAATTCAGAATACTCATCCAGTCCCACAACTCATTGTCAAGTCGCGCGTCGATTGATCCTCAATAGGATCCACAATCGTACCGACACGGAAAGCACGTCAAGGAGGCATCCTAATGAATAAAACTTCGTTCGTAACAAGTAGAACGTAATCATGGAACTTCAAATATTTGAAAGCATACAACACCTGGAGTATTGATGAGTATCCGCCGGCCGGTCGGGTCATCACTCCAGACATACTGTACATTCTCAAATATCCTTAGTAAACACGACTACAGTGAGTGGACGAAAATAAATGTGTTTCGCCGAATAATATATGTTATAAAAACATATGCGAATCTAAATGCATAAAAATCAAATGGTACACGAGGGAGACTCTAACTCCTTACGCGTACAGAGCATGCATCATAAATACCTCGGGGTCACTCATGGACTCCCTCGCGCTAGTACAGTCTGAATCATGGGATCCCAGACCCACACGTCATTCCAAGCCAGAAAGGCCTCGGGTCAGGATATCTGTCCCCCCGGAGCGTACTCGGGGATCAGCTGAGAAGCCATGTGTATTGATACAACCCTGATAACTGAGATTGTACTCTGTGTAAACCAAATCATAAATACTTTCCATGCATATGCATAAAACATAGTATATATGTACGTATATTCATAGATGCATATTCGTAAATGCATAATCGTAAAACACATGCTCATTTAAATCATGATCATAACTGCATGCTCATGCTCGTAAAACATATATAAAAGACTCGCAGTCAATCCGTGAAAAGAAATGTCCACTCACAGGTGAGCGTAACGCAATTCGCGTTAATTCCGTGATCCGGCGGAAAATCCCTCGCCAAACGAACGATCACGAACCCCCTGAATAATCATAAAATCCATTTCTCAAAATCATAACTCGGTACCTCGAATCATATCACGAGAAACAACCATTCTTGGAAACATATAATTCAATAACGACGAAATCGTGAAAATTCGATAATCACACCACAAAACCTCGCTATAATTTTCGATGCTCAAATCGAAAAACAAACCTCACCACTGCGATCAGGGCGCGATTCCGAGTGAAATGACATATAACTCGTTGAAAAACACGTCTGGCGAAAAGTCGCCGCTCCTACCGTCGGCCGCCGGAAAATCCAACCTGCCCAGAAAATTTCATGCTACACATGGTTTTGAAGATCTCGACGATTCCAACAACTTTCCAGTTATAAGTTAAGGCCAATTTTGACCGGAAAACCTCCAAAAATCAACTCAAAGTTCCAAACCCTTACCGGAATTTCAAATCGGACGATCTCCCTCCTCCAGCCACGGCAACCCTCAAGACCACTTGGAAAAGCTTCCTTGGCTCGAGGCTAACAAAAGCCCCCAAACCCCAAGCTCCGACCTCCGACCACCACCGATTTACGCCGGAAATCACCCAATTTCGCCGCCGAAATTCTTCCTCTTCCGGCCACCATAGGAGGGGAACCAACTACCAAGTTGAAGAGCAACACAAACCCAACAAAACTCGTGAAGAAACCTTGCCCAAATATGGCCGGAATCGGCCTCAAATCCGGTGAACCAACTCGGCCTCCAAAACTGGTCGACCCACCCGTGGTCAACCGAGTCAACACCCAAGTTTCCTTTTTTGGCAGGTTTCCCAATTCGGCAAGTATCATTTCCGTATTTATACCGTACGTGTATCGAACCCCAACTGTATAAATAAGACAATATTCGACGGACGAAAATATTCACAACTTATTCCTCGTAACTCGGAAAAATTCTCCGGAAGTTCCCACGAGTTCGAAATTAAATTCTCCACATTTTCCGTGAAGAATCCGAAATTAAATTCTCGCCCGATAATTTAGTCGCTAACGAATCCGCCATATTAGCAGATTACATCGAAATCACGACAAATCGCGAAACTCGCAAATCATGTCGATAATCATTCCATTTACGCTTCGGGTCGATCAACGGTCCAAAACAGATCACAATCACAATTCGGATGGACTCAAACATGAACGGATAAACTTGAAAATATTCCAAAATTTCAAATATTCATATTATATTCCTCGGTCGTCGAAATAATCATCCGGAACCGCCCACAAACTCGAAATCACGCGTACCACAACTCTCGAGAAGAGACTCCATTCAAATTCTCGGCCAATAATTAAGTCGTGATCAAAGTCGACGATTCAATCAATTATCGAAAATCTGTGATTACGCGCTAACTCACAAATAAAGCTGATTACACTACTGATTATGTTCCGGGTCGTCACATATATTCATAGTATTCAGCTTTTCACATAAGTCTAGGCAAATTAGTTGTGCTCATAGCATAAATTGTTATGGCAGAAATGTTGAAGTCACTGCCCAATACAAGTATTGGGAGAGGCATATATGGATGACTTTTCATAACTCACTGTCTGCTTAGAGAGGTTACAAAAATTATCAAGGCAACTCTTAACGATATACAACTGATTATCTGATGCTTCAGCAAATAGCATGAGATTATCAACAACAAAAAACATGAGAGACCATTGGACCATTTTTGGAAGGTTTAACTTCTATCCACCACCCACAGCAGAGTGAATGAGTTGAGACAACTTGTCCATACACAAAACAAATATGTAAAGAGATAGGGGATCTCCTTGCCTAATTCCCCTTTGTGGCATTAAATAAACTTGTTAATTCACCATTTAAGGAGATCTTGAAGCTAGTTGAAGTCACACAACTCATGATCAGTCTTACCATTATAGTAGGAAACTATGCCTCAAACAACATATGCTCAATAAATCTACAAGTTAATCTATCATATGCCTTGGATAGGTTAACTTTCCAATCCATGAATCCAAGTTTTCCAGATGATTCTCTGTATTTAAATAGCATTTCCTGGGAAATTAAGATGTTATCAGTGATGTGTCTCCCTAGAACATAGCTCAATTGATTTGAATCTGATCAAGTATTTCATAACAGGTCTGATCTTAGACATAATGATTTTTGAGATAATTTTGTAGAAAGTGATATATAGACTAATTGACCTGAAATTAGTCATCTGTTATGGTCCTTCAATTATAGGTATAAGAGCAATGATTGTATGATTCATACTAGTAAGACCAATACAGCACTCAAAAGGCCATCTAACAGCAGCCACTATACAAATTCCAGTGATTTTGAAAGAAGATTACAAGAAAATTATCATATCCAAGTGTCTTTAACCCTCCAATTCCAAAAAGTGCTCTCTTCACTTCATCAACATAGATAGGACTAGTCATTCTCTTGAAGTCAACCTTAACAATGTCTAGAAATATCCAAGATATAACAAACTTGGATTCAATGAATTCCGGCTGAGCAAACATGGTAGCAAAAAGATCAACGGTAATGTTCTTCATAGCCTCCTTGTTAGTAGTCCAAACATTATGCTTATCAAATAAACCTTCCACCTTGTTTCTCTTTCTTCTAACCAAAGTGGTTAGGAGAAAATATTTTGTGTTCTTCTCTCCATCAGTAAGCCACTTATCCCTTGATTTTTGCCTCCAAAATAAATTCTCCTATTTGAGAAGGTTTTCATATTCCACAATAAGCTCATATTCATGCTTATTGAGAAAATCACATCTACCTTTGTCTAAAGCCTTATGTAATCAACTAATCCTTGCCAGCATGTGCCTCTTTCTATTAAATAAGTGACCAAAAGTCTCATAATTCTATCCAGAGTGAGCAGAAGCAAGCTATTTTAACTTAACAACCAAACTCCCATTATAAGAAAGCTAAACATCTGCGACAAATTCCTCATAACTTGCATGTGATGACCACATAGCCTGGTATCCTAAAGGCATGTTTTTCCTTTCCAACCAAACACTTGACTTTAGTTGCAACAGTATTGCACAATGATCTGATCTGGTTTCAGCAAGATGCCTCACAAAAGCTTCACGATATAGTGTTCTTCAATTACAGCAACAAAAAACCATATGAAGCCACTCATTCACTCTTTTGTTGTCCCAAATAAACTTAGAGCCCTTAAATCCCAAATCAATCAGAGTACATATATCAACTCACCTCTTTAGGCCTCCAAATCTACTAGTGAAAGGACCATAGTTCTTGTCACTCTCACTCACTAATTCATTAAAGTCTCCCATCACTACTCAAGGAAGACCAATATTGTGCCATATAGATTCAAAAGAGGGCCACAAATTGAATCTAACATTTTTGCTAGGGCTGGCATAGATGACAAAAAGAATCTAAGTGGCAGTATTATTCCTTACAACCTTCACAAATATTGATTAATTGAAAGTTCGAATCAATGTACTCCATGTGAACTTTCCCAGCATTGCATAACAACAACAAATCACCAGAGAATCCAGTAGCTTCCTCTACTTTATAATCGGTAAAGCCAAGTTGTAGTAAAGAATATTTGGCTCTGCAAAAAGGCACTCTTGGTTCACACACAACCAAAACATTAATTTTATGAATTTTCACAAGATCTACAATTGCAGACCTAAAGTTCTCATTTTCAGCTCATCTAGCATTCCTGAATAAGATTTCATCCATAGAAAGAGATGGATTGACATCCAAAGATTAAACAGAAACCATACTCTTACCATGTTGATGAGAGAGGTTCTCCAAGTTTGGTAAATTGTTATTAGGAGTAAAAGTTATCAAAATCCCTGGAACCATCTTAAATACTATTATTCTCAAAAACACTATCCTTTAGTGGCTTATGGCCAAATATGTCATGATGGAAGTTGCAAGATCAAATGATAGTATTTTTGGAATTGCAGATTCCTTAATATAAGACCCCATGGAGGCAGCCATATTCCTTCTCTGGTACTGTGACATCTTCCTATCCTTAGGTTTAGTCATTGCCTGATTTGAAACATCATTCATAAGCAACCTTCTATGTTGTTTTGTAACACTGGTACTTAAGCTAGTGCCAACAATAGTTTTCTTCTCATGAGAAGGGCCATCTTATTTGCTATCAAAGCTAAGAGTAGCATTAATTACTTTTGTTCAATTTTTGCCAAAATTCCTAAACCTTCAACTTCCCATCATTTACCTCCTTCATTTCATCAAATCCTTGTTTCTTATTAACCATAACCTTATCTCCACCCTTAAAGACCTCAAAAGGCTTTGACATTCTCATAAAGGTGAGGTTCTCTACCTCCTCAGAAACCTCATGTAGCATAGAAAACCCAGAACCCCCAAGATTCTCTGTCTTCCTAGGTTTTACAACATTGGTTCTTCTTTTAGTCTTATAGCTCATAAGAATCCATGAGCCAATATCCTCCTTAGCCATCCCATTTTTGGACAACACATTATTGTCAGTCATATGATCCTATTGCATGATTTTTAAGACATTTTGCACCTCCATGTTGCAAGAAATATCACTACCATACTCCCTGATGGTCTTAATGACTGTGATGACCCGGACCAGAATCAGCAGTATGATCAGCTATATACGTGAGTTACTGCGTAGTCGCAGAGTTTTGGCAGTATTTAAATCGCCGGATTTGTTAACAACTTAATTATTGGCCAAGAATTGGAGCTGGGTCTCTTCTCGAGAGTCGTTGTATGTGTGATTTCGAGTTCATGGGCGGTTCCGGATCGTTATTTGGACGACCGAGGAATTAATTATGAATATTTGAAGTTCGGATTTAAATGGTGGGCTACTTAACGACTAAATTACTGGACGAGAATTTGGTTTCGGCTTCTTCACGGAAGTTGTTCAAAATTTAATTTTGAGTTCGTGGGAACTTCCGGAGCATTTTTCTGAGTTACGAAGATTAAGTTGTGATTATTTCCGATTGTTGTTAATTTAGTCGATTTAAGAATGTGTTGGTTTGAACAGTTGACTTTTTATCCGTTTGGTCGATGTGTTTGACTTCGAGTGATTATTGAAGAATACGTCGAGACGAGTTTGTTACCGCAAGAATTATCGAAATCGGATATACGACGAGAAAGTTACGGGTATTTGAAGTTTGTCGAAAAGATAATTACGAAGTTTTCATTTTGAGAAAGGCTATAAATAGCAGGTTGCCGAAAAGGGAAAGTCAGCATATGCCATAAATGGTGTTGATCGAGTTGACCGAGTCAACTCGGTGGAGAGAGGGAAATTGGCGACGGAGCCACGGTGCTCCACGGTGGCGCAACGTTTCCGGCCACCCCTTGGCACGGGACTTGATCCATTAGAAGCGCCTTGACCTCCCGAGTCTATCCCTGGTCACCGTCGACGGCGAGGCTCGCCGGAAAGAGAAGAAAACCGGCCAAAACTATGAAGAAACTTGGTGAATTCGGGTGCATGGTTTTAGACCGATTTGAGCAGCAATTTTGGGTGGGCTTTGTAGCCCTCATCACCATGAAGCTACCATGTAAGTTTGGCATTTTAATTCGATGTGTACATGGAGAATTTTGGATGTGAAATTTGTGTACCAATTCGGTTTATTATGAAATTGACCTAGTTAGAGTGAGAATTGGCCCTTGTTGTAGTTGACAAAGTTGCTCAGTGGGTGATTTTGCATGGAATAGGGGTAGCTCCGCCGTGAAATTTTCCGGTCAGTGGCGGCGCCGCCCTGGGCGGTGGTCAACGGCGGTCAACAGTTTGACTTTTTGGGTTTTCGACAAATTGCATGTCATTTCACTCGAAATCGCGCCCCGATCGCAGTGGGGAGGTTCGTTTCTTGATTCGAGCGTCCGAAATTACAGTGAGGTATTGAGGTGTGATTTCCGGATTTCCGACAGTTTGTCGTAATCGGATAATGTGTTTCCGAGAACGATGGTTTCTCGTGATTTGTTTTGTATTGTCGAGTTATGACTTTGAGAAATGAATTTTTTGAATATTCAGGGGTTCGTGATCGTTTGTTTGGCGAGGGACTTTCCGCCGGATCACGGGTTAACGCATATCGCGTTACGCAAGTCTGTGAGTGGACATTTGTTTTCACGGATTATTTGCGAGTCTTTTATATGATTTACGAACTTGAGCATGCGTATGAGATTTCGGATTACATGAGCATGTGTTTTACGATTATACGATTATACTTATACGGATATACGTATACGAGTATACATACACTTATATGTTATTTCATGCATTTGCTTCGAACTGTTTATGATTTGATTTTCACAGAGTACAGTTTCAGTTACGTTGTTGTATCGATACACTACATCCCGGCTGATCCCCGAGGATGTTACCGGCTGGAATCACGTGTGGGCTAGGGACCCCGTGGTTCTGACTGGACTACCTCAGCTAGGATTACGTGTGGGCTAGGGACCCCGTGGTTCTGACTGTGAGATTTTTACTTGCATGCTCAGTACGCTGGAGGATTATGGTTTTACCTCGTGTACTTTATTATCTTTATTTACCTGGACTCGCATATGTTATTTTAAACATATATATTAACTGGTGAAAGACATTTATTTTCGTCCACTCACTCTAACGAGTTTCATGTCTTTCCCCTGGGCTTTTCGGTTTCCGTGCCCAGTTTGCAGTTCAGGCCCTGATGTCGCACGTCGTGGTCGAAGGCACAGTGCTCGAGCTACCTTGTTTCTTATCGTAGGTTTATTGTTCTACCTACTGTGGTATACTTATATGTTTATACATTAGAGGTCGCTCTGAGAAATCTGTTGTTCATGTTATACGATTTTACTTCAGATTTCAGTAAAGTGCATATATATTTACTATTTTACTTTACTGTTGATATATTGAGAAATCCGGATGGGATTGGTGCCCACGGTTTGCTTTTTGTGGCATAGGATGAAGTGTATTTTCTGCGTGCAGGTAAAGGTAATTCCACGTTAGTAACGAAACTCTGCCAAAATTTCTACGGTTTTTGTTGATTCGTGTTTTTGAGGGGGTTCGATTCCGGTTTAGGCAACTAAATCGGGGTTGGGTCCTTTCAATGACAGTCATAGGTTTGGTTACATTGGGACATTTATCCTTTGAGTGTTTGTTTCTACCGAAATCCAAAATGGATTAAGGCAGAAGAGCAAAGGATATTGGGTGGATCGCTCATGAGCGTTCAGACATTATCCCTTAAACACTCTGTTATTCTGCAAAAACAAACAATAAGCGTTAGGAAGTTGAGACAAGACTGAACCACTTTCAATGCTCCGATGCTTAAGTCAGTACGTGGAATGACAGAAAGCGAGAGTGAATAATGGATCAGATGTCAGATCCCTTTATCTTAGGGTAAGTATCTTCCTATTATGGGTAGTTGAGGTTGACAATACCTTGTGTTCCTCAATATGAGTCTGATGCAAGTATTCCTCTTTTATGAAAGATGGGGTATTTTGGACTTTTGGTAATTAGTTGCTTACATGGGTTGGCTGATGCACGCAAGGCTCGAGTGGCAAGGCGCGTGTGGCGTACATCCCGCTTATGGATTCACCGAATTTCCCCTGATTCTCTCTGCAAAGCTATTTTGCCTTATGTTTGGGTGCTAAGTAAGGTATGATTTTCTAGTGTTAGCACATGATGTATTTATAAGTCCTCCAAGTCCTCGAGTTAAGAATATTGAACTCTATTGAGGAGTTTAATGAACCAAAATTCAGAAAATGTTATTACTTAGCCATGTTATACTAGGGCAATGTAATGTACCCCAGAGTCCCCCAACTCCCTAATCGAGGGCGATTACCTTGAGTATGTTCATTCATCGCCCAATCCTTGGATGATTACCCGTCATAGGGATGAATGAGGACGAGAAGAGACCAATCATCCAGGAGTGGTTAGATGAGGGAGTTTTAAGAATGTTCAACATGAACTAGTGAACCGCGTGCGACGTGCTGGCATGCATTAGGACCTTTTGAGACCTCCTGACTGGAAGCGATCGCGCTAGGGTTTTTTTGGGTTCGAGGTGAGTTTAAGTCCCTAGGTCAACAATACTACTGGGTCGAGTGTTCATGTTAGAAGACACACCTATGAGGATCTGTCATTAGGGATATCTGTATTTAGGGTGGCGTGAGGAAAGCAGCTCACATCTTGGCCAGTTAGGGCCTCCTAACGATCAATGAGGCTAAGACTTTTTTAGGCCCGAGGGGATTTTAAGTCCCTAGGTAGTCAATGTCACTAGATCGAGGACCACGTCAAGGGATGTTGCGTTCAGGGTGATTGGCCGTTGAAGGAGTCCGTATTGGGGTTTGATTGGTATCCATAAGCCATTGCGTTCGGACGTTGGTCTGAGTGAACGACACGTAGTTCAAGGGCACATTGTGTCTTTGCCTACCATAGTGAATAATCATGTGGCGAGACCCCTTTCGAGGCCATGTGCACACAATCTAGATTTTTAGGAATTTTATGCTCTTTCTTAGAGGTGCTGCCTATCGGGCCGTTTGAGCGGTGTGAGTGGGTAAGTACGGAGTGGTATCATGCATGTGCACGAGCGTGGGGGTAACCGTTGGGCTAGGCCTCTGCATGCTTGACATTTGTCAACCAACACTATTTTCGAAAGGTCAAAGGGCTAATCCAGAGTACGTGTCATAATGGTGTCATTACTGTGGTTCATGAAGAGACATTTATGTTTCAAATTTGAAATGACGTGGGACACATGTTGCGAATTGACGGTTTGTGAGGTGAAAGCGTGAACGGCCAGGATATACGAGGGTTATCCATTTCTCTAGTGTAAATAGCCCCTTTTTCACCTTGGTCGCAAGACCATTTGGTGCTTTTGGAGATTTTCTGCATTTTGGAGAGCTTTTGACTATGTTCAATCCGGAGAGCTTACAATGTATGAGAGATTTTACAACGTTCAAGTTTCTTCAATCCTTCAATTTTTGTTAAAGGTGAGGCATTTATGCTCTTGCTTGCTCGTTGTTATATTTCTATGTTGATGGGTGTTGTGTTTGTTGTTTTTCTTTTAGCTTTGTTGGGTTGTTGGGTTCTTCATGCTCATAGGTGTCCATAGTACGTTGGTGGTTATTTCTCTGGTTTAGTGTGTTGTTGATTCTTGGTTGTTGATAGGTTGTAAAAATATCGAGCACCTTTTCCTTGGTAGGATAGAATGATTGTTGGTTTTAGGTGATTTGGGCGGTTGGAGTGAGAGCGTTCAGTGGGTCCGCGGTACTCAACACGTTCTGGTATTGATATAATTGTTTTCTTTAATAGTTCATTCGTGTTGATACTATGAACCCATCATCGCCTGTTGAACTTTCGAGTGACGAGTAAATTAGGATTGTATATGGTACACGGAGGCGTCCTAGGAAGCATGTGTCGATGAGTGAACTAAGCAGGGGGATGGGCTTTCTAATGGCTTCATTTACTGTGAGTCAGATGACGTCGACATCGTCATTATCGAGTGACGCATCCGGTTCAGAGATGCTCAGTCCTGAGCCGCTCAACGTTGTTTATCCTGCTAATGCTCACCCCTCTTATTGACTGCAACACCTGAGATAGGTTTGTCGAGCAGAAGGGAGGTTGAGGCAGCAAAGGACGCGTTGATACAACAGAGTAGAGCATCCACGTCTGTTCCATTAGAGAGGTAAGAAGAAGAGCTGTCAGTATACAAAGGTGGAGTTATGCTGAGACGTTTCCCTGATAGTGAGCCCGTTAAAGAGCCAGAAGCCTCATGCATTGCCAAAGAGTGTGGGCGCTTCCACACAAAATATGACATTTCCCGTTCCATTATCATGACATTGTTGGGCCCTAGGGAGACGTTCACTGATCCACCCGAGGGCTTCATGTGTACGTATGAATGGAAAATTAAGAATGGGATAAACTTGCTGAAAGGACCAAATCCCGATTCAGTTGCCTAAACCGGAATCGAACCCCTTCTGAAAACACGAACCAACAAAAATCATTCAAAATTTCAGCAGAGTAACGTTACTAACATGGAATTGCATTAACCTGCACCATGAAAATAACACTTCATCCTATGCCACAAAAGCCAAACCGTGGGCACCAATCCCATCCGGATTTCTCAACATCATATCATAATCAATAAACAGTATACATACTGTAATATGTATAATATATTCGAGAAAATCCGTATAAAACATGTATCAGAATGTATCAGAGCGACCTCTAGTGTAAATATATACAATATATACATCAGTAGGCGAAACAAGAACCTATTGGAAAACACAGGTAGCTCAGATCACTAGCCTCCAACCGCGACGTGAAACACCAGAACCTGAACTGCAAACTGGGCACGGAAACCGAAAATCCCAGGGGAAAGACATGAAAACTGTTAGAGTGAGTGGACGAAAATAAATGTCTTTCACCAGTTGATATATATGTTAAAATAACATATGCGAGTCCAGGTAAATAAAAACAATAAAGTACACGAGGTAAACTCATACTCCTCCAGCGTACTGAGCATGCAAGTAAAAATCCCACGGGGTCACTCATGGACTCGTCCGTGCTAGTACAGTCCGAATCACGGGATCCCAGACCCACACGTGATTCTAGCCAGAAAGGCCTCAGGTCAGGGTAATTGTTTCCACCCGGAAATGCCTCGGCACAAGAAACAGAAACCTGTACCCACCCGGAAATACATCGGCACAAGGTACAGTTCCCCCCTGGTAAGCACCCTCGGGGATCAGCCGGGATGCGTGTGTATCGATACAACAACATAAACTACGACTGTACTCTGTGTAAACCAAATCACAAATATTTCGATGCAAATGCAATAAATAGCATAAGAATGCATATAAGTAATATAATCGTATAACACATGCTCATAATAATCATAATCTAATATGCATGCTCATGTTCGTAAAACGTGTATAAGGACTCGCAATCAATCCGTGAAAAAAAATGTCCACTCACAGATCAGCAAGCGCGCACTCGCGCTAATCTCGTGGCCCGGCGGAAGATCTCTCGCCCGAAGCACGATCTCGATCTCGATCCCCTGAATAATCATAAAACATAACTGATCAAAACCATAGTCCACAACCCTGAACTTAACCACGGAAACCAACCGTTCCCGGAAACATATTAAACTATACAAAAAACCGACTGAATTTCCGAAATCTCCACTCGAGACCTTCGACTGAAAATCCGATACCCAAATCAATAAGAAAACCTCAAGGCGACGATCGGGGCGCAATTACGAAAAAAACGACATTAAAAACACTAAAATCTGAAAAGTCAACTTCTCGCCGGAGCTTCGCCGTTGACCGCCGCCGCCGACGGTGGCGCGCCGCCAATGGAGAGATTCTCCGACGGAGAAGCTCCAGATCACAAGGTCTTTCCAAGCCCAATCCTTTTCTTAATTAGCACCAAGGCCAAATCTCACCGGAACTAGGTCAATTTCTCCTCGAAATAGTTCGGAATTCCATCTCCGGTGACCTAATCGGGTTGCCCTCAAATCTCAACCACAACTGAAACAAAACACATAGGGAGACTCACAAGGGCAAGGGGAGTCGAACCCCCCTAACCACCACCACCGTGGCTCGCCGGAAAACGGCAAACCAATACCCGCGACACCCACGAACTCGACCTGATTCGGTTCACCATAAAACCTCATCAATTTCCACAAAACCAAACACCAATCAACTCAAAATCACAAGAGGAAGCTAACCTTACCATTCATGTGGCCGGAGGTGGCCGGAAAATGGAAGTCGGATGGCGAAGCTCAAACGGGAAACTTTCTCCCACGGTCAACGGTCAACAGCTTCCATTTTTGGAAAGTCAACGGTCCGGTCAACATCAAACAGTGTTTTCGGCAATTTTACGTCAATTTCCGATATTTATACTCACGCCTCGGGTCGATCAACGATTCGAAACGGATAACCATCACAATTCGGATAAACACGAAACAATCGGATAAACTCGTCGAAAACTGAAACTTCAAATAATCGTATTATATTCCTCGGTTATCGGAAAAATTATCCGGAACCGCCCACGACCTCGAAATCAAGTACTCTACAACTTCCGTGAAGAAACTCAACTCAAATTCTCAGTCAAAAATATAGTCGCGAATAGAATCGACAAACCACACAAATATATCGTAAAAACCGCGACTACGCCCAATCTCGTGAATCGTGCCGAATACACTACTAGTTCTGGTTCGGGTCGTCACACTTGCCTCTACACTCATTCTTCCACTTTATTCTGTCACACTTAGATACGTCTCTAAGCCAACGCAGACTGATAATAATAAGGGTGTTGATGGCCATATATAATGTGTTCAAGCTATCGCATCTAGGGTGCCCCACGATGGCTGAGATTACCTTCTTTTGCAATACCACCTATGCCAGGCATGACTACGACTATGGAATGATCACCCTGGCCCCAAAAGAGAAGAAAAGGTGGTGGCTCCAAAAGATGCAGTCATCAGCGGGCGTCTGGTGAAGGAAGGTGTTCTTGGTTAGTGGTAACTGGGAGTTTGGTGATCGGCAGGGTGTGGAAGATTATCCCAGGGTTCCTACATCGTTCCACCAGCTAGGTTATCTTAGGGAGTCCAACATGTTCTAATTTGTGCTATTTTTCTTTTATATTTGTGCCCATTCTACTCTGAGCTACATATGTGGACTGACAGAGCCATCCTGTGTGGTGCTCTGTAGTTAGGTAATGCTTTCCCCTATGTGAGACTGAACGTCGTCGTCTACAGAAGGTGCTTTACTATTGGTACCGTCTGGACGCTTGTTGGAATTACTTGGCGTTGCTGCATTTGGATATCCTTGACTGTAAAGGGATCTTTCGTCGTCCTGGTGTGTGTTTGGATTTGTTAGTTCTTGTTTTTGTTTTTGGTTTTGGTTTATAATAGGTGGCGGTCTGATCGGAATGCGTTGCTTTCATTTTATCATAGTTAGAGATGCTGCCAACACAGAGGACGCTATGCAGTAAACAAAGCTGAGAGGGTTATTGACCCAAGTTTCCTACACCTCTCGGTGGGAGGAGGACTGGACTGTAGTTTGGCCAGGGGAGTGGTTGAGCAGTGAGTGGATCATTCTCCTGAGGCACAACGTCATAAGTAGGAGATGATTATTGCTTCTGAGGTAGAGGGTAGGGAAGACATGCTATCTGCTGCCAAGCGCCTTTCAAAGAATGAGCGTACTCACTTAGCTCGCTAGGCAGGGAAGGAAAAGAAGAGGAAAGCGGAGCGGCACACGGATGCACGCTCGTCAAATTGATAACACGTTAAAACATGCATCAAATATTAAAACAAAGTAGACACTAACCACATATCTCACATATATGCAATTTAAAACCCTTCTTTGTACATGTAGCATTGGTAAGTAGGGATCATTCTTAACCGAGGATTGAGGGTACTAAGCATGACAACGTTTGTAAGCAGAAAATAAAAGGTATGCGGGGTTTGAAAGTTTGGATTAATTAACTACGAAAATAAACAAATGATGGCCAGCAAACAGATTTAGAATCCTAAATTCTAACATGCTTCACTCATAGATAAGTAGAAACAATTAAAGAACATAAAATCCTATACATGCTTACTAGACCGAAAATAAACACTAACTAATATATTTACAAGTGATCGACCCATCCTAAGTACATTTACTCATTCTTAACCTGCAAGTTAAACAATATTAATCGAAATCCTAACTTCTCAATTTTACAAAACACATGCTCATAATTTTTCGTGCTCGGGATCGCCCTATACACATACAATTGATTTAGACTCGGGATCGCCCTATATCTAAGCCAAAGCATTAAGCATAGATGAACATGTATAATAAAAACTAAGAAACTAGAACACATGAAAAATAGTTGAAAACGAAACAAGTAAGGAAAAACCGAAATACTACAAACTACTTCACTACACAAATAGTTCATACAAGGAAAAGCTACAAAGTAAAGAGGATTCATATTACACTTTTTAGTCTTCGGGATCGCCCTATGGAGCTAAGGTATAACTGAATCTTCTTTGGTGGAGGAGACACTCGGGATTGCCCTATATGACAATGGAGGTTATTGTGGTGGCGGACAGTGGTGTAGGCTGCTTCCTTGAAGAGTTTCTTGGCTTTGTGGAGAGGAGATAGTGTTTAGGCAGAGCTTTCGTGTCTAAAATGAATGATGATTTAGTTCTAGTCAAGCTCCCCTTGAAAAGGATATTAAAAACCCTAGTCCATCCCCAATTAGGAATGAATTAACTCCATCTGGGTAAGTTGACCTTTCTTCATTAAATCAGTGATTCCCGGAGATTTATATGTCCCAATTGAGTGATTCTTTTTGAGCTGGAAAGTTGACTTCTAGATATTTCCATGGACCTTTTATTCGTATAATAATTCCTTATTGTCTGTTTTTGGTGGCCCGTAGAAGTGGGCTGATCTGCACAGGCAGATTTCTTGATTTCTAGCTTTTGATCCATCTTCTTGTTTTGGGCTTCTTTGTGGCCGAATCTTGACATGATCTTGGACCTTCTTGGACACATGAGCATGGTCTTGACCCATCTTAGTGATGTTTGATCCATTTTTTATAAATCGTGGCCCATTCTTCTTCATCTTTCCTTCTCATTTTAGGAACTTCCTCCTTAGCAAGTTTTGAGCTCATTTTTGCCTCCTTTATGGATTCATCCTTATTTTGTTCTAGAAATCATAAAGTAAGTAAGATACAAAGATACTAAGTTCTAAACAAAGCTAAATGTAAAGAGAAAGACGTTAAGAATCAAGCATAAAATGCGTAGATCAAATTTCCCCACACTTAGACTTTGCTAGTCCCTAGCAAATACTAAACAAAACAAAGACTCTCTACAAAATAAGAACTAAAAGCCACGAAATTTCAGACTCAAAAACACACAAAAATAACTAAGTTAGATTAGTGAAATCACACCTTATCATCATGTAGCAACTCATCTCAAAGGCATGAACAAAAACACATTTTAGCCCTTAAAAATGTCTCTGGAATTTTTTAAAGTATATGGAGATGGAATCACAAGAATTAAGAGTTAAACCTCAATAACTTTGAGAGGTAATAGAGATATGATCATGCCATGAACAAGTAAGACTTGGAAGAAAACAATGGTGAAGTTAAAGCTATGCATGTTTCGAACAAGTTTAAATCAATTTCACATGGATGCACTTATCATATTTTCACTCATGAAAATGGTTCACTCAAAGTGTACATGAATTGAATCGAAAACCTCATGAATATAATGAATTACTTGCACAAATGAACATAAACCATATGCTTACTCATGCAACTTACTCAACCAATCGAAGACTACTCATCTTAATGATCATAAAGGACTTTAGAAAGGTTGTAATGGGGCTAAGGCTAAGGCATTCAAAATTTGGGTATGTGGTGAAAAAAACGTTTAAAAGACTTAGTCAACACTTAGGCAATTCGAGCTCCATCATTTCTCATGTATCAAACTTCAAAATAGGGCCAATTTTCATCTTTTTGGGCCCTAACTTCATTCTAAATCTTTTTTCTTGAACTTTGCGGACAGGACAAATGCCATATTTTTTTATTTTGGGCCTTCAATTTGTGGTCCACTCCAAATTTGTAAATATGGGGAACATTAATCCAAACTTTAACATCTAAAATACATTGCTGGAGAGCTTCTGAATTTTTTTTTTCTTTTCGCTCTTTTTTTTAGCTCTCGATTTTTCTCTCTTTTCTTTTCTATTCTCAGCAATTTACACATTTTTACAAGTTATTTGAACAAGTCTATCCACATACAAACATCATAGCAATTAAGGAACATCACCAAAAAAATACCATCTTCTCCTCTTGTCTACATTACTTCACACTTAGTCTGCAGAACATAGGGTAAAGAAGTCTTACACTAGGCTAAGTGTTTAGATATTAAATGTGATAAAAGAAAAGCTTAATAAGGGCTCAAATGGTTATCTAGGGGTGTCGCAAGACTCTCAACTCGTGCGCACATAAGGGACACATGGCTATTTGATTTAGTGGTGGAAAACTTAAGTGTCTTTAAACATATCCAAAATCAGAGCATTTATCAACTTAAAAGCTTTGCAAATCTACATGAGTAAGTTCTAATATTCTCTAGTTCATTGAAATCTATGGCAAGCAATTAGATGAGAAATGTTTTGTTTTTGAAACCATTATGCACGAAATTCACTCTCAAAAGAATAATGTAGGCTCAAAAACTCACTTTTATAGTTTGTATGATTTAAAACTCATTCTAGCATGCGAAATTTATACCATGTTTATGCATACCATATCTACTACATGTCATGACAATCAAAACATCTCAATTAGCACTAGAAATCCCATGCGACGCCATATGTTTATATTTTTCAGTCTAATTCTCATCATAGACTAATTAAGGGCATCCTAAAGACTCTTTAAAACACTAAGCTAAACACAAAGATTCAAAACAATTTTTTTAGGGCATCATTCGCAGAAAAGTTTCATATGCCGCCCGATTTTTACAATTTATGACTCAAATAAGTTATAAACCCCTCCCCCACACTTAAACTTTACATTGTCCTCAATGTATCAAAGTAAAGCATAGAATTCAGCATGAAGAATAGGATTTTACGAAAAACTAACTATGAAAAATAAAAGCTACGAAATAAATAAAAAAATGAGGGAAGAGAAAGCAAATCTGGTTTGTAGACTCTTCCATTGGGTTGCCTCCCAACAAGCGCTTGTTTTTTAACGTCTTACAACCTAGACGTGTTGCTTTGCTCCTTCTTAACTTTTGACTCCCAACATTCTTGACGTTTTCTTTGCATGTGCACTTTCATGTATATGTTGGTGCCATCTCCTTTAACTCCTTTAGCTCAGCCTTCATCTTCTTCTTTACGAGCTTGTTAGCGTTCATGATCCACTCAAAGATACATTAGTTAGTGATCAATTAACTAAATAATCACAAATGTAGCTCATGTAGCATTTACAACAAGTAGGTTTATCTTTCGTTACAAATTCATTACAACATGGTAGGCAAATACAGTTTACAAAACAATGTCCCAATTGATTTTTCACCAAAGATATATGATTATCACATGCATCTAGAATTTAAACTAAGACTTAGACGATTAAATTGTGTAATGGCTCGAAATCCGTTCTACTCCTTTGGACAAGTCCGGAAATGGCCAGTTGGGATAGATGTAACGCTAGAGGTAGGACTAATTTTGAGAATATTCTCTTTCTTATATCCAAATCCTGTCATGAGTCATAACCCTTCTAGTCACCATAACCGAAAATTTCTTACAAAGAGAAAAAGTTCAATGCGATATTACATCAACTCTTTCAATCAAAATCAAAACTTAAAAACTGAATAACAAGTGATAAAAACATAGCTAAGACTTATTATTTAACATTTTACAACAACATGCTCTAAATCGAAGAAACTGAACATAGCTACTTTCAGAATTTATGCAGAATTAATCACATGTAGGAATTTTACGAAAATTTACGAGATGATATTAGACACGTATATACATAACTCTGTAAATTTTCATAATTTTCCAAGACCTGCAACCATTTCAGATAAATCACACAAAATAGCACATACACAGTCCCGAATTGACATTAACACTAAAACTAAAAGAATTATAATCACATTACACAATAACAATGACGAATATCTTTAAAAAAATGACTCCTTGACCTTATACAATTGAATTTTTGACCTGCAAAAATAAAAAAATAAAGTTACAACATGCTTGGAACTAAAGAACACATGCAAATATCCATATTCGCACAAAATTGAACATAGCAGATTGTCCGATTTTTCCAGAATTGTTGGCTTGTCCGAATACAATAAATTTTACAGACATAAACAACACACAATACGCAACACTTCTGAAAATTTTCAGATTTTCCCAATACCTGCAGCTATGTCAAATAAATTACACAAAACAGGTCAGTGCACAGTTCAGAAAACAGAAAATAAAAACATATGCACAAGTATAATATTTACACGATATGAACATATTTACACAAACGAAATTACACAATAGATTTTTCAATCCCCGGCAACGGCGCCAAAAATTGATAACGCGTTAAAACATGCATCAAATATTAACACAAAGTAGACACTCGACGCATATCTCACACATATGCAATTTAAAACCCTTCTTTGTACATGTAGCTTTGATAAGTAGGGATCGTTCTTAACCGGGGATTGAGAATACTAAGCATGACAACGTTTGTAAACAGAAAATAAAAGGTATGGGGGGTTTGAATGTTTGGATTAATTAACTACGAAAATAAACAAATGATGGCCAGCAAACAGATTTAGAATCCTAAGTTCTAACATGCTTCACTCATAGATAAGTAGAAACAATTAAAGAACATAAATTCCTAGACATGCTTACTAGACCGAAAATAAACACTAAAACTAATATATTTACAAGTGATCGACCCATCCTAAGTACATTTACTCATTCTTAACCTGCAAGTTAAACAATATTAATCGAAATCCTAACTTCTCAATTTTACAAAACACATGCTCATAATTTTTCGTGCTCGAGATCGCCCTATACACATACCATTGATTTAGACTCGGGATCACCATATATCTAAGCCAAAGCATTAAGCATAGATGAACATGTATAATAAAAACTAAGAAACTAGAACACATGAAAAATAGTTGAAAACGAAACAAGTAAGGAAAAACCGAAATACTACAAACTACTTCACTACACAAATAGTTCATACAAGGAAAAGCTACAAAGTAAAGAGGATTCATATTACACTTTTTAGTCTTCGGGATCGCCCTATGGAGCTAAGGTATAACTGAATCTTCTTTGGTGGAGGAGACACTCGGGATTGCCCTATATGACAATGGAGGTTATTGTGGTGGCGGACAGTGGTGTAGGCTGCTTCCTTGAAGAGTTTCTTGGCTGTGTGGAGAGGAGATAGTGTTTAGGCAGAGCTTTCGTGTCTAAAATGAATGATGATTTAGTTCTAGTCAAGCTCCCCTTGAAAAGGATATTAAAAACCCTAGTCCATCCCCAATTAGGAATGAATTAACTCCACCTAGGTAAGTTGACCTTTCTTCATTAAATCAGTGATTCCCGGAGATTTATATGTCCCAATTGAGTGATTCTTTTTGAGCTGGAAAGATGACTTCTAGAGCTTTCCATGGACTTTTTATTCGTATAATAATTCCTTATTTTCTGTTTTTGGTGGCCCGTTGATGTGGGCTGATCTGCACAGGCAGATTTCTTGATTTCTACCTTTTGATCCATCTTCTTCTTTTGGGCTTCTTTGTAGCCGAATCTTGACATGATCTTGGACCTTCTTGGACACATGAGCATGGTCTTGACCCATCTTAGTGATCTTTGATCCATTCTTTATAAATCGTGGCCCATTCCTCTTCATCTTTGATCCATTCTTTATAAATCGTGACACATTTCTCGAGATTAGTTGCGAAATATATATCAATTTTTTTTTTATCAAATCTGATGTTAGACTCATTTCCTTCATCAAAGTTGTAGCGAATCTCATTGCGAGCTCGTACATATTTCATTTGAATTTTTTCGAGACTTGAAGCATTTCAGAAAAACTATAAATATAGGGTATTTTTCTTCCTTTTTTCCAATTTTTGTTTTCCCCCTCTCATCTTTCTCTCTCCTCCTCCCCGAGTCTCTCTTCTCTGTCGAGACTGTCGCCGGTGACGTCTCATCGGCCAACCACCATTCCAGCCGATCTTTGGTTCAAAATGTTCCCCTCAACCACTGTATCTCATCCCCCACCACCACAGCCTCCAACTCCCTTCTACCGACGACGATTTTTGACGGAAAAACTGAAGATTTTTGAATTCCTCCGTCTGCACCGCCACCTATGTCTAACCGCCTCGAGGTTTGACTGCTTTTGAACCCCACATCCGTAAGAGTCGAATGCCACTCTTGGCATGACCTAATTTGAGATTTCGACCTTTTCTGCTAGAATTTAGCATAGGGTTGAACTATAATGTTGTTGGGCTTGTTGAAATGAGTCTTTTGATATGCAGGTTGGAGAATTCTTGGCCGGTCGGATTCCGGCCGCCGGAGGTAGTGGCGTGTGAGCCCACATGCCACCATGGACGAAGGAGCGTCGGCGACCCCGAAAACCCAAATTTTCACGAGAAGTTCCTTAACCAATTTCTAATCGAATTATGCGTAGTTTTGTATTATCCAAAAATTTTAGTGGTGTTATCGGGTATTTTCAAGATTCGGGCCGACTAGACACTTTCATGCTATCGTGCGACGAGTATTAAGTTGAGGCTCACCTTCGGCGGATTTTTGTTGCAAGGCATGATGACTAAGAAAATATTGGGATTTGTTGATATGACTGCTTGGGGTGTAGGCATGCGATTACCATAATATATATGTGAGGTACAGTTAGATGTTTTATCTCGATTTCCACTCTCATTTTAGTTGTACGCTCGTAATATATGTCATTAATTAATGTTAGGCTCTTGTTTTGCCTTAGAACGTCCACTAGGA
Source organism: Geum urbanum (assembly GCA_946800695.1). Taxonomy (NCBI): domain Eukaryota; kingdom Viridiplantae; phylum Streptophyta; class Magnoliopsida; order Rosales; family Rosaceae; genus Geum; species Geum urbanum. The sequence goes on along the minus strand of OX327005.1, from coordinate 36,179,188 downwards.
TCTTTGAGTTAGAAATCGACTAATTATGTTTCAACTGGCGATCCAAGTGAGTGGAAATTTATTTTACACTGTCGATTAGCAAGTTTAGATTTTATGCTCAGATTTCTCCTACGCTTAGGATTTTCTTATTCATTTATGATATGATTTATGATACGTATATGATATGCACGAAGGCCTATAATATGATTTTATGATTTCACACACGCATGTTTATGTATTAATGCATCGATGTATTGGTTGCTCGGCTGATCACCGAGTACGCTCTTGGGGGTGACGACAAACACCTGACCAAATTACTATGTTATGTATACCTCCACACATATCTATGATATGTGTTTAATTAGACTCGCTACATTTTTAATATATGATTTCTATGAAAGGCATACATATATATTTTAAGATTTTTCTTACGAGAGTTTATTTTCGTTCACTCATTCTAACGGTTTTCCTGTTTTATATGCCTCTCCCTTAGGCCATTTAGTTTCTAATGCTTGGTTGTAGTGTTTATCTAGAGGTTGGACGCGTACGAAGTTCAAGGCATAGCGGTAATCCTTATAGAATTCAAGATGATCCTACGGATTAGTATCTCAGTGGTCATAGTTAAATTAGGTTTCTAGCTACTCCGGTGTTATAATCAATGTTAAGTTTTGGTTTTTTTTGATTTACGAGTTACTTTCAGTGAAATTAGATTGTATAATTTATGAAGTTCAAATCCTTGTTTTTTGTCCTTCGGTTTCCTTATAGATTAGCATGTTTAGGTTCTAATGATTATTATGATCTAATCCCGGTTTAGGCAGCTAAATCGGGGTCGGGTTCTCATAAGCACTGACTCTAAGTTAGAGTCGGATAAACGGTCCCCCGACCGCTCTCCTCCACGTGATGGCGATAATCACTCTCCTCTAAGGGACCAACATCCTCTGTCCCCAGTATGTTCTTCGTCTACCAAGAACGAGGTGTCTTCGAATGGGGTTGTTACATCCTCCAGCATCTAGCCAATGACCATGACATTTTCCCAAGTTCTTTAAAGATCGGCCCTATTGGTTGTTGTGACTTTTGTTTCCCAAGGCCTCTAGGCGGATTTAGCAACCACTAAGGTCATTTTTTATCGGCATCTCGCGTTCAGCAAGAAGGCCATGACACTGGAGGTGGTCGTTAGATAGCAAAAGCGGGTGCTGGCCCTTAGGCATAAACAAGCTTGGACGCGCCTGCTAGTGGACGCCATCCTCTAGGTGCATGATATGCACTAACAGGTCTTGCTTGATGGAACTAAGGAAGGGCCTAACAACTTAGACATGGCTAGAGAACGGATCAAGCAGCTCGAGGCTGAGCTGAAGAATAAGAAGAAGGCACTAGTAACTACCCACGCCACTGGAAAAGTACAACAAAATGGAGAGTGATATGTGTACCTGATTGGATAGCCTGGTCCAAGTATCAGAGGATTTAGCTGCGTCGAAGAGTGAACGAGTTTGGCCTAGACCTTGACATGGCTCGGGTTGAAAAATAATCATTTGAGGATCTGCGTGTCCATGGTGAAAAAGAGGGTGGAGGAGTTGCAGGGTGGCGTGGACGCTCTGAGTCTACAGCGTGCTGCTTTGAGAGCGATGTTTGCCAAGCTCGAGAAGTCTCCCTACTTCAATCATGAATGCTTCAAGGAAGATTCTGAGTCAGGCAGCGTTCAGCTTTTTGAGGAGGAGGATTAGGTTTATGCTTTTTGTACCCTTTTTGTTTTGTCGTTCAATATTTGCTCAGTTTTGAATGTAAAGAACAATATGTTGCTATGTATATATTCAAGCTGCGTTATGCATTTGGCCTTTGTGTTTAACTCTTGTTGTGTGTATGCTTGCTTTGAATGAAGGTACTTGGGAATAGTTGTGTCTGCCTTTATTATTCAAACGTAGAGCACTAGTGTTTGAAGAAATGGTGTGTGAGATGTTTGAAAAAACAACACAATATTGGCATAAGTGTATTCTTACTTCAATGAAGAGAGCATTCACATAAGAGAATACAAGCAAAAAGTTAAAATTTCACAAAACTGAGTATGCCAAAATATGGAATGACCTAGTGGTAATACTTCCATTGGTGAACGGAGTTCCATGGGTGAGAGAGGACTGTGTCTTTCTTGTCACTGAGGTAGAACGTGTCTGGGTTGGCGACGTGCACGATCTTATATGGGCCTTCCCACATTAGATGGAGGCTTTTGATCTTGTTCTGGATGGCCTTCATTATCCAATTACCAATCTGGTTGTAAAGACGAACAATTTTTTCCTTGTTGACTGAATTATGGTAATGAGCAGCATTGTATTTTTCTTCTAGAAGGTCGTTGTCCAGACGTAATCCTTCGTCGTTCATGGCGAGGTCAAATGCTTCAACCCTTGCCTCTCTTTATGGCCTGGAGTTGTCGCTTGAGGCCGTCCTTGATTATCTTGTTGGCCGCTTCGACCTGCCCGTTGCTCTGTAGATGAGCAAGAAAAGAAAAAAGGATGTTGGTTCATTGTCTTTTGCAGAACTAGATGAACTTAGGGTTGTTAAACTAGGTGTCCTTGTCTGTGATGATGTTGGTCGGCCGTCGTAAGGGAAAAAGAGCGTTCACTATAAGAACTTGGTGACTTTTTCTGTTGTGATTTTTACTAGCGGTTTGGGCTCGATGAACTTTGTATGGTAGTCGATGATAATTATCACATATCGATATTGCCCTTTGGCCTTTGGCAATTCACTGATGAGATCCAATCCCCATTGGGCGAATGGTTTTGGAGATAAAACTATTGAGAGCAAGAAAGTAGGAAAGTGAACCTTATATGCATGGAATTGACAAGCCTTGCAAGTGCTAATGATTTCAGCAGTGTCTTCGTGGATAGACGGCCACCAAAATCCATAACGTAACACCATGTGTGTGATAGAATGAGCGCCTTTATGTTGACGGCACTTTCCACTGTGAATCTCCTGCAAAAGAGAATGCCCTGCCAGAGTAGTGAGGCACTTGAGGTTTGGCCATGTGTGTCATTGCTTGTAAAGGTGGCCTTCGCGAATACTGAAGTTGGTAGCTCTAACTATGATCGTCCAGCCTGGTTTTGTCGACGTTATTGGAAGTATTTCTGAGAAGCTTCTTTGGATGCTTGGTTTGTCGAGAATTTCCACTTTTTTTTGAAATTGAGAGTAAGGCATTGCGGCGGTGACCAAACGGGCGATTGCGTTTGCGTTAGCATTCCGCGCGTGAGGTACCTGGGTGATATTGAAGAATTTGAATTTGGAGAGGTAGTGTTTTGCAAGAGCCAAGTTAGAGGTCATGGATCCATCTTTAGCTTCAAAGTCCCCATTCACTTGATTAACCACGAGTTGAGAATCACTGTAAATGTTAATATCAGAGGCGTCTAGTAGTCGTGTGAGTTGGAAACCTATGATGAGCGCCTCATTGTTTGAAGCTTTGAAGTTGAATTTGAGGGCGTACTCGGCCTGAATGCCGCTTGAGCCAATCAAGATGATTATTGCACATCTAGCCTTCTGATTAGCGGACCCGTCTATATATAGATTTTAACGTGATTATGGTTTCTCAATTGCAGGTCAAGCTGGTTCCTGTTGAACTGCTTCTATATCTACCTCTGTATATTCAGCGATGAAGTCTACTACTGCTTGTGCCTTGATGGCAGTTCGGGGTTTATACTCGATATCAAACTCGCTAAGCTCAATGTACCACTTCCTGAGGCATCCACTGTGATCGGGAGACTGGAGTACTTGCCATAACGTGATGTTGGTTAAGACTTGGATCTTGTACGCTTGGAAGTAAAGACGTAATTTCCAAGCAGCGGTAACTAGGGTAAGCGCCCATTTGTCAAACGTGGGGTATCGTTTCCCTGCTCTCGTAAATCCTTTGCCTATAAAAAAAAAAGGAACTCGTTATCAGTGTCATGCCGTACCAGCGCAGAACTGATAGCTGTGAGCGAGATAGCTAAGTAGAGGTATAACGTTTCTCCTTGTACAGGTCTGGATAAGATTAGGATGAAAGCAAGGTAGAGCTTATTTTGCTGAAAAGCATCTTCGCAAGCAAGTATCCAGTTAACATGGCGCTTGTTGGTAAGACGGAGTATCTTGAAGAAAGGCTCACATTTATCTAAAAACTGGGAGATAAATCGGTGTAGAGCAGCAAGTTTACTTGTCAAGCTTTGTAGCTCTTTCTTTGATGTGGGTGCCTTCATGTCCATGATGGCCTTAATTTTTTCTAGATTTTCCTCAATGCCACGTTGGCTAACGATGTAACCCAAAAACTAGATGGTCGTAATGCCAAACGTGCACTTGGTTGTGTTCAGTCGAACGTCATGCTCTACTAGTGTTTGAAAGATGATGCGAAGGTTAGTGACATGACTCAGGGTGGTTATACTCTTGATCTTGATGTCGTCTATGTAGACTTCCACCACTGTACTGTTCACATCCCTGAAGATGTGGGTCATAAAGTGTTGGTACATGGATCTAGCATTCTTGAGACCGAACGGCATGACCTTGTGGCAATAGAGCCCTTTATTTTTTGTAAAGGTGGTGGCCTCCTGATCGTCTGGATGTATAAGTATCTGATTGTATCCAGAATAGGCGTCCAATGTTGCGAGCAATTTGTGGCCTATTGTAGCAACCACCTATTGATCGATGCGAGGGAGTAGGAAACTATCTTTGGGGAATTCCTTGTTGAGGTTGGCGTAGTCGACACACATTCTCCAGTTGTCATAACTTTTCTTCAACATAACCACATTCGAGATCCACTTGGGGTAGTTAACGGGTTGCATAAAACCAATCTTTAGCAATCAGTCAACCTCAGCGTATATAGCCGTATATCACTCAGCATCGTACATGCACCTCTTTTGCTTGATATGCCTAGTGTTAAGAGCAATACTTAATTGATGTGAAATCAAATCAGTAGAAATATCTGGCATGTCCGCGTAAGACCAAGCAAAGACATTTTGGTACTCCTTTAGGAGTTGGATCAATTCTTCCTTGACCACAGGATCCAACTAAGCACCTATTTTGACCTTGCGGTCTAGGTGGACGAGGTCCAACTCGACTTCGACGAGGGAGTCCCCAGTGACTGCTGGGCGGAGAGCGTTGATGTCGTCCCTGGGATCATCGGGTGATGCCTTTTGGATATCATCGTTTGCTATCTTCATGACTTCCTGCCTCGTCACCTATCCCTTTTTAGGGTCAATGGAACGCTCCATGAAATCGTAGCCACGTACGGATCATGTTCCAAAGTAAGTGGGGAATTGTAAGTATAACATGTGACTTGCAATGATGGCTTTTAGTTTCTTGATAGCCAGTCTTCTAAGGATAATATTATAAGAAGAATATAAATCAACTATGATGAAGATAGTGTGGATCTCCTTCTGGGAGGTGCTCGTAGTGCCCAAGCATAAGTGTGACAACCCAAACCGAGATTACGCGTTTGTCGAATGTATTAAACTTTGTCGCAAATTAGTCGCATTAGCGAGTTTGTTAACGACTTTTTCACCAGGCGAGAATTTGATTTCACTTTCTTCGCAAAAGTCAAAAAGTATTTAATTTCATGCTTACTGGAATTTTTGGAGAATTTTTCGGATAAACGAGCTAGTTTATATGTTTATCAGAAGTCAGCGTGAGAAATAAATGAAAAGGATTTGATTTTTAGTCGGTTTAATCTCGACCGTTCGATCAAGATGTGATTAAATTTGGACCATCGATCTGATCTGATTCTTAGGGGTATAAATAGGGGATTTTTGGGATTTTTATTTTGGAAAACCAGAAAACCAGATATCGACTCGTTTCTCCCTGCAGACTCGCGCCATTTACGATATCAACCCGCCGTCACCTCTGGCGATGTTTAAGGTAGGAAATTGAAGCCCTGTATCTACTTGATTGATTGATGTAGATATTTTTGGTTGATTTGCAGGTTTGAGAGGTACCCGAATTGGGTTTAACCGTGGGAGTCACCACCGTCGGTGGCAATGCTCCGGGAAGTTTTAGAGGTCGAGGGTGGGGAGCTTTTGAATCTCTTCCCCTCTTGAGTCGAACTGAGTTGGCCATGAGGTTCAACGAAGTTCCACGGCAAGGCTTCGTCACCTCGAAATTTTTCGGCTGATTTTGGGTTGACTTTCGAGAGCGATTTCGGCCATGTGAAGGTGAGTTGGAACGAATAGGTCTAGGGGTTAGGTTAGGCTCGAGGAGAAGAACATTTTGAGGGGTCATTCGCCGTCGTTGGTGGTAATCGATGGTCGAATGCCCCCATTAGAGATAGTTCACCAGAGGCGCATATGACCCATGTGCCGCCGTCTACGACAGAGCTGCAGCGAGGCAGTTTGAGGGATTCTTCAATGGGATTTTTGGGGTTATTTTTAGGGTCAATTTTTATAGTTTTATACATATTCTAATATCATTTGATCCTTATTTATAGGACATCTTGATCGCGATCCTAGCAGCGAAAGAAATTCTGTTGGACCCTAGCAGTAGTCACAGACTTGTGAATGGACCTTTTATTTTCAAAGTCGTAGTGAGTTTATATTTTTATCGGCATGCTTTACAGTTTATTTTAGAACTTTTTAATTTGAAGGTTTATTTCTGATGTTTTGTTTTGTTGCATTTATCCTCTAGCTATTCGGCTGATCACCAGATAGTTCACGTTTAGTCATGGGAGGTTAGGTGGCCTTGTCAGACTTAGATCGGCTTAGGTTAGGTGGCCTGGAGACGATCTCGTCACATTTATTTATTTTTCTTACAGCTAACCGACTCAGGTTAGGTGGCATAAGCGAGCGCCTCCAGTTGTATTCAGTTTGTAATTTTTGAACTCTCATTATTTCACAGAAATCAGCGGAAATGTTGGATATGATAGTTTTATCGTTTTACGATGATTATATTATTTTTGTCCACTCACGCTAATGTTTTATATTTTATTGCCTTTCCTTGGACTTTTCAGTTTCCGTTACCCAGGCTGCAGTTTATATCCTGAGAGTGCTTGGTAGTGTCGAAGGCTTCGAGTCCACCAGTCATCTTTACAACAGTATGTTTCAGCTCACTGTCAGTTTATATCAAATGTGGTATATGCTAGAAGAAGTCGCTCTGAATACAGCATGCATGTGTTGACTCCAGTGGTAGTCATGTAAATTGAGTGTTCATGTAATAAGCGCATGTAATCACTACACATTGGGTAGACAACATCGCCTGAAAAGCTCATCAATGATTCGTTATCTTGAGTCAACTTGATGAGAGGACACTAAAGCTGTTTGTAAGCTTTATAAAACATCATGTTGGCAACTGAACCTAAATCAATAAGGGCTCATCCGACCTTGCATCTATTAACAAGAGCGTCGATGACGAATGGGGCGTCCATACCTCGAGCACCTCATTCGACAGTTTCTGAGAATGTGATGGGGTCCCATGAACGGTGTGGGGCCTTGGAGACAAATCTCGAGACAAGGGAGAGAATCTCTTGAGGCAGGGCATCTGTTTTGCTTTTGCCACTGTAGATGGTGTTGATTTCCCATCTGGCCTCACACTACCTATTTCGGGCCTTCTTCTCGGTATTGGTTCAACTCGCCTTTGTTTCAAACAACTCTTGAATGATTTTCATGAGGACGCCGCAATCCTCGGTGTTGTAGGTTTCTGAATCATGATACTTACACCAACTACCTATGTGCTTGAGTGAGGCCTTCCACGTCTTGAGCTTAGGTTAGGGGATTAAGTGTTGTTTGTTGGCGAATATTTCTGCATATGTAGCGTTTGTAACAGAGTACACGGTTATGTCATGTGAGTAACACTTAGGCGGCCTCTGGTGCCTGGCGGGTTCCGTACAGGGAACCTTCGGCGCTCTGCAGTTCTTTGTCACGTCGGAATGTGTCGTCGTTTGGGCGTGCGAGATCTACGGTACTTGCCACGATGAATGCAACATGTCGATGAAGCATTACGACGGTGCAAAATCGCATCCTGATAAGTTGCGTTCCTTTTGTCCCCAAACTCTGTTATAGACCTCAGCATTTTCAACCATCATATCCAAGACCTCTTCGTAGGAGAGGTAATTACATATGAATTTTTTTTTTGAAGAGTAAAGGTTGCAATCCCTCGACCAGAGTGTTCAACGCCGTCTGCTTGTCCAAATTCTGACAAAGCTGAGCGGCGGACCTGAAACGGTTGATATTGGAGGAGAGGGGATCTGATCCACCTTGGCGTACTCAAAAGAGGGATTTGGCAGTGTTGTGGTGCGCTTACAACCGATAAAGTTTGAGAAAAGCGTCTGTGAGCTTAGAAAAAGAAGTTATGGATCCTAGTGCAAGCTCAAAGAACCAAGTGGGTGCTTCTCCTGTCAGCGTTTCGAGGGACAAGTAGCACAACGTGATGTCTTCATGCTTGTGGCCAGCTGTAGAAAGAAGGAATCTATCCACGTGGAATCTGGGTCACCACGTCTAGATTAACACTCGTATTTCCAGGCCTTCGTGCTCGGGTCATGTCCCACGTTTGTGATAATTGTGGAGAACGACGTGGAGTGCGGCATGTATGGGATGATATGGTTGGGGTGACGGGTCTTCCAGATTTCTCCCTCTAGCTCAGCTAGGCGAGTTAGGATCTTGGTGGTAGCATCGGGTGCTGGTTGTAGCAGTTCCAAACGGGGTGGGTCGCCTGGCACCAAAGGATGAGTGAGCTGAGCATGCATGTGGATCATGTTACGTCGCTCCTCTTGGCGTCCGAGCTCCAGCTGTTGGGCCTGGAGATTGGCAAGCATTTCATGCAAGCGCTCATTGTTGGGAGGGTGGCATCCCGCTCCACTCGAAGCTCGGCGATCTCTTATAACAGACGAGCATGGTCGTCGCTAGGGATGTTGGACGGGGTCCTCTCCGTAGCGCTGGCATCTATGGACAGAGTGACAGGCATGAGGAGTGGGTCGATTGTGCCTAGGCGGTCTCCTACGGGGATGATGAAATCGTTATGCTTAGTGGACAACATAATGAGAAGGAATGAGTGGGGTTGGAAACTAAGTGGAAAAAAGGCTTTTTTAGTGGGTGAAAAAAATGAGACCGTTAGACGGCGCAATTATTTCTACCGAAATCCGAAACGGATTAAAGCAGAAGAGCAAAGGATATTAGGTGGATCGCTCCTGAGCGTTCAGCCATTATCCCTTGAATGCTCCGTTATTTTGCAAAAACAAACAATAAGCGTTAGGAAGTTGAGACAGGATTGGCACGCCTTCAATGCTCCGATGCTTAAATCAGTACGTGAAATGACCGAAAACGAGACTGAATAGTGGATCAGATGTCAGATCCCTTTATCTTGGGGTGAATACCTTCCTATTTTGAGTAGTTAAGGGTGACAATACCGTCTGGTCCTCGATGTGGGACTGATGCAAGTATTCCTATTTTGTGCAATAGGGATTTTGGCAATTAGTTCCATACACGGGTTGGTTGATGCGAGCGATGCTCTGAGTGGCCGGTCGCGTGCGGCGCACATCCCCATGTGGATTCACCAAATTGCCCCTGGTTCTCTTTACAAAGCTATTTTGGCTTATTTTTGGGTGCTAAGTAAGGTATGTTTTCCTGGGGTTAGCACATGGCGTACTAACAGTGTCCAAAATAACCACATTTAAAGCAAACCAGAGCAATGCCCCCATAAACCACGTGAGAGGCAGTGTCTTTCACTTCAACAAAAGACCTCAAAGGTTTTCCAAGATCAACTTCTACACAGATTCTTGCAAAATTTCCCCTATCTTGTCTAAGTCTCACATGATCAACTTTAACAACTTCACCAAAGTGCTACCAATCTTTGACATTGTGAATTTCATGAAAAACTTCACTGGTAATCCATCAATTTTGACCCATAAGGCCATGCTGCCAATTTTTTTAGTTCTAGGGTCAAAAGAGGGCTGCTATTTCTTCACTACTGATGTTTGTCCAGTAAGGATCCAAGGCGTTACACAAAGAGCAGGTTGATCTCATCAGCCAGATTGAACTTCACAATTAAAACTCATTTGGAAAATCAATCAATTGCCAACCTCCTTTCTTGCTCAAACCCTTCAGCATGAAGTCAAAATTGTTCACCGAATTTGGCTTCTCCATTAGCTTAACCACAACAGTGTAGCGCCAATCTAGGTTAAGCATGTTATGCGCCTTCTTAGAGAATGAAATGTTTTTTCCATGCTTCCCCATGGCAACAATAAAGTCAGAATCCTCCATCACAAAATCATCCACCATCTCAGAGTGATATTTCTTGATTGAACTCATTAATTTGCTCAAATATGATATCGGCATCATATTAGTGTCCACAACCTCGCCAGATCCAGGTTCAGACACCAGTAACTTAGCCATGGAATCTAAGTTAACGTCCAGATCACATCTTGTCTGTACCATTTGCGATGAGCCATCGTAGTATCAGACCCTCTGTCGCTTCCTTGGGGAAGAGTAGAGAAGACGAAGGTTGATGTTGAAGGCACAGATTCGGCGTTGACTTAAAAAAGTAACTGAAAAAGGTTTCGCAACGATAAATTTGAGAACACGCGTGAGGCACGTACAACGTTTCAATTCTCGATTTTTTTTCTCTTTTGTTTGACTATTGCGACTTTTAAATATTTAATCTCTTTTTTATTTCCTTTTTAGAGAGGAAAATTTGGAACAATAACAAAATTCTCTATTCTTTTGGCAGTTGCCCCCCCCCCCCCCCCCCCCCCCCCCCCCCCCCCCCCCCCCGCTCTCTCTCTCTCTCTCTCTCTCTCTCTCAAACCTAAGAAGCAACGGCGAGGCTTCGTCAATTCGAGCATGACTCGTCCGGTGGCTTCCATGCCTTGGATTGATCTTTGATCATGCCTAGGCTATGTGGCTTGCTGTCGGACAGGTATTTATAGCTTGAGCAACTTCTTGTTTTGCCGAATTTTGGTCTTGTTGATTTTCCTTGGCTGCTTTAGGTGTAATTGCGGTACTTTGGGGGTGAACGTGTTTTATCAGTGTGCGGTGGTTTCTTTGCAATGTCGGAATCTCTGTGTCGCTGTGGTTTCTTCGCGATGTCGGAATCTCTGTCTCGCGGTGGATTGATCGTCCGTCTGTTTGAAGCATGGTCTTGTCCTTTGGTGCGGTGGTGATACCTATGTTTGACTTGGATGATTTGGTGGGCTTTGATTGGGCTTTATTTGAGCTGCTAGCTTTTGTGGGCTGGTTAATTTTGAGCTAGGGTTTTTTACGTCAGCCCGTCTCTAGTTTTAGTTTTTACTAATTCAATAAATATTCTATGTTTTTAGGACCCTACTTAGGTACTGTTGGTATCTCTAGCTTACTTGCATCTTATTTGGATTGCGTGGATCATTAGTCTAGGTATACCTACCACAATTGACTGCTTAGGAGCATGTATTTTCTTGTTCTCATGTTTTTCTTGTTCTCTTTAAGACGGAAGTAAGCTCGACATATGTTGGACTTAGTGTATGTAAAAAATAGTGATAAGTCTTGATTTTTACAAACTATATTTGTACTATTCCAGCTGAATTTTATTGAAATATTCTCGTCTAATATTCACAGTGTGACTCTTGAAAAAATAACAAAATTCTCCATAGTGTATATATTTACATAACTTTTGTCTTTCCCAAATAAACTGAGGAAAATTCTCCATTGAGGACTTCTATGATGAAGACTTGGTGAGTACCTTCTTATAAGTTATATTTTCCAATAATATTTTAGAAGATCAACCGTTGTATATCTAGCTACATATATGCAGATTATTTATATAAATTTTTATCCAATTTGAAAATCGTTAAGGTGTCGAATAAGATGAAATAAATGAACATTCTAAATTTATCAAACTTGAACCGTTTATGTTTATAATTGATAAACCATAAATTTGAATCCCTTAATGATTTTTTATTTGATCAAAAATTTACAAAAATGATCTATTTATATAGAATTAAATATCTAATCGATATGTCAAAATATGATTGAAAATTAAATTTTATAAATTCAAGTCCCCACTGAGTAGAGGTACTTATTACTAAACCCAGAGCCCTAGAACTTATAAAAGCAATATCAGTTACAAAGCGCGCTCTCTCTCTCTCTCTCTCTCTCTCTCTCTCTCTCTCCGAGTGAAAGCCATGGCAGATGATGCTAGCAATCGAAGACTCTCCGACTTCCCCTGTCCAACTACAGAGCACTCGGCCGAAATTGTTTCGCTTCTGAAACAAGACCAAGATATGACCCACGACAACCAAACCCCTCGTTTCTTCAAGCTCTCACCTCAAAGCCAAGAAGAAACTGCCGGAACCGAAATGGGTCTCGCCGATTCTACTTGTCCGGTCGGAAAAGAAGCACTCTTGGATTTGAAGAAGAAGCAATTGCTGGACCAAGTCGAAGCCATTCTTGCGCCTCCTCCTCCAATTCATTGCTTGAAGATTCAAGTGATTGATGAAACGGCCCTGATTGAATCTGCTACTGATTTTCTGGGTACTCCTGAGAAGCCTGAGAAAAGCAAAGCTAGCAATGCAGGGTTTAAGCTGACTTACTCGAGGATGGAGATGGAGGCCTTGCGATTTGTGAAGCTTGCAGAGCAAAAGAAGCTGTGGAAGAAGGTGTATAATGGGCTTGGGCCAGAGTTTGCAAGGGAGTATGATAAGCTAGCCAACTCTACTCAGCATCACATTAAGACCAACTCTAATAATCGTAAGCGCTCTCGGAAAATGAACCAGGCGCCTAGCATTCTTGGTCAGTTTTCTTTATACTTAGGCTAACTTTTTTGATAAATTGTCATGACTTAATTGCTCTAGAGAACATGTTTGCTAGTAAAGTATGACTTTGTTATTTCCTTGCTTACCATGGTTACAAGTAATGTTTGAAGACCGACTGTTTTGATGACCCTATATTGATTAGTAACCAAGTCTCACGACCTGCAGTTCTTGCTTGTTTGGATCTCAGAATGCCCTGTGTTTCGTGTAATTAAATGAATTGGTCTTGTTGACATGTTTCTGTTGCTCGATTAGGAACAAGTGTGGTTGCTTGTTTGGGTCTGACAACCCTGTTTCATACTATGACAGCGTGCAAGCTACAAGAGACTAAGAACTATTCATAGTCAACTCTTTGATCATATATGATATATCTCTCTAAAGTTTAAACTAGTCACCCCTGGCCGTGTGTTGTGCATGATCTAATTTGTGGATGCTTAGCTCTTGAGACTACTCCATCCCATGTATAAAGATTTTAATCCTTGTATTGTCTCATGGAACTGTGGCTTTGCATTTTTATTGATTGCTTTCTCAATATGACTATATGTATTGTTACTTTCATTTTTTTTAGGTGCCCTGCGTTAATGATTTGATCTTGGTTACACGCGTTCTGTTGGGCAAGTCAAGTAGATATAGTGCCAGTTTGTCGTTTGGATGAAAAATTAGTTTTCTTATAAGTGTTTCCTAGTATCTTTGGGGTAACATTTATGGTTTATACCCTTCCCACCCCCAACCAAAAGTGCAGCACTTTTCCTTATAGACAAGAGTAAGTACGGCACCTCATCATGCATGATATAAAATGCATTGCATTTTGATACGAAAGACCGGATGCCTAGCTTTGACAAGACAAAGATACTCCAGTCTGAATCTCGACATCGTCTTGTCTGAGCAGCTAAGTCAGGACATCGACAAGGTTCATATCACGTATCTGTTTGACAAGGAAGCCTATATCCGTATATATTCGTATAATGGACCACGTTCTAGTTTGTCTGTTCTTTTCCTGACATTCAAAATTTAAGCTTTGTGCATCGCCATTTGTATTCCAGAAACTAGAGTTAGACGTCTGAATCAATATATTCTTCACTTCCATTCTTGTACACCATCATGGAGATTTCTGTTTTGCTTCATATACCTTTCTCCCCACTTCTTAGCTCAGATGGTGTCAATTGATGGGTTCCATTTCTCTTGTACACAGGTCCCACTGCTTCAAGGGGAAGATGGAATCAAATGAATATTTTTGTGCATTGAAGAATGACTTAAGAGCAATCTGAAAAAGCCCTAATATTTTTACATAGTCTACATAGGATCATTTTTTTTTATCTATTTAGGCTCTTGAGTTGCTGGTTGTACTACTTGTATACAGTTCTGTACATGGAATCATTGTTGGGCTTGGTAGATTGTTAAACATACTTGGTCATATAGATGCTGTTGTAATACATTTTTTCTACTGATGAAAATAAATTAAGTGATATTTTCATATTAGTATTCAGTTGTCCTGTTTGCATACTTGAAAGAATTACTATGATGGATGTCAACTCTATTATTAAAGAAATCCCTTTTTTCTGGATGAAATGTTCTATAACGGTATGATGATTGCTAACAGTCTTGATTGTTTCAGAGGAATCATTAGGAAACTTGGTGAATAGTGAAATCCGAGATGTCAGTCTCCATGACCCTGCTTGCAGCTATAGTGTTACTAATAAAGATGGTTATCCAGTTCCAGAACCAGAGTTCAGCGAAGATGATGACAGTGATGAAGAGTATGGTAGCATTCAGAGACCTGCGTTTTTGGTTGAAGGAGAACCCAATTTTGATTCTGGGTCTCCAGAAGATGGATTTGAGTATCTTAGGCGTGTCAGGTATAATCTATCTGTATTGTCTATCTCATTCCCTTCGCTTCTCAATTTTAATGCACTTTCTGAATCAGGCTATACAGCCAGACTCCTTGAATCAAACAAAAAAATATAGGCAGAGATTGTTGTGTGTTTGTATAGCCAGATTAAGCTTCTCTTTTTTTCTCATCTTTTGTTTACTTCATCATTGTTCCACCTTTTAGAGATTCTGTAGGACATTGCTAGGACATAAAATGACTAATATCTCACCTTCCATGAGCTTCTGAGGATAATCGTAAATGAATATATATATTTCATTCTGTGTTAGCATCTTTGCGACTGATAAATTAAAATTGCTGGAAACTTAAAGTCAAAAAGGTATAATACTTTTCATGGATTGGAGTGGGCGGTCACTACTTTAAAACCTTGCAACAAATACCTTCCAATATATGTACCATATGTCGAGGTCCCATGCTTGGGGAGCTTAAGTAAAATTAGTCTTTCTTGGAATAATGATAGATCAATAAGCTTTATCTCATAAAGCATGATGGTAAAAGTTGTGGGTGATTCCAATTTTCAGTTCTAGACTGGTATGGAATTGCGGTCCACTATGGTTTTCTTTGTTGAGGTGTTTGACCTTGTGCTAGAAAGTAGAGGTGTTGTAGACTGGATGTAATAGTTGTAACTTGTTTCTCATTGTCAGGTGGGAAGCTGCTCAAATTCCAAAAGTGAGGGTAGCCAAGGTTGATAAAAGCAAATTTATCAAAAGGCAGAGTGATTATATGCCCAAAATTCCTGAGATTGCCAAATGTCCTCAACAGTTGCTGCCGCTGAAACAGTGGGAGGATGAATTTCTTTTCGAGTTTTCAGAGCTAAGGCTGGTATGCTCTAATCCTGGATCTACTTTGTGCTCTTGCCATAATTTCACTGTATAGTGTAATCATTTGATTGGAGAATGTGGTCTTCCCCTACCAGCCTTATTATTAGATTGGAAAGTGGCAGGGATTTTATATAGTGTTGAAGTTGGTTTGCCTTGTTTGATGTCCTTCCTGCAGCTTCTCTCTGCCTTGATTATTTGTTTGAGGACGCCTTGTCCTTTAATATTTCTTGGTACCTTTAATGCTTCAGTCCAGTGTCTCATAAAAAAACTATGGTATATTTAGGCCTTGTATCAAATTGAAAAAGTGGGTCTCTATGAATCATATTTGAGCTACTTTCATGAAAAATAGACCTAAACTCGGCAATACCTTTGCTTAAAGGAGACTTGAATTCATTTCTAACTTTCATTTGTTATCTAAATTTCAGGCATTGTCTCATGTTGAGGGTTCAAAAGTAAATACATTTAAAGATTCGCAATCAAAAGTTGTTTCTGAAAGGTGTTCCTCTCAGGAGCCACCTTTGGATAATATTTTTGAAGAAATTCTTAATGTTAAACCTGTGGAAATCGACTGCTCCATCGTTCGGAACTGCTATGATCAGTCTGCGAAGGTGGCTGCCGAAGGCTGTAGCTCTTCGGCTCTTGTTGAGAACTTGAGTCGTAAAGTTTCTGTGGATTATAGTTCCAATGACTCTCCATCCTTGTCAGTGATTTTGAGATTGGATTCAGTGGCTAGAGTATCAATGCTGAGAAAACGTGTTAAGGCAGCGGAGGAGAGAAGCACTCTGTCCAGGGATGAGTGTCTCTGGCTATTTGCGCTATGTGCAGTAGTGGATACTCCGCTGGATGCTGACACGAGTGCTTCCATGCGGAGTCTGCTCAGGAAGTGCGCGGCACTGCGAGCTACGAAATCTACCATTGATGATGAGTTAGTAATGTTGAATATTCTTGCCACAGTTGCTGGTAGATATTTCGGGCAGTCAGAAAACTGAAAGTCTTAATTTCCTAGCCTTGTGTCTTCCAGTTTTCTCTTTTGTGTGGAGTATTTGACTTTTCGTTCAAGTATAGCATAACATTGATAATGGGTGCATCACTTATTTTTGTTTTGCCGTTTTCTATCAGCTTTGATCCACTCTTCCTATCCAAAATTGTAAATACAACTCTTCCACAATTTCAACGGACATGTTCTTTAGATATGCTTATGAAAGTGTAAAAGTTGTAGAATCACATACTTCTCTATCATGAACCACCAGCAAAACCAACAACTGGTAGTTTCTTCTTAACACCCTTTTTTTTTTGGGAATAAAAAAAATTGCATTACGCAACTCATATACTTACATTACAAAGTATTGTGGGGTTAACTAGTGTAGTTTAATCACAAGTCAATTTTAAAATGTAGGAAACATAAGCGCTTTCTTAACACCTTGTTGGATGAACATAATGTGTTTCTTATGGACATTAAAATTGTAATGGTAAGAACAAGAATCAAAGATTTCATATTTGATGATCCCATTATCGGTTAGCAATTACAGTTGGTGAAGGAGACGAGCAAATGGTCACTTATATAACGGTTTAAGTGTAAAGATGGAGTTAGTTTGGGTATGTTTTGTAGTTACAACATATCCATCCACTATAGGTAAATTATATCGATTAAAATCTAAAACTGGGCACACGTTTACTAGATCCGAAATGTGCCTCCAACATTGCTAACTAATTTTATCTATGTTTACAATGAAAGACAAAATGCTAGAGACAAAATCAAATGAATCCAGGTACTAGCTCTCACATAGTGGTAAGTTCTGTGACCAAGATGCTGAATGAGTAATTGTGTGGCCATAAATTGGCCTCTCTCCATACATGCTTGAAAGAAATGGAGGCAAAATGCATGTTCTGCTATCTTCTGTATGTCTACAATAATAAGGGCATGTTTGTCACACTGTTAGGACCATATTAGGGTCATCCCAACTTTTGCCCAATTACTGTTTTAGTTTAGATAGGCCCAACTATTGTGTTTCGTATTGTAATGATCCAAATTTAAATTAGCGACTTAATCATCGTTAATTGTGTTAATTTTCAAGCTAATCACTATATGATATATTTATCGATATTTATCGCAACTAAAAAATTGACTTTTTATAGGTTATAATCTTGGATTCGCTTTCTTCATAAAAGTTGTAGAGGATATTATCACGAGCTGGTACGTATTTTTATTGGATTTTTTTTAGATTCGAGCTAATTCTTATGAATTTTGAAAGTTTGAAGTATTTACGTTTTTATTTAGATATCTACCGGTGGTTAATTATTTTGAACCGTCAGATTTGTTAATGGTAGAACCTGGGCCGTTGATCATTTAATTAACCAAGGGTAATTAAAAATTTCTACCCGGATTGGGTAGAACCCATTTTCTTAACCTAGGTATCGGCCCAGAGACGAGACCCGAAACCAAGGCCATTTCGTGATCCAATCGGATCTTTGCCGTCTGGCCACCTCGGCTCGCCGCTCCACCCGCAATCGACAGCTCTCACTCTCCTCGACCTTCCCACACCCCCAAACCCGACATGCAACGCCTTTCGGAGAGGAATCGAACTGGAGAAGTTTTCTGGGTTTCCATAGTTCTCTTATCGTCTGAGGTGGTTTTTCAACTGACAGTGGTGGCCGAGACAGAGGGGTTTTGTTCCCCACGCTTCCAGGAAGCCGTCGCAACCATCTTCGAGCCACGTTGACGCATGTAGCTGATGTGACGTTGACGGCAACTGTTTTCAATCTATTTTTGGTGTTGTGCTAGTTGGAAAAGTTGATGTACATTGTGAGAACTTTCGATTGGTATGCAGGCTAGAGTAATTAGAACATGTTAGATTCTAGCCACTGCCTATAGTGGTGCGTGAGCTCCATGCGCTACTGTGTGTGGCGGAGCTCCGACGATCAGAACGCCCTTTTCTTAAAGGGAAGTTTCCTTAGCTAATTTGTTATGGTTCTTGCATAATTGTATTGATTTTGGAAAAATTTGAGTAATATTATCACGTGTGTATAGGATTTTCATGTGACTAGACACTTTTGATGCAATATTTTGTTGTGTGTCGAGTCGAGACTCACTTTTCTATGGAGCTTGGGTGGCATGGTACGACAAATGTAATTGAATTCACAATGTGGGGGAGTAGCGACGCTTTGTTGTTGAAAATAGAATGTGAGTATTTGAGATACAAATTGTTTCAGGTTCCTCATCTACTTTAGTTTTACGTTTAGAATATTGTATTAATTGATCTATGTCTTTGTTTGGTCTAGGAGCACTAAGTAGGCTTCTCGGGTTAGTAGGTCTACTTTTCCAGCAATCTAGGTGAATTGACACTTTTGTTTTTCACTGTTAATTGACGAGTCTAACTTTATATTCATGATCCTAGATTTTCTCTACGAATATAGATATATCTATATACACACACATATATATAGTTTCATTTACTTTTTGACATTCTTTATAAGGATTCTACTCTCTCCCAACACCATATTCTACTATCTCAAGATAAAACACACATGTTCCCTGAACCCAGAGACATAAATCCAAACGGATTCTAAATGAGGCTCTTGGTCACTATCTTGGAATTCGAATCATTGCCAATAAGACCAAATTGCTTCATCTCTCCCAGGATATATACAAAATCATCTCATAACCACAATGTATACCATTCATAGCCCACCGATGCCCGAAATCAGATATACTTATTGCCCTCTCCCTTTCAACTTTGCAAAAAATGGGTGAGAAAAAAGTACACATAAGGCCTTGTTAAGAATCTAATCATATTTTCAAAGTTTGTCATGTCACTAAATTCTCTCTTCTTATCACCTGCTCACTTAGTTAGACATAACTAGAGCCTTGGGATTCTGATAAGAGAAAGGAAGGTTGGTATCAAAATCACTTGCAGTTGAGACTTCAGTCTATCAATATCCTTCAATATCCTTATACCACATTTGAGCTTCCCAGGCTTTAGCTTTGTACTCTTCTCTTATTGAGCAGATGAGGATCCACCAAGCAAACAATAATAGATAAAGTGATGACTCAAATTTTATACACCATTCTAATTCTACTCCCTCAAAGGTAGCAACTCTAATTCCACCAAAATATTTATAAATAAGGAAATAGAAAAAGAAAAAAACTCATTTCTTCCAGCTTATTTTAGCTGTGAAAGCTGAGAAAATGTTACGGAATGGGTGTATTGCATATTTGGCACATGTCGTGAACAATTGTGTTTCCACCTCTAACCTAGAGGAGATTGTTGTGGTCAGGGAATAACCTGATGTTTTAGGAATTATTGGGTCTTCCTCTAGGAAAGGAAATAGATTTCACGATTGAGTTACTTCCGGGTACAGGTCTCATAGCTCAGGCGCCGTACTGTATGGCTCCAGCTGAATTGAAGGAGTTGCAGGTTCAACTTCAAGAACTGATTGATAAAGGTTTCATCTATCTTAGTTATCACCGTGGGGAGCTCCAGTTTTATTCGTGAAAAAGAAGGATGAGTCTATAAGATTATGCATCGACTATCGAAAATTGAACTAGGTTACTGTGAAGAGCAAATATCCATTACCTCGTGTCGATGATTTGTTTGATCAGTTGAAGGGAGCTACGGTATTCTCTAAGATTGATCTTCGATTGAGATAGCATTAGTTTCGGATTAAAGTGTCAGATGTCTCTAAGACCGCGTTCCGATCACGCTACGGGTACTATGAGTTTCTTGCGATGTCATTCGGTTTGATGAATACACCCGTTGTTTTATGGCGTTGATGAATCGAGTACTTCGGGCTTATCTTGATAAGTTTGTTATTATAATTAATGACGATATCCTGACTTACTCAAAGGATGCGAGGCAGCATGTGAGGCATCTACATGTAGTTTTGGAGACATTGAGGTAGTCTCAGTTATACGCCAAGTTCAGTAAATACGAGTTCTGGTTGGATAATGTGAAATTTCTTGGTCATGTGATTTCGACAGATGGTGTTAGTGTTGATCCTGACAAGGTGGAGACGGTGTTGAATTAGAGCAAACCTGCAAGTGTGCCAGATATTAGAAGCTTTCTGGGTCTAGCAGGTTACTACCGTCCATTTATGTATGACTTTTCACGCATTGTTGCACCTCTTACAAGACTTACTCAAAAATGAGTTTAGTTTGAATGGTCGGAGGCTTTTGAGGAGAGTTTCCAAACTTTGAAGACAAGGTTGACCACAACCCCAGTGTTGACATTACCAGACGATAATGGGAAGTTTACTGTTTTCAATAATGCCTCAAAGTTAGGTTTTGGTTGTGTATTAATGTAGCAAGGCAATGTGGTTGTATATGGTTCACGACAATTGAAACCTCATGAGGTGAACTACCCCACTCATGATATGGAGTTGGCAATGATAATTTTCGTGTTGAAAATCTGGAGATATTACTTGTATGGTGCCAGATGTCAGATTTTTACCGACCATAAAGGTCTTATGTACCTCCTCACACAACCAAAATTGAATTTGAGACAGAGAATGTGGATGGAGTTGATAAGTAAATACAAATGCACATGCATTGCATGAATCAAACCTGCAAGTAAAACCACTTACACATGCATTGCATATGTGCCAAATGCTAGTATTTCTTGATAGCTAGCAAAAGGAAGATACATCAAATAATATACTGAAAGGATCCGACGCCGATTTACTTGCCTAAACCGGGATTAGATCTTAATGACCATTAAAAAATAAACATGCTTATCACCTTTTTGAAACGAGTAACCATAAACTAAAAGTCATAAATCAAAGAAACTATTTCCGATGTCAATTTACAAACTTAAATAAGGACGTATATCTATTTTTGATATCAAAGCAACTAGAGATACTAAACTAACTATGCTAACTATAACAATAACGCGTAGGATCAACCTTGGATTATATGGTGGATGATGCTAAGCCTTCAATTTTGTGCTTGCCTGACCTCAGCTAAGCTTATGCAACTTGGGCATTAGAAACCGAAAGGCCCAAGAAAAGGCATATAAAAACAAGAAAATCATTAGAGTGAGTGGACGAAAATAAATTTTCGTAAGAAATCGTAAAATATAATTTTATGTCTTTCACCGAAATGTATATATATATATAAGAAAAAACATAGCGAGTCTAAGTCATTAACATATATCATAAATGTGTGTAGAGGCGTGAACAACATAATCACGGGTCGGGTGTTTGTCATGACCTTCCCAGAGCACCTCTTTGATCAACTGAGATGCCAGATGCATGCTTATGCAACATACATGATCAGTCGTGTGTTTGGTAGGACTCAATTTTTTCTTGGTTTGGAATTAGAACATCGAGTTGGTGGAATACTAATTCACTAGTCTGCTTATGTCCAAAAGATGCCCAGGTGATTTAACATGGACAAACCACACCCTCTTATCACATCAATGGTCGTTCGTAGTCTAGAATCCAATAAAGATGTGTGTCGTCCGAAAGATGATGATGAGAAACTATTGAGAGTTGAGGTACCATACCTTAGTGCTATTAGATCTTTGTTGTATTTAGCTCAATGCACAAGACTAGATATTGCATTTTCTGTAAGCTTATTAGCTCAGTTTAGTTCTGCACTTACACAATGTCATTGGAATGGTGTAAAACATATCTTCAGGTACTTGAAGGGTTCCATAGACTTGGGCTTGTTCTTTCCCTAAAAAGAATATAGAGAGAAACTTGAAATTCCTAGAAAATGGATGGTTGAATCACATCATGCAAGTTTTAGGAATTTCAACCCGTCGAAGGTTGGACCCTGGACGGATCAGAATCATTGATTCGACCCATCGAACAGTGGTCTGGTTGCAAGCATTGTACCACAATTTAATGAGGTCCCCTACTCAGAGATACCTTGTGATGTCGTGGTTGGTTTTGCTGATGCTGGGTATCTCTCTTACACACACAAATGACGGTCCCAGACAGATTATGTATTCACCATGGGAAACACGGTGATTTCTTGGAGATCAACTAAACAAACTCTTGTTGTTATTTCCTCGAATCATTATGAGATTATTATTTTACATGAAGCGGTTAAGGAGTGTGTCTGGCTTAAATCAATCATACCCAATATTCGAGGATCCAGTGGATTACCATCCATTACTACAATACCCACTTATTTTTTTTAAGGACAATGTGGCTTGCATTGAAAAAATAAAGTTGGGATACATCAAGGGTGATCATACAAAGCACATATCGCCTATGTTCTTCTTTAATCAGCACCAACAACAGTTATTGAACATTCATATGAATCAGGTTTGTTAGGCAGATAATGTTGCAGACTTGTTTACCAAGTCATTGCCCACATCCATATTTGTAAATCATGTGAGACGCATTAGAATTTAAAGGTTGTCTGAACTCCAAGATTGAGTTACTAATTAGGGGGAGTTCCTTTCATTGACATCAGGGGGAGTCTACATCACATGTAGTCGCATTTGTAGCTGATGTGTTGCACTGTTTTTCCCTTAGATCAAGGTTTTGTTTTTTACCCAAGAGGTTTTGTTTTGTTTGCTTGACAAGATTTTTAGTAAGGCAACAGGTTATGCATCATATATCAGGATCACAACACAAGGGGGAATCTTCTAGCAGAAATATTCTTGGTATCTCGGTGTGTATATATCTTGTCTTGATTAGATAGAAGTAGATATTCACTCAATTCCTTATTTATAAGATATTTATTGTATCAAATTGTAATGTATATTTAAGGCCATCTATCAATAAATAAAGGACAATTTCATATCAATAAATTGTAACTCTTTTGTATTTTTTTTCTATATTATTCCCTAAAAATCATATCACTCACTCAATGTTCCGACTTTTCGACTTTATTTCCTCTAAATTCGTCTCTTTTTGCATTGGCACAGATGTCATTCTTCTAGTTTTTGTGTCCTCGGATGGATTGTTTATATTATTATGTCTATCAAACCAGTACTTAGGCAGTCAAGCTGGTAAGTAAAATTTCTCAAAAAATAAAAGGGGCTTGTAATTCTAATTCAATGCCGAGGGCTTGATATAGCCCCAAAATCAGCGAAAACTCATCTCCAACCCAGGGCAGGGCTATAACCCGTTCAGGCCAAGAGATGGGCTATATTTTTTGGGGGACCATAATTGTACTTAAACACTAAAAAGTTCATGTGCCTAATAACTAATATTAATTTTAATTAGTACTCTTGTTAATTTAAACGTTATAGTGTCATCATTTAATTAATTAATTTTTTTTAATTTTTTAACTCCAATGATAATTACCTGAGGGGTCCCTTTACGGAAACTCCCTAGCAAAGTGACCCGTCAAGCCACAACTGAAACAAGCTGGAGTTCCAAACTGACACTGTCCGAGATGATGCTTGTGACATCGATTACATAAAGGGAAATCTATGGGCTCTGATGGAGTAAATCAAGACCCACTAGATGCACTGGTATTGAAATCGACGACTCCTCATCCATCTCTGAAAATGACATGGAAAACATGCAATAGGAGTAGAAGTGAGAGATCCCTCGCCTGAAGATGTCGTGGAACCATAAGTACTTGAGCTTCCCCTATTTGAAGGACCTTGATTAGGCCCACCTTCCTCAAATCGTTGAGTCTGGCCCCGCTTAGATCTAAGCATGTGCTCGCATTTTTTGCAGCACTAAGGAACTCATCAAAATCAGCACGTGGCACACCAGATAAGTACAGGGTAATCTCAAACCATGAACCTTGCTCAAACCTCCAACACTTCTCTTTCACTAGCCTGACTAAATTTGGTACAAAACGAGCCAAGCGAGTGAAACAATCTCGATACTCCATCACAGACATGTCTCCCTGCCAAAGATTCATAAACTTCTCATACTTCTGCTACTCTAATGCTTCGCTGAAGAAGCGACTCATGAAAAATTCTGTGAACTATGTCCACAGAGTGATGGCTTCATTCCTCCCAGTCCTCTACCACCAATAATATGCATGGTCCGACAAAATACCTGCAACTACCTCGGTCCTCTACTCAGGAGTTAACTGAGGACGTAAACGATAACAAATTTGTCCAATATCAACAAGCCAATTCTCACCAGTCTTAGAGTCATGGAAGCCAATAAAAGAAACTGCTCCAACCTTTTTAGCCCTGGTAATTACATTCTCACGACCCTCTCGTGGTCCTGGCATCAGGCTTGAAATTAACTCATGCATCTGCTGAGTCAAGGACTACGTATCATCCCATTGAGCTGGTTGTCGAGGCATAATGACCTACGAGTCCAAAAATAGATTAGCTCACTTAAAGAAGTCACAGGCTGGCTGAACTAAGAGACTCTAGACATCCAACAATGCATAACACTTGGAGTAATAGGGATCCACCGGCCGGTCGGGCTATCCTCCCGAGAGTGTTGTACATTCTCAAATGCCTATACTGACATGACCAAAATAGTCTATAGAATCTGTGACCTAATGCTATAATACCAAACTAAAAGTTTAGCTAGTAAACTTAGATTAAGCCCTAACGATTGAACATTATCTAGGAAATTTTATGAAAATTTTGACATAACCTGGCCTGAAACTAAGACTACCGAAAACCTGCATAAAGATAATACTTCAGAAACTAAATCCCACAAACAAATCGTGGACCACCGATATCCATCTGGATTTCTCAACATAAGTTATAAACAAAACCAGAACTCAACTCAGGAATTTATAAGCATATTTACAAGGTACTGGTTTTGAATACAAAGGAAAGTAACTCAACGACAACAAGAGAAGCTGACTCAGCTATTTACATGAACACCACTGGAAGTAACATAATACAAACAGTATTTAGAGCGATTTCTACTAGCATATACTACATATGATACAAACTGAAAGTAAGTTGAGACATACTGCTGAAAAGATGACTGGTGGACTCGAAGCCTTCGACGATACCAAACACTTTTAGAATATACACTGCAGCCTGGACGACGAAAACTGAAAAGTCAAGGGAAAGACATTAAAATATAAAATGTTGGCGTGAGTAGACAAAATAATATAATCAGCGTAAATCAATAAAACTGAATTATCATTCATTTTCGCTGATTTATGTGAAATAATGCAAGTTCAAATCTAATAAATTGAACTACAATGGAGGTGATCGTTCAAGGTGTTTGTCCTAACCTGGAACAACTGTATGAATGAAAAGTAAGGTGATAGGATCGTCTAGGGTATTTGTCCTAACCTGAGACAATTTGGGTCGGGCAGAGTGTTTGTCCTAACCAGGTCTGCCCAGCTATTCGGTGATCAACCGAATAGTTAGGGCATCAATACAACTAAATAAAACCATCACATAATAAACCTCCAATTTAAGTGCTCTAAACATATACCGTAAAGCGTAATGCATAAAACATGAACTCACTATCGATTGTGAAAATAAAGATCCACTCACAAGTCTGCGACTACTACTGGGGTCTAGCGTAATTTTCTTCATTGCTGGGGTCGTGACCACGATGTCCTTTCCATAAGGATCAACTAATATCAAAACAGGTAAAAATATGGAAATAAGCTCTAAAAACAACTCCGAAAACCTCGTCACGAAATCCTATAACCTACCTTGCCGGAGTTCTGCCGTGGACTGTGGCGCGTGGCCGTCACGCGCCTCCCCAGGCGGCAGCTAGTGGGTCTCACGTACCTCCGACCAAAGTGCTCAGATTCCAAAGGTTAATACCTCGGTAGTGCGACTAATACGTGGTAAAACTTAATACGATTCAATAAGTGCGTAATTTTTGTTCAGGTCCTAACAGTTTACTTATAATTTGAAATCATAATAGGAATCAGAATCAAAACTAATTTGATTACTTAAATACCCCTACAAAACAATAGTTATATTTTCATATTCAATAATTTTTTTTTCTTTTTAAGAGTTTGAGAAATGTTTATTGGAAAAATGATAAAAATAATATCGACATAAGAACAAATTATATGAGCTAACTAAATACTAAAAAACGAAAACCAAATGTCAAATCTTGCAAACCCTATAGCTAGTCAAAGCTTCAAGTTCAACAGAATAATAATCATAATACATTTAATAAAAATTAAAATTTAACTATTCGTAATAGCAATTTAGAAAATAAATTAAAATATCATGTCTATAGAAATGAGAGTCATTTAATAATACATCAGGTTATTTACACCAAATATATGCAAGGATATAATTGGTACAAAAGTTGATTATGAGAGGATGATTCCCAAACCCATCTCCCCCATTGGGAATCCAATTCCGGGTTTATTCAGGAATGATTCTTGATAAGGAGGTGAGATCTACCTTAATTCTGATTCCCAAATGTCCAAGTAAACGCTGAAACTCTCTCATCCTAGAATCATTCCCAAAAATTTAATTTTCATTCCCAATTAGTAAACATGCTTAACTGTTATTCTTGAGGGTACTTGAGGTATTATGGGGCAAGTGAACGAACATGATAGGTGGAGAAAAGCCTCTCCGATGATAATATAGAAAAAAAGAGGCCAAGAATGTTTGTAGGCGTTACCCTGTGTAGTTTACTCAATCTATTCACTTTCTCTCTTATACCAACAATGGCAAAGAAAAATAAATAAATTGTATGTAAAGTGGCAAATGACAATGACTTTGCAGGTCCATCGGTTGCTCGATAAACAAAAGAAAAAGTTGCTAGTTTGACCACTTATGTTTTACAGTTAAGATAGATTGGTCACCCTTGTTTGACAAATATCAGATTGATTACTCATGTTTCACCTTGCCATTCAGATTGGTCACTTTGTCTATTTTGAACATTAAAAAAATATATTTATTCATTTGTAAAATGCATATAACTATGTATATTAGCTTAACAATGACAAAAAAAATTTATTTAAGTAAAATACGTGTGTCACATATATAGTTTTTAACATCTTAAATGGACAAACTGACCAATGTGAATGACAAAGTAAAATATGGATGACAAAGCGATATTTATCAAACATGAGTGACCATTCCGTCTCATCTGTCAAACATAAATGAGCAAACTAGCAATTTTTCCTAAACCAAACCTTAAAACTTTTTTTGCAGGTCCAATCGTTGTTGGGCGGTTTTCTAAGGAAGCATACTCGAAGTGATGAAGACTTATTGATAATTTGGAAAGACTCAATGTTGATAATGTGGGTTCTATTAGCTCTACCTCGTTACTGATCGAAGGCTCTGCCTCTGATTAGTGATGCTCCTATTTTATGTAACTTCATTTCGACGTACCATGCGTGATGGCAGATGAAGATTTCTTGTTTTATGTCGAAAACCTTCGGAGGAATGTATCATTCACTTATACAGTTTGAGCTTAATCTTGGCTGGTGTTGTGCTATTGTTGAAAGAGAAAATTTCTAAAGAGGCCACTCATGTTTGACAGTTAAGACAGAATGGTCACACTTGTTTAACAAATATCTATTGGGTCATCTATGTTTTACACATTCTGATTGGTCACTTTTGTTCATTTTGGACATTAAAAATCACAAATGTGATACACACAACTTTACTTAAATAGATAATTTTTTCATTACCAAGCTATTAAAATGACATATATGCATTTAAAAAATAATGAAATATGTTGTTTTTGATGTCTAAAACGAACAAAGTGACCAATGTGATTGACATGGTAAAACATGGATGACTAAATCTATATTTTTTGAATATGAGTGACAAATTCGTCTTAACTAGTGAAACATGAGTAACCAGCAGCAAATTTTCCTTGTTTGACAAATATCTATTTGGTCATCCATGTTTACACATTCAGATTGGTCACTTTGTTCATTTAGGAAATTAAAAATCAAAAATGTAACACACATGTGCTTTACTTAAATAAATATTTTTGTCATCACCAAGCTATTGAAATGACGTATATGCACATTAAAAATAACAAAATATGTTGTTTTTGATGTCTGAAATGAACAAAATGACCAATGTGAATGACATGGTAATTCATAGATGACTAGAACAATATTTTTTAAACATGAGTGACCAATTCGTTTTAATTAGTTAAACATGAGTGGCCACTTCCGCAAATTTTTCTTGTTTAAAAGCTATTGTGCCTATAAAAAAAGAAGTATATACCTTATTTTTGTAGGAAGGGTACCACCACTCAAAATGTCATGGCGTTGTATTTGATTTTAATATTTGTTTCACATTTGTATAGTCCAGATAGGATAGTACTTCACCGATGTACGTATTTTCCTGGAGGCAGCGAGAAGAGCAAAGTTCCTAGAAAAGTTAGTAAACTTTTACAATTAAAGGTTATCTTGTTTTTCACACTACCATAAATTCTACTATAGCCTGTTAACTTTAGTTGTCAGTTATACGTGTAACAGACGACGTGTCGTTGATCATACCACCGTCGGAAATACACCGTCAGTTATACTATAACCGACGACCGGTTAGGGCAGTCCTCGGTTATAGTGTGGGACTATAACGAACAAGAACAAGTCGTCAGTAATAACTTATACCATAGCCGACGACATTGTCGTTGGTTATAGTTTGATTTGGGAATATTCTGAGAATACTATAGCAGACGATATAGGTCCATGTCGTATACTATAGTTGGTGCATTTATTTTAAAAAAATGATAGACTCTTGATCGGGCCCAATTCCAGAACCTGCGATTGCATAATACAATACATATTTTTCCAACAACATATATTATCCAACAACGTATACATCCATACAAAGAAAACACAACTACACTAAGACTGATCAAAATTTATGTTGTGTAAGTAATCAGAGTGGTGACTCCCCTGGTCGCGCTGATCTTCTGGTGGCTGCGGCTGCGGCTGTGGAGCATCGAAAACGTTCAAAGCTAGAGGTCGGATCTGGATTCCTGCAGCCTGAAACTATGGCATACATTGCTACCACCATGCCGCCATAGATGCATGCTGCTCGGCGAATCTCGCATTTTGTAATGCAATCGCCTGCTCTATGTCCTCTATATGTCTTTGTTGCTCCTTCATATGTCTATATTGCTCCTCTATCTCCCTCGTCTGCCTCTAGAATTTCTCATGTAGATGGAAGGTTTTGGAAGATCCCGACTGGCGGGAGAATTCAGGAGTCGTTTTCAAGACCCCTAGGCCCTTCTTGCCCAAACCTCTGACGTAAAAGGTGTTCTTCCCAGGAGGTATCGCAGCTACCATGATCCTCGCCGACACAGTCGGATCAGATGTATCAAACTGAGAGGCGTACTGGGTGAGCTCCTCATCCAAGATGTTAGGATATCACTCTCGAGCAATCTGAGTTAACACCTGTTGGATCGCCTCCTCCACTCTCACCTAATTGTCAAGGAAATACGAATAACGTATTAAACATACAAAAATATGTAGACAAAAAATATATATAATAAAGCAAATATGTGATTTAATTTATAAGAGACTTACAATATCTTCGGGGCACTGCGGATACGCTTGATTCGTAGTAAATACCAACAGAGAGACTTCTGGGTGTTTGGCGGCTGCCACCTCAGCCCAACCGGAATAAGATCTGGAACCGCAATGATGGTTCTTGGTGTTTTTTGCCCGGTTATGAGAGTTTGTCTCGGAGATGGCCTTGTTGGATAAACATACGTCAGAAAATGATTAACTAATTTTTTTTCATATAATTAATATGACACAACACAAATATGCTCAAGTTGCATACCTTGAATCCCGGGTGCATGAAGTGAGTTACCAACCATCGCTACTCGTACTCCCTAAACCGAAACTCGTTAGGGGTACCATCTCAGTCGCTGCTGTACTTTTCCCAGTGCTTTTGGAGCTCAGAATTCTACTCCTTGTACCTATATTAATGCAACACAAATGTTAGATACTGAAACTCTTGATAATCAAACTTCTAACTCGATATATACAAAAATCGGGAAACATCACCTGCTCCCTTGCACCTCATTTGCCCAAGTGTGTTGAAGATATATAAATGGTAAAATTGAGTTTGAAATTCAGACTTGATTAATAAGTAGAAAATTTATGTAATGATGCAAAATGTAACTCACCGACAGTGCATTATGCACTTCCAACTTCACGTAGTTCAACACAGAATTCCAATCCGGCCACAGTATTGGGACTTTGTCCCGTATGACGCTTCTGGCCATTGAGGTGTATTTTCAAGTATCATCTCCCTCAATCACCTTGCCTCCTTTAGTTGTCCAAATGACCACCTGCCCGTGCCTAGTCACATGTTCAAGAAGCTTGCCGATGACAGTGCCTCTGGTCTTTTTGGCTTTGCCATTGACGACGGTGCCTAAGACATGGTAACAAGATGAAAAAATAAGCACCCAATTTAATTTACATATCGGCTATATATATTAGTTTGAAATTAAATAATTTAATGTTTATTAATATTTACCCGATTCGTCTGTCTGCTGTCCCTTAATCCGAGCACTCCAAAGAGGTGTCCCAACGGTATGTACATGTACGCTTGGTCCACTGTAAGAAAAGGATCTTGTCCTCCAATAGGCCTCCCCATATAGTCGAAAATAGGTATGGCCGGTATCTCATCGGGCACGAAAATGGTGGACGGCGGTGATAGTCGCACACCGGCCCTCGAACTACCTAAAGCACATGCCTCAGATGATTGGGCCGTAGAGGGAGCAGACGTCGGCTCGACAATGTGCGACATACGCCTATGGATCGACTGTTGAGATGTGCCGCCCATTGAGGGTCGGCTGACTATTGGTTGTGGTGTCGCCTCTTGATAGAGCCTCCTCGCGATGGAGGGTTGGTTGGGTTCCTGTGGCGTTGCATCCTCACCAAGTAGAATACGTTGGCGAGATGTGATAACTGTTGCTGATCGTGGCCGAGCTGCTACTCTCATTTCAACCTCAGGATCTCGACCCGGATCCCGAGGAATTTATTTTGCGAAAAAAATTCAAATTCATACATAGAAATGTATATTAATTAACATATAATCTATAAATTCAAACATATTCAATAAATCACATACTCAATTTTATATTAATGTATTCATCGCACATGTTCAATAAGATACTAAATTCAACTAAAACACAAATTCATATCCACTACACATATATTTATCAGCATATACAACATTAAATTACAAAATCAAAAAATAACGATTATATATACATTAAATTATTGTTACTCCTATATTTAAATATATGTTCACATACTCTCTATTTGAAAGGACCCAACCCCGATTTAGTTTCCTAAACCAGGATCAAACCCCTTCTGAAAACACGAACCAACAAAAACCATCAAAATTTCGGCAGAGTAACGCTACTAATGCGGAATTGCCTTTACCTGCACCCGGAAAATACACTTCATCCTATGCCACAAAAATCAAACCGTGGGCACCAATCCCATCTGGATTTCTCAATATCATAACAGTAATGTAAAGTAATAAATATAACTATACTTTACAGAAATCCGAGGAAAATCGTATGAAAATATATCATCAGAATGTTCAGAGCGACCTCTAGTGTATAATTATATAAATATACCACAGCAGGCAGAACAAGAAACCCACTGGAAGAAACAAGGTAGCTCGAACACTATGCCTCTAACCACGACGTGCGACACCAGAGTCCGAACTGCAAACTGGGCACGAAAACCGAAAAGCCCAGGGGAAAGGCAAATAAAAACGTTAGAGTGAGTGGACGAAAATAAACATATGCCTTTCACCAGTTTATATACATAATCAATGTAAAACAATACGAGTTCGGAAAGTATATATGGAGGTTGCCAAGCGAATCTCTCAAGCCCGACGGTCAGGTGAATCGCTCAAACCCGACGGTGATAGGCCAGGGGAATCTCTCAACCCCGGCGGCATACAGGGGAATCTCTCAACTCCGGCGGCATACAAGGGAATCTCTTAACCCTGCCCAGAGGAATCTCTCAACTCTGGTGGACTACCGGTGATCAACCGAGTAGCCGAAGCATCAATGCAGTAATGCCATAACCAATAAACATAAAATAATACCTCCGAAAATAACATATATCTCAACATCATATAAAGTAAATACGGAAAATCACGAAAAATCACGAACTCGCAACAACTGTGAAAATATAAAAATGTCCACTCACAGGTGAGCGTAACGCGATATGCGTTAATCCCGCGATCCGGCGGAAAATCCCTCGCCAAACGAATGATCACGAACCCCTGGATAATCATAAAATCCACTGCTCAAATTCATAACTCGAGAACTCAAATCATATCATGAGAAACAACCGTTCCCGGAAATATATAATTCAATAACGACAAATCGTGAAAATCTGATAATCACACCACAAAACCTCGCATTAATTTCTGATGCTCAATTCGAAAAACAAACATCACCACTGCGATCGGGGCGCGATTCCGAGTGAAACGACATATAACTCGTCGAAAACCTCAAAAAGTCAACTTTGGCCAGAGCACCACCGTTGACCACCGCCGCCGCCGGCGGTGCAACCCAACCGAGAAATCTTCCGGCAAACCAACACCTATTCCACTCAAAATCATCCAACAAACAACTTCCATAACTACACCAAAGTCCAATTTTGACTCTAACTAGTCCA
Source organism: Geum urbanum (assembly GCA_946800695.1). Taxonomy (NCBI): domain Eukaryota; kingdom Viridiplantae; phylum Streptophyta; class Magnoliopsida; order Rosales; family Rosaceae; genus Geum; species Geum urbanum. The sequence goes on along the minus strand of OX327005.1, from coordinate 36,146,285 downwards.
ATTTCATGCAAAACCGAATTCTCACAAACTTTTCAATCGATCAATTCTCCACGTACAAGAAGAATTGGAACACCATGCTTACATAAGTAGATTCGTGGTGATGAGGGCTTCAAAGCCCAGTGCTTCATGCCTCTCAATTTGGCCGGAAACGAAACAACCAAAAACCCCAAAAATCTTCAAAGTTTTAGCAGGAAATCCCACTTCCTCCAGCGTCCTCGCCGTCGATGGTGGCCGGAAATGCAATGGGGATGCCAAGGCGAGTTGAACGGGTCCAAGCCCGAGGCCGGAGGTGGCCGGACGGCAGCCCACCGCCGGCGAGCCGTGCCTCCCATCGCACCTCCTCCTCCCCCGAGTTGACTCGGTCAACTCCAATAAATTCCTAGGTTTGACTTGCGCAAAGTAGTAACCCACTTACATACCTTCTATTTTAGGAAACTTCCAAATATACTTTTTGATAAACTTCGAACAAACGTAACTTTCGTATCGTAATTCCGTTTTCAACAATTCTCGCGCCAACAAACTTATCTCGACAAATTCTTCAGTTTCCACCCGAATTCAAACAACTTCGACCAATCCGATAAAAAGTCAACGAACCAATTCATCACAAGCTTATCCGATTAAGCGATCAACGGCCGAAAATATTCACAACTTATTCCTCGTAACTCAGAAAAATCCTCCGGAAGTTCCCACGAGCTCGAAATTAAATTCTCTACAACTTTCACGAAGAATCCGAAATCAAATTCTCGACCGATAATTTAGTCGCTAAGGAAGCCGCCATATTAACAGATTATGCCGAAATCACAACAAATTGCGAAACTCGTAAATCAAGTCGATAATCATTCCATCTACGGTTCGGATCGATCAACGGTCCAAAACGGATCACAATCACGATTCGGATAGACTCGAACACGAACGGATAAACTCGACAATATACCGAAATTTCAAATATTCATATTATATTCCTCGGTCGTCGAAATAATCATCCAGAACCGCTCACGAACTGGAAATTACACGTACCACAACTCTCGAGAAGAGATTCAGCTCAAATTCTCGGCCAATAATTAAATATTGATCAAAGCTAGCGATTCAACCAATTATCAAAAATCTGCGATTACGCGTAACCTCATGGATTAAGCTAATTGCCCTACTGATTCTGTTCCGGGTCGTCACAAATCTACCCCCCTTAAAAAAATTTCGACCTTGAAATTTCCAAGCCTGCCAACCGAAAAGTAGGGACACTGTCTATGCATACAGTTCAACTCCTAAGTGGCAACTTCAATTGAATAACTCTGTCAATGGAAACTGTCTCTATACCCACAAATCTCGAATCTGAACTGGCTTCTCCACAAATGATAAATCTTCCTGTATAAGGAACTAATAGGGTACAAAACATGCAACAAATCTGGAATGTAGTTCCACCACACGGAACACAACAGACACAAAAGCCAACGCTACAGGCAATGCCAAATTATACGGCACAACACAAATTCGCTCTATGATCACATACGGATCAAAATAACGTGGCAACTCACTCAACCTGCTCACAACAATATAACTCTAACGTCGAACTCGAGCAATTATCAACTTGTTTCCGCTAATTCGAAGGTTTGTGGTAGGACATCCCACCAAATCAGGATCAAACGTCAGCTCAAATCCAACTCGCTCCAGCATAATGGAGTACAACATCGTTTCTCATAAATGACATCATGCAACATCATAATCATAGTGGTCTACAAACTGGTACTGCAAGCAATCTCGAACAGTTGAAATTACTGGTCCCAAATCCCTCGGAACTGCAATACACAAGACCACAACATGCCCTCCAAGGTTTGAATAGTTCTCAAAGATCATCCACCAATCTGAGGATAAGAAACTGTAATGAACTGTAATCTGGTCCCCAATGTTCTCTGCAATACTTGCCAACACTCTGTTGTAACTGATTATCTCGATCAGCGAACTGGGACACAAGCGCATCATGAAAATGGACAACCTCCGCCAAACACAGCTATGCCAGCCTGCCACCGAAATCTTTTCCGAAAGTACAAGGAAAAGAACTAAATTCATCAAATGGTTCATAAAGACCCGACAATTGGTACCACAAACCGAAGTGCATACTGGCACCCAAAATCCACAGTTACAAGCTCCAACTTCTAATCAGAAATCTCCAATGGCTGTAACTTCCCAACAAGTCGTTGCCTTTCTGCCATCGCCTGCCGACAAATGTGGCATCTGCACACATAAGCTGCTACATTCCTCTTCATGCTGCGTCACGAGTTGTAAACCCGAAGTATCTGATACATCTCCATACCACTAGTGCATAACGCACTCAAAACAATCAGCTTCATCACTATCACTCTCGAATTCATCTTCCATAGCTCGCAACTCGGCTAACACAGAAACTCGAGCCATACACACATGATACAATAAAGCTCTCGATTTTAGATTACATGCATCCACAACAACACCCCAGAAAGATAGTCAAAGTACAACCACTAGCCTTTCTCGGATAGACTCAAATGTGCAGCCATAGTCGTTAATTGACCACATCCATCTACACTGCCTCAAGCTCAAATCTGACCGAAAATGCAAGTACATGAAACTCAAGTGATCAGTGTACATCCTACACTATGCTGCACGCCGTAGCAGTAGTGTCTCGAACTCGCCGATGCTAACATAAGGACAGCTACTCCCAAATCATACACAGGATATGCAACTACATAAAGTTTCCACTGCCTGAAACCATGAGCCACCGCTCTGCTATGCTGCAACAAAGCATAACCAAATCTAAATCTCGATGCATCGCTATAAACCACAAGCTCACCACGATAATCAGGTAGAGTCAAAACCGGTGCAACGGTCAACTTTTCCTTCAGGAGAAAGTAACTCATCTCATACGTATCGGACCACTCGAAGTTGATGCCTTTCTTCGTCAATCCGGAAAATGAAGTGGCAATCCGAGAAAATCCTGTACAAGGCACCAATAATAACCTGCCAAACCCAAGAAACTCCTGATTCCTGGTACAATGGTAGGTCAACTCCAAACCAACTCGGCTCTATCTGGTCAGGATCCACGCCGACTCCCTCAGCAGACATCACATAGCCCAAAATCTTCACGCTAATCAACCAAAACTCACACTTACTGAACTTCGCAAACAGCTGATCATCTCGCAAAGTCCGCAAAACCGCTCACCATTGCTTCAGGTGTTGGCCCACACTCCTGGAGTAAATCAGGATGTTGCCGATGAACACGACCGCAAACTCGTCCAGTGAAAGGACCCAACCCCGATTTAGCTCCCTAAATCGGAATCAAACCCTTTCGAAAACACGAACCAACAAAAACTTTTCGAAATTTGGGCAGAGTTTCGTTACTAATGTTGAATTACTATTACCTGCACGCAGAAAATACACTTCATCCTATGCCACAAAAAGCAAACCGTGGGCACCAATCCCATCCGGATTTCTCAATATGTCAACAGTAAAGTAAACAATACATATAATATATACTTTACTGAAATCCGGGAAAAATCGTATAACATATTCAATAGGAAACTCAGAGCGACTTCTAATACATAATCATATACGCATACCACAGTAGGTAGAACAATAAACCTACTGGAAGAAACAAAGTAGCTCGAGCACTATGCCTCCGACCACGACGTGCGACACCAGAGTCCGAACTGCAAACTGGGCACGGAAACCGAAAAGCCCAGGGGAAAGGCAAATAAAACGATAAACGTTAGAGTGAGTGGACGAAAATAACATATGCCTTTCACCAGTTTATAAACATACTCAATATAAAACAGTGCGAGTTCGGAAAACACAACACACATATATATATATAGAGGTTGTCGGGCGAATCTCTCAAGCCCGACGTCAGGTGAATCGCTCAAACCTGACGGTGAAAGGCCAGGGGAATCTCTCAACCCCGGCGGCACTCAGGGGAATCTCTCAACCCTGCTTCAGAGGAATCTCTCAACTCTGGTAGCATCGATGCAATAAATGCCAATCACCAATAACACATAATAACATACCTCCGAAAATAACATATATCACAATCATCGTATAATTAAATACGGAAATCAATAAATCCACGAACTCGCAAAATCAACAGTGAAAATAGAAACTTGTCCACTCACACGCTTGCGTAACGCAGTTCGCGTTAACCCGTGATCCGGCGGAATGTCCCTCGCCAAACAAACGATCACGAACACCTGAATATTCACAAAATCCATATCTCAAACTCATATCTCGACAATACAAATCAAACCACGAGAAACCACCGTTCTCGGAAACAGATAATTCAAAGTCGACGAATCGTCGAAAATCCACATACACCACCTCAATACCTCGCTTTACGTTCGGACGCTCAACTCGAAAAACAAACCTCCCCACTGCGATCGGGGCGCGATTTCGAGTCAAATGACATGCAACTTGCCAAAAGTCAAAAAGTCAACCCTGACCGTTGACCGCCGCCCACGGCGGCGCCACTGCCGACCGGAGAATTTCAAGGCGGAGCCACCCCTATTCCACTCCAAATCACCCACTGAGCAACTTCCATAACTGCACCGAAGTCCAATTCTCACTCTAACTAGGTCAATTTCATGTAAAACCGAATTGGTTCACAAATTTCAATCCCAAAATTCTCAATCCAAAAATCAAATTAGAACACAATGTTTATATGGTTAGAATCACCTTGAAGAGAGCTACAAAACCCAGTATATCTTGAAGTTCAACTCGGCCAAAATCTCCAAACCCGAAATCCTCTAAAAAACCCCATTTTTGATCGAAAAATCCATCCTCCTCCGTGAGCCACACCGTGCGTGGTGGCTGGGGGTAGACTCGCAAGGCCAAGGCGAGTAGAACGAGCTATTCCCCGAGCCGTGGGGTTGCCGGAAAAGACCTCACCGCCGTGAGCCACCGCGAGCCGTCGTCCTCCTCTTTCAAACTCGTGTTGACCGGTCAAGGAATTAATAACCACATGTTGACTTTCCCTAAAAGGTAACTCCAATATTTATACTCATTTAATACTTTCCCAAAAAGGAAATCTCCAATATTCACTTTTCGGCAAACTTAAATTACCCGTAACTACCTCGTCGAAATTCCGATTTCAATAATTCTCACGGCCACAAACTCGACTCGACATAATCTTCCAACATCACCCAAAGTTAAACATATCGGCCAACCGAATAAAAAGTCAACCCTTGAAAGCAACACACATTAAATCAACTAAATAATCAACAAACGGCAAAATTCGCAACTAATTCCTCGTAACTCCAAATCATGCTCCGGAAGTTCACACGAGCTCGAAATTAAATTCTGAACCACTTCCGTGAAGAAGCTGAACCCAAATTCTCGTCCGGTAATTAAGTCGCGAACAAATCTGCCATTTAAATCCATTTCCGTCGAAACTTCAAATATTCATAACTAATTCCTCGGTCGTTCAAATAACTATCCGGAACAGCCCACGAACTAGTAATTACACGTACAACGACTCTCGAGAAGAGACCCAACTTCAATTCTCGGCCAATAATTTAGTCGTTAACAGAACCCTGGCGAGTAAATCCGTTATCGGAAATCCACGTCGATACGCTAACTCGCGAATTGAGCTGATTATACTTCTGATTCTGGTCCGGGTCATCACATCCAGAAACCGTCTGAACACCCGGTCCATCAGGTCCGTAAAAGCTGCGGGGCATCGGTCAACCCAAACGGCATGACCAAGAATTCGTAATGCCCGCACCGTGATCCGAAAGTCGTCCTAGCCACATCTGACTCGCTGATCCTCAACTGATGGTATCCGAACCCGAAATCAATCTTCGAAAAGACTGAAGCTCTCGTGAGCTGATCAAACAAATCGTCAATCCGAAGCGGAGGATACTTGCTCTCCTCTGAAGCCTGATTCAGTTTCCGATAGTCGTTGCACAACCTCGTCGAACCATCCTATATTCGCACAAATAATGCAAGAGTACACCACGATAATACACTGGGTCGTACAAAATCTCCTCCAGTAACTCCTGAAGTTGAACCTGTAGTTCCATCAACTCCGCTGGCACCGAAGGACAAAATGCCGGTGATATGGGTCCAGTGCCCAGTAAAAGCTCAATGGTGTAGTCGGTCTCCCGAACTGGAGGAATACCCGGTAACTCCTCCGAAACACACCTGGAAACTCGAGAACCACCTCAATGTCGCCAATGTCGGGCACAACAACTGTAGTATCCCCAACATGAGCTAAGTAAACAACACAACCCGTTTCCACCATCCGCTCAACCATCATCGCTGAAATCACACATGGCAATAAAATATTGTTCTCATCGCGAAACAATATCTCGGGGAAACCTGGTCGTTGAAACACAACCTCCTTCTCAAAACGCTCGAACATAACCAAATGCGTGCTAAAAGTCCATACCCAACATCATAACAAAATCACGGTATCAAACTATAACAGATCCGCGGCTAACCCATATCCTCCAACAAAGATCCCGCAACCTCCGGATGGGTGCAACACTCACCAAAACTCCGGAAGTGGAGATGCAGGTACAATAGCCATGGATATCAAGCGACGGTAACCTCAAAGAAACTTTGCCCTCACACAGGGTCGTGGTACGAACTCCGGCATGCCCAACTAGCCGTCCACATCGATTGCGACATTCTGATTGACTCGTCAAAAAGGCTACGTCGGTCAAACTCCAGAAATAGGATCATGATCTCCTCGTGAAATCTGAGCTGCGGAACCGCTAAAACAGCTAGCTGAGGGCGCTCCCTCGCAATGTGACCCTCCTGACCACCACAATAGCAACTGAGAGTGATCCACGAACACAAGTCACAGCGACACCTGCTGTGAGGAAGGATCACCAACGATCACCCAAACTCATGCCACAGGAACAAGTTCGCTACTCTGTGATCTCCACCATCACCAAACGGATCCTCTGCTTTGATCTAATGACCTTCAACATAATCAAAAAGGCCACAGCCTGATGAAGTCACTAATCCTGAGGCGCCTAAACTCAACCTCATCAAATATCTCGACTAAGTCCACTTTCCTCAAACCAACACATCGGAAACCGCGTATACCTTTCCTTCTCAATATCCTCGCCTCTGAGTGCAGCACATCAAGCTCCTCACGGTTGTCTCGAGGCATAATAGTCAAAATCTCTCTGATGCTCAGGTTCAAACTCATCTCGAACCTCGTGCATTGCTTCTACTGAAGCCACATAACACTTGCAAACGGAAACAAACATGTGAACGATATATCTCTGCCTCAGGTGGGTAAACACTCCATATTCCATTGTTGGGTAGCCTGATTAAACCATTACCCTATAAACAATACCCCGAATGTAGGCCATGGAGTCGCAACAGGAACTCACACAATATTAGCCCACCAAATGCAATGATCTGATTCAGGCAAAAACATCAACTGCCACGATTCTCTGCTCTAAGGAATCATGTAGACACCCATACATGCACAACCAGGCAAGCCATGCCACACAAATCTCTGAATTCAGAATACTCATCCAAACACAAAACACACTGTCAAGTCGCGCATCGATTGATCCTCAATAGGATCCACAACCGTACCGACACGGAAAGCACGTCAAGGAGGCATCCTAATGAATAAAACATCGTTCTCAAAAAGTAGAACGTAATCATGGAACTTTAAATATTTGAAAGCATACAACACCCGGAGTATTGATGAGTATCCGCCGGCCGGTCGGGTCATCACTCCAGACATGCTGTAACTTCTCAAATATCCTTAGTAAACACGACTACAGAAGTCTACAGAACCTAAAACCTAATGCTCTGATATCAAGCTGAAAGGACCCAACCCCGATTTAGTTTCCTAAACCGGGATCAAACCCCTTCTGAAAACACGAACCAACAAAAACCATCAAAATTTCGGCAGAGTAACGCTAGTAACGCAGAATTGCCTTTACCTGCACCCAAAAAATACACTTCATCCTATGCCAAAAAAATCAAACCGTGGGCACCAATCCCATCCGGATTTCTCAATATCATAACAGTAATGTAAAGTAATAAATATAACTATACTTTACAGAAATCCAAGGAAAATTGTATGAAAATATATCATCAGAATGTTCAGAGGGACCTCTAGTGTATAATTATATAAATATACCATAGCAGTCAGAACAAGAAACCTACTGGAAGAAACAAGGTAGCTCGAACACTATGCCTCCAACCACGACGTGCGACACCAGAGTCCGAACTACAAATTGGGCACGGAAAACCGAAAAGCCCAGGGGAAAGGCAAATAAAAACGTTAGAGTGAGTGGACAAAAATAAACATATGCCTTTCACCAGTTTATATACATAATCAATGTAAAACAATGCGAGTTCGGAAAGTTTATATGGAGGTTGCCAGGCGAATCTCTCAAGCCCGACGGTGATAGGCCAGGGGAATCTCTTAACCCCAACGGCATACATGGGAATCTCTCAACCCTACCTAGAGGAATCTCTCAAATCTTGTGGACTACCGGTGATCAGCCGAGTAGCCGAAGCATCGATGCAGTAATGCCATCACCAATAAACATAAAATAATACCTCCGAAAAAAACATATATCTCAACATCGTATAAAGTAAATACGGAAAATCACGAAAAATCACGAACTCGCAACAACTGTGAAAATATAAAAATGTCCACTCACAGGTGAGCGTAACGCGATATGCGTTAATCCCGTCATCCAGCGGAAAATCCATCGCCAAACGAACGATCATGAACCCCTGGATAATCATAAAATCCACTGCTCAAATTCATAACTCGACAACTCAAATCATATCACGAGAAACAACCGTTCCCGGAAATATATAATTCAATAACGACGAAATCGTGAAAATCCGATAATCACACCACAAAACCTCACTATAATTTCCGATGATCAATTCGAAAAACAAACCTCACCACTGCGATCGGGGCGCGATTCCGAGTGAAACGACATATAACTCGTCGAAAACCCCAAAAAAGTCAACTTTGGCCGAAGCACCACCGTTGACCACCGCCGGCGGCAGCGGCGCAACCCAACCGTGAAATCTTCCGGCGAACCAACACCTACTCCACTCAAATTCCTCCAACAAACAACTTCCATAACTACACCAAAGTCCAATTTTGAATCTAACTAGTCCAATTTCATGCAAAACCAAATTCTCACAAACTTTTCAATCGATCAATTCTCCACGTACAAGAAGAATTGGAACACCATACTTACATAGGTAGATTCGTGGTGATGAGGGCTTCAATGCCCAGTGCTTCATGCCTCTCAATTTGGCCGGAAAAGAAACAACCAAAAACCCCAAAAATCTTCAAAGTTTTGGCCGGAAATCCCACCTCCTCCGGCGTCCTTGCCGTCGATGGTGGCCGGAAATGCAATGGGGATGCCAAGGTGAGTTGAACGGGTCCAAGCCCGAGGCCGGAGGTGGCCGGACGGCAGCGAGCCGTGCCTCCCGTCGCACCTCCTCCTCCCCCGAGTTGACTCGGTCAACTCCAATAAATGCCCAGGTTTGACTTGCCCAAAGTAGTAACCCACTTAAATACCTTCTATTTTAGGAAACTTCCAAATATACTTTTCGATAAACTTCGAACAAACGTAACTTTCGTATCTTAATTCTGTTTTCAACAATTCTCGCGTCAACAAACTTATCTCGACAAATTCTTCAATTTCCACCCGAAGTCAAACAACTTCGACCAATCCGATAAAAAGTCAACGAACCAATTCATCACAAGCTTATCCGATTAAACGATCAACGACCAAAAATATTCACAACTTATTCCTCGTAACTCGGAAAAATCCTCCAGAAGTTCCCACGAGCTCGAAATTAAATTCTCTACAACTTTCACGAAGAATCCGAAATCAAATTCTTGCCCAATAATTTAGTCGCTAAGGAAGCCACCATATTAACAGATTATGCCGAAATCACAACAAATCGCGAAACTCGTAAATCAAGTCGATAATCATTCTATCTACGGTTCGGGTCGATCAACGGTCCAAAACGGATCACAATCACGATTCGGATAGACTTGAACACGAATTGATAAACTTGACAATATACCGAAATTTCAAATATTCATATTATATTCCTCGGTCGTCGAAATAATCATCCGGAATCTCTCACGAACTCGAAATTACACGTACCACAACTCTCGAGAAGAGACTCAACTCAAATTTTTGGCCAATAATTAAGTCGTGATCAAAGCTGGCGATTCAACCAATTATCAAAAATCTGCGATTACACGTAATCTCATGGATTAAGCTGATTACACTACTGATTCTGTTCCGGGTCGTCACAAATATTTATATATATTCCCAATTATATTCATAGGATTATATTTATATATATATAGTTTATATATATTCAAAATTATTCACAATTATATTTATATATATTTACAATTATATATAAAAACATATAACCATATATATAAACATATATAAACATAATTATATATATAAACATATATATGTAGAGAGAGAGAGAGAGAGAGAGTCACGGTGGAGAGAGATACCGGAGAGAGATGGAGGAGGCGATGGGGTGTCGGTGGATGGAGGAGGCGACGGGGGCGGTGGCGGCATGATAGGAGGATAGAGAGAGAGTGCAGATCCGGTGGTGGAGAGAGGATTTGCGGCGTGATAGGAGAAGAGAGAGAGAAGGTTGGGGTGGCGTGCGGCGGAGGAGCAAGATGCGAATCAATCGATCATGACGGGGCCGGTGGGTTTTATTCACGTTTGCGGCGTGAAAGAGATGGGTCACGACTGGTTTTTTAAAATAATGTCCTGTTGCATTTCCCCCAAGTCTAACCACTTCACTTCTCTGGTGCATAGCTTTTGAAAGAATCTTGACAACGCCACTAATGGCTCCACCACCTCTTTGGGCAGGTACCCTCGAATTAAAACAGGAAAGAGGCATTGAAGTTATTGTCTCGGAAGTTAACACACCGGCCTATATTTCCTTCATAGTCATAAGGATACCTGACATTACCCATCCAACCAAAAATTTCATTCTTCTGGTCAGGCTTCACAGTGTAAGGAGCTTGAGGCATTTTTTTTTCTCTTTTCTCAACAACAAATGTTTCCGCAGTCCCATTCTTTTCAGATCAGTGCGTGTCTTAGGGCCGTCTTTAGTTTTCCCCTCCCAATTCAGCACTTTCCCCACCACTTTCCCACACATTCTTCTCTAGGTGCATATCATCTAGGTAGTGCCTGATCGGTAACTTTGGCTAGTACGGGAGTTCCCAAAATATGCTTTTGTATGTCCAGAATTTGTACCTGTCGGGTCTGTCAGGTATCGACGCCACTCATTTAGGGTGATTGCTTAGCTGCCCAAAATCATATTCATTCAGCACTCCTAAAATTTCTGCCCCCGTCTAACTCCTGGGTTGCACACCCATTTCTATGGTTCCATCAAAGGCCTCCTGTTATCCTCCCGAAATAGGTGATCATGGGGAAGCCAACAACGGTGACGCATCTGGATAATATTTCTGCATTGTGGTTGGCTGCACTCAACAGTCATACACTCTGAACAAGCCTTGTATCCCCTGGTAACGTTGTCCGACAACATCCCGCGGGCAAGAAAATCACTAATGGTGCCAACAAGCATACCTTGCATCTGGAACATCTCGTTTTTGTACTTATCATAAGTGGCATGACCAAATTCACTCAGGTTGTTAAGCTCCTCAATGAAGGGTCTCAAATACACATCGAGATACTTTCCTAGAAAACCCTGGAATCAACAGAGTGAGCATATTGTATTCCTTTTTCATGCACATCCATGGAGGAAGGTTGTACGGTACCAAAATAACTGGCCATATACTTTATTGAAGACTCATGTTGCCAAAAGGGTTGAATCCGTCAGATGAGAGCCCGAGCCAAACATTTCGGACCACTGATGCAAAATGAGAAAACTCATTGACCATGTGCTTCCAAGCATCTCCGTCAGTAGGGTGTATAAGGGTATCATCGTCAGGCAAATTCCTCTCAGCCTACCATCTCATAGCTTCAGCCGTGTGTGCACACATGAACAACCATTCCAGCCTATCAACCAGTGGGAAATATTGAAATATCTTCACAGCTTTCTTATTCCCTGTAGGAGTCAACTTATACCTATCTGTACCACATACCGGGCAAGCATCAAGGCTTTCAAGATCATTCCTGTAAGCGTCTTCACCCCAAAAGAGAACACAATCATATCTACATGCATGAATTTTGATGTACGAAAGCCCAAGATCTTTCAGGATATGTCATACATTATGATGAGTTGTAGGAAGACGATGACCGGGGGGCAGCATCAAAGCAGTCCACTGTAGCCAATCATTAACAGCTTTGACACTCATTTTGTTCTCCACTTTGAGCTTCATCACTCCCATGACGCTTTCAAGAACAGTCTTATTACATCCGTTGTACAACGGAGTCTATTGCAATGCTATCAAATTGTTGTACTTGTCCATACCGGCAGTGTTGACAACTCTAAGTAATTGCTGGAGTGGGTCAATATGAGGGAAGCCCAGCCTTCAATGGCGGGAGGATCTTGTGCTTGAGCAAATACACCGCTCTCATAAGGAAACACATCGTTGATCAACCTCGTTGTTGGATCATTGGATGTACTGGAACTCTTAGCAAATTGACCATGATCATGCAGACTCGTTGATGATATTTCACCTTGATAAATCCAACATGTATACTTATCCCAAAACCCGTATTTCTTCAGGTGCTCCAATACTTTTTCAATAGGAGAACGAAATTGGTCGCTGCGACACTGACAATTATTACACGGGCAATAATGAATTGGCATCCCTCCACAATTAGCCTTCGCATATTCCACAAAGCTCCTAATTCCATGGTGATATCTTACATCCCATCTTTCGATACTCATCCAACTCTTGTCCATCCTCAAAATTTCAGCAATATATATATACAAACATGCACTAATTAATTTAAAATTCATCATTATATATATATATATCGATATCTAATTAATTAAATTACAAATTACATAATTTAATTCTTCTACGTACTCCCTAATTACAAATTTACATATATATATTGATCATATATATCAACGTACAATTAACTATATACATACGTACATATATATATCAACAATCAACAATTACAAATTTACATATATACAACTATATATATATACATATCAACAATTAATCAACAAATTTACATATAATTATATATATCCATATTTTCGTCGAATTCAACTCAAAATCAACAATATATCAATATATTACTCAAAATCAACAATCAATTCAAGTCTACTTCAACATTAATCAATGCAACTCTAAATCAGTATATATTAATTAATCAACATATACGTATGTACCTAGCTAGCTAGCTATATATATAGCTTCACGAACCTCTCTTGGACAGCTTCCGACAACACCCAACGATTTCAGAGCATTTTGAGTCTTTCTCACTGAATTATTTTTGAATGACTGTGCTGCTGTGAAATAGATCTGAAATAAAAACTATAGCCGGCGACGTACTCAGTCATCTGCTATAGTAAAAATGTCTTCAGAAATTGTGGCAAAAAAGTCGTTGGGTATACTGTACCTATAACCGACGACAAGGTTACCTATAACCGATGACTGACCCCATCGTTGGTTATAGTATACTATAACCGACGACAAGATTTGTCTTTTTATCGTTTCGTCGTGTATAGTATAAAATCTGGTAGTGTCATTTATTGATTAGTAGGTGAATTTTTTTTTTCTTTTCTATAGTAAAATATTATATAATTAACACTGGTTATCCACAAATAAAATGATATTTAGGACCATATAAGGGTTCACGATATCATAAACTTAAGTTTTAACAAGCTGAGGTTCCTTGTGACAGTTGGAAAAAGGAAATATTTAATGAGACACAAAGATCCCTAAGATGTACATTGAAATGACATGTACAGCTTTGAAAAATCATTCGGCAATGATATAACATATGCATAGCTTTTTTCCAGAGAATGAGATACAATTTGATTTTTCTTCAATAGTTATTCACAAATTTATACGATCAACTTCATTTAACATCAAGAAGGCCAACGTTATGATGATGATGAGGATATAGTTCTCAAGCACATCAATCTGAGATTAAAACAGGTCGTCGATTCACAAACTTGAACTCATCAACGAGAAATGGATGACGTACCTGAAAAATTGCTTATTTTATTACGGTGATCCACTGATATTGTTCTTTAATCTTGCAGTTTCTTTTTCGTGCTTATCTTTTATTTTTGATGAGCTAAAGAATCTCGTGGTTCCGAAGGCTAAACAACGGAGAATAAAGCCTTCTCCCATGCAACTCTTTGGTCTTAAGAATACTTATTTTAAGAACGAGTGATTGAGCTTCTCCACTTTTGTTTCCCAACGTGATAGTCGAGCACTAATTCATATATAATGTCATATTTCTTTGACTTTCATATATTTATATATATATATATATTGGTGTACTGCGGATTGATTGTTAAGAGATTATCTCATCAACCTTTTAATTATTAATTAGTTTAATGTTAAGTGAATTTTCTCTTATCCACAAATATACGGAATCAAGTTATAGTATTTCTAAAAAGTTGAGTGTCGAACCCACGAGAATTAGCTATTATAACTCCTTAGTTCGAATTGATTAAACACTTAAACAACGGTAACCTAGAAATTAACTTGACACTAAATTTAAAATGAAATGTAGAAATGTATCTAACACTACCAAGTTCTTTGGAGACCTAACATTGTAAGAGGTGATTTAGACAATGGTGAGTGATTATTCGAAAGTTGATTGATTGATTATACTAAGATACAGTGAAAGGACCCAATTCTGATTTAACCAATAAACCGAGATCAAATCCTAACGACTCACAAGAAAACAACAAATTCTACTGAAATTTTGGCACGTTGGTTGACCCGAGGCGCGAGTATAAATATCGGGAATAGTCGTAAAACTGTCAAAAAACACTGTTTGAGTTTGACCAGCTTTGACTTTCCCGTTTTGGAAAGTTGACCGTTGACCAGAGGAAGAAAAGTTTCCCGTTTCGGCTTGCCGTCCGACGACCCATTTTCCGGCCACCTCCGGTCGAGTGAAAGGTATAGTTAGCTTCCCCTTGTGATTTCGAGTTGATTGGTATAGGAATTTGTGGAAATTGGTGAGGATTTCGTGGAACCCGATTACGGCCGAGGTGGAGAAGTTCGACGGTGATGGTGACGGTGGTTCCGGCGAGTTTTGGAGGTGGGGCTGTTGGGGGTTTTGCTCCCCACACCTTAGTGAAGCTATCTGGGTTGTTGGTTTGGGACGAGATGAAGTTTAGCGGTGAACCCGATTAGGGTTCCGGTTTGAATTTCGAATTGGGTTTTGTGAAATTGGGGATGTTAGAGGTTGAATTGATATATGTTGTAGTTATGAAAATGATTCGGTTTGAGATGAGCTTCCATTCTGGAGCTTTTGGCAGTGGAATTTCACGGTTTACGGCGCGCCGCCGACGGCGGCAGCGGTCAACGGCGGAGCTCCGGCCAAAAGTTGACTTTTTGGATTTTGATGTAATTAGTGTCGTTTTTCTCGAAATTGCGCCCTGATTATCGTCTAGAGGTTTTCGGGTTGAATTGGTTAGCCGGTTTTCAGTCGAGGTTTCGAGTGGGGATTTCGAAATTTTCGTTATACATTTTGTACCGCATTGCATATTTCCGGGAACGGTTGGTTTCCGTGATTCAGTACAGGGTTGAGAACTATGATTTTGATCAGTTATGTTTTGTGAATATTCAGGAGATCGAGATCGAGATCGGGATCGTGATCGTGCTTCAAGCGAGGGATCTTCCGCCGGACCACGAGATTAGCGCGAGTGCGCGTTTTGTTCACCAGTGAGTGTACAATTTCTTTTCACGGAATTCTTGCGAGTCTTTTATATGATTTATAAACTCGAGCATGCGTATTGAGATTACAGATTATATGAGCATGTGTTTTACGATTATACGATAATACTTATACGAAATACGTATATGAGTATACATACATTTATATGTTATTTCATGCACTTACATCGAGATATTTGTGATTTGATTTTCACAGAGTACAGTCGTAGTTCATATTGTTGTATCGATACACACGCATCCCAGCTAATCACCGAGGGTGCCTACCAGGGGGGAGCTGTGCCTTTTGCCGATGTATTTCCGGGTAGGTACAGTTATCTGTTTCTTGTGCCGAGGTATTTCCGGGTGGAAACAGTTACCCTGACCTGAGGCCTTTCTGGCTCGAATCACGTGTGGGTCTGGGATCCCGTGATTCGGACTGTACTAGCACGGACGTGTCCATGAGTGGCCCCGTGGGATTTTTACTTGCATGCTCTGTACGCTGGAGAAGTATGAGTTTACCTCACATATTTTATTAAATTTATTCATTCAACTCGCATATGCTTTTTAAACATATATATTACTTGGTGAAAGACATTTATTTTCGTCCACTCACTCTAACGTGTTTATTGTCTTTCCCCTGGGCTTTTCGGTTTTCGTGCCCAGTTGCAGTTCAGGTTTTGGTGTTTTCACGTCGCGGTTTGGAGGCTAGTGATCAGAGTTACCTGTGCTTTCCAGTAGGTTCTTGTTTCGCCTACTGATGTGTATATTGTATATATTTTAATTTAGAGGTCGCTCTGATATACTCTGATACTTGTTTATACGGATTTTCTCGGATATATATATATACTACAGTACAGTTTACTGTTTATGATTCATATATTGATGTTGAGAAATCCGGATGGGATTGGTGCCCACGGTTTGACTTTTGTGGCATAGGATGAAGTGTTATTTTCAGGGTGCAGGTTTATGCAATTGCACGTTAGTAACAAAACTCTGCCGAAATTTCAAAAAAAAATTTGTTGGTTCGTTTTTTCAGAAGGGGTTCGATTCCGATTTATGTAACTGAATCGGGGTTGGGTCCTTTCAGCTTGGTATCAGAGCATTAGGTTGTCAGATTCTGTAGACTCTTGTAGTTGTGACGCTTAGGGTATTTAAGTTGATACAGCATGACTAGAGTGATGACCCGACTGGCCAGCGGTACTCATCAATACTTCGGGTGTTGTGTGTCCTCAAATATCTGCGGTTTCATGATTACGTTCTTTCTGCTTGTACCTAATGCTTGTCTTGTATCAATAGGATGCCTCCTCGACGTGGTCCCCGTGTTGATCGGGACGAGGATCCTGATGAGGATCGCCAAACGCGCAACTTGCTGATGCGAGTGCTGCGTTTGGAAGAGCGTTTTGACCCAATGGTCAAGGCTCGCATTGCTGGTGCTACTGTGTTTTCGGGTTCAGTTGATCCAGAGATATGCGAGGCATGGTTGGTTCAGATTGAACGTGTTTGTGAGCGTCTGCAGTTTACTCCTGAGCAGATGACAGTAGCCGCAGTTGGTTTACTTGAGGGTGATGCATACTTTTGGTGGGTTAGCACCGACAGAGTTCCAGCTGACACTCCGTGGACATTTTTTCGTGATTTGTTTATGCGGATGTACTTTAATCAGGCTACCCAGCAGCGCAAGTACGAGGAGTTTACGAACTTGAGACAGGGCAGTTTGTCTGTACTTGAGTATCGGGATCGGTTTACCCGTTTGTCTCGTTTTGCGCGGGATATGGTGGCTACAGAGGAAGCCAAGTGTCGTAGGTTTGAGCTGGGATTGAATCTGAACATCAAGGCGACGCTGACTACGATGCCTCGGAACAACTTTGATGAGTTTGTTAGTGCCGCACTCCGAGGCGAGGATATTGAGCAGGAGAGACAGTAGAGGTATCAGCCGAGACGATTTGAGGAAGGTGGGCCGAGTCAGGGGCCTTCAAAGAGGCAGAGTTCTGATACTTCCGGCTCAGCTTCATCCTCAGGTAGTCGACCTTATCGACCTTATCGACCACCAGCTAGTGCTTCGAGGCAGAGGCAGAGGTGAAGGAGAGATCGACCGTAGAGACCCCTGGCTAGTGAGGATTCTAGCGGCTCTAGTTACCCTCGGCGTACTAGTGGCACGTTTCCTGTACCGAGGGAGTACCCGTTGTGCAGCCTCTGCAACAGATACCACTATGGTTCTTGTCAGCGAGTTCCTACCCTTTGTTATCGTTGTGGCTAGGAGGGTCACTTTGCGAGGGATTGTTCCCAGCCCGTTGGTGGACAGGCGGCCCAGAGTTCTGGAGTTGAGCGAGGTGCTACTTCGGGAGTTCGACCAGCTCAGTTTGCAGGCCAGGGCAGACAGCAGGGACAGCCCCAGCGAGGACGACTAGCCGGACAGGCGAGGGTTCATGCTATGACTCTCCGTGAGGGCAGAGCATCACCGGAGGTTGTTATCGGTACGTTACATGTTTTTGGTATTCTTGTACCTGCATTGTTAGATCCGGGCGCTACACATTCATTCATATCATTTAGATTGTCATCATTAGCTACGGTACCTGCATCTCCACTTCCGGGGTTATGGAGAGTGTTGTATCCATCAGGTGAGGTTGTAAGCGTCGGTTGGGTTTACCGAGATTGTGAGGTGTTTATTGATGGCCATGGGTTAGCCGCAGATCTGTTACTGCTTGATATTGTGGATTTTGATTTGATATTGGGTATGGACTTTTTGGAGTCGCACTGGGCCATGTTTGATTGCCACAGGAAGGAGGTCGCATTTCGACGACCCGAGTTACCTGAGATATTGTTCCGTGGCGAGAAGAACACTTCACTACTGTGCTTGATTTTCGCGATGAGGGCGGATCGGTTGATGAAGAAGGGTTGTGTTGCTTACTTAGCCCATGTTGTGGACACTACAGCTGCAGTGCCGGATCTTGGTAGTATTGAGGTTGTGTCTGAGTTTCCGGATGTGTTTCCAGCGGAGTTACCTGGTATACCCCCTGTACGGGAGATTGATTTTACCATTGAGTTATTGCCGGGTACTGGACCGATTTCCCAGACACCATATCGGATGGCACCTGCGGAGTTGAAGGAGTTGCAGATTCAGCTCCAGGAGTTGTTAGAGAAGGGATTCATTCGACCGAGTGTTTCTCCGTGGGGTGCTCCAGTGTTGTTTGTACGGAAGAAGGATGGGTCCATGCGTTTGTGCATCGACTACAGGAAGTTGAATCAGATTACAGTGAGGAACAAGTATCCGTTACTGCGGATTGATGACTTGTTCGATCAGCTGAAGGGAGCAGCAGTCTTTTCAAAGATTGACCTTCGATCCGGATATCACCAGTTGAGAATCTGAGACTCTGATGTAGCCAGGACGGCATTCAGGACGCGGTATGGGCACTATGAGTTTTTGGTAATGCCATTTGGGTTGACCAATGCCCCCGCAGCTTTCATGGACTTGATGAATCGGGTGTTTCGGTGATTCCTGGACAAGTTCGTGATTGTATTCATTGACGATATCCTGATCTATTCCAGGAGTGTGGGCCAACACAAGAGACATCTGCGTGTTGTATTGCGGACTTTGCGGGACCATCAGTTGTTCGCAAAGTTTAGCAAGTGCGAGTTCTGGTTGGATAGTGTGAAGTTTCTGGGCCACGTGATTTCGCCCGAGGGAGTCAGTGTTGATCCTGACAAGATCGAGGCTGTGTTGAACTGGAAAAGACCCACTACTGTGCCAGAGATTCGGAGTTTCTTGGGGTTAGTAGGCTATTACCGACGGTTCGTACAGGATTTCTCCCGGATTGCTATACCACTGACCAGATTGACGAAGAAGGGCGTCAAGTTTGAGTGGTCTGATGCGTGCGAGGAGAGTTATTTGCTCCTGAAGGAGAGATTGACTACCACATCGGTTCTGACATTGCCAGACGACAGTGGTGAGTTTATTGTATACAGTGACGAGTCGAAGTTGGGCCTTGGCTGTGTGTTGGTGCAGCATGGTAGAGTTGTGGCATATGGTTCCAGGCAGCTGAAACCGCATGAGGCCAACTATCCGACGCATGATTTGGAGTTAGCCGCTATCGTGTTAGCGTTGAAGAGTTGGAGACATTATTTGTATGGTGCTCAGTGTATGATTTTCACTGATCACAAGAGTCTCACTTACTTGCGAACACAGCCGGATTTGAACATGAGGCAGCGCCGATGGATGGAGTTGATCAACGACTACGATTGCACGTTTGAGTACCATCCAGGGAAGGCCAATGTTGTAGCAGATGCACTTAGCCGGAAATCCGGAGCCTCGTTGTTTCACATGTGTGTGGCCAGAGTGTCGATGTTAGCCGAGCTTCGAGCTACAGGTGCTGTGTTTGGGTATGATGATGATGGAGCCTTGTTGGCCAGTTTTCAGGTTCGACCTGTGTTAGTTGATCAGGTACGAGAGGCCTAGGATTCAGATTCTTACTTGCTAGGCAAGAAGACCATGATACGGAATGGTGTGCCTACAGAGTTTCGATTGAGTGACGACGGTACGTTGTTGTTCAGGGGCAGGCTATGTGTACCCAGAGACGAGGACTTGAAGAAGGAGATTCTGGATGAGGCCCACAGTTCAGCATATGCGATGCATCCCGAAGGTACGAAGATGTTTCGTACACTTCGAGCATACTATTGGTGGCGCAACATGAAGCGGGAGATTGCCGCGTACGTGAGTCGATGTTTGATCTGTCAACAGGTGAAAGTGGAGAGGCAGAAACCTGCAGGAAAACTACAGCCACTTGAGATTCCGGTTTGGAAGTGGGAGCACATTACAATGGATTTCGTCTATCAGTTGTCGCGTACTTCGGCGGGCAACACTGGCATTTGGGTTATTGTTGACCGACTGACTAAATCTGCACACTTTCTTGCACTTCCGGAGAAGATTTCAATGGGCAGATTGGCCAAGTTGTACTTATCCGAGATTGTTCGCTTGCATGGTGTGCCTGTGTCGATTGTTTCCGACCGAGATAGTCAGTTTACTTCTGAGTTTTGGCAGGCGTTGTAGCGAGCTTTGGGCACGAGATTGTGGTTTAGTACATCTTTTCATCCTCAGACTGACGGGCAGTCCGAGCGGACCATTCAGACACTTGAGGATATGCTGAGATCATGTGTGTTGCAGTTTCGCGGAAACTGGGATCAGCAGTTACATTTGATCGAGTTCGCCTACAACAACAGCTATCAGGCCAGTATTGAGATGGCACCGTATGAGGCCCTGTACGGGAAGCAGTGTCGCACTCCATTGTGTTGGAGTGAGGTAGGCGAGCGTTGGCTCATTGGTCCTGATTTGGTGAAAACCATGATGGAGGACATACAGGTTATTCGGGATCGATTGAAGATCGCCCAGGATCGACAGAAGAGTTACGCAGATGTGAGGAGGAAGAGTTTAGAGTTCGAGGTTGGTGATTGGGTCTTCCTGAAATTATCTCCGTGGAGGGGAGTTGTGCGTTTCGGGAAGCGTGGCAAGCTTCGACCACTGTACATTGGTCCGTATGAGATTACGGAGAGGGTTGGAGCTGTTGCTTACAGACTTGAGTTACCGGCTGAGATGGCTCGTATGCATGATGTCTTCCATGTTTCAATGTTGCGGAAGTACATCTCAGATCCTTCACATGTATTAGCCCCACAGCAGTTGCCGATCAGAGAGGATTTATCGTATGTAGAGGAGCTAGTACAGATTCTCGATCGTCGTGAGCAGGAGTTGAGGCACCGTGTGATTCCGCTGGTAAAGGTCTTGTGGCAGAACCACTCAGTTGAGGAGGCCACTTGGGAGACCGAGCAGCGTATGCGGGAGCAGTATCCTCATCTGTTCACTTGACAGGTACGTAAATTTCGAGGTTGAAATTTCTTTAAGGGGGGTAGATTTGTGACGACCCGAACCAGAATCTGTTGTGTATTCAGCACGATTCTCGAGATTGAGTTTAGTCGCGGTTTTACGTCGTATATGTGGTTCGTCGACCCTATTCGCGACTTTGTTTTTTGTCGAGAATTTGAGTTGAGTGTCTTCACGGAAGTTGTAGAGTACGTGATTTCGAGCTCGTGGGCGGTTCTGGAAGATTTTTCCGATAACCCCGAGGAATATTTTATGATTATTTGAAGTTTCGGTTTCCGACGAGTTTATCCGATTGTTTCGAGTTTATCCGAATCATTTCGTATATTCATTTTGGAACGTCGGTTGACCCGAGGCACGAGTATAAATATCGGGAATAGTCGTAAAATCGTCGAAAAACACTGTTTGAGTTTGACCAGCTTTGACTTTCCCGTTTTGGAAAGTTGACCGTTGACCAGAGGAAGAAAAGTTTTCTGTTTCGGCTTGCCGTCCGACGACCCATTTTCCGGCCACCTCCGGTGGAGTGAAAGGTATAGTTAGCTTCCCCTTGTGATTTCGAGTTGATTGGTATAGGAATTTGTGGAAATTGGTGAGGATTTCTTGGAACCCGATTAGGGCCGAGGTGGAGAAGTTCGACGGTGATGGTGACGGTGGTTCCGGCGAGTTTTGGAGGTGGGGCTGTTGGGGGTTTTGCTCCCCACACCTTAGTGAAGCTATCTGGGTTGTTGGTTTGGGACGAGATGAAGTTTAGGGGTGAACCCGATTAGGGTTCCGGTTTGAATTTCGAATTGGGTTTTGTGAAATTGGGGGTGTTAGAGGTTGAATTGATATATGTTGTAGTTATGAAAATGATTCAGTTTGAGATGAGCTTCCATTCTGGAGCTTTTGGCCGTGGAATTTCACGGTTGACGGCGCGCCGCCGTTGGCGGCGGCGGTCAACGACGGAGCTCCGGCCAAAAGTTGACTTTTTGGATTTTGATGTAATTAGTGTCGTTTTTCTCGAAATTGCGCCCTGATTATCGTCCAGAGGTTTTCGGGTTGAATTGGTTAGCCGATTTTCAGTCGAGGTTTCGAGTGGGGATTTCAGAATTTTCGTTATACATTTTGTACCGCATTGCATATTTCCGGGAACGGTTGGTTTCCGTGATTCAGTACAGGGTTGAGAACTATGATTTTGATCAATTATGTTTTTGTGAATATTCAGGAGATCGAGATCGAGATCGGGATCGTGATCGTGCTTTAGGCGAGGGATCTTCCGCCGGACCACGAGATTAGCGCGAGTGCGCGTTTTGCTCACCTGTGAGTGGACAATTTCTTTTCACGGAATTCTTGCGAGTCTTTTATATGATTTATAAACTCGAGCATGCGTATTGAGATTACAGATTATATGAGCATGTGTTTTATGTTATTTCATGCACTTGCATCGAGATATTTGTGATTTGATTTTCACAGAGTACAGTCGTAGTTCATATTGTTGTATCGATACACACGCATCCCAGCTGATCACCGAGGGTGCCTACCAGG
Source organism: Geum urbanum (assembly GCA_946800695.1). Classification (NCBI taxonomy): domain Eukaryota; kingdom Viridiplantae; phylum Streptophyta; class Magnoliopsida; order Rosales; family Rosaceae; genus Geum; species Geum urbanum. The sequence continues at coordinate 36,123,054 of OX327005.1, read as the reverse complement.
GGGGACGCTGTGCCTTGTGCCGATGTATTTCCGGGTAGGTACAGTTATCTGTTTCTTGTGTCGAGGTATTTCCGGGTGGAAACAGTTACCCTAACCTGAGGCATTTCTTGCTCGAATCACGTGTGGGTCTGGGATCCCGTGATTCGGACTGTACTAGCACGGACGTGTCCATGAGTGGCCCCGTGGGATTTTTACTTGCATGCTCTGTACGCTGGAGGAGTATGAGTTTACCTCGTATATTTTATTAAATTTATTCATTCGACTCGCATATGCTTTTTAAACATATATATTACTTGGTGAAAAATATTTATTTTCGTCCACTCACTCTAACGTGTTTATTGTCTTTCCCCTGGGCTTTTCGGTTTCAGTGCCCAATTGCAGTTCAGGTTTTGGTGTTTTCACGTCGCGGTTTGGAGGCTAGTGATCAGAGTTACCTGTGCTTTCCAGTAGGTTCTTGTTTCGCCTACTGATGTGTATATTGTATATATTTTAATTTAGAGGTCGCTCTGATATACTCTGATACTTGTTTATACGGATTTTCTCGGATATATATATATACTATAGTACAGTTTACTGTTTATGATTCATATATTGATGTTGAGAAATCCGGATGAGATTGGTGCCCACGGTTTGGCTTTTGTGGCATAGGATGAAGTGTTATTTCAGGGTGCAGGTTTATGCAATTCCACGTTAGTAACGAAACTCTGCCGAAATTTCAAAAAAAATTTTGTTGGTTCGTGTTTTCAGAAGGGGTTCGATTCCGATTTAGGTAACTGAATTGGGGTTGGGTCCTTTCATTATACAAGAAATCTGATGACCATAAAGGTATACAACAGAAACAGAGCAAACTAATACATGGTATCCAGAGCGACCACTAATTTACATAATATACAGACTAGTAGGCTAAACCAAGAACCTACTAGGAAAAAAGTGTGACATGAACTCTATGCCTCTGACGGTGACGTGCAACCACATGATAGAAACTGCAAACTGGGTAACAAAAAAATGAGAAGCCCAGGGAAAAACATATAACGGAAAAACCGTTCGAGTGAGTGGACAAAATCTAATAATCGAGTACGCGACGAACAAAAGAAATAATATGCCTTTCTGCTGATAAAGATTTAAAAATTAGTGAGTCAAAAATACAGTAAATAATAAAAGATACATCGGGGGAGTGGGGGACAGCTGACCGTTTTCAAATATCATGTGCTAGTGGAGGCGATGACCAGAATTTTTCGACCTCTGGCCACCTAAATTCATCCAGTGATTCCTGACACAAAGACGACGTGAATTCCACGGGAGAAGTGTTGTTCCTTCCCTGGAGCCACTCAAGGAAATAATAGTGTCCACTCACAGTAAACAACTAGCTCCGAGGCCTTGCGAAAGTCTCCTCACCCAAATCTCGATCAGGATTTCCTGAATCAGCAATAACGAAATAATTCAATACGGTAATTCAATAAAGTACGCGAAACTTGCTTAGAAACTACCCCGACAACTCGCTGAACAAAACTGTGTTTCTGTCTCATCGGAGCTCTGCCGTCGACAGCGGCGCATGACCGTCACGTACCACCTCCAGTGACCCCATAATTTACATACTTAGGTTCTTCTTGTATTCCCTTACAACTGCTCCTTGTTCGTGGAAGATCAATTCAGTCTTGTTAATTAAGGCCATAACAACAAAAATAGGCAGTAGCTCCCTCACCGGCGATCGCCACCAATGGCAGTGCCATATTCATCAATCCATAGCCCATGTCAACCCAACAACTCTTATAACTACACTAACTCACAATTCGACGGCGATAAGCCGCCATGAGCTTCGAAAGGCAACAGCCCTAAAATCGCCAGTCAAGCCTCCTGTCATCGTAGCTTCGTCGTGAAGCCTCAACGGACACCACTACCTACCCAGAACAACTTAGGAGGTGGAGGGCTCAATAACCCATAAACCTTCATAGCCCAAAATCCGTCAAAGCGCCGTCGCCGTTAGCGACAATGCTCCTCGAATTAAAACCAATTCGGGTTCCACAAAATATACCACTAATCACCAAATTGAACCCACAAACACAATCACCAAGAAAGGAGCCTCAAATCCCTACCTGAATTAGCCTTCAAAAATGACCGGCTGATGTGGTTTTCCAGCAGGTCGTGCAACTGGGTCAGGTCAGGTAGGGCATGGGTCTCATTTGGGCTAAACGGGTCGAGCCCGATCTAATTTTTTGTTAGGGTTTGCCCAAAATTCTCTTTAAATACCCCTAAGTACCTCATCTGATCCAACGATCCATATTTGATCTCAGACAAAATCAACGGCTGAGATCAAACCACCACAAAATAATTTCTTTTCTAATAAACTAATATAAACAATTCTAAAATTCATAACAACTAGCTTGGGTATCCAAAAAATTCACCAAAAATTCCCACGAGTTCAAAATAAAATTCTCTAAAACTTTCAAGAAGAAAGTTAAGTCAAAATCTTGACAGATAAAAAAGTCATTAATAAATTCTTAAGTTTATCGCATATGCGTTAATACGAATTACGAAGTGATAGGGGTACTGCTCTTGCATCTTTTGTTCAAGTTCCCATGTGGCTTCTTCAATTGCATGATTTCTCCAGAGACCTACAAAACTGGGACAGTCTTGTTTTGTAGTTCCTACTCTCTGTGATCAAGGATCTGAACTGGCTCCTCCACATAAGTTAAGTCTTTACATATAGAGAGTTGGTAGGGTGAAAGGACATGAGACAGATCAGAAATGTACTTCCATAGCATAGACACATGGAAGACGTCGTGAACTCTCCCTCTCAGAAGGTAATGCTAATTGATAAGTCACAACGCCTACTCGTCTGATAATCTCATATGGACCGATATAGTATGAACGGAGCTTGCCACGATTCCTGAAACGAATGACACCCTTCCTAGGAGATAATTTCAAAAACACCCATTCACCAACTTTGAATTCGAGATCCTTCCTCCTTGTGTCAACATAAGTCTTTTGTTACTTCTGTGCAACCTTCAACCTGTCTCGAATAGTTTGGATGTCCTTGGCAGTGTCTTTCACTATATCAAGGACAATAAGCCACCTTTCCCCTACTTCACTCCAACACAACGGAGTTCGACACTGTTTCTCATACAAAGCTTCATACATGGCCATACCAATACTGGCCTGATAGCTATTATTATAGTAAAACTGTATTAAATGTAGTTGCTGATCCCAACGTCCTTTGAACTGCAAAACACAAGATCGCAAAATATCTTCAAGAGTTTGAATTGTCCTTTCTGATTCACCATCAGTTTAAAGATGAAAAACTGTACTGAAATGTAATCTAGTCTCCAACGCCCTTTGCAATGCTTTTCAGAATTCTAATGTAAACAGAGAATCACAATCAGAATCGATAGACACCGGCATGCCATGCAACTTCACAATGTCCTTCATATACAATTTTGCTAATTTGCTAACTGAAAGTTTCCTAGAAATAGCCAGAAGTGGGCAGATTTTGTGAGACGGTCAACAATCACCCAAATACCAGTATTGCGCTCAGATGAACGAGGTAACTGATACACAAAATCCAAAGTAACGTGCACCCATTTTGAAACTAGAATCTCTAATGGTTGCAATTTTCCAGAAGGTCTCTGCCGCTCCGCCTTCACTTGCTATAAAATAAGGCACTTACTCACATAGATTGCTATTTCTCTCTTCATATTTTGCCACCAGCAATATTCTTTAAGTGTCCGATACATCTTCGTATTACCCGAATGCATAGTATAAGCTGAACAAAGAGTTTCATCTAGTATTTCCTTCTTCAATTCTTCATTCCTTGGAACACATAATCTTCTTTTGAACAATAAAGTGCCAGCATTTCTTAGCTGAAACTCTGTTGGGTCGCCATTTCGAATCATACCCTTCTTACTTAATAAATAGAGATATGCATACTGTGCCTCACGTACTTGATCAACTAACACTGGTCTGACTTGAAAACTTGCTAATAGTGCTCCATCATGACTGCATCCAAATTCTTTTCCCGTAGCTCTAAGCTCGGCCTAAATTGATACTCTTGCGACACATACATGAAATAATGAGGCTCCAGATTTCCTGCAGAGAGCATTAGCAACAACGTTGGCTTTTCTTGGATGATATTCAAAAGTACAATCATAATCATTAATTAACTTCATCCGCCTTCGTTGCCTCAGATTCGAGTCTGGTTCAATACTCTAGTAAGTGAGATTTTTATGATCGGTATAAATCTTGCATTACGCTCTGTATATGTAATGCCTCCAACTCCTCAACGCAAATACAATTGCGGCTAGCTCAAGATCATGTGTGGAATAATTTTCTTTATAGGGCTTCAATTGTCTAGAACCATATGCAACGACCTTACCTATTGTTCGAGAACACAACCAAGACCCAATTTTGAAGCATCGTTGTAGATAGTATATTCTCCACTGTCATCAGGTAGTGTCAACATTGGTGCTATAGTTAGTCTCTCCTTTAATGTCAAGAAACTCTCTTCACAAGCATCAAACCACTTGAATCTGATCCTCTTCTTCGTCTGTCGGGTGAGTGAAGCTGCAATCTGCGAAACTTGTACAAATCGACGATAGTAACCGACTAGACCCAAGAAAATCATTATCTCGGTCACACTCGTGGGTCTACTGCAATTCAGCACCGCTTCCACTTTGTCTGGATCCATACTAACTCCTTCAACAGAAATCACATGACAAGGTAAGTCAATCTTCCTCAATGGTGAAGTTAATCTTCCTCACTGGAAGAAGACCAGGTAAGTCCTCGGGAAATACATATGAATACTCGCAAACAGCAAAAATATCCCCAGTATTTGGTATGCATACCTTCGTATTGACCACATGAGCCAAGTATGCAACACAACCCTTCTTTAACATCTTCTCTGCTTTTATTTCCAAAATCATACAAGGTAGGGGACTATTTCTTTCGCCGCAGAATAAGATCTTTTGCACTCCTGGTCTTCTAAAGACCAACTCCTTCTTATAACAATCAAAGACCACCCAATGAGTCTCCAAGAAGTCCACCCCAGAATTACGTCAAAGTCTACAATGTCTAACAACATCAAATCTGCGGCTAACCTATAACCTCCTATAAATATTTCACAGCCCCTATACACCCATCCGACACTCACTACCTCACCAAATAGATAGGTTACTCATCATATTCCCAAAAGAGGAGAGGCATGTATAGTGGCCAAATACGCCAATCTATACGCCAATAAAGTAAGAACTGAATAACCAAAAACATATAACGTACCGATGATAACCTAAGGGGAAGCTCTTCCCTCTCGCAAGGTCATGGCATGCACACATGCCTAACTAGTCGGTCATCCTCACAGGTTAAGATTCTGCTGAGTAGTCTGTTTTGCAGCTGGTGTCGCGTGAGCTCTATAAGTGGAACCCTGATCTCCACCAGTAGTCTAAGCTGCAGACCCAGCATAGATGCCCCTCTGTGGACATTCCCTAGCGTAATAACCCACCTTACCACAATTAAAACAACCTGTAGTGCCCTTCTGACGTTGTCCCAAATGGTGCTGGTGACAATTATAACACAATGGAAACCACCGCTGCATAGGAAGGTTGTAACGACAACCACTTTGACTAGAACCACAGGAACTAGCTCCACTACTCTGTCTCTATGAGCAGTTCTTTCTCCAGTCGGGTCTTCTACTCTGACCAGAAATACCATGAGAAAATTTGAAAGAGTCACTGCCTGAAGAAGATGCTCACCTCGAAGTACCTCAGCTTAGAATGTTTGATGGACCCTAACTGGGCCCACCCTCCTCAAAATGGCGAGTCTGAAATTGCAACTGTCTCTCCCTTTCAACATCCTCGCCACTAAGTATAGCACTAACAAACTCATAAAAATTATTCTGAGGCATGGTTGTCAAGGTTCCCTTGATGTTCAGATTCAAGCCTAACTCAAACCTCCTACACTTTGCCTCTTCAGATGCAACCATATCATGTGCAAATTGAGACAGGTGAGTGAACTTATCTCGATACTCAAGCACTGACATCCCCCCTTGCCTCAAGTTTGTGAATTCCTCATATTTTCACTGTTGAGTAGCTTCATTGAAATATCGGCACATAAATAATTCCTTGAATGTAGGCCATGGGGTGTAATCAACAAGTCTCTCGGTGCTATCCCACCAAAAATAAGTATCTAACTGAAGTAACCCAACAACTGCCACAATCCTTTGCACAAAAGTAAAGTGCAGACACACATACTCGCTCAATCTGAACTATCCACGCATCACATGCTTCAGGATCAGTGTAACCAGGGAATGAGGCTGCTCCAACATTCCTTGCTTTTACTACCGGATCAAGTTTCTTGTCTAAACGTAAAGCTCGCTCGAGTAAGTCTCGTGTTCGACGACCCTCATCCTAATTTTCAACCCTATTGGCTCGAGCTCCGCGTCGACGAGACATTCCTATGAATAAAAACACATTAGTCACAAAACATAAAGGATGCAATCATGAGACCTCATACATTTGAAAACACACAACCCCGTGAGCATTGATAGGAATCTGCCGGTCGATTGGGTCATTGCTCCGGAATTGTTGTGCATTCTCAAATGTCCTTAGTAACACAACTGCAGAATTCTGCATAACCTGTAACCTAATGCTCTGATACCAAATGAAAGGACCCAATCCCAATTTAACTAGTAAACAAAGATCGAATCCTAATTACTCACAAGAAAACAACAAATTCTATTGAAATTTCGCCATAACCTCCCCATAAACTGAAGGATGACAAAAACCTTCACAGAACTAACACTTCTAAAACAAGTCCCACAAACAATACTGTGAGCCACCAATGCTCATCCAGATTTCTCAACTTAGCAAACTACATACTATACTATAAATATACTGAATTCAAAATTATACAAGAAATCTGATGACCATTAAAGTATACAACACAAACGGAAGCAAACTAATACATGGTATTCAGAGCGACTACTAATTTACATAATATAAAGACTAGTAGGCTAAGCCAAGAACCTACTAAGGAAAAAGTTTGGCACAAACTCTAAGCCTCCGACGGTTACGCGTAACCACAGGATATAAACTGCAAAGTGGACAACGAAAAATCGAAAGGCCCAGGGAAAAGCATATAACAGAAAAGACGTAAGAGTGTGTGGACAAAATCTAATAATATGCCTTTCCACTGATAGAGATATAAAAAATAGCGAGTCAAAAATATAAAAATAAGAAAAGATACATCGAGAGGGGGCACCTGACCCTTCTTGGATATCATGTGCTAGTGGAGACGATGACCAGAGTTTGTAGACCTTTCGCAACCTAAAGTCGTCTGATGATTCCTGATACAAAGACGATGTGAATGCCAGGGGGAAGTATTGTTCCTTCCCTGGAGCCACTCGGGGATCAACCGAGTAACCAATACAACGATGCACAACCAACTAAAATTGAAACTAGCCTCCAAAATATATGTTGAATACTAAAATCTCAAACTGACTGATAATAAATAATAAATAGACTCGCTAATCGACTGTAAAAATAATAATGTCCACTCACAGTAAACAGCTAGCTCTGAGGTTCGGCAAAAGCCTCCTTACCCAATTCTTGATCACGATTTCCTGAATCAGCATTAACGAAATCATTGGTAATTCAATAAAGTATGTGAAACTTGCTGAGAATCTACCCTAACAACTTGCTGAACAAAACTGTGTTTCTGCCTCGTCGGAGCTCCGCCGTGTAAGGCGGCGCGTGACCATCACACGCCACCGCTGAAAACCAATTCCGGTGACCCCATAATTTACATACATAGGTTCCTCTCTTATTCCCCAACAACTTCTCCTTCTATTCCGGAAATCAATTCAGCCTTGTTAAGGCCGTAACCTCCAAAACAAGCGGCGACTCCCTCGCCGGCGACCACCACCAATGGCGACGCCATATACATCAATCGATATACATCAACTTTGTATAACTTTGACTCTTAAAAAGCGAATTGTTTCTTGACCGATGTTTCCAATAATTAGGTTCAATTTTACAGAGGAAAAATTAGCTATAATGATCGATAACTATGCATTGAAGATCTCAATCTCCCTTCTACTATTTGGAAACTCAACCTTACTCCATGCCCTGATAACGTGGTTGCAACTGGTTAAGTTCCTATTCCAGCTAATGATGGAAATGGGGCCAGACCCTGTTCTCTAATGACGCCTGACAACCTCCTCAATGTTAGAATGACGCCTGACAACCTCCTCAAGTTATATACATTCTTATTTGAAGCACTTCTTAGTCGTCGCAGCATGAAGGCCAGACAACACATTAAGGGTACGCTTGGTACTAGGTACTGGCTTGGACTCTTTACTTATCCTAGCCAAGCCAATCCATGACAATCCAAGCCAAGTACTTTACTGTTGTGAACCATGTTTGATGCAGCAGAATAAAAAAAGTAGAATTGAACCAAATATAAGAACCAAAGAAAAAAAAAACTTCATCGAATAAACTGATGAGAAAATTGCAAATACCATCCTTCACTACAAGAAAACAGCACTTAGACCACGGAAACATAATTGTTCCGTGGTCCAAGTGACACCTAGACCACGGAAAAGACACCGTGGTCCAAGTACCACCTGGACGACGGAGAATACCATCTCCGTCGTCCAGGTGGTCACCTGGACCACGGAGTCTTTTCCGAGGTCCATGTGATCACCTGGACGACGGAGAATACCATCTCCGTCGTCCAGGTGATCACCTGGACCTCGGAGTCTTCTTCGTCCTCCAGGTGATCAACTGGACGACGGAGATGGTATTCTCCGTCGTCCAGGTGATTACCTGGAGGACGGACCGACACGCCGTCGTCCGAGTATACGAAACGTACTTCCACTTAGACGACGTACCGACACCTCCGTCGTCTAAGTGAAGCATTATATAAGCCCGATGCCAAACTGATCGAATTCATTCCTAGCCTCGATCTCTTCATTCCATTTGAAGAAGAATTGAAGGAGAAGGGAGAAGGAGAAGGGAGCTAGGTAGCTAGAAGGCCGAGAAGAATCAGGATCGATAAGGGATCTCCGCTGACTAGCTAGTTAGCTTAATTAACGTAAAGATATCAAGAAGGCGAGCAGGTACGTACGTACGCAGTTAAAATTTGCTTAATTAATATATATTTAGTGAAAACGTACGTACATATATATATATACATGCAAGGATGTTAGCTGATGTTAGCTATATATATATATATATGTACATATCGATTAAATTACGTACGTACGTACGTAATTGATGGATCGATATGTAGATCGAGTACGTATAATTAAGCGTAAATTAATGGACAAATATATATATATATGTAATAATTAATTAATTATAATATTTTGTAGCAGTATGGACAAGAGTTGGATGAAGTTGAAGAATAGATGTGATGTCCGGTATATGGATGGAATTAGCGAATTTGTGAATTTTGCGATAGAACATGGTCAGGGAAAGAAACGTTTCAGGTGTCCGTGCCAGAAATGTCTTAATTGTCAGTATGCGGAGGTTAATGTTATGGTGCAACACCTGTACGAAAATGGTATGATGTGGAGTTACACTACATGGAGCGAGCATGGTGAAGCAGTAGAGTTCAGCGCAGCAGACTTCAGCTCAGGGTACAGTTACCATGGTGCCTCATCCAGCGGCAGTGGTGCCGGACCCCCAGCTTGCAACCCAACTGCAGATTTGGTCCATGATGCGTTTCTGGGATGTAGTCATAGTGGACACCAACACTAAGACGGAGGTTACAGTACCACTAATGAGCATGATGACACATTCCCCACAGCGAGCTTGGCCACTGACACCAGTGAGATGGAAAAGTACAACCGGATACTACTTGAAGCGCAGACCCCGGTGTTCCCTGGATGTCGAGAGAATGTGTTGCAATATGTGATGGAGCAAATGAAGATAAAAGTGAAGCACAAAATGTCAGTGAGTGCTTTTGACGAAATTCAGGAGCAAATATGTAAGTTGCTTCCTGATGATCACAATCTTCCTAAATCTCATTATAAGGTTAGAAATATCCTGAGCAGCCTCGGCCTAAAGTACAGGATAATTGACGCATGTCCGAATGATTGGGTGCTATTTTACAAAGAGTATAAAGAGTTGGACTATTGTCCCGTATGTGGCCAGTGCAGATTCCAGTTGAATAGGAAGAGTTCGAAAAAGAGAATTCCTGTGAAAGTTGTTCGATATTTTCCCTTGATTCCCAGATTGCAGCGCCTGTACATGTCTCTACACACAGCAGAGGCGATGCGATGGTACGCAGAAAAGCGAATAGATGACGATGTCCTGCGACACGCCGCGGATGGGGAGGGTTTCAAACATTTCGACAGAGAATTTGGAGACTTTGCTTCAGAGGTTAGAAATGTTAGACTCGGCCTATCTACAGACGGATTCAATCCTTGGGGAAGTAATAGCTCCGCCGTCAGCACTTGGCCAGTTATTCTGATGCCGTACAACTTGCCTCCGTGGATGTGCATGAACAAGGAATTTAATTTCCTTACCGTACTAATTCCAGGTCCTAAATCTCCATCGAAGTGCTTAGATGTCTACCTCAGACCTTTGATCGACGAGCTGAAACTGTTGTGGGAAAATGGAGTCCCAACTTATGACAAATTCACTGACACGATGTTCACGATGAAGGCTGCTGTAATGTGGACGATCAGCGATTTTCCAGCTTATGGGATGTTGGCAGCCTGTAGGACAAAAGGATATAATGGATGTCCTATATGTTTGGACGACGTGAACTCTAGTTGGCACGCGGGGAAGGTGTGTTACTTGGGTCACCGTAGATGGCTTCCTCACGACCACCCGTGGCGACAGGATGAAGCTCATTTCGACGGTACGGTAGAGAACAATCCTAAACCCCGTAGTTGGTCGGGCGAAGAGATTTTAGAGAGGTTGAGCTATTTCGACTTTGGTGTGTTGAGCAATGACACGGATGTAAAGAAATGCAATCCAATTCCTCCACATGATCTGAGCTATTGGGATCACAAGAGTATATTCTTTGAACTCCCTTACTGGTCGAAGTTGAAGCTGAGGAACAACTTGGACGCGATGCACATAGAAAAGAATGTGTGCGACAGCGTGGTGGGAACAATTCTCGGTATTAAGTTCAAGACTAAAGATACTCCCAAAGCGCGCAAAGATTTGGAATCAATGAATCTATGTCGTCCCTTGTGGTTGAGGAGGGATAGGAAATGAGTGTACAACAAGATGCCAGATGCACCATACACAGTGAAGCCGACGCTTAGACGTTCTGTATTTCACTGGTTTAAGGGCGTTCGTTATCCGGCTACGTATGCAGCTACTATAACTGGAGCAGTGGACGAGGTGCAACACAAGTTTGTTGGTCTAAAGACACATGACTATCACGTTATGCTGCAACGTCTGATTCCAGTGGTAATTCGACCACACTTGCCTCGGGATGTCGTAGAACCAATAGTGGCATTGTGCAGGTGGTGGCAGAGGTTATGCGCCAGAGAATTAAAGAAGTCAGATGTGGTGGAATTGCAACAACAAATTGTGCACATCATTTGCAAAATAGAGAGGATTTTCCCCCCTGCTTTCTTTGACATCATGATTCACCTAATGATCCACCTGCCCGAGCAGGTGCTTATTTCTGGTCCGGTCCAGTACACTTGGATGTATCCTCAAGAAAGGTACGTACAACTAATTAATTAATTTGTTCCACTGGAGATTATATATATACTAGCTAGCTAGCTATATGTACTTATGTAATGTGTACGTTTGATTTTGAGGACAGCTTGGACAGTATAAGTCATTCGTCAAAAATAGGTCGGCCCCGGATGGCTCCATAGCAGAGACATACCTAATGCATGAGTGTGTTACTTACTGCAACAGGTACCTCAAAGATCCACCCCCTCCCACTGCCTCCGATCGCAGTGCCCGCATCAATCTTTCTGTAGTCACCAATGTCGTCCGACCGTTTAGAGGAGTATTAAAGGAATCGTTAACATGGGAAGAACTTATTGAGGCACATTGGGTAGTGTTGCGAGACTGTGACGAAGTTGAGCCGTACATGTTGTCATACAGGGAGAGGCTTCAGGCGTTAAATCAAAACAAGAGTTCGGCGTGGATTGAGAAAATGGTTAAGAAGAAGTTTCCTGATTATTTCTTCCAATGGGTACGTACGTACGACTCGGTATTAATTATTTAAATACATATCGCTCATGTTTGTAGAAAGTAAACCCTTATATTAATTTGCTTATTTTCGCAGATGATTGATCTGCAAAAATCTGATAACCACGGAGGGTGGTGGTCATGGCCAAAGCACTTGCTAGCAGGGAAGCCGGTTAAACACTATATTTATCCCGGATGTTTTGTGAACGGTGTAAAGTTCCATTCATTGGCCCGAGACGAAGGAAGAAGAACACAAAACAGTGGGGTAGCGGTTGGGAAAGACAATGATCTATATTACGGGGCTATCGTATACGTGGTTCAGCTATGTTACGGGAATGATGTCAACGTTTTCCTATTCAAGTGCAGATGGTTCAAGCGTACAAAGGAAGACCTGGGACTATTATCAGTCGATACAAACTCGCACTGGTATGAGGATGAGCCTTTCGCTCTCGCCACCTTAGTTCGGCAGGTGTTCTATCTCGACGATCCGAAAGCCGGTGAAGGGTGGAAAATAGTGAACCATATCTCTCACCGAGGAATATGGAATACAGAGACAATTGAAGGGACACCGGCGACGACTGAAGATGCTGCTGAACCAGAAAGAGACATTCCTGCCTATCAAGGGCCTAATATTTCTATGGTTCGCTCCGATATAATGGACCTGGTTCAAGATGGTGAACGGTTACCCATGCCTGACGGTTGTACAGATCTAACTGAAGATGAGATTATTGATGAGGTAGATGAAGAAGACGAGCAGGAAGAGGACGCGGACGAGGACTCAGGTTATTCGTCGGACGATGTTGAGTTTGATGACGAGGATAAGCCGTCGTCTAACGGGGATGAGGACGATGATGATTATGACGAAGAGTACGGTCATACGACGAGGGAGATTAATTGGTAATTAATTATTGTAATTATTGTAATATATATATGCATGATCGATGCAGGTTAATTTACGGTAATTAATTAATCCGAATTATATATCCTGGACAACGGAGAAATTAATTGCAGGTTGTCACCTTTGGGTATTTTGGCTATCTCCCTAAATCCTCGACCCTAAATCTAGCAAATGGGATCGATCGATCATTTATTTAATTTTTTTATGGTCATTCAAAATAATTGAACGGACACCTGAATTCCGTCCACGTTTATATTAGGTCCCCCGCCATTTTCACCTTTGGCGCCACGCCAAATCTCAATCTCATATAAAACCCTAAATCCTGGACCCTAAATCTAGCAGATCGGATCGGATCGATCGATCGATCAATTTTATAATTATATTTTTGAATCAGAATAATTGAACGGACACACAAATGACCGGGGATGACCTAAACCGTAAACCCTAAGGCCCTAACCCCTGAATTCGGGGTTTAGAACTTGGACGACGGAGAATGGTCATTATCCGACGTCCAGGTACACACTAGGACGACGGATATGGTAATTCTCCGTCGTCCAAGTTCACAAACCCTAAACCCTAAACAGTAAGGCCCTAACCCCTAAATTCAGGGTCTATACACCTGGACGACGGAGAACGTCATTCTCCGTCGTTCAGGTCAGAACCTGGACGACGGATAACTTCATATCCGTCGTCCAGGTGATTACCTGAACGACGGAAACACTCATTTCCGTCGTCTAGGTGCAGATACCGTAATTTTTTCTAAGACAACGACCATCTAGACCTTCTTCCAATGCAAAGTCTTTTCATCAAGACTTTAGAGTAAACAATTCTTGGTGTGTGAGCTTCGACGGTTCGAAAATCGGAGTTGCGAAATGCCTTGTATCCACGTTTCCGGTTTGTGAAATTATCGGTTTTGCGGTTGACTGTGCCGATCAAACCCTTCCCGAACTTATTATTTTATGGTCCTTTGAAGACAATTATATATTATATTACGACGAACATATCCAACGGTTGTTTTGTCCAAATTCAATTTCGTTAATACTCTGCTGCAAATGAGCGTCTACACATGAACACTTAAGTCGTAAATATTAGTCGATACTTAACATGTTTCAATACGTAAAATTAATCGGCGGTTCAAATTTAACTGTTCATATATACGATGCGTTCATCGATATTGTACGACTATTTCACTCGAATGACAGATCGCTAAATTCCTAGCGAATTATTTTTAAAATTTTTTTTTACGTAATTTGAACCTAGACGACGGAGATGGTCATTTTCCGTCGTCCAGGTGTTAACCTGAACGACGGAGAATGACCATCTCCGTCGTCCAGGTTCAAAAACCATGGCGGTTCAAATTTATTTTTGTTTATTTTTTTCATGTAATTTTCACTTGGACGACGGAGACTGACCATCTCCGTCGTCCAATTCCAATTTTTATGGCGGTTCAATTTACCGCTTCCGTTTTTGGGACCGCTTGAATTTTCACTTAGACGACGGAGAATTCATTCTCCGTCGTCTAAGTCCAAAATCATAGCGGTTCGGAACGTCCCGCCGATTAATTGGCGCCGATTGAAATTTTTTGAAACCGCCACCTAGACGACGGAAAACACTGTTTCCGTCGTCCAGGTGGACTTAGACGACGGAGAATAGGGCTCCGTCGTCTAGGTGCAACTCTATAAATAGAGTTGCACCCCCCCTCATTTTCTCATCATTTCATCTCCTCCTCTCCCTCTCCTCTCCTCTCCTCTCCTCCGGCGATTCTCCTCCGGCGACGCTCCGACGACATTTTTTCCGGCGTGGTTCCTCCTCTCCGACGACTCAACTCTTCCGATATTCCGGCGACATTCCGACGAGGTAATAATTCTATTTTTTACCTCTTTTACATTTTTGTTAATTAATTAATTATTTAATTAATAAATAGTTTTAATTTATTAATTAGTTTAAAATAATTAATAGTTATAATTATAATCATTAATGAGTTGTTATTATTAATATTGGGATAATTATTATTAGTTGTTAATTATTTGGTAATAATTTTATATTTGTTAGTTAAAATTAAATAATAGCAATAATTATTATTGTTAATAATAATTAATTATATTGGTAAATGAATAATTATTATTATATGCATGATAAATAATAATTCATTATTGTAATTATTTATTGTTTTAATTAATTGATAATCAATTACGTGTATTTTCGAGTAAATTGCATGGTAGTACGTGTTCGATTTAATTTTAGTACATAGGCTTGGTTTATTAAGTCGCACTCTTTGGAATAGATGGCGCCTCTTTTCCTAGCTTATCTCCTTAACCCCTCGTGATGTGTGGATTTCATCACCGCACACCATAACCTAAGTGAAGTTATGGACACGAGGTTGAGGGCGGAGTTTGCAAAGGACTTGAGGGAGTGTAAATTTTCGAAAAATTGGCCGAATGTCGGACATGGTGTCTAGAAACGGGTTATGACTGGTGACAGGATTTGGACTAAGAAAGACTTTTGTCGAAATTAGTCCTGCCTCTTGCGTTATCTCTATCCCTAACTGGCCATGTTTTTCGATTTAACCAAGGCTGATTAATTGAAAATTTACACTTTATCGCGCGGGTCGCACGTCCATTGAACGACCGAAAATGCCAAGCTAGTGTACTCTATTTAAATCTTAAACGTACTTAATTAATTAGCGTAAATTTTTAAGTTGTAATTATTATGGTAAGTAGGTATTTTAACACCGTACTCTTAGGTTTAAATGGCTCCGCCAAAGACCACATCCGGCAAGAAGAAAGCCCAATAGGAGGCAGAAGATGAGATGCTCCGAATGTTGGCGGCCCAAGTCGGTTGGGTTCAACAGGAAGGCAACGACGCTCTCAATCCGGACGTATCATCTGGTCCGTCCGTAGCGCCCTCTGGGGAAATTCCCGCTCCCCCATTCATCTCGAGCGGTGATGACGTCGACCCCTTCCAATCTCCGACGCCCGGTACCCATTCAACGGGAAGTACTCAGGCGTCCTCGACCGCCGAATCAATCATGTACAGCGCCCGCCGTAGGCAAAGGAGGGCCCCCACTGACCCGGAACCGAAAAGGACTCGGGGTCTCGTTAAAGGGGGCAAAACGGAGCGTATTTGCAAGGCGACCGGTAAAAAGATCGACTTGCCGTACGACGAATTCACTGGTGGCCCTCCCACAGCTCAGCTAGCAAGTCTCTCGGCGCATGGGATATGGTCAATCATCCGTAACCGGGTTCGTATCACTGCCCCTACTTGGAAGGAGGCGCCGGATCATGAAAAAGCGAAAGTCTTCAAAGATCTTTCGGTACGTAATACGTCAAATTTAGTTATTATATAATATTGTTAATATTAGTTAAAATTTCATAATATATACGATTATAATTTTCTATTTATTTTTGATAGGAACAATTTGACGTGGATCCGACACCGGCTATGTTGAGGCATATCAACCAAACCGCCAACGCCATCTACAAAGATTGGAAGTACAGGCTCCATAAGTACTACAAAGAACATGGTCCCGTGCCTCCCCCGGTAGAGCTGCAAGGGGAGAGAGAAGATGAGTGGGAGTGGTTGTGTAACCACTTTGCCGATGAACAATTTAAGGTATTAATTTATTTATTTTATTTCAATTAAGATAATTGAATTATTTAAATTGTAGTTATTCATTTTTTAATGATTTAATTATGTTGTGTAACAGAAATTCTCCGGTGTCAACAAAGCCAACCGGGGGAAGAAGGAGAAACACCATACTACCGGCGCCAAGCAGTTCATTCAAATAGCCAAGGAGCACAAGGATAAGGGCTCCAAACACCCTTATCTTGATGCAAGCGTAAGCGCGTACGTGACGCCAGGGCTCGATAATGAAGCGAGTCAATGCGGCGTAAGTGATATATATATATGTGCTTTTAATTATAGTAATTATTATTTAAATATGATTTCATTATAATAAATTAATTATTCTTTTGTAGGCAAGGGCGATAGAGCGTGCGCATGAAGAGTTGGCTAACACTCAGCTTGCGTTCCCAGATGTGCCGCCGAAAGACCTGCCTCCTCTATCCTTAGATAGCCAAATTGCAATCGCGGATGAGGTCTACGGTCGTAGAGCTGGCAAGGAGGTTAGGCACTTTGGGCCTAGGGTGGTACGAGATTTGTCGACGACCTCCGGCTCATCATCTACGGGAGGTTCGGGGCAGCGGAGAAGGAGTCAAGCTGCGGCCGTCGAAGCAGCCATTCAAGAGGCTCGACTGGCACGAGAGGAGAATGAGTCAATGTGGCAAAGACTTGACGAACAACAAGCACAAATAGCCCAACTCATCGCCCTCATGCAACAAAATCGAGAAGTATGTCAACCTCCTCCGAACCCACACCCCGACGACAACGACCCGGCTGGAGGCGGAGGACTCGGCGGCGCATCTGCTCCTCCAGTGTATTAGCTAGCTAGTAGTTTATTATCTCGTTTCTTTCCGCATTCCGAACAATATTTTAATTTTTAATTTAATTATGGGTTTTTTAGATTATTCATGTATGTACAAATTAATTTAATTTAATTATTTAATAATTAAGTAATATTCAAAATTTAGTTTATTTAATTAATTTTAGCATTTTTCATTATTTAAATTAAATTAATAATAAATTAAATTAATAATATTTAATTTCAATTTTTTTTTTAAATTAAATATTCACTTGGACGACGGAGATTATGTTCTCCGTCGTCCAGGTGAAAAACACTAAACCTAACCCTAAACCCCTAACCCCTAAACCCTATCGTTCTCCGTGGCCCAGGTGTTCACCTGGACCACGGAGAACTAATTATCCGTCGTCCAGGTGAACACCTGGGCCACGGAGAAGCTAGCATTATCCGTGGCCCAGGTGTTCACCTGGACCACGGAAAATCTAATTCTCCGTCGTCCAGGTGAACACCTGGGCCACGGAGAAACGAGCAATGTCCGTGGCCCAGGAAGACACCTGGACGACGGAGAATTAGATTTTTCGTCGTCCAGGTGTCTTCCTGGGCCACGGATAATGTCCGCGGTCCAAGTGAACTTGGACAACGGATCACTAAATCTCCGTCGTCCAGGTGCTTGGACGACAGCACTTGGAGCACGGACCTTGGACGACGGAAAACTGCACCTAGACGACGGAAATGGTCTGTGGTCTAGGTGCAATTTTCTTGTAGTGCTTAATCAACATTACCTGTATGACCACTATCAAATCTGTCGTACTCAAATTATATAAACCCAATAAAACTTAATTTAGCTCTGGGTAATATAGAATGAGGAGAACTTTTCTCCCTGACGACACCCAGCCTTTAATCAAAGCCAAATCAAGTTTTATGCTTCCATAAATTGCATACTCATACCATCCACAAACGCTATGTTCGGATAGAATAATAAATTTCAACCATCTATTGAATTGAAAGATAGATTGAAGGGTGATGATGCTAAAGAGTTGGATCAACTCAATGGGTCAAGAGACAACAAAAGTGAGGGAGCTAGGTATCAGCAGAAAGAGCAATCAATAGTTCAAGATAGGTGAGAGAGAGAGAGATCAGTTTTCCGCAGGGGTGAAGGAAAGAATTTGAAAAGATCGAATTTGGTTTTCGGTGGTATTTGGGCCCAAAATATAATATTTTCTATTGGGCTTAGAGGGCAGAATCTGGCGAGCGCGCCGAGCGAAGTATACAAATCTGGGTCGGAATAAGCTTGACGGAAACAATATTGAAAGCTGATCCATGCAGCCTGTTTTAATCTAATCTTTTCTATAGTGATTTGGATTCTGTTACAAGAGATATCTATAAATATCGGATGAGATTTATTGAGTACCTAGAGTTGTATTAAGAGTCTAATTACCAATATCAAAGAGTTCCAAGTGAAGTGGAATACGACTACAGTCTTCTATATAAAAAAGTGGAAAGCAGTTTGGAAGAGATCCCTCGATCAAATACATATTTTCCTCTCAGTAAACTATCCTTCTCTATACGAGAAAACCCTTGCAACCAGAGATCAATAGAGTTGTCACCCGAAGAGTGTGAGATTCTTGCGATTCAAAAACGCAAAAACCTGCAACTGACGATCAAGAGGCTTGTCACCAGGAAGAGTGAGAGTTTCGAGGTTTAAGGACGCAACAACTTGTGTTCCTGACACTCTGTCAAGGGGATTGCTCTGCTTTACACCAGGAAGAGTGTGTAGTATCGATTTATATGGCTTAGCTAGAGACACAAAACTAGAAAGTCCTAGGTCACTAGGCAAGAAGGATTCATTCAGGCAGGGTTAGTGCTCTCCTAGTCTATATCGCTTAATCAAGAAGTCAGTAGCCGCTAGCCTACAAATCAACATTCCATCGTGAGACAATGGCACACCAGCGTACAAAGCACAATCGAGGAAAAGATACCGTTTGAGAAATCTCTCAAGCTCGCTAGGAGGCTTTTGGGTTAAACATTTTGGCCTCGCCCAGTGGGACTTGACATTTAGTATCTTTAAGTGACAATTGGGAATCCCTATAAAAAGAAATATCCTCAGTGTTGTAAACATCCACAACCGAAGTATTGGGAACACACTTCTTCTAAGTGTCGTTCACTATCCGAGAAGGCGGTTAACATTATCTTCGTAACTACACAACATTCGAATATGAACGTTGACTTGTTAAGTGAGGGTGATATTAATCACCTAAGTTACGAAGAGTATCAAGCGTACGCCGTCAAGCGGGACGTACAGCTCAGAGGTTACTTTGAAACGATCGAGCGGAGGTTTGAGAAACAAGCAGAGCTGCTCGCTTCCAATTCTGAAAAGACAGACACGGCGATAGCCGAAATCAAATCTCTAAGGCTAGAACACAACAAGGGTTTGGAAGACCAAGAGCTTCTTAAGGTCCAGATAGCGACCCTCGCGGAGGGTCAACAGAGGATGCATGCTGAAATCATGCATACTCTAGACACAAACCTCATGAAGCAGGCCAAAACAATGGCCACCCAATTTCAGAGGATAGAGAGGGACATCTCAACCCTTACTAAGTCTGTCTCTGATCTCACCAGGAGGACACGGCAAGCAGAGGCTTTCCCGCCCGCATAGGAAGAGCGTTTAGATAGATTTATGGATTAATGTACTATTCACATTGCTAAAGCACACGAGCCATACGAAACTCCTTATCTACCTGTCCAGAAAGGCGCTACCAAGGGTTGGAAGTGGCCAAGACATTACAAGCAGATCAATTTCTAGACCTGTACAGGAGATGACGATGCCAACGCAGCAACACATATGGCATACTTTACCCTTCAGCTAGGGCAATTCACTGACAATGAGGAGCTCAAATTGAGAACTTTTGGCTCATCTTTATCAGGATCAGCCCTCGTTTGGTATACAAGTTTGGAGAAGGGTTTCATCATGAGGTGGGTGACAATGGAAGCATTATTCATAGACCACTTTAGAATAACGAGACCGGAAACCAACATCGGAAAGCTAGCGGCCATGAGTCAATCGTCAACAGAAACACCACTAACTTTCCTGCACCATTTCTGATCCGAGTACAACCTATGCAGAACCCCGCTAGGTAAAGATACAGTAGTTGAAATGGCCATAAATGGCTTGGAAGATCAGTATTATAATTTGTTTTTCAACAACAAGTACTTTACCTTGAATGAGCTTATCACGACTATAACGAAAGCTCATAACACCATGCAAGAATGCGATAACAAGCGTAACTCATCAAAGGGGACATATGCATCAAGGGTGTATGATAAAAATAAGCCAATAACCATGGCTTATATAGAGGACCAAGTAAAACAAGAGTCTGACTCTAAAGAAGAGCAAGTGGGAGCTGTCGAGTTGGTGACAAACAAAGTACTAAAGCACCGCAAGCTATAGAGGAACAGAGGTCCTATAAAACTCTTGACAGTGTCTTTCGCAAAGCCAAAATTTGAGATGTACACATATGATGCCAATATGGCTCACGAGATACTGGATGAGCTTTTCAGTATGCAAGCTGCCAAAACAGACTTCGGCCCGTTACCTAGTGCAAAACAATTAAAAGGGAAGAAGTACTGTAAGTTCCATGGCGCATGAAACCATATGACTAAGGACTGTATTAAGCTCAAAGATCAGATCCAGAAATGGATAAATGAAGGTTAATTAGCCTTAAAAGGAGCTCCGAAGATAGCCTCGTTAGTCGATTCCCAACCTTTCCCACCGCCTCAAGTTAATATGGTAAATGTCGGTTGGTCACCAGCCGTTAGCTGTTATAGTAAGCATAACTTAGGCTCGCCAACCATATGTGATTCAGACGAGTGCCGTATGTCAAGTACTCTTTGCTCCAGAGTGGAAGGCTTGCCTAAGAATTTTGGGCAAGAGATCAGCACTATGCACCCTTCTGCCATGGCTAGTTGTTCCTCCGGAGTGTAATGAAAGGAATGATAAGAGAAGGATGCGACACTACCTTCATTTGTGGCGTCCTGCTTCTCAGACCCTTCAGCAAAATCCAGGAAATATTGACATAGGGGCAGTCTGGCATCTGAAGCAGGTTTAGAGGTGAGCGAGCTCGAAGTATTCACCAGAGGATTATGAGTGTTCTTGGTGGAAGCAGCTTCAGTGTTGAGGGCGGCATTCTCTTTTATTGGTAATGAGCAGATCCTGAAGGCAATGGACGATTAGAAGGGAAATAGTGTAACCAAAAGTTTCCTAGGTATTGAAAGGATTGGATTATCTTACATTTAGAAAAGTCGAGAGATAGATTTCAACCAACGCATGTGGTTGCTCGGCAGTGATGTCGTCGGTATTTGGGGACGGAACGACCGCAATGGGTTGAGTCTTTGGCGGTGACAAGAGAATTGTTGCTTCCACAGAAGGGATTGGCTCAGTCATGACTTGGCAAAGGGGTTCATTTTACATTTCTTGTTCCCCCGAGTCATCCTTAATGGTAGCCATATACTGCTGAGCCGATTCGTGACCACTTGCGAGATCACTGGAATGAGCATGATGGTTGGATTATTTGAGAATTTAAAATGGTGAGGCATACCGAGAGGGGAATACTTAGGGTTCGTGGAAGTTCTTCCTGGCAAGGCTCCTCATCGACAGCTCCGTCTTGGTTTTCAGATTCTTCATAATACTGTTCAGATTCAGCAAGAGTAAAATGAATTAAAATGATGCGACAATATCCGTGAAATGTCGTCAGTTTCCGACCATTGGCCAAGGAGTGTCGTCAGTATCCTCATAGACCATACGTAGCAATTTTCGGTCAGCTTCATCCGTGAAATGCTTTGTAAAATTACGGAAGATGGCGGCAAATAAGGCCAGTGGTGGTTTACGCCTGATCTCATCCTAGAAATGGGCTTTCCAAGCCAGGTAGTTGGTAGTCACGTGAAAGGATGGCACAATACGATGCTCAAAGTTTTGCTCGGGAAGCATCACCAAAAGGAAGCCATAGTGATCATCAATCAGGTCAGTAGGATCGGGACGAAAGGTGGCTCACCAAATGTTGTAGCGATTCACTAAGCAAATGAGAGGAATAGGGGCACGCCAAGATAGCTCAAGTTGCCTGGCGAAATGGTTCAGAGCATATAGTTCATGGCTAGGGCTGGAAGGATCAGGAACCGGTAGGTCGCTACAGGTGTTGCTTTGAAGAAAAATGATTCTTGCCAGGTTGTCCTGGTCTAGCGAAGGAAGGAAGCCAGTATCAAGGTCTTCAGGGAAGTTGCGGCTTAAGATGATGTCGACCACAGCCTCAAGAAACTCTGAATGTGAGCAAAAGGCAACGAAGCATGTTTGGTACGTCCACCCGTCAAATGAGTTGCTGGTCCCCAAAGTCTTTCCCAGAATTATGTCACTCTCGAATGGTAGGATTTCGGGATGACGAAAAATAGGGAAATACATTCGAAGCCATAACTCTACCATCTAAGGTGGTCCGGGTTGGTTGAGTTTAAGTCGCGAGAGTATGATCCACCTTAGACTACGGTAGATGCTAGTGAAGATAAACTATGCGAGGCCTAATTTTGTTCCCTCGAAAAGGCACTCGGCAAGGTTGGTCCAACATTTATTCATCTTCTGAGAAGAGGGGCAGAAAATGTATGTGGATAACCAAAATTCAAGGAAAGTAATTCCTCCATGATTGGTCTGGTCATTGATAAAGAAGTTGGTCCAAGCAAAATATGAGGCAGCGCGTTGAGAGTCAGCACGAATGGTACATTAGATGTGAATGCCTTGTTTCCAGATGGGATTAGCGATGGGAAATTTGAATATAACATAGAGATCAAGAAGAGTGATACTTACATCGCCACAGGGCAAGGGAAACCAGTTGCAGGCCGAGTCCCAGAAGCACATGGCGGTGACGAAGGGAGCGCAATTTCCACCACTGGGGAGTGTGAAGCAGAGGTCAAGTAGCTGATCAATGTTGGCTGCTTGCCATCAAATTAAGTTCAGTTCCCGACTATTGATATACCAGGCACGGTCTTTCTCAGAGGTGTTGGGCCATTTGCCGATTGAACAAAAGGTATCATTTTTCGTGCATCCCGTGGGGTTTGCTTTTGGGTTATCTTGAAAAATCAGAGCCGAGTTATAATATGGGCGACGAAGCACGGGAAAGAGCCCTAGGTTGATTGGTGTTTTGAGGAAGGGGCATAGGCAGCTAGTGCCCTTGGAGGTGACTCTAAGAATAAGAGTAGCACCCTGTAGTTTGCGAGCCGTGATGGCGCAAACATCAACGGCAAGGCAGTTTGCTGCAGTTTTGGTGACCTCTGGAAATCTTTCTTTGTGGGGCGGCATATTGAATGATCAGAAATTGGTGGCAGCGCAAAGGAAGAAAGGTTGGCTTTTGGAGGAAGCTTAAAGTTTGAATAAAAAAGGAGTTTGTGTTGGAAGTGAGGACTGACGCAGGCGTGTACTTTTTATGTGACGTAAACTGAAGTGGCACAACTTTTTAGGAGATAAGAGACGTCGTGCCGCTTGTGCAGAAAGTTACCATTTGGTATAATTGGCATGTCGTTTGGTAATACAATCCTTTTCGTTTGCATGAATTTAATCTCAAGGCTTGAGGGGTAATGTTTGGGCCCGAAATATAATATTTCCTACTGGGCCTAGAGAGCTGAATCTGATGAGCAGGCCGAGCGAAGTATACAAATCTGGGTCGGAATAAGCTTGACGGAAACAATATTGAAAGCTGATCCATGTGGCTTGTTTTAATCTAACATTTCCTATAGTGGTTAGGATTCTGTTATAAGAGATATCTATAAATATCGGATGAGCTTTATTAAGTACCTAGAGTTGTATTAAGAGTCTAATTACAGATATCAAAGAGTTCTAAGTGAAATGAAATACGGCTATAGTCTTCTATATAAAGAAGTGGAAAGAAGTTTGGAAGAGATCCCTCGATCAAATACATATTTTGCTCTCAGTAAATTATCCTTCTCTATATGAGAAAACATTTGCAACCAGTGATTAATAGAGTTGTTACCTGAAGAGCATGAGATTCTTGCGATTCAGGGACGCAAAAACCTACAGCCGGCGATTAAGAGGCTTGTTACCAAGAAGAGTGAGAGTTTCGAGGTTTAAGGACGCAACAACTTATGTTCCCGACACTCTGGCAAGGGGATTGCTCTGCTTTATACCAGGAGGAATGTAGAGTATTGATTTTCATGGCTCAGCTAGAGACACAAAACAAGAAAGCCCTAGGTCACTAGGCAAGAAGGATCCATTCAGGAGGGGTTGGTGCTCCTCGTCTAAATCGCTTAATCAAGAAGTCAGTAGCCGCTAGCCTACAAATCAACATTTCGTCGCAAGACAGTGGCATGCCAGCGTACAAAGCACAATCGAGGAAAAAAGATAGTTTGAGAAATCTCTCAAGTCCGCTAGGAGATTTTTGGGTTAAACAGTTGGTCTTATTCTGAGTTCCCAGAAAGTTGAACTCAGAACTGCGACAAATACAAATAAATAAGGAGGAAGCGAGTCCCAGTCAGAGACATTTAATTTTGTACAGAGACTAGCCAAACATAGGATACCGGTGCTATTAAAGATAGTGAGTCCTAGTGCTGGTCAATCCGGTATACGAAACGTGCCCTTATAGGTTAATAGTCTGACCAAATTCTAGTCTCATGTATAACCAAGGTACTACGCCAGCACACAAGCCATTGAGAATTAACAATAGAACAATGTGAACGCTCCCTACTTAGGTCTTCCCCTTATCTTCAATTATCCCAGGTAAAAGGGGACCCCAAAAATCCCAAATCTCAGAAAATTTGAGTCCATAAAGTCTCTGAGAAAACGAGAACTGGTACAGCTCCTAGAAACCCCACCCCATTTTTCCTCATTTGACAAGAAATCATTGAAACCACCCCATTTTATGGTTGACAGAATCACAAAATTGACTATTATCATGGTTAGAAACATAAAAAAAGACACCCTAACCACAAACCATCAATAATGTGAGAACCTGATCCCAATATAGCTAGCTAAACCAGGATTAAGCCCCAACGACGCTGCTCAATAGAAGTTTACTACAAATATGTATGAAATTTTGGCACAAATACACAAGTCTCAAATTAAATCTTTTAATTTCAATCCAATCTTCTGTTTGAAAAAAGGGCAAAGCTGTTTAATGATCTCAGAGCAAATTTACTTCTAAAACATCTACACTAACTAGCTACTACTAGTATGATCAACAACGGATCCTACAGAAGGAAAATAGTTATGCCTCAAATTCCATGCGCACCCAACCTTAGCTGAAACTATGCAACCTGGGCATTAAAAAGGGTCTAGGGAAGAACATTCAAAAAACATAAAACTGTTAGAGTGAGTGGACGGAAAATCAAACAATAAAAACGTCAGAAAACATATAAAAGCGTAGTTATGTCCTTCCACTGAATTTCTGTTAAAATTTGGTACGCAAGTTGTGGGGGAGAGATATTTCTCCACGTCAACGAGCTAGAATAGATGCTTGAGGAAAAATGAGGTCTCAGGTCACTTGGACGAAAGGTGAACAAGAAGATTTCAAAATAGGTAAAAGCTCAACGTGGAAGGAAATTGCGCGCTAAAAGGTCGACGAGAAAAGATCGTGCACATGGAGGCAGGTGACTAAGTCAAAGGTCGTTGAGATATTCATGGCACGGGACTCAGTCTCGCCGAGAATATCTCAAGGAAGTTTCGCTCAACGAGCTACAGAACGTGGACCTTCAGCTAAGGAGTCAGTTTCGGATGGGAAGGTCCGAAACTAGAGCCCACGAGTTGGTTAGTGATTTGGAGGGAAGGTTTGCACTATAAATACTGCCCTTCCTGTCATATTGCAGATGGATTCGAATTGAGATTCATTTTTTGACAAACTTATTTGCATTTACACTCTTAATTAGAACACTTTGAGTGACTTGAGCATCAGAGTGTCTTTGCAGGTACCCCCACCTCATTTCGGCACAAAGAAGTTGAACTCAGGCTTGTTAAAGGCATGGAATCATTCGGTGTTCATTGTGAATTTCTTATTGAGGTAACTTGTCCTCGATGACATTTTTACGCCCCAACAAGTGGCGTCGTCTGTGGGAAGTAATAGCACCGAACATCCTTGAAAACGTTGACAATGAGGCTTTGCCACACAACAACGATGACAACCAGACTGAGGAATATAAGAGTGGTGAAATTTCTGGCGGAGAAACACCTCGACAAGTAGAAACATCTCGATGAGAAGAAAACTAGACCATCAAGCCAGATGTTTCAAGAAATCCCGACGAGCTTCTGCACATTACATTTGAGTTTGATCAAAACGGCCTGGAATATAAGAATTGATTCCATATCAATTGTAGCCAATGGAGTCTTGATGGAACTAAGAGTATTGATTAAAGAAGAATCCAAGGGTATGAAGTCAAAGATCGAATCATTTGCTTAAGAGATCAAATCATTAGGAACATCTCACTGTATTAGGTGAGATCACACGATGATGAAGATTGTCGGTAACAAATTTGAGATATCAAATGGTTTTGTTAAGTCTCAAAGTGTGATATGCATATTGATCAGCTTAGTGATGAAGGGCTTTTGCATGTCATAGTAAAGTGCTTAAGGCGAAGACAAGTAAAATAAATACGTTGCTTGTTGAGGCCAAAACTATTTCGATAATATGGCATTGTGTTGATAATGAAAGTGCTCAATGAGAGATTCTCGACGAGCATATGACCTAAAAGCCTCGGGCATTATGGGAATAAAGATCGAAAAGTTAAGAGCATATCGATGTAAGTACTTGACGAGGAGTTCTCGACGAGTATGTGACCCAAAAAGCCTCGGGCATAATGGAGAAAAAGATCAAAAATCTAAGAGCATATCGATATGGACGCTCAACGAGAATTTCTCGACGAGCATATGACCAAGGCAATATGGGGATTGTTGGCATATAAGCTTTAGAGAAAAAATGCATAAACATCGAAAAGCTAAAAGCATATTGATGTACATACTCGATGAGTATGTGACCCAAAAATCCTCAGGCATAATGGGGGGAAAGATCGAAAAGCTAAGAGCATATCGATGTGGACGCTCAACAAGAATTTCTCAACGAGCACGTGACCCAAAAGCCTCGGGCAACGTGGGGATTACAAGGCCTAAAAGCTTTAGAGCAAAAATGCAAAAAGGTCGAAAAGCTAAGAGCATATCGATGAGGCCAATATACTAAAGGTTGAAATGGTATGAGATCGACGAGAAATGTCTTTTGATGGAAAGTTTCCAAATGAAAACATATTGGGGCATGTACAGGGCATAAGCAAGAAATATATGTTGTACTAACAATGCTTTTCCTTGAGCCTTTCGATTTTTCGTTGTCCAAATTCCTATTTCTATCCTGTGGTTCCACGTCACCATCGAAGGCTTAGTGTTCGTGTCACACTTCTTCCCTAGTAGGTTCATGGCTTAGCCTACTAGTCTGTTTCTTATGTAAATTAGTGGTTGCTCTAGATACCATGTAATAGTTTACTTCCGTTTGTGTTGTATACCTTAATGGTCATCAGATTTCTTGTATAATTCTGAATTCAGTATATTTATTGTAAAGGATGTAGTTTGCTAAGTTGAGATATCCAGATGAGTATTGGTGCCTCACAGTATTATTTGTGGGACTTGTTTTAGAAGTGTTCTCTCTGTGCAAGTTTTTGGTATCCTTCAGTTTATAGGGAGGTTATGCCGAAATTTCAGTACAATTTGCTTTTTTCTTTGGAGTTGTTAGGATTTAATCTCGGTTTAACTATGGTTTACTAGTTAAATCAAGATTGGGTCCTTTCAGTTGGTATTAGAGCATTAGGTTATGGTTTTTGTAGACTTCTGCAATTGTGTTACTAAGGATATTTGAGAAAGCACAACACTTCTGGAACGATGGCCCGAGCAGCCGGCAGATCCCCATCAATGCTCATGGGGTTGTGTGTTTTCAAATGTTTGAGGTCTCATGATTGCATCCTTTGTGTTTTGTAACTAATGTGTTTTTATTCATAGGTACGACCTTGACAACAATGCCTCAGAAATAATTTTGATGAGTTTGTAAGTGTTGCACTCAGAGGCGAGGATGTTGAAAGGGAGAGATAGTTACAGTTTTAGACTCGCCGTTTTGAGGAGGGTGGACCAACCTAAGGTCCATTGAAGAAACTAAGCTCAGGTAGTTTGGGGTTAGCATCTTCTTCAAGCAGTGGCTCTTTCAGATTTTCTCGTGGTACGTCTGGTCAGAGTAAAAGACCCAACTGGAGAAGGAACCGATGACAGAGACAGAATAATGGAGCTAGTTCCAGTAGTTCTAGTCAAAGTGGTCGTCGTTACAACCCACCTGTGCAACGGGAGTTTCCATTGTGTGGTAATTGTCACCGGCACCATTTGGGACAATGTCAGCAGGGCGCTACAGGTTGTTTTAATTGCAGTCAAGTGGGTCACTATGCTTGGGAGTGTCCAGGGATGGGCACCTTTGCTAGGTCTGCTAGTCAGAGTACTGGTGGAGATCAGGGCGCTGCTTTTGGAGCTCACATAGCATAAGTTGGAGGACAGACTACTCAGAAGAATCGTAACCAGCGTGAGCGACCGACTAGTCAGGCACATGTTCATGTCATGACCTGCGAGAGAGCAGAGCTTCCCCTAAGGTTATCATCGGTACGTTATATATTTTTGGTTATCCAGTTCGTACTTTACTTGATCTGGGGGCTACGCATTCATTTATGTCGTATAGATTGGCATCTTTGGCCACTATATCTGCCTCTCCTCTTTCAGGAATGTAGCGAGTAACATTTCCATCTGGTGAAGTAGTGAGTGTCAGGTGGGTGTATAAGGGCTGTGAAATATTTATAGGAGGTTATGGGTTAGCCGTAGATTTGATGTTGTTAGACATTGGAGACTTTGACGTAATTCTGGGGATGGACTTCTTGGAGACTCATTGGGAGTTTTTTGATTGTCTTAAGAAGGAGGTGGTCTTTAGAAGTCCAGGAATGCCAGAGGTCTTATTTCGTGGTGAAACAAATACTTCTCCACTTTTTCTATTTCGGCGGTAAAAGCAGAGAAGATGTTAAAGAAGGGTTATGTGGCATATTTGTCACATGTAGTCAACACGAAGATGTGCTTGCCTAATATCGGGGACATTTTGGTAGTTTGTGAATATCCAAATGTATTTCATGAGGACTTACCTGGTCTTTCTCCAGTGAGGGAGATTGACTTCAACATTGAGTTACTTCCAGGTACTAGGCCTATTTCCCAAGCACCTTATCGAATGGCTCCAGTAGAGTTGAAGGAGTTACAGGTTCAATTGCAGGAGTTAATCAATAAGGGCTTCATTTGGCGAAGCGTTTCACCTTGGGGTGCTCCGGTGTTGTTTGTAAAGAAGAAAGATGGTTCATTGAGGTTGTGCATTAACTATTAAAAGTTGAATCAAGTCACAGTGAAGAATAAGTATCATTTACCGTAGATTGATGATTTGTTCGATCAACTAAAAGGAGCTACAGTTTTCTTGAATATTGATTTAAGATCAGGATACCATCAGCTTCGGATTAGGGAATCAAATGTCCCTATGACTGTTTTTCCGTCGCGTTATGGACATTATGAATTTCTTGTCATGTCTTTCAGTTTGACAAATGCCCTAGCTGCTTTTATGGACCTCATGAATTGAGTTTTTAGGCGATACTTGGATAAGTTTATTATTGTGTTTATCGACGACATCTTAATATATTCCAAGAATGTGAAGCAACACAGGAAACATCTTTATGCTGTTTTGCAAACTTTGCAAGCAGCACAGCTATATGAAAAGTTTAACGAATGTGAGTTTTAGCTGGATAGTGTGAAATTTCTGAGTCATGTGATTTCTGCTGAAGGAGTTAGTACTGACCCAGATAAAATTGAAGCGGTGTTAAATTCGAGCAGACCTACAAGTGTAACTGAGATAAGAAGTTTCTTCGGATTAGCAGGTTACAATCGTCATTTGTACAAGACTTTTTGCAGATTATGACTCCGCTTACCCGATTGACGAAGAAGGGGGTCAAATTTGAGTATTCTGATGTCTGTAAAGAGAGTTATCTAACATTGAAGAAGAGATTGACTACGGCACCAGTGTTGACATTACCTGACAATAATGGGAAATATGTCATTTATAATGACGCTTCAAAATTGAGTCTAGGCTACATTTTGATGCATCATGGCAAAGTCGTTGTTTACGGTTCCAGACAATTAAAACCCCATGAAGTTAATTATCTCGCACATGATCTTGAGCTAGCCGCCATTATGTTGGCACTGAAAAGTTAGAGGCATTACTTATATGGAGCGCAATGTAGGATTTACATTGATCACTAGAGTCTCACTTACCTACGTACTCAACCAGATCTGAACATGAGGCAGCGAAGATGGATGGAATTGATTAATGACTATGATTGTACTTTTGAGTATCATCCAGGAAAAGCCAACATTATTGCTGATCCCCTCAGCAGGAAATCTGGAGCCTCATTATTTCATGTACATTTCGCAAGAGTATCAATTTTGGCCGTACTACAAGCTATGGGAGCAGAATTAGGATGGAGTGATGATGGAGCACTGTTAGCCAGTTTTCAAGTCCGACCAGTGTTAGTTGATCAAGTACGTGAGGCACACGATGCAGATCCCTATTTATTAAGTAAGAAAGGTATGATTCAAAATGGCAAACCAACAGAGTTTCAGCTAAGAAATGATGGCACTTTATTGTTCAAAGGAAGATTGTGTGTTCCAAGAAATGAAGAACTTAAGAAGGAAATACTAGATGAAGCTCATTGTTCAGCTTATGCTATGCATTCAGGTAATACAAAGATGTATCAGACACTTAAAGAATATTACTGGTGATGAAATATGAAGAGAGAAATAACAATCTATGTGAGCAAGTGCCTTATTTGTCAGCAGGTGAAGGTAGAGTGGCATAGACTTTCTGGAAAATTGCAACCATTAGAAATTCTAGTTTGGAAGTGGACACATATTACTATGGATTTTATGTATCAGTTACCACGTTCATCTGAGGGCAATACTAGTATTTGGGTGATTGTAAATCGTCTCACGAAATCTGCTCACTTTTTGGTCATTCTTGGGAAAAATTCGATTAGCAAATTAGAAAAATTGTATATGAAGGACATTGTGAAGTTGCATGGCATACCGGTGTCTATCGTTTCTGATCATGATTCTCAGTTTACATCAAAATTCTGGAAAGCTTTGCAAAGAGCGTTAGGGACCAGATTACATTTCAATACAGCCTTTCATCCTCAAACTAATAGTCAATCAGAAAGGACAATTCAAACTCTTGAAGATATGTTGTGATCTTGTGTTTTGCAGTTCAAAGGAAGTTGGGATCAGCAATTACATTTCATAGAGTTTGCCTATAATAACAGTTATCAGGCCAGTATTGGTATGGCCCCGTATGAAGCTTTGTATGGGAAACAGTATCAAATTTTGTTGTGTTGGAGTGAAGTAGGGTAGAGGTGGCTTATTGGTCCTAATATACTGAAGGACATTGTAGAGGACATCCAAACTATTCGATTTAAATTGAAGGCTGTGCAGGACCGACAAAAGAGTCATGCTGACACAAGGAGGAAGGATCTCGAATTCGAAGTTGGTGAATGAGTGTTTTTGAAATTGTCTCCTTAGAAGGGTGTCGTTCATTTTGGGAAACATGGCAAGCTTCATCCACGTTATATCGGTTCATACAAGATTATCAAACGAGTAGGGGTTTTGGCTTATCAATTAGCATTACCTTCTGAGATGGCTAGAGTTCACGACGTCTTCCATGTGTCTATGATACGAAAGTATATTTCTGACTTGTCTCATGTCCTTTCACCCTAACAACTTCCTATACGTGAGGACTTATCCTATGTGGAGGATCCACTTCAGATCCTTGATTGCAAAGAGCAGGAACTACGTAACAAGACTATCCCATTTGTGAAGGTCTTATGGAAAAATCATGTAGTCAAAGAAGCCACATGGGAACCTAAAAATCAAATGCGAGAATAGTACCCTATCTCTTCAACTAGCAGGTATGTAAATTTGGAGGATAAAATTTTTATTAGAATGGTAGATTGTAATGATTCAAACCGAAATTACGCATAAATCGGCACGAATTAGGTTTATCGCGAATTAGTTGCATCGTGTGATTGTTAACGACTTTTTCACCGAGTAAGAACTAGACTTTATTGTCTTCACAGAGGTCATAGAGTATTTTATTTCAAGCTCGTAGGAATTTTTGGGGAATTTTTTCGGATAAGCGAGCTATTTTTTATAATTATCGAAAGTCGGCGTGGGATATTATTAAAAGAAAATTATTTTTTGTTGGTTTAATCTCGACTGTTTGATCTAGATGTGACTACCCGGACCGGAATTGGCATAGTAATCGGCTTAATCCGCAAGTTTTGCGAGTAATCAAGATTTATCGTAATTAATCGGATATGTGGTTTTGATCACGACTTAATTTTCGGACATGAATTTGGTTTGGGTTTGTTTGTGGCAAATGTAGAGAATCTAATTTCGAGTCCGTGGGAGCTCTCCGAGGATTTTTTGGATAATCGAAGAATATAAAATGAATATTTGAAATTATCACCGAGTTAGTCGTGGTTATCCATTTGAGTTGGAGTTATCCGAATTGCGGATAGAGTTGTTTCGCGTCGTATAAATAGCCGAATAGTCGTAAAGTTGTCGTAAAAGTGCGAAAATGGGCCATTTGACCGAGTTGACTGAGCTGGGCCGAGTTGACCGAGTCAACCCATGTTGACTCAGTGAGTCACGGAATCGCCATCGAGGTGGCTGCCGGAATACGGCGCGGTTGCCGGATTTCAAGGTAAGGTTTTGAAGCTCTTCCTTTGGGCTTTCCATTGATGTATATATGGTGTGTTATGGTGGCGGTTTGCTTGTTCGATTTTGAGCTTGAAGTTCGCCGGAATCGGGTGTAATGGTGGAGGTTTTTCCGGTGACTTTTCGAAGGGGATTTTGGGTGGTAATGGTTGGGTTCGAGCTAGGGAGGAAACCCCTTGAATTTGGGAGGCCGAGGTGGCCTCACAGTGGAGGATTTTGCCAGAGAAATTTTCCGGCCGGTTTGAAACTTTGATGGCTTTCGTGGCGTTTTCCGACCACGGTGGTGGTTGGATGGTGGTGGCCCTTTAAGGTAAAAGGCTAGGCTTCAGGAGAGGAAGGTTTTGGGGTCTTGGTCACCGGGAAATCTCTCCGGTGACGGCGGCGGTCAATGGCGGAGCTCCGGTGTCGCGTTGACTTTTTGGATTTTGACAAGTTTTATGCCGTTTTTCTCGTAATCGCGCCCCGATCGTCGCCTCGAGGTTTTCGAGTTGTTTTGAGTAGTGGATTTTAAGTCGAGGGTTTATATGGAGTATTTTGGGATTTTCGGAGATTATTTTGTTATCCGAGTTATATATTTCCAGAAATGGTTGGTTTCCGAGGTGTGGTTCAGAGTAATGAATTGTGATTTTGATCAGTGATATTTTGTGATTATTCAGGGGACTGAGATCGTACATTGGGCGAGGGATCTTCTGCCGGATCTCAGGATTAGCGCGTCTGCGCGCTGTGCTTATCTGTGAGTGGACATTTATTTACACTGTCGTTGCGAGTTCTTGGTTTCAGTATTTATTTCCAGTATAGTATTGAGATTATTTATTGTTTTGGAGGTATTGTTTTATGTCTTATTGGTGATGGCATTTACTTAGCATCGATGCATTGACTACTTGGCTGATCAGCGATAGTCCAGTTCCGAGCTTAAGAGATTCGCCTGATTTGCCCACTAGGCTTGAGAGATTCGCCTAGTCTATCACCGTCGGGTTTGAGAGATTCGCCCGACACCTCCATTTATTTTAAGAACTCGCAATATTTTTATGCAATGTAAATGGTGAAAGGCATATGTTTATTTTCGTCCACTCACTCTAACGATTTTATTTACTTTTTCCCTGGGCTTTTCGGTTTCCGTGCCCAGTTTGCAGTTCGGATTCTGGTGTCGCAGTCGGAGGCTTAGTATTCGAGCTACTTTTTTTTCCAGTAGGTTTCTTGTTTGGCCTACTGTTGTATATTTATGTGTATATATACTAGAGGTCGCTCTGAATACTCTGATATTTATGTCTTCATATGATTTTCCCAGATTTCTGTAAAGTTACAGTTTTGCTTATTACTTTATATTATGATGATATGATTTTGAGAAATCCGGATGGGATTGGTGCCCACAGTTTGGCTTTTGTGGCATAGGATGAAGTGTGTTTTCGGGTGCAGGTTAATGGTAATTCCACGATATAGTGAAACTCTGCCGAAACTTCTATGGTTTTTGAAAGTTCGTATTTTCAGAAGGGGTTCGATTCCGATTTAGGAAACTAAATCGAGGTTGGGTCTTTTCACTGGATCAGATGGGCCGTCAGATTATGTGAGGAGCTTGGGTATAAATAGGGAATTTTTGGCCAAATTAACCCAACGGAGAAACAATTCGGGCTTGAGTTGCTGACCCGTTTAGCTCAGGTGAGACCTGTCCAACCTGACCCAATAACCTAACCCAGCAATTTTCCCGCCGTTCGACCACCTCTGACGTCAACTCCGATCAGGTTTAATTCCTCTTTCCATCTTCTTTCTATTTATGGGTTTAATTTGGTGATTCAAGCTGTTTTAAAGGGAACCCAATTTGGGTTGAATCGGTGGGGGTTGTCACCAGCGGCAGCAGCGCCCCAACAGGTTATAGGCGACGGAGTTAGGGGGAAACATTAGAGTTTTTGTTTTGGTATCAAACCCCTATGGTTTCGAGGTTCGACGGTGGGCAACAATGGGAACCCGATTCCGAGTGAGGGAATCACGGCCTGTCACAGTGGTTATAGCCTTAACAGATCTGAATTGATCTCCGGCTAGAAAGGAAAAGTTGTAGGGGAGTACGAAAGGAGCCTAAGTATGTAAATTATGGGATTGCCAAAATCGGTCGCCAGAGGTGGTGCGTAACGGCCACGCCCCGTCGTTCACGGCGAAGCTCCAGCAAGGCAGAAATCCAATTTTGTTCAGCGGTTTGCCATGGTATGCCGGTTTGCCGGGCATATTATTTATTTTGTTCATCTCGTACTTGATTATTAGATTTTTTTCATTAACTCTAACAGTCTTTTTGTTATATGCTTTTCCCTGGCCTTTCGGTTTTTCGTTGCCCAGTTTCCAGTCTTTATCCTATGGTTGCACGTCACCGTCAGAGGTTTAAAGTTTGTGTCACACTTCTTCCCTAGTAGGTTCTTGGCTTAGCCTAATAATCTATTTATTATGTAAATTAGAGGTCGCTCTAGATACTACCATGTATTAGTTTGCTTTCGTTTGTGTTTTATACCTTAAGGGTCATCAGATTTATTGTATAATTCTGAATTCAGTATATTTATTGTAGAGTATGTTGTTTACTAAGTTGAGAAATCTGGATGAGCATCGGTAGCTCATGGTATTGTTTATATGAACTTGTTTTAGAAGTGTTCTTTCTGTGCAAGTTTTTGGTATCCTTCAGTTTATGAGGAGGTTATGCCGAAACTTCAGTAGAATTTGTTGTTTTCTTATGAATCATTAGTATTTGATCTCGGTTTACTAGTTAAATCGGGATTGGGTCCTTTCATGTTATGCTAGAAAAGTGAGAGTTGGCACGGAAATGCCCTAAGACATGAAATTTAATCACTTTTTGGAGAAGCCGAGTGCATTTCCGATGCCCTTGGAGAAAATGGAGCAAAATCAAGAAAATGACGAAAAGTAAACCCCGGTCAATGGTCAAACTCTGGCAAGTCATCACCAGTCAATGGCAAGAGTCGAGTCAAATTGGGCCAAGGCCCAAGAGTCCAAATTCACAAGGAATATATTTTGAGAGATAGATGCACATGCAAGTCACATGACTTAGGTGAGTCATGCATTAAGACCACCTAAAAGCCTAAAGTTTATGATCATGTCTAAACTTCTTATTTTGAATTTTAAACAACCAAAATATCTCATTTGAACCTACAGGGTCGAGCTCCCCTCTCTCCCCACATATATCTCACCTCATTTCTCACTTTTATATAGTTTTAGTATCTTTCATTAGCTCTCAATCTTTCCTTATCCCTTTAGCTCTCTCCTCCACCTCAAACACCCTCTCCATCACCACCAAATTAGCCCCTTAAGGTGGAGCTATCTTTCTTTCCTTAGGCCCCTCTCCCTTTCCTCCTCCTCCTCCTCCTCACTTAATTGTACACCTCTCTTTGTGCAATTAAGTTTTTTCCCCTCTTATCTCACCTTTACCTCAAGTTGGATGCATTTGGGAGCCTAGAAGATGGAGCTTAAAGACTAAGAATGACTTATCTTGATTAGGAGTTCTTGGGTTATCTCTACATCTCTTTATCTCTTCAATTATGTATCTAAACTCGCTTTACATTATGTTTAATGAGTAGTTGCCTTTTGGAAGGCTAAGGCTTAGCCCTAGCCAATTTGATGTACATACAACTATATTTTGAGTTATGGATATGAATTTTATTTAGTGTAGTACATGTTGTGAATGGGTTTGATAGCTTGTAATGTAATTGTGGTATGTTTTAAGCATGTAAACATGAGTTAGGTTGCATTTGAGAAGATGAACTTAAGGTTTGGTTTTCATTGAGCTTGAGCATGGACCGAAGCCTTCTTGAAGTCCAATTGACTCAAGAAGCTTTCTTCAAGCTTACATTGACTCGAATGGGCTTTGCAACTGTTGAAAAAATGATGGTTTTCCACAATTTTAATATGACAATTTAAACAAAATAATTGAGTAATTTTGATGTGAGGGAAACATGGATTTGTGTTCTCCTACAAGAGTACATAAAGATTATATATTCATTTGTTTAAATTGGTTAAGTGGTGAATGAGAAATTGTCACCCAAAGTTGGCCACTTGAAACAAAAGGAAGGAATGTGATCCCACATAGGAGAAATTAGGAATGTGGAAATCTTTATTTATGATTGCACCCTAGTATGTCTTGAATGAGTGAGTAGAAAGGCTCTCTTTCACGCGCGCAAGGGGGGTGCAACTCTTGGTTGAATTGAGTATGCGATATGGACTTGTGTGCGCCCGCGTTCTGCGGACATGAATGTCGTTTTGATTTGGGCCAGGCCGCATGAGTTTCCTTTTGCACTCAGGAAAGACTTTTTGCATTCCTCAAGACCTTTCAACTTCTCCGGTTATGGTGGGTTTTCTCACCATTATTGGCCGATTTATACCCTTTAATTGGCCGGATTTATGTTGCATGGTTAATGAGTGATAACTCATAACCTTTTGGTTAATGTCATACTCCATCTCCTCCATATATAAATAGAGGCTCCATCCTCCCTCATTCTTTATCCCATCAGAAAGCAATCTCCTCTTCTGATCACTTCTCTCCCTCTCTCAACAGTGAGCAAATTCGGTGATAGAGTAAGGTATTCTTCAGTTCGACGAGAAGTTCTTGTGCTGCGGTACAAAAATTTGAAGTTGTTTTATCCTTGGAAAACAACGCCTTACAAGCTTGTGGGAGGCGTAAAATTTCTCAAGGAAAACGTGTAATACACGTGACTCAACTTTTTCATCTTCTTACCCAAAAATTGTTCTTCGTTCTTATGTTTACATTTTACTAATTATTTAATTAGTATTTGTTATATTATATTTAATTTAATATCACTCAAGTTTCACCAACAGTAACTAATCGTTTTTTCTTCTAATTCATGTTCTAAATGGTGTGGATTAGGAAAGTCATTAGAACCTACTCTCATGTCCTCTAATAGGGACTTAGAAAGGAAATCCATTGACATTCATCATAAGTGAACACATATTGAACTCATTAGGCATGTGGTATGATTATGATACGATTCGTAATTGATTTTCATTCTAGTTTCAGCTTACTTTATATTTGAATGTTGGACCGGAATACTTCTAGTGCCCTAATGGCCTAGGAGATTCGGTTCACAACCAATGGTGATTCGAAAGGATCACGAAGTGAGCAAGCACGTGTGAATCGGACTAAATTCATAACTTGGACATTATTGGTACATTGAGTTGGCTAGTGGCGACGTCTCTAGCCGATCAAATATTTCCATTGTTTTGTTTTGTTTTACTTTATGTTTTCACTTAATTTAGTTAGTTAAGCAATCATCAACCGGACAATCATTCATTGCAATTACACCATCCCTTGCATAGTTAGGTCACCAAAGGACTTAGCTAGGTAAGATACATTTTCACATTTTACTTTAGCTTTAGTGTCTAGTTAATCCGTGATTTCAAGTGCTTAATCGAGTCGAGCTAAGGAGTTTAAATGGTCAATCCTCCTGGGTTCAACACTCGACTTCCTTACAAATACTATAACTTAACCCCGTATACTTGTGGGTAAGAGAAATTCACTTAGCCTTAGACTAATCAATAGTCAAAAGGTTGAGGGGATAAATCTCATCAACAGTAGGTTATCTGAACTCCATGATTGAGTTTACAATCAAAGAAAGTTACATTTCTGTTGACATCAGGAGGAGTCTACATCACAATTATTATCTTTTATAGTTGATGCGTTGTACTATTTTTCTCTTCGACCAAACTTTTGTTTTACCCATGAGATTTTTGTTTGCTTAGCAAGATTTTTAGTGAGATAACAAGTTATGCATCATTCTTTATATGTATTTAAGGAGATTTATTCTCTGTAACTTTTGATGTGTATATTGTCATAATTAGATACAGATTAGTTTAGATAGAGATATAAAGAATCATTGTTCTATCTAGATAGTTATTATAACAGATTGTATCAACCTATATATAACATTTTATCAATAAAAATTTACAGTTTTCAGTTATCTACTTTTCGGAAAAAATAAATATTAAAGCCCAAAAACACTGCAAATGAAAGACGCGTTGAGGGAACGAATACCAGAAAATCATAGCGAGTAGAGAGAGAGGTAATCAGAAATAATGATTCACACACACTCATCCATCAACCGTTTATTTTTTTCTCAATTGAGTCAATTCTCGTCACGAGTTCGGCTGCTCGTAAACTGCTGCTGCTCTCTTTCCTTGCCCCAGTTCCCCAAACACAGTATTCATACGGTAATGTTGTCCACAAGGAAAACGTCGAGGACGGCGCCGGAGCCTAATACACCCCGACCTGAAACCTCCCCTTTCTCTGCCCCCACACCCTCACCCATCTCCGCCTCCATCAAATCAGTGAGTAATCAACCCCCCATCTAAAACCCTGACTAATTTACTATTGTGCCTGCTTGCTATATTATTGAACATATACTTGTGTCTGCAGGTAACATTGGATGGTTGGTGGCTGGTTAAGTCTCAAGGCAATGGCTTGGCTGTTGAAGGCTTTGCTTTACAAGAGTAATTCCGTATAGCCTACATCACATTACCTTTTGTGTTTGTTTGAATGAGGAATTTAATGGGTCGGTCTGTGAGTCTGAGTTTTCGATTCTCAAACTACATACTGTAACCATAAGACTGCACCTAGCAAGCAATTGTCATTATCGTTATTGGATTTGATTACATTACAGTGGAACACAAGTAGCATTTTATTGTGTTTGGATTCTTGCCATTATTGTTCATGTTTGTTCCCATGCCTGATTTTATTTTATGTGACAGCAGAGCTGCAGCAAGAATCTTTAGCTCCGCAGCCATTTCAAAGAGACATACTGCCACGGTCCTAGAAACAATAGATGGCATCACCGTTACAGTTTGTGGTTTATTAGATATCTCCCGCACTGGCCAAAATGGATTTCCCCCCGAGGTATGTAATATGCTTCCCCTAGCCTCTTCACATGTCATATCAAGAGTGAATGCCATAAAGAATTAGGATCACTAGGTTCCGGTTACACTGCCATCTGTTTGGAAAAGTTAAGCTGAATCATCACTTTGTATGACGAATTGATGTTGATGTAGGATTACATATTGACGGCTTTCAAACTTGTTTCTGTTTCTCTATATATATTAGTTTGTGGTTATAAGAGCAGAAAGAGTTAATATGCTACCAGCTAATCTGACAGGTATACAATCGCTATCTGCTAGGATTTCCATTTGACTGGGAGGAGCATGCAGATGGTAATTTGGGTGAAGGTTCCACTGAGAAGAGTGCCGCAGCCAGAAATGCATCTTCTCAAAGGTTCACCATTTCCTCACAAGAAAGTAATGCGTCACCATTTTCTATAGATGATTCCCCAGCAACAGTGACACCGTTATATAATGTCATGTCTTGGAGATTCTGGTGATTGTTCGACACTGAGGACCATTTTTGCTGATATACTCAGAACATTAGGAGGCAACTCTTTTGGAGATACCACTCCACCATTGAATTCAAACATGCAAAATCCAGTTGAAACTGTGAAATCTGTATGTGATGAAACACATACCATGGCTAAGAAGGTTGAGGTTGACGATGACAGACGCAAGAGTACAGAGGAATGCTTAGAAGGCAACAAGAAATCTAAGATGAGAAGACATTCCACAAAAAGCCATACTGGTGAGAGACCTTCAGCCACAAGATCAAGCGCCAGGTTGAAGAATTTGAATACAACATTTAAGGGAATGTGTTAGTCCTGATCTTCGGCATGTAATCAAGTGCCAATATTTAGTCATCCCGCATATATAAAACTTGATTCTTTGGAGTAGCTATTTGCAGGGTAGATATACTTTGTATCATCTTGAGCTGGATTTGATTTAGATGGTTTAGAGTAGAGGCCTGACCAAAGACATGAACACCCTTAGTTGCTTTGGGAGTTAGGGTTAATGGGACCAATATGAAATGACTTGGAATGGAATTCCATCAGTATGATTAAAAACCGGTTTGATTTTTATGCTGTTGATATTTCTTTGATAAGTTGTTATGAAGTGCGAAGCTTTGCACTAAAATTTTGATGTGAAATTTTATTTTACTTAAAATTGACAAAACATTTCGAAGATTAAAATCGCTCATCTTTCAGATATTCATGTAAGGATCGTGTTTGTAAAATTTTAATTCAATCAGACATGTTTTGATTATTTGATCACCATATTTAAATTTTAAACTAAATCGGACAATCTGTATGTTATTAAATGCGACGATCAAATAGTCAAATGATCTCTAATTGAGTTGAAATTTTATCTGCATATCCTTACATATATATTTAAAGAATGAGTGATTTCAATTTTTAAAATATTTTGTCATTTTTAGTAAAATAAAATTTCACACCGAAATTTCAATGCGAAACTTCGCACTTGATAAATTTTATTTATTATTCTTCAGACATGGAGTTAATTTTGTGGATATCGACTCAAAATAGTTCAAGTATCATTGTCTCAGATGAATTGAATTATTTGAATGGTATCCAAAATGAACCAAGCATCATTGTCTCAGATGAATTGAATTATTTG
This sequence comes from Geum urbanum, assembly GCA_946800695.1. NCBI lineage: Eukaryota > Viridiplantae > Streptophyta > Magnoliopsida > Rosales > Rosaceae > Geum > Geum urbanum. The sequence goes on along the minus strand of OX327005.1, from coordinate 36,081,211 downwards.
AATGGTATCCAAAATGAACCAAGCATCATTGTCTCAGATGAATTGAATTATTTGAATGGTATCCAAAATTGACCAAGTCATTGACAATCCGGTACCGTACAAGTGCTCAAAATAGAGAAACTTGCATTCAGCGAGAACCAGAGAATCAGACTAACACAGCAAGCTACAAATTAAATCTCATCCATCTTCCTTTTCTTTTTCTTTTCATTTTTCGTAAAATGATAAAGCTTGGTACTTTCCTACAGACAAATTGTGGGCTGGATTAAAAGAATCATGTTTATCCTTCTACCATATATTACAAGAAATTACAGGTTCCCCTGCACGCAGATTTGACACTATGTTTCTAGCTTCCTGGCTACACAGGCACCCTTCGGCCTCGATATCGGTCAAAGAACTGCACACCAGAAAAATAGAGAGTAAAAGAAAAAAATTACATCAGAATGAGACCATGATAACCAGGAAAGAGCACATATTTTCATATTTACCCTACCATATCCATTCAGTTATGCACAAGCAAAGTATCCTAAAGTAGCCCATAATGTGGTATGGAGTGAAGTTGTAAGTTGCATTATGAGTTATTTTTGGTGAGAGTATCAGAAGTCATCTTCATTTCAACAATAGTAATTCCACAAAAAAGTTCGTAGATAAAATACCATCAAAAATACACTCGGAGCTTCAAATAAATGAAATGACTCTTAGACTTTGATATAACTTATAAACCAGGTGTATCAATAATTCTTTGAAAGCATGACTCCAAGAATCGTAGTAAGCAAGTACACTGCTACCACCTTACTAATAGAGACCCCAATCACCCCAGAATCAGAATGTAGCCCATATCTGTAGGTTTTGGGGACATCATTACACTACTGTAGAAGAATGAGACTAGTTCATGGATATCTTCTGCCTCCTAAGTTATGTGTCAGGATTTTAAGGCAACAAATACTTTCGATACAAAATATCAGATATGTCCACACCAAGGTTACACGTAAGACGGTATCGGGTAAATAATTGGCTATACAAACAGCCACTAGTTTTACTTAGTATTCATTTGTTCAGCTTTCTCGTTGATAAGAACAAACAACCCCTAGCTGATGGGATGGAGGTGATATCTGATCATTACCTTGTATTGCCAACAGAAGTCAAATTCAAAAGCAAAATTGCTCTGAAACTCCTATATTTTTTTGTTTGAAAAAAGTCTAAACACTTCTCCAACTTTTCTTGTAAGAAACTTCAACTTAGCTAGTAAAAATATTGCATCAAACCACCAAAACATATCAGGATAATTAAGAATTTACTTTAACAAAAAGACTGGACAAAGTGGCATACATCTTCCGGTCTTAACGGCACAGTTCTCACAAATTGACTCACATTCTACATGGAAAATATGGGAAAATAAAGTCATAAAATTCAAATATACATCTCTGTGTTAAGTTGTCAGCAGTAGAAGGGGAATAAAAATAAGGCAGACAGGCACAGTCACCCCTCTCCAAATTATCACAATTAGTAGAAGAAGAAGAATATTGTGAACTCGTATGGCAGAACAGTGGCCACAACTATCAAGCAAGGAGATGGCACCTAATCATCCATATAAGTATAGCTTTTTGCTAATTTTAATGCTCACTAATGTCACTATAGAAGGTTGCATTACTTGACATTCATAAAAGTTTCTCTTGACTAAACAGTCTTGTCCTTCTGTTTAACAAATAATTTACTATGTCGTCATGAATATAAAATGACCAGACCAACTGTTCCTGATGTGCATCGCCAAAATCAACAGCAAAAATGCATAAGAAAATGCAGTTATGTCCCAATGGCACTCACAAATGCTGAAGTCCAAGCAGACATTAGAAATTAGTTTGGCATTTAACATCAACAAACTGAACATACCGATCTGACATATGGCTGTTGGAACACCCAGCCCAGGATTGGAATCTTCTGCAGAAAAACTGCCAGTGTTGGCCAGAAGCCACTGCACAGCATACTTTCCATCAGCAACTAGCATCTAAAAACGAAAATCTCACAAGTAAACAGATCAAAGTTATATTTGTATAGACCTGAAGAGTACGATGAACCCATATGCCTCCAATATCATGCCCAGAATAGGCCACCCAATTAGGACCAGGAAGAATCCAACACCAAAAGAGATTGACCCCTGTATCCTCGAAGAAAAATCACAAAATGAGGGAAAAAGTTGAAATACATGGACACAGATTCAGAGAAAAGTTGAACGACAAAAACCTTGAAGTTTTGACGTTTCATGAAGAATTGCATCGTGGACTTGAACCCAATTGTCAAAGTCACCCCCGAGAAGAAGAGGATCTGATTAAAAACCAAAAACAATGGCAAGTGTTACAACATGTATTTTCTCCAATAATGAACTGAACAAAAGGTAAATACACAGCAGATCACGCAGCAAAAAGAGTAAATGTAAAGTAGACTCACATTTCCCATTGCAAGTAATCCCTTGTCAAAGAAGAAAACCATTCCCAGGAATGAGAAAAATACACCAAACCCTGTCAACCCCAGTCCGATCTCTGTCTCATTTCAAAAAAGCAACCATTAGCAGCGACGCCAAACAGTTAGGCTAAATAAAAATACCCTCAGCTGGTAACCAGTCGTCTTTCTCAATGTAACTCAAAAACAGTAAGCAGAAACAGGAAAAGAAAGGCAGTGTAAAATAGAAACAAATTATATTCCAGAAATAGCTCCTTTCTTTACTCGAAATTATTCATGATACAGAATCACAGATACTTCCACCACAACATTGACAGATAATATAGTCACACCAACACGGCTACGCTGCATGGCAAGCCATATAAACTAGGAAGAGGTAAAAACAAACAACAACAACAAATTCTTCATATTAATTTTAAGCACAATCATATTGCCAGAATGCATTAAATTTCGTACTGATCAACAGAGATAAGGCAGGAATAACAGTACACTCAACTATAACCAGATTTATCACTGAATCAAATTCCTAAATAAGATAAGAACCATAGGCCTTAAGATATTCCGAAACTAAGAACCAAAGCAAAGATCAGTACTAAAAAACTTGTCCGACTTACTTTTCCGATCGTTCATTTCGAAGGAAACCATTTTTGCCGACGAGTCGCTGCAAAATAATAACACCGCAAAAATAGCAGCGAAGAATCGAATCAACAGATCAAATAAATAAACGAAGAAAAATTCAACTGCGCAGCACTACCTTGACGAAATCTGAGCGATGCAAACACGATTGGAAGACGAGGATTTTGCGAGGACCTGTGAACAAGGAGACTGCGATCAGTTTTTGTAGGAGTGGAGAGCCCTAGACTTCATCTACTACTAGGTTTTCTCGGCTACCAAATCAAATCAAATCAAATCAAATTGAGAGAGAGAGAGAGAGAGAGAGAGAGAGAACCTGTTAGAGAGAGAGAGTGATGCAGCAGACTGAGAGGTTGGAGCGGAAATGGGTTTGTTACGAGAGAGAGAGAGAGAGAGAGACAGAGGGAGGGAGAGAGCAGAAGGGGGGGCGGGGGGGGCGCGTGACGTACACGCATATAATCGGTTCTGTGCTTATACGACACTGGGAGTACTAGAGGTTACATATAACCTCCTCCACATTTGGCCGGTCTGTGCGTGAAGTCAATGCCACGATTTCATTTTCATGGTGATGAAGTGTGGCCAATAAGATTTAAGAATTTTAACTAATTTCTTTTTCTTACCTGTTTGGTTTTTTTTTTTCAAAAACACCTTGCTTCCTTTTTTTTTCTTCTTTGTCTGATCTAAGTGTGATCCCGTAATTAGGGTCAGCATTTTATTCTTTTTTCCCAAAAAAATTAGGGAAAATGAGAAGAAAAAAAATTCAGTTTAGATTTTCTCTTTTCTGAAAAATCTATCATAAGTTTTCAATCCAAAAAGGCTCATTCTATTTTCTGAATAGATAACAAACATGTTGTTTGAATGATTTATGATAATGCCGCGAGCTAATCACCGAAAAGCAATCAGTCTTTCTCTCCTCTCTCACTCTGTGTGATACTCGTCGAAACTTTTGAATATCGGCGATTATGAAATCGACGGATCGGATTCCAGCGAATGCCACATCGTCAGGTATACCTTTTCGATTGCGGATTTCACTGTCTCGTTTATCTCTGCTACTCTTTCTCGTTTCGCTATACTCTGTTTTTAGCTCTAGTTGTTTTTTCATCGGCGATTCTTTTCGATTCGTTGGAAACATTAAGGATTACTACTGTGACGAAATTTTTCGTCATCTAAGTGTATTTCGTCGTCTAAGTTACAATTAGACGACGAAATGTTTAATTTAGGTGACGATTTTGTATTTCGTTGTCTAAAGATTCCTTAGACGAATTTTTTTCCCTCTTAGACGACGTTTTTTGTATCGCCGTCTAAGTGCTACTTAGACGACAAAATTTTCGTCTTAGGACGACAAAGTGTTATTTCGTCATCTAAGTCGTACTTCGGCGACGAAACCTTATTGATTTCGTCGCCTACGTAGTTTTTTTTTGTAGTGATGGTGACATTATTTAACTAATCAATTTATTTTAACTTTTTAACTCCAATAATAATCACAATATTTTCGTAAAATAATATAATCAACATAATAAATACATAAAGTGTAATATTTTAAAAAATTTATAAATATTTTAAAATATCAGTGTATATAATATATGCAACATTAATATAATAAATACAAAGAATGTAATATTTTAAAATATTAATAATATTTTTTTATCAAATAAATCATCAATGAATATAATAAATACAATGCAATCAAAATAATATAAAAATTAAACTACACCTCTTACAGGTTGAAAATGACACAAAATATAACTCTTAATATTTATTTAAATAGTATATTTGAATAACTAAATTTTAGCCCGAAATTAAATATAATCGTTTAGGACTGAAAATAGCCTAAGATTTTGCTTTCCAATTGCACCATGCAATCATCGATGTCAAAAGAAAGTGCATTGTGTAGCATACTTCTTCTAGAAGTTTGTAGCAGCCCAATGTAACAGAAAATTTTCCAAGGGCTTGTTCCAAGTCCATCTCGGGCTCGACAGTGATGCCAGGCCTAGACACTATGTTTGGGTCAAAACTCGGTCATCCAATGGGTAAACCAACAGCCACCACGTCGAGGCTCCTCTCTATTATTGATCTTTCAGGAGTAGACACACCTGTGTTTCCGAGTTTGTGGGCACGAGGTCTCGCACTTGCTACAATACATCTCGCCTTTCTCGACACCGTCTCAACAAGTTTTGGGCCTGAGAAAATAGATCATTTCCATATCACTATCTTTTAGATTCAAATTGGCAAAAGTGATATATTGATATAGGTATGCATTTTAGAGAGAACGATCCAATACTAATATTCCTTTCGTTACTACTCCAATAATTGGATAATTATCAATATTTTTCGTTATCAATACTAGCCTTCCTGCACGCGCATATGCGCGTGCGAAAGGCGTCGCGCTCGCGCGTGCTACATATCGGTGGCATACTCAAGAGTGTGCAATTATATCATCTTCAGTTAATTGTCCAAGTCCAAGAACTCCAAAAACAAATTGAAACCCAATAGAGAACATGAAAAACCATCAACGAATGCATGGAGAGATAAAGATGTGCTGGTGGAGGGGCTGGGCATCGTCGAAGGCGAGGTGAGAGAGAGAATCTTTTTCCTCCGATAGTAAAAAGAGTGGACTACAATACTGTTAAAACCCCATTACTTATTTTCTGGTTGAACATTTAAAAACCCCGCACACTAATGTGTGGTTTGGTGACTACACAATAATATAATTGATTTAGAAGCGGCGGGGGAGGAGTCCGGCCTCGTTCTCCACGGCGGACATGGAGGAGGGTTTAGGTGTTGATAAGTGGTGGGGTCAGAGGAGGAGGAGAGAAGGTGTTGTTAGGGTTTTGATCGGGGAGAAGAGTGAGCGCATCAATCACATCAATGGAGAAAGAAGAAGAAGAGAGAAAGAGAAAGAAGAGATTTTGGGTAATTGTTTCGTAAGAAGGCAGCAATAAACGGTAGAAAGAAGGATGGGTACAATAGGAATACCCAATGTTCTACCTTCAACTGTCCACAACTTCCCAAAAACTGCTTTAAAGAGTGTTGCTTTAATTAATAGAGATTATAGTTCATAGGAGAATGAAACCCCTCATAAAGACGGCCAAACTGAAATCATTACTATGTTCCTAAATGTTCACTACCGCATAAACATGAAAAGTCCTGAGCTATGTTATTCACAGCAGATAACAAAATTGTGCAAAAAAGTCACAACCCTGTCCACATCATCATTTAAGTGCAAGTATCTACGACATCACATGTTATCCAAGCTAAATAAACAAACATGCACCCCTACATTTTCCAGTCCACATAACGCATAAAATCAATTTTATCTAGAACTTTTATAATTCCACCAGTCAAAAATACATTAGAACCTGCCCTTTATAGATCTTCTTGCATAGAAGGCGTAACTGACAATTAGAGGAAGAACTTCTCAAACAATCAGATGACATATAAGAACTTCTTACTCAAAACAAGCATTTGCAGCTACAGAATCCTTGCCTTCGGGCTTTTTCAACTCAAAGCAGGCAGCACAAATAAGAGCTGCCGATCTAGTATCATCTTTGCAAATAGATCCTGCATATAGTTTGCATTTAAGAATTTCATACGAAGGAGATAAACAATTTATCAAAAGGCATTATACTTCTTTCAAGTGAATGTAAAAGCAACCTTTGCAGTTGAGGCAGATAGTACACGTCTTAATAGATGAGCAGCCAGCAGTAAGCTGTACAGCTTCTTCCAAGGTTTCCAATGAAGAATCACATGCTGTCATGACATCCCTAAGGGTTTTCCCATTCTCAAAATATATAAATTCAGGAGGACGTTTGATTCCACTTTCAGCATGCAACTCAAAATTAGCAGGTGAAACAACCTACCGAAACTCAATACAATACATTAGCTAATCCAATCAAGAAGCCAAAGGACAAACTAAGATCTAAGTACAAATTGAGACAGCCATGTATAAATTCTCACATCAGTTACTTTGCATCGCTTGCAGTGACACAAGATACCAGATCCAGTAATCACTCCTGTAAGCTCTTCCTCATCAGCTTTTCGCACCTAACAACATTTAGAATTCAATCCAGGTTAGTCACAATCATACATAGATACAGTGAGTAAAAAGCACCACACAGCAATCAGAAAAAAGGACATACCTTTGTTCCTTTACGGTAAGTAACACGCTGACCCTCTAAAACACCAGTTCCAAGAAGCTCTGAAATCCTAAACTTCTTCGTAATCTTCGGCATTCTCGTCTCAAGTTGCAAAGGCGCACCTTTCTGTGAAACCGAACTCAAGTGTACTGCTTCATTCTCTGCAATCTCTGGCTTGGGCTTCAATGCCGACCGAGTGAACCTCCTCTCTCTAATGGTCTCACATTCCACCTTATCCCCCTTTTCAATCAACTCGAGGATATCTAGTTTCGCCAAAGACTGTTTAGTTTCACTATCCTTCAATTTATCTTCCTCCTGCTTAGGAGTTTCATCATCAATAGCCATATCTACGGCACCATTCTTCATTTTGTCTTCGCTGACCACCTTCTCTGTTACAATGTCCACAGCCACTGGGCATTTACGCTTTGTTTGAGTGTACTGCTTCAACGGATTTTCCGGCTCACTTATCTTTACTTGATCCTTTTCAAGCTCATCTCCATTACCAATAGAACCAACACCGTCCTCATTATCTATTTCCATCTCCAATGCACCATTCTTCAACTCCTCCTCCTTTGCCGCACCGCAGTGGCTTTTAGGCTCGTCGTCGCTAGTACCGTCGACCACGTCGCTCTTGGCATCTTCTTCGCTTATAGACTCCACCACCAAATCCTCCTCCGCAACCTTCAAATTCTTGCCCTCTCCCGCTGCCAATTTCTCGTTCTTGGCCCGTGCCGCCTTCTTCTTTGATCTCTTATTTGGGTTGACAAAGTCTGGGCCTTCCTGGCACGGGTTCGACCCAGCGAGCCAGAGACATCAGCCTGACCCAAAGCGAAGGCCAATTCGCGCTTGAGCCCCGGCCGTACCCGAGACCAGAGCACGAAAGCGTCGAAATCTGTTCTGTTGGCCATAGCCGCGATTCGAAACCCTAGAGATTTCCCCATATCCGGTCGTTTCAGAATTCAATTTTTTTGTTTTTGAAGAAGAAGAGCAGAAACCGAATCGATGGGGTTGGGTTGGAATTCGAAAATTGAATCTGGGGGATTGGTAAGAGACAAAGATTTTGTGTGTTTGGGATTTGGGTGGAAACAGGGAACGTCTTTTCCACCAGCAGTTGGAGAAGAATCCCGTTGGTTTCTCTCTTCCCTCTTGTACGTGTCCAGAATCCTTTCATTCTCTATGCTCATTACCCTTTTGTCCCTATTTTATTAACTTTATCAAATGTCCAACTATGTTGAAGAGAAGGACAAAAATTGACATTGTGAATGTTCTACCATAAACTACTCCCTCAACTACCGTAAGCACAATTGCCTTAATTAATAGAGATTCTTAGATACTGATATGAATTTAGATTAACATCAAGATCTTAAATTCAATTAAACCTTTGTAAATTAATAATCACCGGACTGACAAAATGTGTTAGTGTAATTTATCAAAATATTAAGTAATCGATAAATTAATAATTTATTAATATATTCGTTAATTAATAACTTATTAATTTATAAAATTATTATTATTGTACCTTGTTCTATGTACACCATTTTTCAATTTATTGTGTTTACATTAAGAAATGTGTTATAAAAAGACAATACCAAAAATTCTTACAATGCATGTTAAGAAAAATTCAAGATGAGAATTAAGGTGACATTAATTTTATAACATCAGTCCCAAGAATTACCTTTTTAAGTTTTGATTAAGGGCTAATCAAGAAAGATAGTTAATTAGTTTTACCGTCAGTTAATATTAATGGTCTTTTGATCGAAATTTAATTGGTTAAGTTTTCCGAGAAATTCTATTGAGGAAAGTCATAGAGTTTGTGACTACGCCAAATGTTAAAATTGGAGTTATGATGAATAAACTGTGGCCAGTGTTAGGTCCATATTTATGCTCTTATTATGCCCCTAACTTCACGCTTCTTACTTGTTTTCCATGAATAAAGCATCATTCTTATAACGTTTCTCATTTTTGCTAAGAAATCATGGTTTGACATGGAAATGCAATAAAATGCGAAAATTACACACTTATTTGAGAAGGCGTAGACATTTCCGAAGTAACAAGAGAAGATGAAGCAATTTTGAAAAAGGGATGAGATTCAGTCATCGAAAGTCCACTGGTCAATGTCGGCCAACGGCAACCAACTTCGGCATGGTCAACTGAGTCAACATCACAAGCACACATTAAAGATATTTTGGGGCCAAATGCAAATGAAATATAAGAGAAATGAGGTCACATGCCATCCACATGAGCATTAAGAGCGTGACACATCACTTTATGACCACATTTACTCATAAAATTGAAAATCATGTCCTAATCTTTTTTGTCGCATTAGAACTTAATTCTCTTCTCGCTCGTATACATCCATCAGACATTTACAAAATGGCATTTTGCACCCATGACAGACACCATGAAGTTTGTGGGTCTTACAAATTTTCCCATCCACCTTTCAAAGTCTTACAAAATCAGCTTTTTCCCCTTAATTACGCATGCTTGTACTCGTCTTTTTTATTTATAATATTATTGTATGTAACCTCATTCTCCTTAGGTAAAATTAAATATTTATAAATTAATAACCTCGAGATCGATAAATCTATTAATTTAACAAGATATTAAATAATCGATAAATTAATAATTCATTAATTTATGTGTTAATTAATAACTTATTAATTTACAAGACTATCATTGTTGTACTTGTTCAATGCACATCATTTTTTAATTTATTGTGTCACTACATTATCAGGTCAATACATTATTGGGTCAAGACATCATTTTTCAATGTATATTATTGGGGTCCCCTTCAGTACATTAACACATCAATACAATAAAACAAGATGATTTACTAATGTTAAGTAGATTGTTTTGCAAAATATATAGATTAACATCGTGAAACAAGTAGACTAAAATTAAGTGGTCTACAAACACAAGGTAGATTGTTTTACAAAACAAGTAAGTTGATATCGTGAAATAAGTAAACTGATTTTTACCATGTTTCTACTTATTTTGCAAAGTTGTCTACTTTGTGTTAATAGACATTGTAGTTTCCTTCCGTTTGCATCAGTTGATCAACTCGTCATTGTTAAACTGTGTGCCATTATCCATTATGATTGTTAACAGGGATCCATAAAGGCACACTACCAGAAGAACTACTATAGTCGACGACAAAATTTCGTCGGCCTGTTAGCAAATGTCGTCGGCTATAGTTATAGCCGACAAATCTTCGTCGGCTATAATGTTGTTAGCAAAAGGCTATAGAGTATACCTATAGCCGACGATGTTAAGGGCTGTCGTCGGTCAAAGTAAGGATTTTACCCGACAAAAAAATAGTTTGTCGGCTATAGTCCCAGCTCTGAAAAAAAAATCTGCAAATCTGGATTTCTATTCCCAGAAATCCAAATATGCAATTCCTAATTCCCCAAACCATATAATCACTTGACCATCCAAATCCTTCATCAAACCATAATCACTTCACCAAATTAACAATAATTTCACCAAATTAAACAAAATTATAATTATATTTCACAAATTCAACTTAAGATGAAATATTAGGGTTTTTTAACTGAGAAGGCCAGGTGGTGGAAAGGGTGAGGCGGCGGAGAGGGTGAAGCGGTGGTGAGGATGAGTCGGCGGCGCAAAAGGCAGAGGCAGAGGTGGAGGTGAAGAGGGCGACAGAGGTGTGTGTGTGTGTGTGTGTGTGTGTGTGTGTGTGTGTGTGTGTGTGTGTGTGTGTGTGTGTGTGTGTGTGTGTGTGTGTGTGTGTGTGTGTGTGTGTGTGTGTGTGTGTGTGTGTGTGTGTGTGTGAGAGAGAGAGAGAGAGAGAGATAAATTTTTGTATGGTTTTTGAGACAGGGGAGCGGCGATCTGGGAATATAAACCTAATGACTATAGCCGACGATGTAAAATGTCGTCAGGTATACTATAGCCGATGACAATACACATTATTTTTGTCGGGCATACTAAATCTGAAGACTTGTTACATCATCGGCTTTAGGCAGCACTATAATCGACGAGTTTTCCTTACAAAAACTGACGATTTGTTTTTTGTCATCGGCTATAAGACTATAGCCGATGACGTAGGGTTTTAGTCGGCTATAGTATACTATAGTCGACGATATAATATGTTGTCGGCCTGTTTCCTTTGTCTCATTGGCTATAGTAGTTCTTCTGGTAGTGGCAGAAGAGATTCTTCCACAAGAAGTTCTTGACCTTCTCAGTTGTTACTACTAACGCTTCTGCCTCAACGTACTTCATGTGGTAGTCGACAATGACAATGATGAAGTTGAATTGTCCTTTGGTGGATGAGAGTTTTCCGATCAGGTCGAGTCCCTACTATGTGAACGGTACTAGGTTGACGATGATGGAGAATGGTATAGCAGGAGCTTGATTCTTATGTGCAAATATCTGGTATTCGTGAAATTTTGTTACCAGCTCAGATGCGTTAGCCTTCAATGTTGGCCACCAGAAACCATATCTCATGACCTCGTATGCTAACATCCTTACGCTAGCGTGATGACTGCAAGTTCCTGAATGTTCCTCCTCCAAGATGGACTGTCCCTCTGCCTCTGTAATACACTTCAAATTTTGGGCCAATTGGAGACTTACCTGTACAATTGTCTGTTTCGAAGACTGAAATTTGCTGCTTTCGTTACAATGGCTCGAGCCTGGACCTTGTCTGACGGGAGTTCTCTGTAAACTTGTATGTTACAATTTTAGTCATTCAGCTGTGCTCCTGGACTGATAATGAGAACACTTTTGTCAAAGTCTTGCTAATGCTAGGCTTGTTAAGTATCTCCATTGTTGTTTGACTCAGAGTGTGGGTTGTTGGCGTGGTGGCTAAATGGGTAAGTGCGTCTGCTTTGTCGTTCTTCTCTATTGGGATGTGCGTTATTGTGTAATTCTTGAATCTGCTTAACAATGTCTTGATGTAACCCAGGTACGTGGCCATTCGGTCCCCCTTAGCTGTGAACTCTCTGTTTACTTGGTTGACCACAAATTGCGAGTCATTGAATATGCTGATGTCTGGTGGTCTTGACTTTTTCGCCAACTGTAATCCACCAATGAGGGCCTCATAGTCTGCCTCATTGTTGGAAGCCTTAAAGTCACACTTCTGTGCATACTCTGCTGAAATCCCTCTAGGTCCCGTCAATATGGCCCACGCTCCACTCGTTTTTTGAGTTTCTGGATTCGTTTACATATAGGTGTTATGGCCAGGAAGGTTTGGTGATTGGTTCATGCTGATTGGGCTCTATTACGATCTGCTTGTCCATAATCTCTCCCTATCAGCTGGGGTGAGTTTCGCAATGAAGTCTACCACTGCTTGACCTTTTATTGCCACTCGTGGCTTGTAGTGGATGTCAAACTCATTAAGTTCCATAACCTATTTGCTTAGCCATCCGTTATGTTCAGGGGATTGCAGGACTTGATGATGTGGCATGTTCGTCATCACTTGAATTGTGTGAGCTTGGAAATATGGGTGCAATCTCCTGACAAAGGTTACCAGGGCTAATGCAAGAAGTTCCAACATGGGATAATGGGTTTCTGGTGGTGTGAGTCCCCTTGTTGCATAGAATACGGGTAACTTCCATTTGTCTTCATCTCGTCTAACAAATGTCGAACTGACTGCCGTTACAGATATGGTGAGATATAGGTACAAGGTTTCTCCCTTGAGTGGCCTGGAGAGCATTGGTACAGAGGCTAGGTACCGTTTGATGTTTTGAAAAGCTTCTTCACACTCAGGGGTTCAGTCTACAGCCTTTCTGCTTGTCTTCCACAAACCCTTGAAGAAAGGTTCACACTTGTCTGTGTAACGGGAGATAAAGCGGTTGATGGAGGCTAGTTTTCCCGTCAGTCTCTGTAGGTCTGCCTTTGTAGCTTGTGTTTTGGTATCGAGTATTGCTTGAATTTTCTCAGGATTGGCCTCGATGTCCCTCTCACTTACAATGTATCCCAGAAACTAACTAGTAGTAACGCCAAAGATGCACTTGGCGGGATTCAACCGCATTCCTTACTTTAGCAGTATTTACAAGTTTACCGCTAGGTCTTCCACATGCGTCTCTTTCCTCACACTCTTGACTACTATATCGCCCACATACACCTCTACCTTTTTGCTCATTTGGGGTCCAAAGATCTTAGTCGTGAATCTTTTGTACGTGGAACCTGCATTCTTTAGATCGAAAGGCATGACATTATAGTAATACATCCCTTTGTCCGTCACAAACGTTGTGGCCTCCTGGTCACTTGGTTCCATCAGTATTTGATTGTAACCAGAGTATGCATATATGACAAATAACAACTCGTGGCCTACGGTTGCGTCAACAAGCTGATCGATTCTAGGAAGGGGGAAACTATCCTTTGGATAAGCCTTGTTGACATTGGTGTAGTCGATGCACATCTTCCATGTTTCGTTACTCTTCTGGACCATGACAGCATTCGAAATCCACTTAGGGTAACTGACTGGCCGGATGAAGCCTATCTTGAGTAAACGGTCAATTTCCACATGCATGGCTATGTAGCGCTCTTCATCATATACTCTTCATTTCTGCATGACCGGTACCACGTTAGGAGCAAGTCTGAGCTTGTGGGTGGTCAATTCTGGGGAGATGCCATGCATGTCCGCATAGGACCATGCGAATACCGCCTGATGGTCTCTCCAACATTTGACAAGTTGCGTCTTGAGGTCATCATTCAACTGGTTTCCCATGCAGATTGTTCGCTCTGGGTGTTTGTCTGAAAGCTGCATTATGGTGAAAGAGTCTTTCCCGTTAGCAGATTTAACGGAATATGTATTTTCTCGGGGGTCGTCTAGTGTTTCAGCCTTAGGAGTAGTGGCTGCCATGATCTCTTTTAGCGCCAATACCTCATGGCATCTTCCTCCGCCAGAGTTTGCTAGGATATCCTTGGTCTCATATCCTTTGACGTACCCGATTCTGTGATCCGTTGGGAACTTCAAGAGGAGAAGATGGTTAGCTATGATCATCTTCAGTTTGTTGATGGCTGGTTGGCCTAAGATGGCATTATAAGCTGATGGACAGTAGCAAATAATAAACTTCGTTCTGATTTCCTTATGTAGTGTCCCAGGCGTGCCCAGCCCAAATGTCATCGTATTGCTCCCTAACTGACACAGAGTTTCTCTCAAAAAGCCCGTTAGTGGTTCGTGATCTTGCATTAGCTTTCTGGAAGATCTCCCCGAGAGTTTGTAAGCTGGCGAGTAGTTATGATGATCTTCAGTTTGTTAATGGCTGGTCGGCCCAAGATGGCATTATAAGCTGACGGACAATCGCAAATAATAAACTTCATCCTGATTTCCTTCTGTGGTGTCCCAAGCGTGCCCAACCCAATTGTCATCGTATCGCTCCCTAAAGAACGTAGAGTTTCTCCCGAAAAGCTTGTTAATGGTTCATGATCTTGCACTAGGTTTATGGAAGATCTCCCCAAGAGTTTGTAAGCTAGTGAGTAGCTATGATGATCTTCAGTTTGTTGATGGCTGATCGGCCTAAGATGACATTATAAGCTGACGGACAGTCGCAAATAATAAACTCTGTCCTGATTTCCTTCTGTGGTGTCCCATGCGTGCCCAGTCCAAATGTCATCGTATCGCTCCCTAACAGACGTAGAGTTTCTCTTGAAAAGCTCGTTAGTGGTTCGTGATCTTGCACTAGCTTTCTGGAAGATCTCCCCAAGAGTTTGTAAGCTGGCAAGTAGATAATTTTCACAACAGAGCCGTTGTCCACTAAGACACGTTCCGTGTTTCATCTGTCTACCATTGTGGTAATGACAAATGTAATGTTGGGGTCAACCATTTTCCTGCTATTCTCCTCATCCGCTGAAAAGCTGATAGTACTCCAATCTGTACGTTTGGCCTTGGGAGAGATGTCTTGGCTGACCCTGCAAACCTCTCTCCCTTTTGGGACATCTTCCATTTTTCTTTTTGACTGGCCCCTAAATACTGTGTTGATCGTCCCCCTGACTTTTATTGCTGCCACTTGGCATGCCATGTCTGCCCCCTTGGGTTATTTGTCTTTCTCTACCTATGAGATTTTTCATCCTTACGTAAGTTGTATAAGATGTCCTTTAACGCATCACAACTGTCTGTAGTGTGAGAACGCGTCTCATGGTACTGGCACCAATTACCCTTGGCGGGTCCCATTTACGTTTATGTTTGCTTGTGGAACTTGGAGGGAGGACTAGGTATGATGTCCCTGTGCTTTGTCAGGGTGGCCTCAATAGGTGTGTTGGCAACGATGAATATTTCTTTACGAGGGTTGTTCCGTTGGAAGTGGGGTTGGTTATGCAGTTTTGTATGGTGGTGTTGGTGGCCCGTATTCTGACGGTGATTATCATTTTTGTAAAACAGCTGCTTGGAATGGGGTTCGTTTTGTGGTGCAAGCTCCCTAGGGCATTTGTCTTTCTGCTGGTAGTGGTTCGGTTTTGGTAGTGGCAAATGTTCCTCATCACGTTCATAAATGGGTTAGGTAGGTGGGCTTTTTTTGTGGTGGTTCTTCTCCTGGTTATTATCCTGGCGGTTGTTGAATTTTTCCCAGTAGACAGCTTTTTTAATCGCAGCTTTCTCTACCGCCAGGTCCATCACTTCGTCATAATTTAGCCAATTGTTTTTGACTAACTTCGCCTTAAATGAGGATGGTAGGATGCTCTCCCTAAATGTTTACAAGGCCACATCCTTATTCAAATTTTTGCATGCTTACGTAGCTTCCCTCCATCTGTTGAAGAAGGTGTGAAGTCTCTCCGTTTCACCCTGCTTGATATTGAACAAGTTGTCCGCTACGTTGTATTTCCTCTTAAGCCTATACTGTTTGAGGAAGCTATCTGGAATTTCTGCAAATGAGTGTATAGACCCCTTGGGCATTTAGCAGAACCAATCCCTAGTCTCTCCCGTTAGAGTCTCCTGGAACAAATAACATAAGGTTGCATCATCGTAGTTTCTGCCTGCTGTTGCTGATTGAAATTTGTCCACGTGCATCCTCGGGTATCCCCTTCCGTTAAACTTGCCATCCTTCAGCGATTTCACGTGGCGATCCCTGCCTACCCTGAGTATCTCAGCTGGAAATGGTGTTGCTCTTGGCGTGTACATGTGAACTATATTCTAGTTCTGAGTTCGCTACCCCTAGCGAACTTCCATTGTCAGGGTGTCAATTCTGGCTAGGAGTTCTGTAACAAGTTGGTTTCCACATGTTTCCTCCTGGATCCTTCGATTGGGGCTATTAGACCTAGGGTTCGAGTCAATTTTGTCCTTGAGCTTCCGTTTGTTAGAGGTTGCGTCAACATGATGTCCCCCCTCTCTGCCAGACAGGTCATCTCCATTCTTGGAGGGTTCCAGTGAGTAATAGTCGTGATTCCTGACGCATCTCGCCTCTAACTCCTCCTCAACCTTGATTCTGGCTTGGCGCTCTTGGTCTCTCTCATTCCTTGCCATTTCCAATTGTTTCAGTAACTCAGCGTTGATAGTGGACTCATCGAAGTTGATGGAGAATAACTCAATTGTGTTTGAGGCTGGGGTAACACTAGCCTCCATATGTCGCTGTTTCTCCATCAAGGGTGTGGTAAAATTTCCTGCATCTAGCTCAGTCATGATGCGTGTTGCTTTCGTGTTGGTGTGGTAATGTGATTTGCAATTGATGTGTTTCTCACAGATGGCGCAAACTGTTTTAACTGGTTTTCGTTAGGGTAAGTGGTAATGGACAGTAAGATGATTATGAGGATCGCTCCTGACGAACCTCTCTTTCCTCTGCACTTCACCTATCAAACTGCAATTCACAAAGTGCGTTAGAGATCGAGATGGGGAAGCCTGCCTTCGATACTCCGATGCTTGAGTCAGTGAATCAGGAGTGTAATAGCGTTAGCAAAGTACTAGCATGAGATGCGTTACCTCATTCCCGCCATAAATAAGGCCTTAAATAGGTGGTTGGAGGTTGGTTGAGTATTTATTGTTCGATGTGGGATTAGCCTTCATTACTTTATCTGCAGTACTTGTCTAATCCGTTATGTTAGGTAAGCGCATGTTCCATTAGGACTTGATTAGTTCGGAAAGGTGCATTCACCAAATTTGTTCCTTTCTAGTAAGTCATTTTGTTAGTTTATGAGGTGTGAGTAAGTGTTTAGGATTAAGCATACTTAATTAGGCACAGTGTGGTGTACTAATAGGTATGATGTTGCACTGGGTTGAATAATGGTATAGTACAAGTTATCATTCGAGTATTAATATGACTCCACATCAAGCATTATATGGTTAACCTCTACTTATAGTGAGCTAGTACCAGACTTGTTACAAAACTGTTGTGGTAGTAGACACTTGTCTCATGGATCGTGACAAAATCTTGCGCCCGTTGTAACGACCCGAAACCAAATTAGCGAGTTAATCATCGTTATTCGCGCTAATTAACGAGTTAAGCATCATATGTTATGTTTATTACGAGTTTGTGCATATCTTTATTGGATTTATTGGAGGTTTGAGCTAATTTTTATGACTTTTAGAAGTTTCAAGTCAAAAGTAATTAAATAAAAAATCTACTATTGGGTAAACTTTGTGAGCCGTTTGATCATTTGTAGATTTAATATGAGTCATTCGTTTAGATAAGTGTTAAGTGATTTTTTTTACCTTGGCTGGTTAAAGCCCAACCATTTTCTCTCTCCCCGATTCTCTCTCTCTCGGCCTTACGTTCTTATCGTGATTAGCTGTTACCGATTGGCAAGTTTTCTCCGCCTCTTCCCCTCTAAAATCGAAGCCCAGAAAATCCTCTACCTTTTCTTTGTTGTAGATTTGACATGCAATCCATTTATAGGGGTAATTGGTGAATTGAAATCGGGAGTTTTTCCGAATTTTCAGCGAGGGCTCCGAACTTTCAAGGTGAGATTTCGTCGATTTTTGGCTAGCTTTTGACTTCGAGTTGAACTATAGTTTTGTTGGGCTTGTTGTGAGGTATCCTTTGATATTTGGGTCGACGAATTTGGAGCAGGTTGGACTTCGGCTGCCGCCCGTGGTGGCGCGTGGGCCCCATGCGCGGATCTCCAACGACAAGAAGCCTAGTTTTCTAACGAGAAGTTTCTTGGGATCTTTCGTGACCATTTTTGTCTAGTTTAGTATCGTTCCACCATTTTTATGATAATTCTACTCATTTTCAGGAGTTAAGTCGACTTGACACCTTTCGCGTGGTCGATCGTCATGTGTCGAGTCGAGGTCCATCTTCTTTGAGTTCAGGTGGCCGACGCTAGGCATGAGACTGAACATTTTATTTGATGAGTACAGGAACGAGTATCGAAAATAAATGTGAGTTTCTCCTTAGTCGTTTGTCTCAGATTCCTTTCTACGATAACGTGTGAATCGAAAACTATATTAATTACCATAGTATGACTTTAGGGAGGCCAAGTACGATTTTTTTTTTCGAGCTTTTGAATTCTTGAATACTTAGATGGCATTCTAGGTGAGTGGACTTTGTTTTTCACTGTTGCATAGCGAGTCTATTTTATATTTATGATTTATTTTACGAATATTACCGAATATGGTATGATACGAGTATGTTTATGCACGGAGGCCATATGATATGATTTTACGATTTCATGCACGCATGTTTATGTATGAATGCATCGATGCATTGACTTCTCGGATGATCACCGAGTACGCTCCTGGTGGGACACGACAACATCTGACCAGATGATTATGTTATGCACACCTCCACACACTTAAGATATGTTTTTATTTAGACTCGCTCAGTTTTATTTTATATTTTTGGTGAAAAGCATAAACATACGTTTTAGGATTTCTTAAAACTATTTATTTTTCGTGCACTCACTCTAACATTTTCCATGTTTTTATATACCTTTTGCCTAGGCCTTTCAGTTTCAAATGCCCAGATTTACAGAGTTTTGAGAGGTCAAGCGCATACGTTGTTTGGGGAATAACAATATTCGTGGTAGGAGCAGGATGATCCTACGAGGTAGTATTTCAGTTAGCTTAGTTTATTTAGATAGTGTAGTAGCTCTGATGTGATAACGTCTTCTTGTATTCTATACTTGGTGTGACCTAATAGTAAAAGAAATACAGTGTTGTATGACCTTAGAGTCTTGAATTTCTATTTTCTTCGATTTTCAGTTAAGTGTGAGGTTAACCTTAAGTTAGTATGGTCATTGGGGTTTGATCCTGGTTTAGGTATCTAAATCGGGGTCGGATTTTCACACTCGTTGAAGCAGAATTCGCACCATGCTCAAAACTAGATGAAACAGCAAGCCGATAAGCATTAGTCAGAGAGAAAATTGACGTGGGAAATTGGGAGTATTTGAAGATCCAACCTTACCGACAACACTCACTTGCTACACCTCATTGTCACAAGCTCTCTCTGAGGTTCTACAGACCATTCTAGATTAGATTAGTGCTTGGGCATGCAAAGTTTCTTACAAACTTAACTTACCTAATGGCACTAGGATACACCCATTGGTCCACAATTCACTTTTGAAAACAAAAATTAGTAGCCCCACACCTATCTCTATATAATTGCATGTTATTGCCTCTACTGGCCAGCTCATTTGAACCCTTGAAAACATCTTCAAATGCAGCATATATAAGATCTTGGAATCAGATGGCTCATCAAATGGGCCGTGTTGCCAATTGAGGATGCTACTTGAGTAGTTGCACATGAGTTTGAAGCTTGAACAAAAAAATGCTTCACACGATGGTCATTGTGTTTTGTCTGATAAGTGTTTTGAGCGTCGTATATCGCACCGTTATTTGATAAAATAGTTTTAGACGATGCAAAAATCATTGAAATAACTTTCATATATTGATCATAAGGATGACAGTCATATGGTTAAGACAATAGATTACATTTATGGTGCCAATTGATGCCATTCATTCGTGCACATTCTTGTTGTCTGATGGCATATAGTCAGATGACAATCGACTGTCATGTAAAGTCCTAATGATCTCGGTCATTTTGTCAAAGCGAGCGTCATAATTATACTTCTCATACGTCAGTCTTTCTATTATATTTTGTGTCCTCTAATTGCTTCTCAAACGTCAGTCTTTCATACATTAATATGTGTCATATGAGATTAGATCAGACAACAAGTTTTTTATTATGGTGACTATCCTGTTTGGTTTCTTTTAGTTTGTTTTTATATGTGTTTGACTCAGACTTCGGTCTTCATATTATGGTGTTTATTTGCTTTGCTTTGTTTTTACCACATAAATAAGATTCACCAATATGCTTTCAACACTATCACATGAACATTAATTTCAATAATATTATACTAACAAATCTTAGATTTCCACATAAATTACAATTATTCACAAGAACATTAGGTACATGAGAACTCACAAATTCAAGTACAACAACTTCTACTTTGTGGATTGACACCATTAGAAAGGATAGGGGTCTCTTGCTTCAACTATGGTTGATCCCAAACATAGCCACATATCTTCACCATCTTTTAATGTAGTAAAAACCTGAAACAGTAGCAACACCCTATAAAAGCATAAGTATTTTATAAACACAACAACTTTAAGATACAATCCAATTCTATTCAAAGAACAAAAGTCTCTGGGCACAAATATTCAAGAACAAAAATTAGGCTAGTGGGATACCAACACTACCTAAATGACAGGGAGTTCGGATACAGTCTTACACCCAGAACTAATGACTACTGAGCATCTTGTCACCGTCTAAGAAATACACAGAACCACTTCATGACTGTATATATATACACGTGGTATAGATCGACGTATTGCATATCATGCATACATTCTCGAGCAATTTGTTTGTGTATCGATCGATTCAAGTACAAATATAGGAGTGTATGTTCCACGTATAGAACAATTATTTTAGTTATTTTGAAAAATAATACTCATGGTGTTTATTGGTGTTGATTTTATGTAGAAAAATTTAAGCGCCATAATGGTTAGTCATGACGGACGAAATATAATGTGAGACAAGATTAGTGTATTAACATCATCAAGACGTACTACCCATTAATTGAGATGATCATGACTACCCATTATGTTTGGTCTATCATAACGATTAATAAAATAATAATTTTGAACGTTGTTAAGCGTTACGCTTATTGTCACCGTATGTCAACAATAGCTGTATTTAGAACATTGATTTATGTACACTATATTTAAGAGAACACCGTAGAAAGGCTAATATGACAGCTGACTGCGTTGCTAATTTAGCCTCTATTTTGGTGATTTCTCCGAACTAGTTTCGTAATCTGCCTGCACAACCTTTTCATGTCCTCAATTCGGATGTGGTAGCTGCCCTTCCTCCAGGGTTTTGTTTCGCTTTCTTAGTTACTTTCCACAAAAAAAAAATGAAAACACTGTTTAAGGAAATTTATTCTCCGTAACTTTAGGTGCGTCTTGTCCTAATTAGATACAGATTAAATTATATATAGATACAGAGAATCCCTGTTATATCAAAACAGCTATTATAATATGTCGTATCAATTTATATTTAAGGCATTCTATTAATGAAAGAGTAACAATTTTCAGTTTATATTTAATGCATTCTATCAATAAAAGAGTAACAGTTTTTAGTTTACATACTTTTCTTCCACAACACGTTATCAGCACGTTCTGAGTTAATAGCCAACCATCACCATAGAAAAAAAACCTCAACCCTAAAACACTAAACTCCCACCGCCGGCTGCTTCTCCTTCACCGTCAATCACAACCCAATCGCGTCTCCTTCTCCCAGAATCTTTGAATTTTCGGCCAATATCGAGCATGCACAGAGTATCCAACTTAAACAGATGATTTTGAGCAGCTTAGGATGAACCAGAGTGATATCTTCATATTTACGGAAAGTCCCAGATGTCTATTTTCCAGAACATCAAGAAAATCTCAATTTGGATGTGTCTAGAGAAAGTTATGATCGATTGAGTGCATGAAGATCAATCTGCCCAAAAAGAAAAAACTAAAATGGAATCCTCTTTCAGCTAAAGCTTCGTGGACATGTTTTTTTTCTTCAAACTTCTTTCACAGCGAAGTTTTCATACCAAGCATAACACCTTCGAGGTAAAAATTTTAAACCGTCAATCTATAGATCTAGGAATCAAACTTAATTTCTGCAACACTCTAGATCTAGGATTGATGATAATTGCGATATGAGTTACATATATATATATTGCATGTTTGCCCTAGTTCATATGAACCTATATCCATAGAGTATAAGTTATAGTCCTGGGGGAGTTACGGTTTAGAAAAGAAAAGAAAAGAAAGAAAAACTGATACTATGTCACGATTTTATCATAGTTTTCAGTTTACATACTTTTCTTCTTTCTCTTTCTTTAATTAAGCATTCTGAGGGTTCCCTTCTTTTTTGAGGAAAATTACCTTCCAGTAAACGAGGGCGTTTCATTACGTAATACGACTAAAGTCGTAATCAAGGGCATCCGGAACAATCTCCGGCGCGAAGGTGACATATTCATAATGAACGTCACAGTCTAAACTCATGTGTGCTACATTATTACGGTAACTAGCACTAAACTTTAAATCCAAAACACTTAACAAAAGTAAGTTTACTCGCATCACATAAGACTTGTGAGAAACAGAAATAATTAGAGGTAAATATGCCCTTAAGCACTCAATTGTGGTAGGCATGATACCCCTATCAAGTCTCGCAATCTAAATGAGATGCCAACAAGCCTTAAACATTAGGATCAATAGGGATAACCATTTATCACCCACCACAGGCCAACACAAAAGCCCACCAGGGTCCCAAATATGAACTGGCCCAATAGTTCCACATGCCAAAATAATAGCCCACCCATAAAACCTTATAAACCTCAATATTCCAACCTTAGGCCCAATACACATCATAGGTCCAGCAGGCCAAGCAACCCATACCAACTCAACCAACTCTCCAACGCCGCAACAACGCCACTACCCACTGAGTCTATACACCGTAACTTCCAACGCCGACCGACTAGCCGAGCATGGCTTGAGGCCGCGAAACAAGGCTGTATTTCACCACCCCCAAAGCCATAACCCACCACCGTGCCACCTATGCTTGCTACAAACAGACCCGAGAGGAATTATTGTTGCCAAGCGACCGACAAATCGTGACTCCCAGTGCTGACAACCATCCTTAGACCACGAGCACATGTCTCCATCCAACCAGACTTGAGTTGCGCATGTGTAGGCTGCCCCGTCCAACTATCGGACAAGATTTTGCCTCAAAACTGCGACGACAACGGCCAAGACCAAACCAGATCGCGAGATCCAAAAATATTCGAGGAAAGACCGGAGAGGCGACCCCAACATGTGGAGTCTTGGAGGAGGTGTCGACGGCAATGCCGCCAACACAAGACGAAAAAATGACCTCATGTAGAAGCCCTAAGCTTTGTTCATTCTTTTGAGTTATTTATTGATAAACCTCCTTTAATTTTGATAAATACATGCATCTACGATACTGGGGGTTCCCTTCTATAGGGGATATATAATTATATATTGAACCAATTAATCTTTTCAAAAAAAAAAATTAATAGTAGACAGCTAAAAAAACAAGCACTATGGAGTGATGAAAGTTTAACCTTTTTTAAAAGAAATAAATATATTTAACCTGAATTTTTTTATACAAATTTATAAATGGGGCCTAATTTTTTTATTCGCACCGGGCCTCTAAATGTTCAGGGCCGGCTCTGACAATAACCATGGTGGAAAATGATGATGTTATCGTGGTCGTGGTAGAGGAGAAAATAGTCGTGATTTGATTTGAAATCGCTATGACAACAACCACAACAGCTCCAATAAGAATTATTCCAATTCCGGTTCTAGGAATGGTGGAAATTCTTTCAATTCTGCTCTTTCTCACTTGTCACCTTATTATAGGTGTGGTTCTACCAAGCACATGCATAAACAATGCTGTGCACCCAAGGATATTCAAAATGCCTATAAAAAGTGCACACGATATTGGGCACATGAGACTATGAGATAGAAGATTGTGGTATAGCCAACCTTATAATAGCATATAGTACAAAAATAAGTCTAGAGACTGCAGTTTTTGTGTAGTCTATGTATTAGGCTCATGTCTTTGCTATGTAATCAAGTTTTGCATCCATTTTGACTTGGTTTTAGTCATGTTTTGTCACTTTGTTTTAGTCGGTTTTTGGAATAAGAACATCTATGATGTAACAGTTCTTTATTGGCATAATGAAAATTTCTCTGTTTCTCGGTATATGAAAGTGTTAAGAATGTTATTTTCATACAATTCTTTTGTATGGTTTGATGTTTACATTAATATATGGCATAATGACACAATAATATGGTACAAACGAGACATAAAGAAAAGGACATTATGTTGTACTCAGGGCACCTTCGATTCATCGAAGACTTATTCTTCAATCCATCGAAGGAAACCCACAGGTCAGTTTCTGAGATTTTCGATCCATCAAAAATCTGTACACAAAACACCTTCGATTCATCGAAGGTGGTCCTCGAGTTATAATTGAAAAATTTATGATCCATCAAGACAAGTTCTCGATCCATCGAAGGCATGTCTCGGGTCAAGATTTTGACCCATCGAAAATTCTTTTCGACCCATCGAAAATCAATATCGGAAGATCATATTTTATTTTTGGTTTCTTCGCTCCATCGAAGTATTACACTTCGATCCATCAAAGGCATCCCACGGGTAGGTTTTACAAAGGATTTTTGATCAAACGAAACGTTTGCTCTTCGACCCATCGAAGGTTCTAACCGGATTGTGGTGTTTTTAGATGTGTTTATATATCGGTTTTACTAGAAAATATTGAAAATTTTCCACCAACCTGGATTTCAGCACCATATGATGTTTTACATCAGTTTATATCATGCCATGGAACTTCAAATACAACAATATTTTGAACGGTAAGATGTTATACATCGGTTGTGTTTGAGAATTATTATACCATATCAACACTCTATAAGGGTTACACCCTTTTGAAATCTTTAAGTATTCGCTTAAAGTGTTCGCCATGTCTTGGATTCAAAGACGGATTGATTGATATTGTTTTGTTGATATAAAATTAATGGCGATATCGAGTGTTAAGCGCCTAAAAGGCCATTCGAACCTTACTTAGATTTGAAATATTTATGCCAACGGTTTTCACTTGAACACAATATTGTGAGAATGAAAAAGAGTTTATGTCCAATCTCCGTAGAATGCTACCAACGGCGCAATCTGAAGAAGTTTATAAGGATTTGTAGTAGTTTAAATCTTACTATGGATGCATCATTGAATCCAATGCAGTCACTTATATTACTATATGTGACTTAGCCTCATATGAGCTTTTGCGCTTTGATGATCAAGATATTGAGATACTCTCATAGTCATCTGTTCTTAAAAGCACAGAAACATGTAGGAATATCTAAAAACCATCAGTTTAGATGAGGGAACTGAGATTACTCTACTCGGTTCAGGCCCGGTCTCTAAGACGAGTGCAACACCATCCCGACAACATACCGCTGTGACGTTGTGCGTTATCCTACAAGATTCATATGTTATAATCTATTATGCATATCGCTCATTTTGCAAAGCTTGTTTATGTATGTAATGTTGTTTACATACATGATGGTCTTTCGTTGTAGACACAACTTCCATTCCTCCAAAAATTCCAAACCGGTATGGGACATACTATTTCTAAATGATTTTGATTGATGCATCGATGCATAGGTTACACGTCTTTGCAATTCACATACTACGCTGCATTTTTAAAACTCCTAGTACATATTATTATGTTTCAAACTCACCACCTGAACAATTCAATTTGGTCATTTAGATTGGTTTAATACAGAAGAGTTTACATCAAAATATTTTGTTGACTATTGCATATTGATTAGGATTGTTGTTGAACATCCATGTTCCCCATGTTCTTTCATAGAACGGTTTAGCAGAGACTAAAATCAAGTGGTTAAAGGTTGTGGCCAGAGCAACAGTTATTCATACTAATTTGCTAGTATATGCTTGGAGATATGCAATATTACATCCAGCTATGCTTATTCGCTTGGTACCCATAAACCGCCAACTATTTAGTGCATACCAATGGGTAACTGGATATGAGCCTGATATCTCACATCTACATATCTTTGGTTGCATGGTACATGTGCCTAATATGCTTTCACTGCATACAAAAATGGGTCATCCGCGTCGATTAAGCATCTATGTTGGGTATGATTCTCCAACATTTGTCCGCTATTCAGAACCTTTGACAAAAGATCTCTTTACTGCCCTTAGAGGGAGATAAGAATGATTTTATTCTGGATTAATGTCAAAAATTGACGTGGTATATCCCCACTATGTCTCATCATGATCTCCGCACATCTCAGTATGAGATTGAAATGCAATGTATTCTTGATCTTCAGAAAATAGCAGACTTTATGCCTGACTTTTTTACTGATATCATGAAGGTGACGAAATTGGTGTACTTGCAGCAAATCCTGCAAGGTTGAAAGTCTCTGACATTAGGCAAGTTAACGCAACACCCGGGTAAGGTAGTGTTTCTCCTACCCATAGTGGGGGTGCAGCATTGATCAAAATCCACTGATGAATTTCTAGTGAAAAGGTAAGTCATCAAGGCACTACACCATTCATCATCAACACATGAGATTATTTTTTGACTGAAAATGTGAAAGAGCCCAACCCCGATTTAGTTGCCTAAACCGAAATTAGGCCATAACGACACCATAACTTACAAATTTTTTTTTTCAGAGTTTACTTTATAAAACGTACAAACCAAAAACCTGCAAGAAGATTACACTTCACAGATAAATTCCCAGACACACCGTGGACCACCATTGTCCATCTGGATTTCTCAAAATCCACATATATATAATAAAACACAAGGTTTACAAGAAATCCAGAAAGTATTCAGGAGTATAACTCAAACTGAACAATACTACACAAGTATTCAGAGCGACTTCTAATTACAAATATACAAGACTAGCAAGTTATATCAGACACCTACTAGAAGGAAAGTGTGATTTGAACTCTAGGCCTCCTGCGATGACGTGCAACCACGGGAAAGATACTGCAATCTTGGCGGCGAAAACCGAAAAGCTCAGTGAAAAACATATAAATAATAAAACTATTAGAGTGAGTGGATGTAAATCAAAATATGCCGCATAAATAAATCCAACATGCTTTTCACAATAAATGCACATAAAATCATGCGAGTCAAAACAAAAAAGTCCAGGTCAAGTGCTCATAAAGACGTAACTCTCTTGGGTACTGTATGTGTGGAGGCTGTAACTTGAGTACATTTCCCTCAAGTTACGATACGCCCGGGTCAAGTGCTCATAAAGACGTAAATCTCCCGGGTATTGTGAATCAAGGGTCAAGTGCTCATATAGACGTAACCCTCCTGGAGGCCATAGCATCGATGTATCGTATATCCATACTCAGTGTAAAAAAAAAATCACATGTGCCTCCAAATCAATTTATGCTCATAAAATGCATAATCATAAAGGCATACTCATTAATGCATAATCGTAAAGCATACTCATAGACTCGCAAATTCACTGTGAAAATCAAAGTATAAAAATCAACGTGGGATAAAATGTCCATTCACAAATAACAGCTAGCCCGGCAGACGATCCCTTGCCACAAACTCGATCACGATCACCTGAATAACATAGATACGATCAATACATATTCGATTTCAACACACGGAGCAAATATGCCAAGAACCCCGCGTTCTCGAAAAGCGTATCACTCAAAATATCGACGAGGATAACAAAATTCCCAAAATACACCCAAACAACCCTCGTCCCAAATTAACACACTCAATTCAACTTGAAAACCTCACGACTACGATCGGGGCATGATTATGAGCAAAACAATATAAAAATCTCCGAAAACCACAAAAGTCAACCCCTCGCCAGAGCTCCGCCGTTGACTGCTGGCGGCGCGGCGTCAACGGTGACCAACTCCGACAAACCATACCTCAAAAATGTTCCTCTCCTCAAGCCCAACCAAAACCCCCAAAACCACAACACCAAACAACCACCATCGTGGCGGGAAATCCCCTCGAAAATCTTGTCAGTTTCTCTCTCTCCAGTCACCACCACGGCCACCACCACACACCTCATTACCCAAAATTGAATGCCCAGAAAGCTTCAAGGGGTTGAGGGGAACCTAATCCCCAACCAACCCGACACCAAATCTTACCGAGTTTGAACACCCTCCAAACACAACCAATTCTCACAAATGAATACATGAATCAATAGAAAATCAAGAGAGCTTTCCAACCGTACCAAGAACACGGCCCGAGGTGGCTGGAATCATCGGGTCCAACGGCAGCAACAAAACGGGTCGGTGTAGCTCCGGTCAACCCAAGTCAACTCGGTCAAAGCTGGTCATATCTGGTCAAACGGCCCAAATGTGTGATTTTCCAATTTTTATGACTATTTGATATTTATACGTCGCGAACCGACCAAACCCACGACTCGGATAACTCCAACACAATTGGATAAGTACGACTAACTCGACGAAAATTTCAAATATTCATTTTATATTCCCCGATCATTCGAAAAATCCTCCGAAACCTCCTATAAGCTCAAAATCAAATCCTCTACAATTTCTGCGAAGGAACCCAAACTAAATTCTTGCTCGATAATTTAGTCGTTAACAAACCACATATGCACAATCAACTCGCGATAATCACATGTCGTACCGATAATTATAGGACTCAAAGTTCAGGTCGTTACAAATCTAGAATTTCTTGAAATCCTTGGGAAAATCTAGTGGTATTCCTTGGATTTTCATCAGGGATTTTAACGATTATTTGTGCAGTGAAGAAAAGGTGGGAGGAGTTATCAGACCATGGAACCATCGTCGGTTCTTGATGTATTTTATAAATGCAAATATGCTGTTTGACTTGGGCTTTGAAGACCAATGCTTCACCTGGAATAACTTGAGGTGTGGGGAAGGGGCCATTAGGGAAAGACAGCTGTGGCCAATGGTGAATAGCTTGAAAAGTGGCCTAATGCCTTGCTGTGCAATGAGGTTTGGGTTGGCTCGGACCATTGACCTATG